>CM075203.1:6457500-7057500 GCA_037577475.1 Chaunax sp. Z400 | reverse complement strand
AACACAGATATTAACTCTGAGTCATATCCAGACCTTAAGGCAGGCATACAGAGAGTGAGGCGTTACAGCAACATTGATCGACTCCTCCGCTGCCTTCAGAAATGATGGAGATCGGCAGCCTGACCTAAATCGATGTGGACATTACAACATGTACTGTAAGCCTACGAGGAAATAATGACTAATCATAAAGTATGATGTACTCTGGATAAAAAATGTTGCCTGAGTGTTGTGGATTTTAAGAACATTAGTTTACATCCAGTCATGTTGAGTCTGTGCACCGACTATAATTTCTACATCAATATTTATTTCCTACCATATACTAGGGGCTCCTTATTAGATTTTGTGTATGATGTACAACATTCAACATCCTCTATCATCAGAAACCTAGTTGGGGAAAAAAATGGCTGTATACAGTAAACAAAGCAAACAGTGGTAGAAGCGGTATAGTTTCAATATCAGAATGTGGATATTACAACTATGTAGGATAGTAAACACTTGAGTAAATATTACATTATATATATTGTTTAGTCACTTGGAATACAATCACATTGCAGAATGCAAAATATGCATGTAAAATAAACAATGAAGGTAAAAGTTTGAAGTAATCCTGATATGTATTTGAAGTCTTATGACCCCGCCCTACTTCAGTATGATCCCTCCTCATGTGTCACCTGATGGAAAAAGTTAAGAGCTATTATAGTCATGTGCCAGGCACCAAAAAAAAAAACAGCAGGTTTAACAATAGAGGCATTCAGAGTAGGACCTGTAGATGCCATAAACATACTGTAGCTCAGCAGAGAGCAAACACCAAAACCAGGTTAGAAACATGAGGCCCTTAGCACAGCCTCAGTATATATTGATTATTCATCTCACCTCACTTTACCTAAAAATATCTAGATTAAAGACGCTCTTTATTGAAATATTAAATATTTCATAGTTAAAATACATGAATGAAGTGAGATAAATAGCCTGGAAGTAGTGTGAGTTATAAACTTGTGTTAACTCCCTGACAGAACCAGAAGAACCAGAAAATGTTTGGAAGTCATGTCACATCCTCCCTGGATCATTTAATTGTCTGTGCATAAAGACAAATATTTATTCCTATTGATATTCATTGCCCACGATGTGCTCCCTCCTGTCTAACAGCCTTAAGAATTGTAGAATTGGTAAGTGTGAAGTCAGCCTGAGCTAACCTTTGTTTGCCCTGGAGATACAGATCTCTTGTTGAACAGGTAGAAGAAGTTGTAGAATGGGTCTGATGAATCTGAATGAGAGCACAATGAGCTGTTGTTCAGATTGCTGTGTTGAAATTCTGGCTTGGAAAGCCGTCCTTTTTTTTTTTAATTTAAATTTTTTTATATGGAATATAATAAGGTGCCCTCTATGTACTGATATCTTATAGGTCATTTATAAGCCACTTTGATCCATTAGGAAGATGCCTCCAATGACTAACAGCAAAATGTTTGACAACTTACTGGAAAAATGCTGCAGAGGATCTGGACAATGGTAACACTTTATTTTACTGGTCCATGAATTGACTCATAGACAAATAAATGTCTAGGTAATTTCAAAAAAATAGAATACGATGCATTTCATTCCATTTCATTGAAAAATAATTATAACTAATGACAAATAAGTAACAAATAAAGATGTACTTAAGTTTAAAAGGAGCAGTTCTTTGAAGAAAATGCTTGCTTTCCAATAATTACTACCAAAGTACATATTTATAAAACACTATACTGTAGTTGTGCACAGTTATGATGATATTTTAAGTGCTTTTAATCACAAATAATAACTTTTGATATGAAAACATATATTTTACATTATGGCTTATAGTATGTTTTAAAACATTTATTAAAGACTCATATGGTGCTTATAAATTTACAATTCCAGATTCAAAATGTTTGCAACCTGGAAGGCAAAAAGTTTCTTTAACCCAATAACTGATAACTAATCTTCAAAGTATTGGCAAATTAATTATCAGCAATTAGTAAAGGCTGGGTTATTAAAAAGTGAAACAGAGTAAGTAATTCAATTTAAAATACTTTTATAATAAATTAAATGCCAGCTTTTGTATGAATATTCTTCAAAGAAGCTAAAACATCTCCAAAACATCCAACAAACTGCAAGCCAGTGAAGTCTGCCTTATCTCACTTCGTTAAACACACACAACACATCTCTTCTCAGTTAATGCTGACATAAACAGACTATAAGGTAAATACACCATTGCTGGCACCCTGCTGCAGTTGTGTGGACTTACAAAGCTGTGCTGTTCCTGCGTGAGGCTTTAGTCCTGCTGATCTGCAGCTTTCTCTTCCACATCCCCCCTGCTAACAGGAGGGAAACCACCTGTCCAAGCATGAGCCCAGTGACAATAAGGAGAGAAAGTATGGAGTGACGGAGGGAGAGTGAGTGAGGAAGAGAGGGGAAGGGCAGTGTGAAGAATGAGACCTGACTTTCTGGTCCTTTCACTCTTTCTCTCATCTCATATTGTACAAGCTAGAACTGCAGGAAAACAGATTTATAAAATTTTGACATATCACTGCACACAAACTGCTATAGAAAAAAAAGAAAAGAATATAAGACAATTATATTCAACCAGAGGTTTGATGCCAGCCTTTTCAAGCCTTCCTTTCCTCTGTTTCACACAACACAAAGAGACTCACACACCTTTTCCTCTTATGGTGTGACTGAATTATTATTATTCATCAACATAATATGCAACAGCTGGGAAATGGAGAACAAAAGGAAAGCTGTTTTGTTTCATTCTTCCATCTCCTCAGCTGGAGTCTGCTCTGCTGTGAACCTCAACAGGTAACTCCCTGACTGGATCTCTTGTTCTTTTCCACACACTCCAGCTCTTAGCAAACGCAGCTTGGATCCATTATATCATGATCTTTTTTTGAACTCCATCAAACAATTTATGTATTTCGGGAAATCATTTTAATTTTGTAAACATGTCATGGGCAGATTGGTTGGACTGATATGTCACCTCATCATTGCTACAGTTTAATCAAATCCTGGCACTTCTTTCCTTTCGTGCAATGTGTAACTAATACAGCCAAAAGCAGGATTTAGTACATTAGAGTGTGTGCTATAAGAACCCAAACCTACAAAGCACGTGTAAAAACTCAAGTAGAAAGGTGCAAAGTACTTGACCCATGCCAGTATGTATGTATTATACATACAAAACAATACGTCTCAGCTACTGATGAGGAATTAGTTACTTCTGGTATATAAGGTTTGATAAGCAAATAGCCTAATGAAAGTTCATTGATAGTGAGGGGAACATGACTGTCTTTAGTCCAGCTAAACTTCATAACAATCCAATAGTCTAGTCTATAGTCTATTGCATAGACTATTTGTCAACAAAAAACTAAAAGTTAACCTCATGGTGTAACAAGAGGAACTGCATCATTGAGGTGATTATTATTCAACACCTCACCATGAAGTTTTGACCCTGTTACAGCCGCAGGTGTTTTCCCCGTGTGTGTTTTATAATTGTGATTGCAGATCACCGAACATAATAAGTGCTGTGCGGTCCCCCTTCGGTGATTGGCTTCTGCAAACGACCTCGTTGGTTCGTCCCGCCTCCTTCGTGGCTACTGACCCCTGATTGGTGCGGTACCTCGCGCAACCAACGACCCCGGTAAACGCAGCACAAAGGGGAGAAGCCAAAAGTTTGGCCAGGCAGTCGCTCAGGGCGGCTGAATTTGACGTGTTGTACGTCTCGCTCTAGTTGTGTTTGTGTAAACTGTGCTCGTGAAAGGGAGATAATTGTATCTGTGAGGCTTTAGTTGCTATATATCTGGGTTTGGGCTCGGTTTTAGTTATTTAGGTACTGACAAATTCATTTTTCACACACTTAGATCCTTTCTGTTAGTCACACTAGGTTTAGGGGTGCTGTTTTTTTTTTGGTGATAGTTCAGTAGTAGTGTTAAGTTCCTCTTTGGATTGTATTGCTTTCATTTATTTAAACGGCATCCAGTTGCCCTTCCCACTCCATTGTGCTAGTCTGCCTCACTTGATTTGATTTTCGTTCAGCAAAGCCAGTATGATTCATGGTAGGAAGGTTGGTGGTTCAATCCCCAGCCCCTGCAGTCTACATGTGGAAGTGTCCTTGAGCAAAGATACTGAGCCCCAGTTTCCTTATGCCAGCCACTGGGGGTGCGCAAGTCAGGGTGCCGTTCCTAAGTCCGGATAAACAGGGAGGGTTGTGTCAGGAGGGGCATTCGGCCTAAAAACCTGTGCCAGATCTACAATGTGGATGAAAACCCTGATCAGGAGCCACCGAAAGAAAAATATGATAATGCTGTTTATCTCCACCCAAGATGCAACCCTTCTCAATAAAGAAACATTTAAGTGCTTTAAACTGATAGAGGAGAATCTAATATGTCTGATTATGTTTGTGTATACCCTGTGTGGCTTCAGCGTCTGTATTGCTTCAGCAAAATGACAATGTTTCTGTTAGCACAGTCACTGTGGCTCTGCGTCTGTAATATTGACTTAACCTAATTTATTTCCGACACACTGTGTGCAAATGCATGATTTTTCCTGAGATTGGAAGTGGAGTAAATCACTAGCAGTGTCTCTCTCTCTCTCTCTCTCTCTCTCTCTGGATTCATTTCGTCGCTGACAACGGGGTTAATGTAAGCAAGATTTACTGGCACTGTGAATTTGCCCATGTGATAATGATTCTGGAGCAACCACTCACAAACACGCACTAATGAGCAGGTTAGCAATTAGTCGACACCCCCGGAAAGTGCAGTGCTGCTCTTTCACACACTCGCGCGCACAAGCATGAGTAATCCAAACATGCACACAATGCAAATTACTGTTTCTCATTTTCTCTCCTCCATGGCAGGTGTTTACACTGTATTTACACACACACACACACACACACACACACACACACACACACACACACACACACACACACACACACACACACACAAATACAAGACTTTTACACAGGTGCCTGCTGTCCGCTGCTAAATAGTTTTTTCCAGCCAGATCATTAAAATTCACTGCTGACTTTTTCTTGACCTCACAGTCTTGTGTGTATTACATTTGCAAATGTACCTGCATAATAGAGTATAATAAAGTCAACATGGACAGCAGATTATTCAAATGTCTTGTGTTTGAACTGTCATGTCCCCAATTACCAGCAGGAGGCAAGGTTTGATAATACTTCCACCACACACGTCCCTGTGGGGAAAAGAATGTAATATTAACTGGATATTAAAGTTATAGCTGCAGCAGAATGTACCTGCAATGCTCCTCCATGCATGAATGTCATTGTGTGTGTTCCGTGCTAGTCAGAGGTAAAGAGCACACACTGATGCAGCAGAACTCCTATCATTCAGATTCTCTGCAGATGCTCTTTTTTTAAATAGAGCAGAGAACAAGTGGAGGACGGAGGAGAGAGCTGATTTTCAGATTTGGCCGAGTCTCTGAATGTGTGAGGAGAGGAGAAGATCAGCTGTTAATGTTGTGCTGATGTTTCCTCTTTTGGGATTTGGTCCTCATCACGCAGCATGACAGGGGTCACAGCTGAGGAAGGGAGCGGCGGAAAAACAGATGGTTCATATTGGAAAACAATTTCAAAAATCAAACGGGACAAAATAGATGCTTGCAGGAAGCGTCGCCTCTGGATAGAGGAGGAAAGAAGAGAGACAAACAAATCTAGCTTTAATCAGATTATTGCTCAAAGATCCTCCATCTTTCTCATCATCCATGTCTCACGCCTGACTCCACGCCTGTATTCCTGTCTCCCCTCCGTTTAGGTTTTTGTTTCACTGACACATCAAGGCCGTCACAGCATCCTGAATCAAAACCCCAGCACCGCATTCAGTGCTTTACTGCAGCATCAGCCTCTGTCGTCACACCCGGGATTCCCACTTGCACAGAGAAGAGAGAAGGAGGAGGCGAGGCAGGGGAGGCGGGGGTCTGGATGTGATGCCAAACACAGACGCAGCATTGGAAGAGGCGACAGAGGTGCGAAAGATAATAGACGTATAAAAGGGGTCTGACAGTGCTATATTTGTTGAGAGGCTTAGAAAGAACACAAATTGTTCACAAATAAAGTCACTCATTGTGTTTTTTCCTCTTTCACAGGTCCAGAACCTTTTTTTTTTTAAGAGGACTGGACACATTTGAATTCATGATAATGAACAAAATGAACATCAAACAGTATTGAAGA
The DNA here is from genome assembly GCA_037577475.1 of Chaunax sp. Z400. Classification (NCBI taxonomy): domain Eukaryota; kingdom Metazoa; phylum Chordata; class Actinopteri; order Lophiiformes; family Chaunacidae; genus Chaunax; species Chaunax sp. Z400. The sequence continues at coordinate 7,051,298 of CM075203.1, read as the reverse complement.
AGACTTGAACTAAGAGATTGAGATGATAAAATTATTAGAAAACCATTTACTGAGGCAATAAATGAAGTGAGAGCTGTGATCCTTTTTCTTATACACCATATTTAATCTGGAGTAAACCCCTCTGGTCATCACTTCACTTTTCAGACCTGGAAACTCCATACATATTTTATACAGTTAATGTTTAGACTCCAAAATATATTTAAAAAAATAAGACCTTGGTTAATTGCCCTTGAATGTTATCTGTCAGGATGCTTGCTAATACAGTACATACTAAATAAATATTAATTGAATAATAAAGATGTTTCATGTTCAATACCACTGCTGCTACTAAATCTTAAAACAACTAACCTGTAAGTTAGTTTTTTGTCAAATAATTTTTATGTTTAGGTCATGCATTTCCTAAATTGATTTTTTTTAAATCCGGAAGAAATAAGAGAATATACAGTAAACTATGTGGGCTTCTGAGATGCTACAGTTCCTTCTGTGCCCACATGACCTCCAATCGATACAGCAGCAATAATGGTGTGTGAAATTTAACCCAGACTGTCTAGAGAAGCAGCAGCAGCAGGGGAAGAGTCTTGCAGTATGACTAAGCAAGAAGCACATAATACACATAATACACTGTGACCGCATTACGCAATATGTAGGCTTATATTTGAATATTTATTTCAGTCCATGTCAGGCCGGAAAATCGTGCTGAAGTAAAAAAAAAAAAAAAAAAAAAATGATTCAAGGACAGAAGAATCCCCCAGGAGAAATGTTCCAGGTGAAGTCAGATTACCCAGCATGCTTCTTTCTGCCACTAACTAGCGAGGGGAGGTGGGGGTTGCTATGGCAGCAGGTGTTGTAGGGATGGAGTGGATGGATGGATGATAGGGGAGCAGGCGTGTGAAGATGAATGAAGCGCTGGAGTGGAGTGGAATCATTCCTTGAGCAGGAGCCTGAGGTGCGGTGCCGGTGGCTCGGCTTTCATTTGTCACAACACCAGAACCACCTGAGATGAGATCTGTATCTTCCATATTACACACACACACACACACACACACACACACACACACACACACACACACACACACACACAAACTCGTCTTCTTCAGGCTTCAAGGTCATTCAGTGACTGTGGGAGTGGGGTGGAATAAGAAATCATCTTTTGAGCTGAGGACAGACATTATAATGTAAATAGTGCTGCTGAAGAATAAGTAACACAACATTTAATATCTAAACTGATCACTCTTCACATTTGCAGGTGATGTGTTTTGGTTGTTCAAGGTGCTAATTGGCTAATGATCTAGCCTGCAGTCTGTGGTTAGCACAGCTTCACCACAGGTGGAAGCATATACTGCAAAAGCTTCTTTTCTTTTTCTTTTTTTTTTGTCACAGGGCTCAGACGTAATTATTCAGTAGGAAAATCTTCATCTAAGCCTAAAATAAATCTTATATCTCCTCATTGTCTTGTACCTAAACACCTGACAATATTCAGCCGTGTGATGTTTACAACAGACCATTTTGACACTGACGTCAGTGAGGAGCTACACAGAACGGGATAACTAAAGACAACCCCGGGCAGAAGCTTTACCCGAATCAAAATTCTGCTCACAGCCTAAAGTTTCAAGCATCCAGCTCCATCTCTCTAGAGAGCTTGCTATTTTTCATGAGCAGCACTAAATCCCACCGCTTTTCTCCACTGAATCCAATGAAATGGCCTGACTCCAGATCCCTCAGTACCTCAGTCCTGTTGCCTCTCACAATTGATACGGCAATGAAACAGGGCCTAGAAGAATAAAATCCACTGTAGGAGGTTGTGCACTTCTTTAAATCCTCCACAGATCCCTCCGTACCTCCTGGGATGTTGTTGCCCAAAAAAGAAAAGTACAGAATACTTTCACAGAGTGGAAATTGGAATATTTGCAACAAGAAAAGTGATGTGCGTCCACATTTAGGGCTGGAAAACCTATACATCCTGAGTAATTGTATAATAAAGGTGTAAGTTTGCTTCCACGAGAGACAAACAGTGTCTTCATTGTCAGAAGTTTGGGCTGACGTTTTCTATAACGCTCCGAACCAAACCATCCAACGGTCGTGTCGACCTCGTGCAGCGATTTGCAGGTCGTGTGAATGTCAGACATGGGAGGACATAGAAGGTCTGAAAAATAGAAAAATGCATTAACACTATAACCCTACTGCAGTAAAGACTGTGCTCTAAGTAATGAGGTCACTGCATGCACAGTGGTTAGATGCTCTATAGCTGAGTTTGTATGCATATGTTTACTCCTCTTCTCCCGCCTATATATGTCTTCCCTTAATTTATATAACAGCGACCCACCAGAAAACAGCTGTTAACAGATGACAAAGAAATATCTTATGAGGAGTACTTGATTTTAATGTTTCTTTTACCACTGGAATCTGTTCAGGCAGCCATGCAAATCAGACAATACTTCAGTACAGCTAAAAATATACTAATCTCATCATATTGTAAGGATGGGTAGGGTAAGTGCTGTGAAAACAGTGCTGCAACCATGATCATTATCAATTAATCAACTGACTACTTTCTTAATTAACAAGACATAGTTATCATTACTTCCCACAGCTCAAGGCGAATCCTCGAAATGTCTTTTTATGTGTGACCAAAACCCCATAATAATAAATTTAATATGGCATAAATAGAGAGAAGCAGCAAATCTCTGATATTTGTGCTTGAAAAATGACTCGGAAATGATAAATTGATTAATTAATCAAACTATGTACATTAAATCAGAGATATAAGCAGAAATACTTTTGCTAAAGTACTTAACTTAAGTACAATATGGAGATACTTGCACTTTACATGTGTATATCCAAATTATGCTACAATATACTTCGACTGTACTTCATTATGAAGTGGAAATATGATGATTGAGGCTAACCAGCAGTATTAAAGCTGCAGCATTGGTGCTTTCACATCAATGCATCACTTATTAGTAAAGTAGTATATATTCTTCTGAAAGGGGACATTTAATAATAATGAGTACTTTCACTTTCATTATATTTTGAAGTTAATACTTGTGTTTTTACAAATGTATGATTTCAAATGCAGGACTTTCACTTGTTTTCAGTGTTTTTACACTACTTTTATTAGTGAAACCTCTGAGTGGAATAGAACACAAGTAAGTCTTGTGCATTGCAGCCATTTACAATAACCATAAAGTGTGTGGCAACCTGCTGCTTTTAGTCCTATTCAAACAGATAGAGTATAAACACAGACACAGACAAACGTCATGCTCATGTGAGCCAGTGTTGCCCTCGTTGTCACTGGCCCGAATGAATTCTAACCCACCCCTCCCTGCACACTAACACTAACCCAACGTGCACACACAAACACAAGCAATTCAACCCTGTGGCTTTAGTTTCACGTCTTTACACAGCTGGCCTGAGGAAAACGACCCCAGAATCATTGCGATTGTCATGTTCTCATACATCCAAACCCCACTCATCGCAAAAGGGATATCGTTTTCATTGTTTTGTCTTGGCATTACAATATCGTGCCCCAATCTTAACTGAAGCAAGATAACACTTTCCAAACAACAGGACAGTATAGAGAATATTACAGGTTAATCAGCAGTGAAAATATTCTTTAATTGCTGTTTTGATTCCTGAAGACATCTGGAACCAGGCTAGTCTAACCTCTAAGACGGTTGGGAGCTTCTGCTTCAGAGCAACAAAATAACTTTAGGGATTTTAAAAAAAAATATACATCAGGTGCACTGTGCAAGCAAAAGCATTATTATAGACTGGAAATTAGCCAGTTCGTACATGTTAACCAATTCTGCAGGTCCCAGAGAGATGTGAACATCTGGTGAAGTGTCTTGTTCTTCATCCAGCTAGAGAGACATGTTTATCCAGCTCCCTCCACCACCCCCACCCACACCCCCACCAAGTCCTCTCTCTTCAACGGCAGCTGGGTCAGCGCCAGCGATGGGGTGTATGAGGGTCAAACATATTTTGGCAAGCTGGTTGCTGCTTCGACACTGTTTTGCCTGTTCATTCGTTCTCCCTCCCTCTGTCATTTTTTTTATTTTTATCTCCCTCCGACTCCACTTTCCTCCATAAAACTGTGCCGGTTCTGTCTGAGCCTCTCATCACTCGCTTTCAACTTTCCCCGTTCAGTGTAGCCAAGGAAACACAGAGCATTTTGGCAGCTGGACTGAGGACAGCTCATTGGACACGGCAACTACTCTGCAACTACAGAGAATGGCTAATATCTGTGAGAAAAGGACTGAGGAGGAGGAGAAAAAGAGGACAAAACGGGCAGAGAGCAGTTGCAGCGTTAGAAAATGCCACCTTTATATTCATGTTGGCATTACTGGAGTGACGGCATCGTCAAACTGACACTGGGACTGCAGCTTTAAAGTGTTTTGTTGTTCATCCCTTTGTGGGCTGACAATAATGGAGATCTATGAGAGTCTGGGTTGATGGAGATGCGCAGACTCTTATATCCTCTTCTGAGCTTCCCACACTCCTTTCTCACACGTTGAAGCTTTTCTATATCTGCCGCCGCCTTCAGAGAAAGGAGGTGAGGCGTTTGACTTGTGCCTCCGCAGTCATGCAGTTGTTGCTTTCCTGCTCAGATCAGAGCCTCAGACTTTTTCTCTGAGTGACATTTTGTGATGACAACCCCCTTTGACAGTGTCAACCTAAACTAGAACTGTCATACTTAATGACGTAGGTTCTCCTTTCACTTTAGGGAGGGACACATTTGCTGCACTGCCAAAATAGTTGACATGCATGAATAGAAAATTTTTTTGACATGTACCTGCTTATAGCAGTGGCGCCCCATGTCCTCCCATGGCAGCCGTGGGTTCGATTCCCGCTCAGGGCCCTTTGCCGCCTGTCCACCCCCTCACTCTGTCTCCCCATTTCCTGTCACTTCTTCAGCTCTCCTATCCGATTAAAGGCGAAATGCCCCCAAAAATAACTTTAAAAAAAGAAATAAAAGTAGGTCCCAGGTCTGGATCCAGTTTCTAATAAAGTTAGAAGGGGGTGATATTGGCCCATTAATTGGCTATTGGCTATCATTGACCTCTAATGTGTTTCCTCTTTTGTCCTTGTGAAAAAAGTGTGTGCAAATCAACACAAAGAACAATGAATATTAAGTCAGAAACTGAATAATACAATTTCACTGAATAATGGTGAGCTTGGAAACTACCAACAATAGATCTGAGTGTAAGCTCTGATGCAAGGAAGAAAAGGCTTGAATTCACACCGAGCATCTGATGGCGCAGACATGTGTATGAAATATGTTAAGCATGCAGCCTCTGATGTGTTCTTGTGTGCATCTGGTAAACGGCCGCCTTGGGAAATCCTCCCTTCTCAAACAGCACTGAATCTCTGTCAGCGGTTTTGCAAGCAGTGAACCAAGCTCTGTGTTATAACTCAAATACACACAAATGCATACAGTCAGTGATGCACACATGGTCACACCCATGCATGCAGTCACAGCCACACACAGATGCAGCTGCTGTAATTTCAGTCGACTCAATAGATTTAGGAAACTTCTTCCCTGCTTCACATTATTATGAACTGAATGACCTGAAGGAAAAGTCCAAAAACACATGCATGTGACGATTTTTCCAATGCTATGGGATGTTTAAAGAGGTCAACATCTCCACTGGATCACTATATCTATCCTTGTCACTACAGTATGTCATATTTCATATATCAACTCCACTGGCATTTACAGGGAAATCCATGTTTTCCACCACCTCCAGATTTAATATCTCAGCAACCGCTGGATGGATGTCAATGCCGTCTAATTCAGTCGTCCGTGGTTCCAACTGGATGAATCCCACTAAATCTGATGATCCCCTGACTTTACGCCACCATTAGGTTGAAGAGTTTGATCCGGACTGAAATTAGCTGCTTCCCTCCTGGGGCAGAAGAAGTACTCAGATCCTTTACTTTTACTGAGTAAAAGTAGAAAAGTATTAACATTACATACTTAAGTCCCTACTATTATATTATAATTTATTACAATCATTATACAAAGATATAATTATTACAGTAGTCATTATACACACTACTACTTGCAAAATTTCTATTATTATGGCTGATATTATTGTTGCTGCTCTACATCTCCTATCTCTGTGTGACTCTCTGCCTCTTGACTTAATTTTATAAAATAACCTTTTTCAAAATAATGTGCATTAAACTATTGGATTATTGATGCATTAGCAGTATCACTCGAATGTTGCAGCTTTTAAAGCTGTGGCTCATTTCAATTGATTTATACTAAATATATTATATACTGCTGGGTAGCTTGTGGATCTAAAGTATGAAGTAGCAGAAAGTGGAAATACTCAAAGAGGGCTAAAAGTATATGTATTTAATTACTGCAAATTATACTGTGTCTACCACTCTAAAAAAAATAACAATCATACCTGGATTCCCACAAGGGGGAATGTGGTTTTGATACCTGTGCTGGTAGAGAGGAAGAAGAGATAACAGCTAGATGTCAAAGAGGAATGACTGTTCACTGTCTATGGTAGATGGAGATAGTTATACAGCTCTATTTCCATGTACGTGTAGTTGAACACAAAGTTAATAACTTAGGGTTTTTCTGTGTTGGGTAATTAAAAATTGCAATTCAGCACTGTCTAGACAAGGGACAATATCAGCCTTCTGGCAGTCTGTCTCAAGGGCTTATCGAGTTCCACGAGGACATGGTGATAACGCTAAGAGAGGGAGCCCCTGCTCACAGAACGGTGAAGAAGTGGGCTGCTGATTTCAAATTAGGCAGAAAGAGCCAGGAGGGCCCATCCTGGAGGGGCCAGTCACTCTCACCATACAGGAAAGTATTGACAAGATCACGACATGATCTTGAAAGACTGGCAAAATAGCACAAGACAGAGAGTTGGATATCTCCCAGGAACATGCCTGTATAGGTATCCACAACAAACCTCCAAATGATCAAGGTGTCAGATCGTTTAATCCTGAAACTGCTTAGGACCGATGGGAAGCAGGTTCGCCTCAACACGTCAAGGAGCACCAACAAAAGCATGAATATAAAACCACGGATGAGACTTGTGTCCATTACTTCCAACTACACATGAGAGAACAACTGAAACGGTGTAAACACACAGCCTCTGGTTCAAATCTGTGAGGCCTGCAGGAAGTAGATGTCATAGATAAAAACCTAATCACGAGGAGATAAGTGTGTCTTTGTGGGGTTTCTTTTTACTCACAACAGAACACACGTTCACAATCACATCATGAGTCTGTTCTTTTCCTTTTCACTTTTCCCAATTCTCTCTCTCTCTCTCTCTCTCTCTCTCTCTCTGCATGCTCACTCGGTTTTTTTTTTTCATTTTTTTATTTCAAGAAACCAAACAATGCTGAAATGAAAAGACTGCAGATGAAGCAACACCTTGCCCCGGGCTCTTCGCAGCTCCACTGGGTATCCTTGTAACTGCAACGACACGTAGCCTTAATAAAGAATAACTATTAAAACCAGAGAGAGATATTTATGGCGCTCCCCGCAAGGCCTCACTTCCTCGCTGCGACCCACATTCCACATTCTGAAACAGTGAAATATTCATTGCTCTTACAGCAGCTGATCAGGACGGAAGCCTCGAACAGCAGCGTATGTTGTGTTTGGCATTGCTGCATCAGGCAACAGTGAATATTTTACAAGGTATAGGAAACCATGCTCCTCTGGATTGTGATCTCAATTTTCAACATGATGGTGTGAAACATGCATGTTGTATGCTGATACAGATCTAACCGTGAGCCAGATGAGGTGGCTAAAAGCAGAAGGAGGGGGAACCAAAAGGATGGAGGACAGAAACATGTAAAGAGGAAAGGATGTGGTGGTGGTGGTGGGGGGTGGGGGGTGGGGGGTGAGGAAAAGCTCACTGTATTCATCTCTGAACCAAATGTAATCCTTCAGTCGTTACGCTTCATCTACTGTGCTGGGTGGAGGATGTCTTTTCAAAATGTCAGCTGTGATTTCATCAGCCATCATAAGGCTCTCCAACTGGATACCAGATGCCTTTAGAGGAGAGGCCCTGAGGCAACACACCCTGGCCCTATACATTTGTCTTCAAACACACTCACACATATGCATTTGCTTTGTTCAACACTGGAGCCACATGAGCCAACGAGGCAAGGCTACATAAGAACTGCTACTGTTCAGCAACTCAGCACCAAAGCAGACTTAATGGGTGGAGACAGAGAAAAAAAAAAGAGTGCATTACAGTCTTGGGAGGAAGACTTTGAAGACTAGCAATACCACAGCAAGCCTGCTTCACCGCATGCACTGGGAAGAGCACCTGCTATGTTATTAGGGAGCATATGTTTCCCTTCTCTGCAACAAGGCCGGGAGGGTGTTGCACTACGAGAGGATCTGATCCATCAAGACAAAACAATGGCAATGACGTGATAAAAATGGGATTCAATGTGAAGTTTTTAAAGGCTAAATTTGTTGTTGGGAAGAAGGAACATTAGGATACAGAACATCAGGCCATCGGTGTGCAGAGTGGGTACAACAACATGCTGGGGGTGCTGAGGATGTGCAAAAAGGCACAGTCATGTTTGCTCATTTCAACTTTATTCTTTACATTTTTTAACATTTTACCACATTAAAAAAAACAAGTCAACAATAATGAAGTACATTTTAGCCTCATTTTCAGTCCTCCACTTTGGTCCATGTGTCTAAAAATAATAAAAATGGAACTTTGTGCAGACATCCTTGGTTTCCAGAGGATGAACTGCAAATGACATTGGTGCTCTTTTATCTTTTCATCGTGCACCGTGACCTCAAGTTTCAATTTTTCTCAAACTTTATGACTTAATGCTTAAAAACTAAATGCATTCCAGCGTTGGCGTGCTCACATGCTTATTTATTTCCCCACAACGAGGATGGTGACCTTGGCATTGGAAACACACTACTGAACATTAGCATGCTAGCATTGTCATTGTGTGCATGTTAGCGTGCTGAAATTAACTCAAATCACCGGAGCAGCCCCGGAGCCTCCATCATGGCTGCGAAACACACCAAAACAATAAAGAGAGATCAGAGTGTGGTTGTACTGGGCAGCAGAGGTGTGAATGTAAGTATGTGTATGAACATGATCAGGGTCATCATTGCTTTCAGCGAAAACATCCCTGATTAAATTAAGGTGAAGAAAAAAAATCTGAAGTCATATTAAAATCTTGCAAAACATGCAGTTATGTTGCAGCAAGGAGTTCATGTGATTATATTAGGGTGACATATTTTATGCTGCATGTATCCAGATGAACAGATGACATAAATAGAACTAACAGAGAAAGTGATGTAAAGATTTGTCACTGGAGGCAAAGCTGAGTCTTTTGGCCACTTGGGGGCAACGGAAATAAGTTCTGAACACAGTTGCAGTGTAATGACAAACAGCCGCCCAGCAGTTACCGAGCAACATCATCACTCACTGGGAGTCATGGTTTTGGCTGCATGATGTATGTATGAATGAAAGCCAATATTCACTCTGTTTTTGTCTCGACCAACTCCGGAGGGAAATATCTGGCTCCTTGGCTGCTTAAAGCTCCACTATGTGCACCAGATAATTTCTGACTGGGTCTATCTGTTGTTTGGTGCTAAGCACATAATGTGCATTAAGTTTTTCAAGCTTCAATACTGAAAATAAGAGGAGTGAGAGTGAGCCAAAATAGTAAAGGTGTGTGGACAACTAAGCAATGAGCTGAAACTCACTAAAAAAAGCTCCATAATGAAGATTTCGGGTGATAATGCTCTAATTTATCAGAAAAGACACCCAAAAAAAATGCAAGCTAATTCTACTTTTGAAAGGCTTTGGGAAAAACTAGATTAAGCAATGGTTTGTTGATCTAAAACAGATATGTGGTGCTTCAATTCATAACTCCATTCCTTCCGCAAGAATTCACACACTGTAGTGAAGGCCTAGATGTGCAATAAAGCGTGTAACGACAGAAACACATAGCAAGCTGAAGTCCTTTTCGTGCTTGAATCAGAGGAATCCCTGATCTTGAACAGCGACGACAAATGTTTCTCTGTGAGTGCACAATGAACAACCAAGTGGCCTTTTCTGAATACGCTCCTCTAAAACTGAATGGATCACAAAATGTTTTGATTTTATTTTGGAGAAAAGCTACCAGTCACTAAAGTGAGAATGTCCTTACATCTGATGGTAACATCCCACTGAATAGCCGAAGATCAGCTGCATGTAATTCGTTGTAATACAATGAAACCACAAAACATGTCCGTGACATCTCCTGTCAGATAATGCTCTTGATCGCCTACAGTATGTACAGTGCTGTAGGGTAAATGCCAGTTTAATATTCTGATGTATGAGAATGTGAGGCTTGACAAACGGCTTTTTACAGTGTTACATAATTGACATTTTCCATGTACTCGATAAACTCATCAAAGCTTCAGTCAGCTATGCTGCAGCGCAGCAATCCATCCCGAGATGTTAAACCCAGCCATGATGAGATACAGGAGGGGAGCCTGGCTGTGTGAGTCATCACCTGACATCTTGTAGCTTTAGGCTGGCAGGACATCGAGACAGTCTGAGCCTGGTGAGAGTGAAAATCTACATGATACAGTCCAGGAATTACTTTAAGTTTGTTCATATCAGTGGTTCTCAGATTGGGGCAGAACCCAGTGGGGGATATAGAGCGACTGCAGAGCGAGCATGGATTTATTGATATAATTATGCTAACTTTTATTTCATTAAAATTCAACCTGGGTTTTTATTTGCTTCCCTATTATTGTTAAATTATTGATGGAGGCCAAACCTGAATTGTACATGTTTAAAATCATGTATCTATTTAACATTTTTTTCTCCACCTCCAAATAGTGCACTGTCCTGATTTCAGGCTGCAGGGGACAACGTTCACCAATCAGAGGGGTCCAATTCCAATCTGGCCCTTACTCTCTGACTGACTGTGGACCAATCATTAAAAATTTAAAAATTTAAAAAAAATTCACCAGCAAACTCCTCTTTTTCAGTTGGAAACAGGGTCATTTGTCAGCCTGATGTCTTATCCTCTGCAGGGTTGCAGGGTTCATCCTGCCGAGGGCCAACCCATAGGGAGTCAAACAGCCATTCACACTCACATTGACACCAATGGGCAATGTAGTCACAAATATTGCACAAGTTTGGAATGAGAAGGAAGCAGGAGCATCTGGAGGCAAAAACATGCAAACTCCACTCGGAAAGGCCCCACGTCTGAATTCATACCCAAAACCTTCTCCCTCCCCTGCACAGTAACAGTCTTATGACATTTTATTATCGGATCAATTCTATAAAACTTTGCACTTTTGAATGTGGTGTTCCTCAGGGATCTGTCTACTATTGCTTAAAACTATCGTGATGGGCACTTTGAGTGGATGTGAGGAAAAACAGGAAACCAAAAACAGAGAAACCCACTCAGCCAGTCAACAAACTGGGTCAGGCCTTTGTTAAGCATGCCAGAGGAGCTGCCTGAAGCCCTCACATGAGGAAATCTTTGAACAGACGTGGACAAGGTGCCGCAGAAAATAAGTAAACTTTATGAGAAGAAATTGATTCGGGATTGAATGTTCTACATGTAAGTCTTTGCGATCAAATGATGATTTAACGTGTAATCACTTCAATAAACCGTCAGTTCCCTGACCGTCAGACTGAAAACAGCCTTCTGATGAATGCTAAAATCCCACCCAGTCATCACAACCGCCATCCTCAGAGTCGTCCCACATCAATAATGACTGAACGTCTCAGCGATGCAGAACCTAATGTACACAGAAAGACCTTGAAGCCAACTCATAACGATACGCAGAGTCAGTAAATCAGCTGCTGTCACCATTACAGAAGGCTCCCAAAGAGATTTATGGGGCAACATGAAACCTTTAGGCATGATAAACAGCATGTATCTATAAGCCAGCAGCTGCACGGGCATCAGTGAAACACAAAATTGTCATTCTTGAAAGGAAAACAAGGAGTTTATGGGAGAATTTCACTGTGAATAATGAGGATAAAGTCTCATTTCACAGCAGGGTATCTTTAGAAAATATTATGATTTTGCATTTGTTTGGTGGTTCAATTCCAAGCCAAAACCACACTTAAGAAAACCAAGAATAAATTGTATTCGTCTGAGGATTTGTCAAGTAAAGTTTTAAATTATTTAAATGTCTACTTTATTACCAAACGTCTAGATTTTTACTGTATTTCAGGGTTACAGTGTCTCTGTGCAGTACATGCTAGGGTCACCCCTGTGGCTAAGTGGTCAAGAACTGCGTTGGGGGTTGAGCCTTTGCTGAATGTCTGCCCCCCCTCATTTCCTGTCATCTCTGCTATCTACAGTAATCATTGACTGATCAATAGTCATTTAATTAGGCCAATTACCTGCATTTTGACATTAATATCGCCAACTGATGCCTGCACTCAGGAGGCATGCAGAAACATCTGCAGATGAGCAAAAACACATTGCCGATGGATTATATGTATAATATGAAGAGTCACGGCAGGGGAGAAAATGAATGTTGCTGACTTCCCACAGTTGTACGGTAAATCTTGAGTCATTGTATTACAAACTTCTTTGCTGTATTTTTTTGCATCTGATAAGCCTTTAAACCCACAGATTTATTACTCAAACCAGCTTCCTCGTATTGTATTTCTTCGTCTTTATGATCCCTGAAGCAACAAGCTTCGACCCCCAACGCAGCCTACCGTGACACTCCAATGTGAAATTGAACCGTCCATTAAACAGACAACAATGTCTTCTCGTCTGAGTAAAGTCGGGGTGTTTCCTGTAGGAGTTCCCTTGTATGACTCAGCTGAGTTCCTGACTTCCTGCCAAATTACTTCTTCGAGGTCCATTTAACTTCTTTGTATTTACAATGAATCAAACAGGATGCTGTGACTGGATTGCATGGATTACTGTGAATCAACAGTCTAGTGTGCATATTTCAATTCCTTTTAGGAGGAGTCTTAAGATAGTTTCAACGCAGTCTAAACTAAAAAGGCATCTTTATTCAATTTTGGCATCTATTTATCTAGTTTTTCTAAACCATACATGTTCTATTGTCTTCATGCCTTTTTATGTCCTATGTATTCATTTTGTCTTGAATCATTTGATCTCTTAGTCTATGATATGACATAAAATGACAAATGTTCAACATTAGCTCATTGAAGGTAATTTATTTGGTCCGACAGTCTAAATCCTAAAAGTGTCTCAATTTACAATGATGCAAAAGGCGATTTTTGACAGCAAATGTTTGGTACTTTTACCTGAAGGTGACAGAAACAACGAGAGAGCATAGCCCTCCTCTGCCCAGCAATTTTATGAATTTTATGCAACGCGATGACCCCATCCTGCTCTGCCTCTGATTGGCTTGGCTTTTGATGATGACATTCCTCATGTAGCCCCTCCCTGAAGGATTATCGACTACGTGAGAAAACGTCATCATCATACCAAAAGGTAGAGTAGCGTGGGTCATGGTGTCACCATAATATTTTCAGATGTGTGTAAAGCTTTTTTTTGTTTTATCCCCTCATTTAAGCCATTTACTCACTGATCAAACCGGTTAAGATCCAAACATTTCCCCCATTCAGTACCCAGCTGTGTATAAGAACAGTCTTTCTTTGGCGTTAAGTTGCAATGCCAGACTAAATGACAGAGTCAAATCAATTTCTGCGGCTCAGGAAGAAGTAGGATGCAGGCTGACTGCACCCCTGTTGTGTGGTGGCTCGTTATTCTGGCATCGTGTTATCAGTGACATCTTTGTGTACTCACTAAGCCGTCTTATCAGAGTTGCTCTGCTGATTGCTCCCCTACAAAACTTATTTTTGCAGAGAGAGTAAGAAGAGTTCATACTGCCGTAGGAACACCGGGAAAAACAAGCAAGTCACACAGACAGGAGTCCACATGGAGTGATGCACGTCTGTCTGAGGTTAAAAACACACTCCTGGGCGGGGGGGAGGTGTGTCATCAGCTATGTGATGAAATTCCTGATCACACTGGAACAGCTTGTCTGTCTGTTGTCAAACTGAATTTGACTACATGGTGCAGTTCAATTACTCCAGTTACTCCAAAACCCATGACATGGTGTCTGTGCTTCCTCAAACATGTGTTCTGAGCTGTCACCTATATTATATGACTGTGATTTGATGAAAAACATCAATGCTGGTGTAAATATTGACTTTTTTTCCCCAAAAGTATTTTAAAAAATCTGCATTTTTATTGGTTTTATTGGTTTCAAAGCAGCCAATGCTGACACTGAGGCAACCGTTTTGGGACTTTTCTGCTTTGTCATGAAATTTCTATAATAAAAAAATATATTTTAATGCCCTTTAATCAAATCTGGGCAGCGTCTGTCTATAAGAGGGAGTGAAACCATGTTCATTTTCAGATGCTGATCAAGACTCATTCACAGGAATTTAAACTATTTTTTTTTTTTTGCTAACCCTCTGCTTTTATATCTCTTATTTTTGGTGCAGTGGATCAGACTTGTGCTTTTGAGAGCTGCAGAATTACAGACGAGCTGTGTTCTTTCCCTTGAGGATGATCCCATGATAAGCAGCAGGGCTACATGTACATACTGACGGTCCCTAACAGACAAATATAAACCAGAGGCAGTGTCTGAGCCTCTCAGAGCTGCTAGCTGAGCTACAACACAGTAATCACACAGAAACATTTAACAAACGGTCACGAATCTGCTTCTGACTGTCAAAACTCCGGTAAAATATCTGTTTCCCGCACAGAGAGTCTGACAGCAAGCATTGACTGGTCAGCCCTGACTACCAGCTGGCTGTTTCTGCTGCACTCAGCGGTGGTCAGTCGGTCATACTGTCGAGGTGTCGGTGTCTTCTTACCTCCCACGTCACACACTACATCGCAACGAGGCCACCCCACCAGACAGTGGTTGTCCTCTGCTGCATTTTTTAAATCTGCAGGCAGGGAGAGGGATAGCAGAATTTGGGAATGCAGTTAAACGTCCCTGCGGAGCACTTCTTGACGATGCTGGGCTGTTGTGAAACAGTAACAGATTGTTTTAAGGAGCAAAACCAGAGAGACGTGGTTCGGGTAGTTGTTTTCTAAGAAGGTAAAGCCAGAAGGTTTTTAAAGATACACTCTAATTTTTTCCACTAGTGCCCCAAAGTCCTGCATTTCCACAAATTCCTGAAACAAACGCCATTACCAGACGGGATTGTAGGTATTGGATGAAGCTGCAAGTATTAGTATTTGTTTGTTTTTTTATTTTTACATCTAATTCCAATGATCTTAAACTTTTGTTGTCTGCAGTATCTGCTTATGACAACTATGGTTATTTTCTTAATGTAGTCAGTTGAAAAATAAAATTCCTACATTCTCCTGCAACAAAATTTGAATTTTCATTTGACATGTACAGGGGTGTAGTTGGTGTCAAGGTAGAACTACAGACTATTTATATATAAATATACTTATATGGATTTCTACCCCCCACCCCTACATAGCCAGGGGACGAGCTGCTGCTAAAAAAAAAAAACATGTTCTCTTCGATGGTAAACTACATATTCGATAAATGTTTTATGTCTATAATGCAGCCATGGTAACCGTTTCACCAGGCAAATTCAATGACTCAGTTACTGAAAATGAAGCAATAGTGCCTGATACAAAGTCATTATTTGCATAAGTTATCAGACAACCATATCGGTGCCACTCATTTCCCAAAAAGCAAGTTATGAGGAGCGACAACAGAAGGTATTTTAGATTGAGGCAAACTCATTAAATAAAATAGGAATTTAACAGCAAAACTGAGCCACATCCAGATTAAAGATAACTGCATTTTTGAATCTGTCCCACTTTATCTAGTTTACTTATTTGCATTAAGAGCAACAAACGTCCAAAAGGAGCAGAATCTATTAGCATTTTATATGAGGACAATGAGCTCTGTTCAACCCACTTCTGGCCAAAAATAACACTCAATGACTGTGGTTTGGGCTGAAATGCTCAGTTAGCAGATTAGCATGTTATTACAGTTTATGAGGTGTGCAGAATGAAGAGGCCCTGCAGAGGAGGAAAGGCTCTGATTTTTGATTGTTAATTATTAGACGTGATTTTAATATTCATGGAAACAACAGCCTTGTTACATTATTATTATTAGACTCTGGCTTCTGTTAACAGAAACCCACTCACTGTTTTAATCACATCCTCGACCTTGTTCTGACATGGCTTTGAAATTTGAACGTTTGATAGTCTTTCCACAAAATCCTCTTCTATCGGACCACTATTTGATAACATCTGAATTTCTATCATTCAATTACATGTCAGCTTTCTTCACTAGATGTGATTAAGCTGGAGCTAAAGGATGCAAATCAAACAGTGCTTGATTCACTCATGCTAACTTTAGTCCCTCTCAAATTGATCATCCCGTTGATAGTGCTGCAGATACACTATAGAAATGAACCCTCGTGATGAAAAGAATGATGCATAGAAGAATAACTCCATGATTTGGCACCACATAAATCAAAATGAACTTGACCCTAGTATTTCCAGCAGCAGGACATGACTGTCACATCTTATCCATCACAGCAGCCAGACAAGATGCAGACAATGTTCCCTCCTTTTGCATGTTAAGTTGTCCTCTTCACCCCTGCCCCTCATCTCACACCGCAGTTGGTGAGGCATTGACGGACACCTGAGCTCCGAAGGTTTGACTTCCCATTAAATTTTAACTGTCATAGATAGGAGTGGTGGCAACAAGGCAACCGTTACAGTAGAAGAAGTGAGTGCGGCTGCTCTCTGCCGTGACCACACCTTCACACAGGGGATCAGGGCATTTCTATGTGATTACATGTGGATCACATAGTCAGACAGATTCAACTTTAGCGGAATTATGTAAAGAACCCAAGTTACCATTTAAAATTTTCCTTCATATCTCGCACTGAATCAGATTTACATGTTTGGTGATTTCATGATTAGTTAACTGTGGACAATTTGGAGCTTCTAGATGACCAGTGTTGATTGTTGTTGACAGGAGACATTCATTTTCTACATAATCATTCTGCTGTATTGAAATAATATTAATGCTACAGGACATTACACAAACAAATCTGCATGCAGACTTGGGAAAAGCGTTTCATTTGGCTGCCTGTATTAGTCTGTCAATCTGAAACAATATGATGTAATTTCTGCAGTATCTGAGATGATGAGTCTTCATCATTTAATGAATTGTTCCAGGGTAGATTGGGGAAAAAAAAAAAAAAATCAACCCAGAAAATTGAAACATCGCCTGATGCAGCAGTCCCCTGCATCTGAAATGGCTCGTCTCAATCACACTCCATTGAAAGGCTGTACAGGCCTCTGGAGGAGGTGACAAATCTGCCTTAAGTCCGGTGAGCTGAGGCAGAGAGGAGTAACAATAGAGGAGTAAAATATCTCTCTCATTAGAGGGGGAAATTAATGAGTCTGGCTGAGAGAGCCAGTTACACAGGATAATGTGTAAATAACGAGGATGGCTTCTCTACTCCATCAACTGAACCGATCATTTCAGACCGTCTGCTCTGAGCTTCATTGTTGGATGTGAGAAAAGCTTAATGGGAGATTTTCACCACGGCGTCTCCGATGCGCTCGACAACAAAGGACTCCGTTTTACTCGACGGAATCCAGAGCTGGGTGTGGGCTACAATTAAGCATATATTTGTTAACATTTTGGCAAATTGGCACCATTAAAAGTGTGCCAAATTAACTTAGCATTTCATTTTTGCAATGCACCCAAGAGCAGTTGCTCTAGAGCTCTATCTCTCAAACTGAATGTAAAAATATTTGTGTTCTGTCTGTGTGTTCAGAGTTCTGACTCTATAGGAGGACGTATGATTTTGGATGCTAATTGCAGCAATCGGGCATCAAGTGTTTTAAAGTACCTTAGTTGCCTCCTTGAGCTGTGTGCCACAGGCGCTGCTGCTAATGTTTTAGATTAGAACACCTGCATATAGGGCTGGGCAATATGGCAAAAAAAAACAAAAAAAATACGATGACAAAAACCTTTTCAATATTGATAAAAAATCAATATTTATCACAATATATAATTTGAGAATTTTGTTAAGCTTTCAAAATAGTTTATTAGAATTCAAAATGAAAAATGGGATCACAGGTTCTTGGTCATGAGTGGCAGTAAAATGGATGGTGGGATGGACACGTGGACTGGTGCGGTGCCATTATGTGGACATTGAACCAGACCACTGTGGTGAAGAGGGAGCTAAACTGGAAGACGAAGCTTTTGATTTACTATGTTCAAACCCTCACATATGGTCATGAGCTCTGGGTAGTGACCATCAAAATGACATCGTGGATATGAGCCACCAAAATGAGTGTCCTCCGTTATGCTGTCTTGGCTCAGCCTTAGGGATGGGGTGAGAAATCCGGAGTAACCTCAGAGTACAGGCTCCTTTCAATGTAAAGTCAAATTCAGGATGCGGGCATCTTCTTAGGATATCTCCCCTGTGCCTATATTCGATGCTTTTCTGGACCCGGGGCAGACCCAGAAGTCACTGCCTAGGAACACCTCAGAATACCCAAGGAGGAGCTGGAAAAATGTTTCTGAGGAGAAGAAAATCGCTTCGCTTGCTGCCACCAGGACCCAGTCCAGATAAGCAGAGGAAGGGTGCATGGATGGTTGGATGGATGGATGGATGGATGGTGGAAGAATAGAATAACAACCTTTTTCATTTCCATTGTCCATTTCCAGCACTTTAATTGGTGAGAATGCTTTTTGTGCCTTATAACAATACAAGTTAGCTCACCTTGAAGAAAAGGTCAGAGCACTTATTCCCCTACTGACAACTTGCGACCTGGCTAATGAACGGAAACAGATCTAGGGTGTCTCCCGAAGCAGAACTCCATCACAGCTTGGAAATCTTTACCCGTGGTCGCCTCGGACCATCCCTCATCAACACGAGCACTTCAGTTTGCATCAGGAGAAGACAGACTGTTGACGTGATGTGTTTTCTCTGGGGTCCCCCTTCGGCAGGTTGGCTACACTCATCCTGACAGCTCTGAAAGAGACATCAGCATGCCTGCATCACATGCGGTCACTTGAGTGGAGCTCATATACCATAAGAGCCTCCCAGTTAGTGCCCATTACAAGAACGAAAACATTGCAGGAGCTTTGGGAGTGTTACTCCCCCTCTTGTGACGTAATTTCCTGTTCTGTTCAGGCTCTGATGGTGAAGCACTCGTGTTTCAGCTGAGGGTGTCGTAATAGGCCACAGCGGCCGCAGTCTGTTTTTTTAAAAGTGAGGTGGGACCCTGTCACAGCTGAGCTAATGTTTCCAGGAGTGTTCACACAGGAAAGGTGGAGTGTGTCTGTGACTGAGTGACTGATGTCAGCGACAACAGAACTGAGGGACCCCGGCTGCCATGCCAACATAGGCGTGTCAGAGGATGCCATGTGGTCACACACATACAGGACTTGTAGGGAACTAACAACTTGTTGCCTCGGCTGCCCGTCTACTTCATGCATGTCGGTATTGAATACACTAAGTGACCAAAAGAATGCGGACACCCACGTCTTCATGTGAACTTTCAGTGATTCCATAAAAACCTGCTCTGCATCTTTAGGTCACAGCCAAAGACTTCAGAGCAGAGCGGCTGAGATTTTTCGCACGACTGTCCTATTGGCAAAATAACCTGCTATGAATAGCAAACAGTGTATTAAAAAAACAACAGCAGTGTCATTCATTTGAAGCCTTGAACAACAACATTTACTAGTCCCTCCATTCTTTAACCCCTTTGAATGGGTCAACGCTGACTTTGGGTTTCAGCAGGGACATAAACACTGGTCTCCTGTGTGAAAGATAATTGTTAGTGACATGTTTTTGCACTTTGGACAGTGCCAGGCTAGCTGTTTCCCTTTTTTCCGGCCCTTATGCTGAGCTAAGATAACCAAATCTTGACATCCCCTAATCTCATTCTCTAAAGGACGGCAAAAATGCTTATTTCCCACAATATTAAACTAGGCTTTATATATAATATTAAACTGCTTGCAGGATTTCCTCATTAACAGCCTCTCATTATGATTAATGGCTTGGACAGGTAGACAGATGAGCCCACATACACCTACACATCACCTTTTCATACATTCACCACACAATGATGCACCTCAGAGGAGCAAAGTGATGCATCACACAAAATGTTAACCATGTCAGGGTAGCTCTTCACCTTTTCACCCTGAGCATCTTGTGTCAGCCACACAGACACCAGGCTACCATTAATAGTAGCCTAAATGATTTCATTTAGCTCCCAGGACAGTTTATTCCCCTCTTTATTCTGTGCGTGAAATCGCCTCGCTATGAATACTAATTATGTGCCACAAACAGTGCAATCAATTATCAAATCCTGAGGATGTTGCTGGTGTTAGCACACATGCACTCACATGCAGCACCATGTTTGACAAATGGGTTCATTATCTCTCAAAATGAATGGTCCCACAGTTTAGAAAAAAAAAAGATCATAATATATTGTATGTTTGCCTCTGTGGAAGCAGTTGCACTAATCTGATGTGTATGCAAGACAGGAGCTCCTAATTTGTACCCCACAGGAAGCCCAATGGGGGAAATCTCTTTTTAAGATCAAAACACTTCAGCTCAGCATTGATGGGTTGTCAGCAGGGTAATGACAACAGTATTGTGCGTCTAGAGTGGTTTCTGGGACAGCTGAAGATTCAAGGCTGGATTGAGCGGCTATGACGACTCCCATTGGAGTTTTGCACCCCAGATTAAAAATGAATACGTCATCTTCCTGTGCCAAGGCGAGAAAACTTCCTGACTCAAAAATAATGACAAGTGAAATCAATACAGCTTGCTGAGTCAACCTACAAACATTAAGGTAAGACCTCCTTTCAAATGCAAACCGCAGCTTCCATATTCACCGAAAAGGACGTGGAGAGGACAGATAGTCACTGACTATTGATTCATTAAAGCAAAATTGCCGTGTCTCCCCAACATTAATGAGCAGACTTGAATGTATTGTCTGAATAATGAAGATAAGCGAAAGTGACGAGTCAAGTCTGATTACCAGTCTCAAGCATTGTCAAATGAAAATTTTGGATTTTATAATGTGCAGCCACATGTGCAGACTATACTAGTTTAGCATTCCAGAGGTGTATATAATTTAACTGTGTTGTTTTTCTCATTAAATAAACATTAAATATTTACTCTCTCCATTTACATTTTCATCTCGGAACAAGGATTTCATTTTGATGGCAGCAAAGGGAATAAAATTCGAATCTTGGGTATATTTATCTATTTTTTTCTGTCTTTTTTTTAGCAGCCTGTGTGTCATTATAGTTTCACTCTGTGCAGAAAAAGTGCACCTGAGCATCCTAAAACTAATGATGCATCTCCCTTTAGGACAACATTGCTGCATTGCTCCAGTTAAGGATATAGGTCAAGAGAGGTTCAGACACAGTTAAATTCATTTCTAAAACAGTCGGGCCGCAACCATTAATCCCGCGTAATGCTGCGTAAACTGTGTGACTGAATGAAAATGGGAAACTCTATGAGCACAGCGAGGTCGGGGCATGAAGGGGACAGACCTAATCCTCTTTTGGCTCACTAACTTCTGTGTTGCAGGGTATTTTTAACACATCTTTTCATTCACAGTTTTGTGCTGCTGATAAACGAAAGAGGTTTTTTTGTTGTTGTTTTTTTTTACCTTGGACAGAAAAGTCTCTTAATCAAAACATGTTTCCTCCTTGAAAGCAGGAAATCAGAATCAGAAAAGAAAGCTGAAGAATGTCAAGGTATCGGAAATGGGTTTCTAATCTCCATCGACAGGCTGATGATTCTTTTCTTATTGTCACCGAAGAGTGCTCAGGCTGCAGGCAACAAAACTCCAGAAAGTATTGCTTGTATAATTTGCTAAAACCATTATCGGCTGTCAAGTCCATTGGCATTGGTGATTGATTGAAGAGAGCACAGTAAATCTAACAGGCATGCCTGTAATGGCTTCATTATTTTAGGTCATTTATTTCATGCAGTATTGTTTCCCTTGCCGTATTCTGGGCTACAGGACACTTTCTTGTTGATGGACGAACCTGTGACCAATGGTTCTTGTGGCTTTCTGCTGTTGACACTGGGCTTTGTTGCTACTCTCAGTCTCCCTTCGGTGAAACCTGAGGAGGAACTTGTGTAACCAGCCATGCTTATTAGGCTGTATATGACAGTGTGACAACAGGAGGGAGGGAAAGGGGATGTGCTTCCCCCGCGGTGCCCCTGACGCGGTCGCAGACCTCTGCTCCTCTCTGCGACACGGTTTGATTTGTTGGGCAAGTCGCTGTTGCTGGGAGCAGAAAAGGTTTGATGGTGAGATTCATGGAGGACAGAGCAAAGACTTAACTCTGTGTAAAAAATATTCCCCCATTTGGATGATGACCATAAGGATATCTGTTCTTGTGCTACAGCTTCTTTAACATTATTGGACAGTGTAGGCGCACACATGGCTGAATCCAAGGATACACCCTCTGGACTTTTGGACAGAGCACTTCAGTCATACACATCATCGTGTGTCCGAAGACTCGACGCGTATCTCACAGAATTACATCCACAAGTAACGATTTCATACTTCAGAGTGTGCGTCTAGCACATCAGAGTTTGTGCCCTGTCACAGCCCTGGATCAACATTCTCCTTCTCACCTTAAACAAGTGTTTTTGTCGCTTAAACTAAACAATAATTAATCTGCTGCAACCACCATTTTTCCTCAAGTATGCACAGATATAGAGATATAGATATAGAGAAACATGTTGAGGTTTTATAGACGGGTTACGTGGCAGATTTATGTCAGGCTGGATGCAGTGAAGAAAAATTCTCCCTTTAACCACCGGACAATGTGCAAATTGATAAAGCTGATGAATGTTTGGTGAGGTCTCTCTTGAAAAGCATTACACTTTTTTACATGGCTGAATAAAGTTAAGTCAGCTCTATATCATTTCATTATTACGGACAAAACCCCTGAAATTAAAGCATGTCAAAAAATAGCATTCAGGTATTGCACATAAACCATACGCAGGACTAAACGTTCATAAAAAGGTTGCAGGTTCCTCACCTGTGCGACATAAGGAATGTGCAAACTTCGATAAATGATGCAGGCTATCAAGGTCATGGAGGAAATATGACCAATTACCTGTGTGGCCAGCAGTGAGGCATTATGTTGGAGGCTCTACCCTCTAAATATGACTAATTGCCCCTGCTGTTCTGCTTCTTATGATACAGGTTAGAACTCATTACCGGGATGTTCTGCCTCACTGAGCTCTGGTGCTCCGGCTCTCAGGCATATGAGGCTGAATAAACAAGCACCAGGTCTTACACACACAATCATTTTTTATGTTTATTCAAATACAAAATAATCGGCTGGTTATATCTGTTAAAGTGTATTTCAGATTTGAGCTGCGGGAGGGTAAAATTCCAGTAATTTTTCATAACGGGCCCACATCCTCCAGGGATTTCTGCAACCTCTGCCAAGTCCACTTTTTTTGGGGGGGGGGGCATTAACTGCAGTGATACCATTTTATTATTGATTTCTATTGGTCTGCCTGCAATCTGAGTGTGGGTGAGCTTGACATAAAATCCTTTCAGCATAGTTACTGCCATCAGCCAAGCAAAACAAACAGGTCGTCGTGCATTTACAGCACTTCAGCAATGCTTTACAAGATGAGTTGAGCAAGTTCTTCAGGCAGGGACAGGCTACAAATAAAGCTGATTTTTGTTTGACCAGTAGATATTGACTGAGCAGACAGAAACACTGCAACGATTCTGTTTTGAAGATACGCAACAATTACGATTGAACAATGGGTTAAACACATGAAGGTGCAGTGTTGACATTGACTTTCAGTTGCAAGTTAAGGGTGTGGTTGACAAATAGACAAAGAGCAGACAAAGACTTAACAACACCTATTGAGAACTAAGCTGTAGAAACACCTATTCAAGTGGAACTTGGCTTTGCTGTGCAGTCCAATCTAGCCTGAAGGTTCAACAATAACAGTGACGTAAACTTTCATAGTAAAGATACAAGGATCAAGTATCAAGTTGCACTTTGCTTCATGAAACAAGAGGCATGTAGAAGTTGTTGTTTTTTTAACTATGGGAACAAAAATGGACCATGTGTTTTTTGAGGATAATTTATTTAGCCTCAGGTCCTCACTGAGAGATAAACAAACTCTAGATTTATCTGTACCGTCAAGCCTCACAGGAAAAACAAACACACCGATATCAAATAAATCACATAAACCTAAGCACATTAATCTAAAGTACGCTTACATTTCCAAACCATCTGATGTAGGCTCGTGCAGTCAGGATTTAGTATAGGATTAATCACTTCTACATTCATCAACTGTGACGTGTCGCTATGTTTGAATGATACAATATGTGTTGCACTACTTTAACTTCCAAGATAATAAAAAAAAGGATTTTTGTAGGTTGACACAAAAAAGCAAAAGTCATTCAGTCAATGGGGATATATAACCTATACTGAACTTATGTCTGTCGGTATTACAATCCTTTCTACACTCATTAGGTGTAGCTAGCCTCCCCAGGGGTGGAGCGAGAGGTGGGGAGCCTCCTTCCCATAGACTCACAAAGTGTCATTTATGGCCATGACACTGCAACAAATTTAGGTGATGTTAGTGGCAGGGGCACACCCAGGACAGGCAAATCATGCAAGATGCATTAGGGTTTGGGAAAGGGGGGGGCCCCGAAACCCAAATAGCCACTCATATTGGCACAAGTGTGGCCCCTTCTAGCAAAAGTATGAGCTAAATGTCATTAAGTTGGACACCTCCTGAAGCTTCATGAAAAAAGAACAACAACAAACACAAGGAGGCGATGGGCTTCTTTTCCTTGGGCCCCCCAAGAGTCTAGGATCCACTGGTTAGTGCCCCCCCCCCTGCAGGGTGCCCGGGGGCGGCCCTATGCCTTTATTGGTCAGCCAACAGCATCCCTCCTCCCTGGGTACCATGTCCGCTCCTTCCTCATCTGAGTACGGACACGCTCCTCCCTGATGAGTTCAATCAATCACACATCGTTCACACTGCAACTGTGACCTACACTGACAGCCCGTTCAAATCAAACCAGCTGAGCAGCGAGAGCCCGTCGCGGGAATGACTGGTCGCTGTGAGCCGACACACAGGCGACAAATTGCTGCTTTGACTCTGTAAGTCAGAGCCGATATAAACAGCTGTGTGTCGCGCACAAACATGTCTCTCCGTAATGTCAGCTCTTACCTGCCCACTGTTTGGTTGGCGAGCTGTCTCATTCGGTTGAACTGCTTCTTCATCTTGTGTTTTTCTGCGTTACCACCGGGCGGTAGAGACGCTCCACATATCTCATTGATAGGAGTCAGATCTCTGATCTATGGCAGACGAGGAGGTTCAGTCCAAACATCCAGGCTGTGCATCGCGGTGGGAAAACATAGAGCTAAATCCTCCTAGTTTCGCTGATGCGTGCCTCAGTCATCCGATCGGCTCCGCTGCTCCAGAGATGCTGAACCGATTTCTCTTTCTCCCCCAGTACTGACAGCTCACTGGCGAGTCGACACGACGTTCCTAGCCGATGCACTATGGGAAATGTAGTTTCATTGTATCCATTGTCTTCAGAGGGTGACTTCAGCTGTAAATCCAAAGAAGTTTTCAACACTTTTTATCCACTTAAAAGATGTTAAAAACGCACCTCTGTTTTTATCTGCAAATTTGCTCGGGTAGTTTGTGTTGGATGAAAATAACCTGTATTTTGCTCCTTATGAACTTGTAATGATTGTCTTAATTAAAAAATATGTTGAGAATTCTCACAAAACCTGTCCTACATACAGTATATGTACAAAAAGAGAGAAAGGGTTTTCTCAAAGCACACCAAAAGATGAGTGGTGCATTTTTAAATGCCTTGAGTGTAATTTATAAGCAACCAGGCTATGTTGACTTAATATTACTCAGTAGCAGTATAGCTGACTAGGCCTATTTAATACCGTGAATTGTCGTGGCGCAAAGTGTCACAATTCAGCTCATAGCAAGTGACAAAGGAGGGAAATAGACACAGGTTTGCATATCAATTGAATGTGTTTTATTTTTTATTTTTTTAAAGTAAATAGAATGGTAAATAATGACACAACACAGGCATGAGGTGTGGAGTATCGGCATATCAGTGGTGTCAGCGGTGAATGCATGAGTGAAACATGCGTGTGAATGTTGTTCATGTCAAACAAAAGAATAACCAAACAAGATCCAGAGATGTTGAGCCTAGGAGAGGGAAGAAGAGGGAGAATTATTAGGCTGTCTTAGTCTCTGTATGGAGCTCCACACAGGTGGCTGCAATTGAGCCTAACGACCCTCCCTGCCTGCAGTCTCCTGCAGGAGAGAGTAGGACAGGGAGGGGCCGTAACAAAAGTAACTAAGTAAAGATTTTCAAGTTACAGTTTGCAGCCACTTTCCACCCAATATCAAATTTAGGTTTTACACTGCACATATTGTATTATACTTTTTACTTCACTGCATTTAATTTGATGTTAAATGACTTTGATTTTAGGCCTGCATAGAAAAACACCACCAGCATATTAACTAAGATGCATTAGATTAAAGGCCCCACAGACCCTCACAGGTGTTCACAGTTTTGTTGCTGAACTGCTCAGGTTGGAGTTGTGCAAAGCTCTGCTGGATGTTACATGAGGTCATCATCAATTATAACAATGAATAATTAAATTGTCCTGAAACAAAAGTAAATAGAAAACAAAGACTTTTTAGTTGCATTTAGAGGTGGCAGTGGAATTCTGCAACTGCATGCAATTTGAATTAAAACAGAAATATTGAAATTAAAGAGAATATCTGAATACATGTTTTGCATTGTTTGCTCATATGCATGATCATATTTAAATATTCTTATCTAGAATAAGAATCCTGCTGAATTGCAAGATATTGGATGCTTTCACCCCTAAAGACCTAAAACAACCTGAAGCTACATATCTGAAAAGAATAAGCTGTATTTGAAATGTATATATTTGAAATAAGGTTACCAGTAATGAGGATTTTAGGTAGACAATGATCTGCTTAAGCAAAAAACTCAGACAAATTGTCTTTATGAATGTTAAAAGAAACAATATATAGGTAATAAAATTAATATAGACATTGTAAAAAGTAAAATAATGGTCATCAGTCGGGGGTAATTTAAAGGACACTAATAGCATTTAAAGCTTTGCACAAAAGACTTTAAAAGTGCTAGAATGACACTTTTACATTTCATAATGCCAACCATCCTTTTATGAAGGCACATTATTTTAAATTGGTAATGGTTCTTGATTTAATGAACAATTCATGGCCATTTAAAGTGTAAAATAATGGCTTTAGGCTGTCTTTACACTGTTGTGATAAATGTGTGCAGTATCAACTGACTGATGCACTATAAAGTCACATCTATTACTTACTGTTTATTATAGGTTTATTATCTGACATGCTAGGCCTGTGTTGCTAGATGTGTCAGGCATATTATCCTGACACGCAGTCTCCAGTAGGTCCATTTATAGCTGGCAAAAATTAAATGTCATACCTGAATATTCATAAAGTTATTGCTAATTTCCATACAAGCTTATTGCCCATTCAGGTTAAGTACAGTTCAACTCCATCTTAATGTCCTTGACAGAACATGTAAACTACAGCTGAACAAGAGGTAGTGTCAGCTTTGCTGCAACTATACAGTTTGTGCAGGCAAATAGCATCATCTTGTGGCTGCCAGAGTCAGCCAGGACATGTGCATATTATTTGCAGGATTAGTTGTGCTACAGTAACTTGTCATAGGGTGTAACCCACATGCAGCGTTTCACTGAAAGTGAAGATTATTTTATTAGATGTATTAGATGTATATTAAATGTAGTATATCCCAATATACTGCAGGTGTCCAGTTTATTAAGTACATCTAGCTAAAACTGGTGCAGTCATGCCATAATATTTGATTTTATGATAATACTGGCAGCTACCATATAGTATTGTGGAATTGTACCATGTAATACTGAGAAGTGTTTCTTATATTTTGTCAGTAAAAGAAATACCACTCAGCCCAATGCAATACAATGCAGCAGCACCACAAACTACAGCCTCCAAAATGTCAATAAAAGTTGAATCAACATATATCTGATTCTGTTTCATCAAAAACTAAAAATCTTATTAACTGCACATTCACAGTTTGGATTGGAAAGAGTCATCAGTGTGTTTTAAAGACACACAGATGTCTTTAAGGACACATCCACTCTAAGGGTACTAATACATGCAAACAAAATTAGAAACTGATACCACAAAATGTGGCAAACAATAAGAATTGATTATAAATATTTAACAATTTAATAATTCTTAAAATGATTTGTTTAAATACATAAAAAATAAAAAAAAACAGTGGCTTTACTCTTTTTTTTCTTGGATGACTGGGCTTTAAAGTGTCATTTGCTTTTTCTTCAAGTTGCACAATGTGGAATTTTCTACATGCTGAAAGCATTATTTTTATACATAATGCTTTTGAATGTATATTTTGTCGTGCTAATAAAGTTTTTAAAAAAAATATTTGAATTGATTTTGAATTCAACAATTTATCAAGTTTTTCATGTCAGAATTCAATTCTAATTTGAAGAATGGCAGGAAGCAGTTACAAAACAGCTTTTCGAACATCATGCATACAGAAATCTGTGCTAGAAGATACAAAAAGAGATACAAATAGATACAAAAGAGATTAAAAAATACAAATGGGGGGGGGGTGTCAAATAACAATGCTAATGCTAATGCTGTACTCACGCCTCTACTATATGCTGTTACATTCCGCCGACACAGGCGGCGCCAATGACACGACGTTCAATGCTTTGAAGAGCACCAGAAGAAGAGCTGTCAGTGCTGGACCTTACTTGTTGAATGACATTAGTGCAAAGTTTACAACTTGTACAGTTAGTCTCTCTGTTTGGGAACAATTTAACACACTTTGGCGTAAAGTAGCTGCGTTCCTGACATCTGATTGGCTGCTTCGCCCTGAAAAATGCGGGACCGAACCAAAGAATTAGGAAACGTGAGTCTAAAAGTGAACTGCTAACGTTAGCAATAGCATGTTATAGCATGCTAACTTGGCCAAGTTCCATCCTTTGCAACTTGAATGTTGTACCGTGACAACTTTGTACAAGAAAGCAAGTCAACAAAAGTGATATGAAAACAGCAATATGTAGCGGTTTGCCCGTTTGAATGTGAGGCTTTGCGACAATTTTTCCAACTTCCGTTTCAGCCCTCTACTTAAAATATATGACGGGGACATGGAAAGTCTGTTGGGGCGGATGTGGGAAACATCTTCAGATACAGGGAAACACTGACTGTATTTACTTTG
Organism: Chaunax sp. Z400; assembly: GCA_037577475.1. Classification (NCBI taxonomy): domain Eukaryota; kingdom Metazoa; phylum Chordata; class Actinopteri; order Lophiiformes; family Chaunacidae; genus Chaunax; species Chaunax sp. Z400. The sequence goes on along the minus strand of CM075203.1, from coordinate 7,021,961 downwards.
TATTAATTGTTGTTGTCAACCTGACTGCAGAATGCTGAGGCTTCAGATGAGGACGAGGAGGGCAAAGCTCTTATGATCAAACCTGGAACCTCTTCAGTCAAAGAGGAGAAAGAGAATGAAACCTTCTTGAAAAAGGTGAAGTTTAACTGAACAGTGTTTTTTTTTTTATAGTCTGTTTATTTTGGGGGAAGACGGGTTTTGGCATCAGGTAATCGTGTTTGTGTGTATTTTAGGTTAAACTGCAGTATTGATCTACCAAAGTGCTTTATAAGGGATGGATGAAGCAAAATAAGCTGAAATGGATTTGGAGACTGATGCAAATCATTTAGACTACTAAAATTAAAAGAATAAAAGATGGGTAGTTAATAAAAACATGAATAATAAAAGATAACACAAGCAAAAAACTAACAAGAGCAGGAGAATAATAAGAAATGATGAGATGCTACACATAATTACATAATAAATATGTGTTGTTATGAAATAATATAAAATAAACAAAAAAGTAATGACTGACCGTAAAATATCCTAACAAATAAATATGAATAATAAAACCATAGAATATAAAATTTTACATCAATCCAGACTAAATAGAAGGGTTTTTATTTTAGGTTTCAACATATACAGTAAATGTTTTCAGCTCCTCAAAACAGACACTAAAAGAGAGAGGGGGATGGGTTTGGTAGTTAAGTCCAGAAAACCCACAGTCTGCTGGGTGTGTGCATGTTGTGAAGTGTCAATGAAATTAGCTGGTGAGTGTGGTATTTCCTTCCCACCTCGATGTCTTAGGCAACTGGTCTGACAGTGGCTGGTTAAAAGTTATTGTGGAAGCGGGCCTGAGGGTGGTGATGCTCACTGGCCTGTGGTGACTTAGCAGGTAGTTAATATTCAGTGCTGAGTCTTTAAGTATAAAAAAAATGCTTTTTTTAAAAATTTTATACAAATTCTTTCCTATTCATAGGTGGAAGAAATTCAGGAAGGACTGCACAGTCTCAGAAGGATGGTGTCTGAGCTTGAGAACAAGCAGAAAACTGTCCTGGGCGTGGCGCTGCCAGAAGATGGTAAGAATGTTCATTTAGGACATCAGTCGGTCTAGATTTATGCATAAAGTCCAAAACATGCATGAAAAGTGCTTGAAAGTGGAAAAAGTCAACAAATAATTCCAGAAAAGAAAGAAAGATTCAAGTCATTTACTGTGCAATAATGAATCAATCTTGAATTTCACCATGCAGAGGGCACTCAGAGTCAGATAGAGGGCATTTGTGTGCTGAAAATGTTGTTTTCCTCTTGGGTTAGGCATGAAGAAAGAACTCCAGACTCTTCGAGAGGAGATCAAAATGTTGGCTGGTCAAATACAGAGAAAGCTGAAGAGTGAGTATTGATAGATAAGAAGTGAACATTGTATTTTTTTTTTGTGTGTTTTGTTTTCACTCATCAATTATCTTTTCACAGCTATTGAATTGAAGAAGGGAGAGGAGGATGGAAAATACATACCCATAAACATTCGGATGCAACGGACCCAGGTTGGCTCACATTTACATTTAATTTTATATTTCCACAGATGTATCTTTCCATCAGATCCTTCGTAAATCTCAAACAAACTCCCATAGCTGCACCTGCATGAAGCCATTTTATTACACTAGTCGCCAGAATAAGAGATCCTCTCTGGGAATAAGGGCCTTATATAAACTAAAACAGAAGGCACTGGATAACTGCCTCTGCCATGAAGGATATATTTCACTTGGACTGGTCTGTGAAACTTGGTGGGAGGATGGGTCTTGGACCAGAATACAGGCCATTAAATTTGGGTGTGGATCTGGATAAAGCGGTATTTTATGTTCTGGTTGTATTGTTTGTGGCCAGTGTTGAGTGAAAATCAGTGAGCAGGGCCACTTTGTGGAGGTTTTGGATTTACAAGAATGTGATAGAATACTTAATTTGTCATATTTAAATCACTAGTTGAGCAAATACTGACACTCCCCTGCTTGTTTTCAACTATAAACATCTGTCAAGCATTGTGTTGAGAAAATGTACTTTATCACAATATACACCCAGTTCATTAGGTACACAGACTTATGCAGTTTAATAAAACAGTTCTGCTATAAATGTTAGGCCGTAATGTTCAGCTTTTCCAAACTGTTTTAGTGAAGCTTGGATTCAGCTGTATGATCATTTTGGAGTATTTAGTTGGTGGTGCTCATCTATATCAATAAATAACCAAAAGAATCTCATTTTAATGCTGTACAGTTCAGCAGCACAACAACCTACATCTTTACAATCATAATCATACAGTTCAATCAACTATTTGGAAATGACCGCTTGTGTTTGTTCTTTACCCACAAGCTTATCCTTCTATTCAGGTCGGAGCCTCGAATGTTCAGCTGCTGTAAAGTAAATCTGCAACATAGTGACCAAACTGTTTCCTCCTCTCCAGCATGGCATCTTGTCCAAGGAGTTTGTGGAGTTGATGGGACACTGTAACACCATCCAGGCCCAGTACAGAGACCGCAATGTGGAGAGAATACAGAGACAACTGAAAATCAGTGAGTGCATAAAGCACAACTGTTTGTTGGCGTTTTGTGGTCTGTGGTCTTCTTCAGGGCGATGCCTGTCGTACTGATTACAAGCATAATAACGCTTGCAGTCAATATATAGTGACTTAAGAGATGGTCATAATACACTTGAATGATATCCTGTGTGCTCTCACCTAAAACAGAAGTGGTCACGTTCCTGTTTCAAATTTTTCTTTTAGCAATATCCTAAATGTCACTGAGCATACAAACACGAAACTCTCCCTGATCATTTAACAACCCTATAGGTTTGTGTTTAGGCCAGCAGTTTTAATTATTTCAATTTTGTGTCTTATAAATCAGGTTTTGTTTGTTGTAATGGGTCAGAAAAACAAATCTCGCGCCGCTGCAATCGAAAATCCAGCAAGAAGCAGGAATCAGAACGGTAGTGAATTCCAAACACTTCATTAGTGCAGTTGAGAACGAAGCACGTCTGCAGAGTTGCTGAATTAATATTTCACAATGAAGACTAATTTCTAAATGAATCACTAATGATGATAATCATTAGCTGCAGCCCTACATTGTTATCTGTCTTAATCATTTCAGCTGTAGAGAAAAAAAACACAAAAGCTTCACCAAAGACTGACAGGAGGGGAGAAAACAGACTTCTCTCTTTTGATTTCAACACGCAGCAACATTTTTATCTTAATGATCAGTCTCTGTTTCTGTCAAAACATGAATGTCCTGTATCCGAAACACTGATCTAACGTAGTTCTCACTCTTAAGCTGGGAACAATGTGACAGACGAAGAACTGGATTCTATGCTCGAGAGTGGGCAGACGGATGTTTTCACCCAAAACGTGAGTGTATGCAAGATGAAGGGAGGGTGTCCAAAATGTGACTGCATGTTGGAAACCGCTGCACAGAAACACCTGCTGTATCAGAATCAGGTTTATTGTCATGTAGGTTGTCACATACATGTTCAGTATGAGAAATATGCAGGAAGATGAAAGCAGGTAATGCAAGTCAAGAAGCTTGAATAGAAATGTAATCACATATAAAAAAAAATTTAAAAAACATGCACACTGACTGTTACTTAAATGAAAGAGCTGCACTGTTTTCATGCAGGATGTGCAAAATATTGACCAGTTGCAGGTGTTTTCCTTTAGCCACCAACTGGTGGTGGTAGTAGTAGCACGAAAAGTATTTAAACCAGTCATAATGCAGCTAATACATATTTGCACTGTGGTGTACAGATCCTCATTGATGCTAAAGCTACAAGGCAGGCTCTGAATGAGATCGAGTCTCGGCACGATGAGATCCTGAAGCTTGAGCGGAGCATCCGAGACCTGCATGACATGTTTCAGTACCTCGCCATGGAAGTAGAGGCTCAGGTAAAGCAAGTAGCGATAAAGTCTCTCAGGCTTGTTTAAGTGTCAAAGAGCATCTCATTTTGATTTTTTTTTTCTTTTTCTTTTTCTTTTTCTTTTGCCTCCTACAGGGGGAGATGGTCAACCGAATTGAAGACAATATCAAACAGGGTGCCAACTATGTGGAGAAAGCAAAGGAAAACACAGAGAAAGCCAAGACATATCAGCAGAGAGCACGAAAGGTACAATATGGTTTCACATGAAATATTTAAGACACATGTAATTGTGCCTTTTGGTTTTCCTGGCACATTGCCCCATCCTTCCACCAAGTTTCACGGAAATCTGTCAACACAACCTCCCAGGCGGAGGTAATAAATTGGCCATTTCATGGTGTGTTTGTTTGTGTCTGATTGATTTTGCTTTTATGTTAACTGATCTGTTTGTGTTTCTTCCCATTTAGAAAAAGATCTGGATCGCTGTCTGTTTGGCCATCCTCATCCTCGTCCTCGTCATCTCATTGATCTCAACCTTTGGCACCTAACACCAGGAAGTTCGAGTTGGCTGTAGTTTTTCTGGGTTCAGAAATCCACTGTAATGTAAATAATTTCAGCCCACAGAATGTAGAGTTAAGTCAGTGGATTTTTATCAGTGGTCACCCCTCTGCTTTTTTTTTATTCTCACATTTTAAATTTGTCTTCCCCTAACCTGCATGTCCTGCTAGCAGGCCTTTGTGTTTTTAATGTGATGGACTCTGTTTTGTTAACTCACAAATGACCACAATCTTGCTGGCATTTCCACTTTGACTTAGAGTCCCCCCCGTCATTCTCGTCTGCTACACAAAGACCAGGACATTTTGTCAACTGTTACATCAGTGCCTGTTCCCATGATATGTAAATGAAATGTGGCCTTAAGCAAAACACAATGCAGTATTGAAACCCAACACTGGCGCTGATCATACTGTACTCAGGAAAACTGTTGTTACGTTGTTGTTTCTGGATGAATTAGAGACATAAATAACAACTGTAACAGAGTAGGGCTCTCTTTTATAGGCGTATATATAGTAAATATACTAATATAATTGTATATAACTTTAATTGCAAATGGTTTTTAAAACTTGAAAGTTCAAACTGCCTACATGTAACAATTGTAAATATACAGATTTTTTTTGTGTGAAACCACCCCTTTTTTTTATTACATTTAAGTTTCTCAGCCCTACAACAAAAGGCCCAAGGCCCACTTAAATTTCTCCTACCAGTTTGTATTTATGATTTGAACAGTGCTGTGGAGGCTGCTACAAGAAAAAATCTGCTACCCATTTTTTACTCTCTTCAAAACGGTGCCTTCTCTTTTTGTTCATGTGAACATTTTCAAGACATGAGTTTTAATGTTTGAATTCACCTTATTTCAGCCGAGTCCTAATAAACACAAATACTCTTGTTTTTATTTTTCTTCACCCGTTTGTCACATTGTGCATTCTTTGTCTTGTTAGTTCTGTAACTTAATTCTTTGGAGGAATCTTATAACAGAAGATCCATTTACAGAGACAAGCATTTACCTGCTGTACCACAATATGGCGAATGTGTAAAGAGAAATAAACCAAACTTTGTATGTAAAGGTTATTAAGTCGTCACTCAAGTCTGCTTTGGAAAGAACAAGGTTGATGGAGAGGTGATTTTGCTACTGTGTAATATTACAACTGTTGAATTTTGCATCACTCATTTTATTATGTTTGTTTTTAAAATAAAATACTGCCATGTTGTATTTTGTCATTTATCATTTATATAGGACTTGTTTAGAATCAGCTTTATTGCACTTTCACAGTACCTAATGCAAGTATGACAAACTTATTACGTATTCCATTCACAATTAAACAAAATCTTCAACACAAAAAATGGCAACTAATTTTTGGTCTTTTTATTGAACTGTAATTGCCTTAATTTTTCAAGTAAAACAATGTGGAATTACAAGGGATCAAAGGAATGCAACAAATGAAGACAGACAAATCAAAAATAAGACCATCACCATAAACTACCCACCCGCCCCCCCAAAATCACCTTTGCTCAAAGTAGCTTAGACAAATAAAAGTAAATCAACATATTACAGTCATCTGGAACTGTACCAGTAATTTTATTCACATATTTTGTCCGAGTATTTCTTTACAATAACTAAGAGCAAGGAAGTGATGGTGACAAAAATCCAGGTGAAAAATAAAACTATTTGGTTGCACTGACGCACAGGGTGATATTCTTGACATTTCTGGAGGATGTTTGGGAGGTGGGTGGGGGCGTCACCTTTTTCTGTTTGTATTTTTTTATTTTTTTTTTAAATGAGAAGCTCAACAACACCCCTGCTTTAGGTGTGTCACAAGGCAATCTGAGGTTCAAATCCATTTGGCCAAAGAGGCACTCTAAATTTCAAACATTTACTTGCCCTTTATATATATAAATAAATGACAAAGTGGACCGTAACAAAAACTGCCTTTGGGATGATTAGGAAAAACAAATTGTATTTCTCCTGCCCCATGTTTGTGGTGCAGAGCAAATAATGTTGTTTTCAAGACAATTTGCAAGTTCAATTACTACATTTTTGAACAATAGTGATACATCGAGGTACGAGGGACCAATTAGTTGATTGAAATTTATTACTACACCACAATTTACTTACATAGCCGAGGGCCACATTATCAGATGTGCAAATGAGAAATACAAGGCTGGATTTAAAAATGAATCCAATGAACAGAGGTTGACATGAAAAATAGTGGGCCCAAGCAAAGGAAAGCTCCAGCATAGTGCAGCAAAGATCACATTGACAGATCAGTTCTCTTCCTAATACCCTGGAAGAAATAATAAAATATGCATAACTTATCAACTGACTACAGGGAAACAATAGTCAGGACAACTGACAGAATTTTCAAAACCAATCTTTCTAAAACCTCCAACTTACAATATGACTGGTCACTCAAAAGATTTAAATGTCTCACAAATGACTTTTCATTTATAACCCTAACGAGGGTGCTGTGTCACATAAGATCTGAGTGTTCCAGTCTTTAATGATTACAGTACATAATGTTAACTAACAACTTTCCTTTGTTAACTTTTGCACCTTTGTCCCCCTCAAGTCCCAGTGGTGAATTCATCCACTGTGCCATCTGTCTCTCTGATGCGCAATGATGGCATCACATTTTTTTTACTCTCTGTCTGGCATCCCTGAGCCTTACCCCCAGCTGACAATTGCTGAGTTGGTGAGGGGACCAGCTCCAGTTGGAAAGGGAGAGGTCCCAAGAGTCAGGGGAGGTCCCTGGCTTGTGCAGCACTCGGTTTCCTTGCATTCATTAGAGAGCAGACAAAGCAGGAGGTCATGACATGCTCTCGTATCATCCTCTGCAACAACTCTCGCTTCCATTTTTTCCCTTTTGGCACTGTGATCATGTCTTGTTGTGACGATGTTGACCAGAGGAGGAGCGGGTGCTTGCAGCCGGTGACCGGGCCTGCACTGCTGCGAGTGCTGCAACACTACGCAACACCCTGTCTGGTGTCCCCTCTGTTCCTGAACCGCTGGTCAACTCCTGAGAGAGCCTTTGAGACCTCCTGCTCTCCTGCCTACTCTCCCTTTGATGGCCCCGCCTCTCTTTTTTGTCTCGACTCTTTGCCCGCTCTGAGCTGCGCTCACTGCCGGAGGAAGTGGCTCGGGACTCTCTATGCTCTGTGTTTTGAGAGCTGATGCTGTGAGTACGTTGGCTGCTGTTGCTGCTGCTGCTGCTGCGGCTTCTGCTGCTGCGTCCGCCACAGTCGCCCTCACCATCACTGCTCATGCTGCTGCAGGCACTGTGGCCCCGGGATGAAGCCTGCCCCTCTGCCTCACCTTCCTTTCCTCCTGACGACTTCCTACTCCCCCTCTCCTTTTCCTCTGCTTTAGACCTCTTGTACTCCATTTCCAAGGGTGGAACCAGAGAACCGGGGCACTGTCTGGTGGAGCGGGACGCAGAGCGGCTTGTCTGATTGGGTGTTGTGGGTTTGCTGCCACTGCTGTTATGAGTAAGATTTACAGAGTTACTCTGAGGGGAGGCTGGTACACTTTTGCTGATAGACTTTTGGTTCTTATCAGAAGAGGAGGTATGGGAAGTACCTGTGGCCTTAGCCCCCGATTCTTTCCGAGGGGTGTGACCAGGGGTATCCACCCTGCCTTTCATTGCTAGGAGTTTGGCTGCTGCATTGAGTGCTGAGCATCTCTTCCCCAGAACTTTGGGCTCAGGTGGCAAAGAGGGCACTCTGTTTGTTTGAGTTTTACTGCCTTGTGAAGACTGAGTTCCTGCAGATTTTCTGGCGATCCTAACAGAAGATGTATCACTGCCAGACTCTCCTCCTGTAGAGGTGTTAGCGTTTTTTGATGCGTTTCTGTCCGAGCTCTGTGCACGTTTCTTTGCTTGCCGGCTGCTTCCCTTTTCCCTCTCCTGAACTTGTAGCCTGTGCTTGGCTGAGCGAGTCAACCGGTGCTCCTTTCTGCTTAAACTGTTGTCAGAGTCAGAGGAGGAAGAGGAAGACCGAGAATGCCTTCTCTGCGAGGAAGCAGTGGTGAGCTCCTTCTTGCTACCTTCCTCCGTCATCTCCCCGCCTTCTTCCTTTTTGTCCTCCTTCCCTGGTTCTGAGGTCATGTCTATTCGCCTCTTCTTGGTAGGATGTCTATTTTCATAAGTCCTCTTGTGGTGAGCATGACGAGTGAGGGTTGATGTAGAGCACCCAGAAGATGGTGAAGAGGAGCGAGTGGACTCTTGGCTACTCTGACGGCTAAGAGGCCTTTTCTGGATTGGAGTTTTTTGCTCTTCAGTAATTTGCTCCACTGCCTGCTGCTTAGGTTCTTTCTCAGATGCAGTTGCAGAATGTTTTTCGCCACCTGTTTCTTCACTTCCTGACTCGAAGTCTTTGGTCTCAGAGGAACTCGCTGCCTTTCTCTTTTTAGGCTGAGGCTTACAGATGTCTTGCTTTTTGTCATCATTCTCCTTGCTAGTCCTTGCTTCAGCCTCCACATCTACCTCCATTTGGGTCACCTGATCCAGGTTATTTTTAGATGCTTCCTGCGTTTGCTCTAAAGATCGTTTCTCAGATGGAAGGCTAGAAGAAGCTTCTGTGGTTGCAGGGAGAAGGGCCTCTGTCTGGGCTGGCGTGGACACCTCTGGGGAATCATCACTGGATGCAGAGGTTTGTACTTGCATGGGAATGACAGCGGAGGTTTGTGTGGTGCACACTGCTTTAGTTGTGACAGCTGTGGTTGCTGCTAGTGACACAGGGTTGGTATTAGATGTTGTGACAATGTTTGTGGTAGTAACTGCAATGGACTTTTCTGGGGATGATGTTCTGGTGGGTGTTGGTATTGGAGCTGGTGTAGCACCTGTGGAAGTTGTTACTGGGGGTGGGATATTGGAAGTCTTTTCTGCAGTTGTGGATGGGGTAGTTGAAGTCATGCAATCTTTGGACGGTGCTACTCCTATAGACTTTAATTGTACTCCCTCTGTTGGGGGGGATGTCATTACTGTAACAGTCTTTGCCTTGGCTGTGGTAGTTACACTGGCAGATGCTGTAGTGGCAGATGGAGCGCATATTGGAATAGGTGCCGCAGAGAGTGTTACCGAGGACATGCCAGCCACTGAAACAGTTAGCGTCTGTGACTGTGTAGCCTCTTGAACTGTAGTTGTTGGTGAGGTTGAGACTGGTTTGATAGGGTCTTTGGTAGTTGTCACCTCCTTTGCTTGGGCTTGAGGAGATGGACCTGTATTTGCAGGAGATAATGACACTGCTGTTACTGGTGGTGTTGAAGAAGTGTCAGACATAGTTGGATTTGGAGTGGAAACTGTGCTCGGACTTGTTGGGTTTGATGGACTAGCTTTTACTGATGTTGCAGTTGTTGCTATAGTGGGGGAAGATTCTGAGGTTGGTTTTGGTGAAGCTGAAGGTGGGCTCGTATCTGCAGGTGAAACCTTTTGTGTGGCAGCTAAGGTGGTCATTACAGTAGCTGGGGTAGAGGTTATAACAGCTAGAGTAGTTGTTGAAGATGATGGAGCAGAAGCTTGCGGCAAGTCCTTTCCAGCGGTAGTTTTAGTTGGGACTGATTCAACGGTTGTGGTGACTGCTGGTGTAAAGCTTGCAGTTTGTGTTAAAACATTAGTAGCTGTTGTGATCAATGTAGCAGGGACTGATGTTGGAACTGCTTTGTCAGCCATGGGAGATGATGACACAATGGATGATGTGTTCGTAGCCGGTGTGGAAAATGTTTGTGTTTGCTGTTGTTTGAAAACTGAAGGATTTGACTCTACGGGAGCTTTAGAAGTTGTGGAAACCCCAAGTGTTGGTTTTACACCTGGAAGAGTTGATGTGACAGTGCTGGCAGGAGGCAACAGAGTTGCAGTAGTGGGGGTGGTAGCAGTGACTTTGATAGTGTTAGATGTAGCAAGTGTGACAGAGGATGCAGAGGAGACCTGGGTTGATGGTGTGTCTAGCCACTGAACTAAATCTGGAGATGAACTAATGACTTGGACTGAGGCTGATGCGGAGGTACCAGTGGGAAGGGGTGCCATGACCTGGTGTGCAGGTGCAGATGGTGCTTCAACTGAAGCTGAAACTGGAGTGGAGGGTTGATCTGTTGTTGCTGCTGAGGCTTGTGCTGGATTTTGAACTGAGGATGAAGCCTCAGTCTTAGTATCCATTTCCTCTTGACTTGTAGTGATAATAGCATCTATAGGGGTCTCCAACTTGTCAGGAGAAGGATCTGTTAGCTCTTTGCTAGCAGTAGTTTTTGATATACCAGATATACTAGTGGTGGCCTCATTTTTAGAGTTCTGCCCTTCACCAACAGTTTCTGGTATCGTTGTGGAGTCTTTCCTTGGACGACCCCTCTTACGTTTTGGAGAGAGAGGGGGGTTCCCTTCCTCACTTAGGGATGTGGGCTGTGCGGTCACTGTGTTGTCAGGCTCAGGTAATCTTGGAGGAGTCTTAGGGGGCCGGCCCCTCTTCCTTTTCAAAGGTGTCACAGGAGGATTCCCACTGGTCTCTGTAGGAGTTGAAGTGGCATATTTTCCTGGTTGTATGTCTGTTTTTCTAGACTGGTTCCCACCCCTTCCTCTACCCAGATGCTGCAGTTGTTCTCCTAACTGAGCAGCCATGCGCGATTCAGTTTCCAACCTGCGTCGTACAGGAAGATTTCTCAGCACGGGCATATCAGGAGAAAGATGGGGTGGGGAATATGGAGGATAACCTCTGACAGGCTGAGGGTGCACAGATGGACTAGGACTAGGGTCTTGGTCCTGAATAGAGTTGGTAATTGTCCCTTTAGTTTTGCCGTCAGGGCTCGGGGATGTGTTGCCTTTGTTCGGTTCTTCGACAAATCCAGTAGTGTTTTCCTCCACAATCGTCTCCTCTGAAGAAACTCCACCTCCAGTACCGCTTCCTCTTCTCCGCCTCCTTCTTGGCTCCTTCTCCTCCACCACCGTGACCAGTCTCCCTGGGAGCTTCCGCAGGACTTTGGCTGATGGAGTGTCTTCAACCAGGCCCCGCAAGACTTCACCATCTGCTGACTGACGCTTTCGAGGTGATCTGGAGCTAGTGGAGGGGGGAGACATGGCGCTGTGGTCTTTGCTGTCATCTTTTGTATGATGGTCCACTGGGCAGCTGGATTCTAATGACTCAACCACCCTCCTCTCATTCTCCCCCTCTTTCTCCTCGCTGCATGCTTTGGAGTTCTTGCTGTCAGTCTCTCCAACACACTGTTGTTTCCCTCCAGGGTGGGAGGTTGTAGGAGGGGAAGGCACTGAAGTGGTATGGGAGCGGTTTGATAAAGTCCTGCTTTTGGTGGCCTGGTGATCTTTAGCAGGAGATGAGGCTTTTGAAGATCTGGAGGAATCTTGAAACTTGGTTGATGAGGAGGTTTTGTGGTGGTCTGAGCAGGACGGGGTGGTAGACACAGTACCAGTGTCTTTGGCTCCTCGTCCTCTCAGACCACAGCGGAGTCTTTCAGGCACTTCTCTAGGCTCAGGCTCAGTTTCAGGCGAGGCCCCACGCAGCCGACCACTAGTCCTTGTGGAGGTGACAAGTTTGTCCTTGGGTTTACGGCCACGGCGGGCTGGGACTGACTGAGCAGGTTCCACAGAGGCTGGCGGTGACAAAAAGTCATCATCGTCATCATCAGATGAAGCGTGAAGCTTTAGGCCCTCTTCCTTGGCCTGGTCCAGGCCCTTCCTGGCAGCCTCCACTTGCTCCTAAACAGACACAGGCAGGACACATTTTTACACTTTAACAGGTACAGACGTTTGTTTTTACAAAACCGATTAAATGTCTTGAAGTTCTGGTTCTGTAGTATTACAGAACAGGGCAAAGTACTTAGACATCTACATTATTAACATAAAGCTAAAGTAGTGATGTTAGGCTAATATCCTTTCATTACTTGTTGTGAGGATCTGTTTGTGACTATTAAAAAGTGATGGTCACGATAAACAGGTTGAATGAACACCTCTAGCTGAACACTTTTAGCCATAGAAAAATGGGAGGGAAATTTTATAGACTAATTGAGTCCTTAATTATACGATTGTCCAGAAAATCAGTAATTTAAATGCATTTGTTACTCTGTACACCCCTGTACCTTTGTGTTGAAGAAAGGCAAGTCTAAAGTTAAAGTTTGATTTATTAAACCAAACTTTAAGAAAGCTGAGCTGATGAGACACAGATCTGTTGTCTCAATCGAAACAAAAGTGAAGGTGAGGTTACCTCTGCCTGCTTCAACTCTTCCTTGCATACATCTTCTAATGAGGCTTCCAGGAAGTTCATGGCATAGCGCTCAATGGGAGTAAGCTGGGGATAAGCAGAGAATATGGTAAGTTAAATGAGTATATTTTGACTTTACAGATATGAAACCAGAAAAACAGCCAACTATTCTGGATTTTAAATCACTTCTTCAATTACAGATCTGTATTTTTATTCACCTGCTCCACCAGAGCAGCGATTTCCTGCTCAGCCTTAGACAGCTCCTCCACTTCCTCTTGTTCCCCTCCATCATCCAATGGTATGTTCTCGTTGAACTCTGCCAGTTCTGCCACCTGCTCCGCTTTAGCCTGAGAAGCTGCTACTATGTCCTCCTCATCCTCAGCACGACACAGAGCCTACAAGAATCATTTCAAGATAATCAGGTTACATTTATACCACCATACTATTTAGGAAAGCCTTCACTGTTGTCCCTATTCCCAAAAAATAAAGCTGTTACACACAGAATTTTTAAATTCTACTACTTTTTTTCAACAAAAAATATCTTGAGGGAGAATTTTCTCAAAGGATTAAAAAATATCTTAATATTCTTTTCAAGTATGTGTGTGCATAAATTATATATGTGAGTGTATGGCCCATGTGACGCAACTAACCTGCTCCAGAATGGTGGTGCTCTGTTTGTTGACAGCCTCCTCCTCCTCCGCTTGGGGCACTGATAGCTCCACGGCCACCTCTCTCTTCTCGGTTTCATTCATGTCAAACAGCTCTCGGATGGTTTGCTGAGGGAAAAAAAATTTGATAATGAGCTAGATTCAGAAAAAGGGAGCAATAAAAACTAAAAGGTGATTGGAAAGAAGAGAGAGAGAGAAAACAAAAATACGCTTTATTAAATTTTACTTTATGTTTTACACTTTTATATGATGGAAAACTGGGAGTAGAAACAGTTGAGTGGTAAATGGTGATAAATATAAATTATGGCAAACGCTGCAATGTATTTTCAAAACAGGAAAAATAATCAATTTGTGCCAACTGTAAATTTTTACCTGTTTGAAGAAAGCAGTGGTAAAGTTTCCTCCTTCAATAGCCATATCTCCCAGCATCCTCTTCTGATTGGCTTTCTTTAAAATGTTCTCCTCCACTGTGCGCTCACTGATCAGCCTATAGAAATTCATTAAAAAGCAATAATATGTTTTTGAAGGCACATTTCTTTTATATGGGGAATAGTAGTTTATCAGAGCTAGGGAGGAAAATAACACGGTAAGTGGTAGGGCATCCTGGCACCACTACCCTCCATACAAATCATGCGTGGATCTACATAAAGCTTAGCTTGCAAAAGAGAAAAGACATATTGTTTTTACTGTTTAACTGTACAGAGGAATTGTATACAAGTAAACTCAGTCAGATTATCCACTTGCTTAGTAGTCTCCTTTGAGCAGGACATGTATTGCTATTGTAAATGCACTTTTTTTAACTGTCACCTGTAGATGTGGACATCTCTGGTTTGACCAATCCTATGGCAACGGTCCTGTGCCTGAGCATCCATGGTGGGGTTCCAGTCGCTGTCGTAGAATACTACAGTGTCAGCCCCAGTCAGGTTCACCCCTACACCTCCACTGCGAGTTGACAAAATGAAGCAGAAAATGCGCCGATCTGCATTGAAACGTTCCATGAGGGCCTGAACGAAAAGTAAGAAGACACACAGAGAATAAGCATTTTGATTTTTCTTTTCCTTTCTGTATGTAAGGTAAGACAAAACTTAATTATTCTTCTCTAATTTTGAAGAGGCAGGAAAAATGCATGGACATAATGTGTTCAAATTAAAATAGAAATCTGTCAGCACAAACCTGTCTCTGCTCCACACGGGTGCTGCCATCCAGACGGAGGTAGATGTGCCCATGATAGTTGAGGAACTGCTCCAACACATCTAACATACGCGTCATCTGAGTGAAGATTAACACTCTGTGGCCTCCTGTCTTCAGCCTTCTCAGCAAAGTGTGGAGAGTCTGCAGCTTACCTATGGGGGCACACAATGTAGAACAGATAATGTAAAAATGTGCAATTATTGGACAGTTAGGGAGAGCTGTCTTTAACTGATGTGTGGTGTTTTGATTATGTGACCAATTGACTGAAGGTGAAAGAAAATTTTCCCAAATCAGCTCAATTTGGCTGCCTGAGGCATCAGCGAGGAGTAATCAGAGCTTTAGAACAGGAAAACTTTGACAAGGGGAAATTTTAAGAGTCAGTCAATAAATAATAAGTGCACAATTTTCTGCTGAAACACAGAGCAAAAATGGAACGTCAATCTCTCTGATCTTGGAATCAAACATGCTGTAAAAAAAAAAGAAGCATTTTGACACCTTACCACAATCATACTGTATGAGCCTCAGGTCCGGGAACTGAGTTCTCATGCTGCACTGGATATGATGGAGACTGCAAGTAAGTGGAGCAACTTGAGTTGACAGATTGGTGGAGAAGGCTGCCTGCTTTTGGCTCAGAGAGGGTGGAGGATGGCAGCTGTGCATGGAGATTGGAGGAGCCTCCACTGGGGGAATCACAAATGTAAACCTAGAAGGAGCACAATACCAGTGAAGTCACAAACCTCTCCTCTTAGTTTAAGCACTTAGATCCCCTGAGAAGTGTCATGTAAGAAAATCAATCCACTGATCAGTTATCTACCTGTCTACGATGTCACTGAGGAGCTCCAGTCTGTCTTCCATGCTGTGGATGGCCTCTCTCACTGCGTGACTCTGAAACCAGTGGTCGTATTTGTTTTGCCACTGTGCAAAAAGACAGCTGCTTTGGCCCGACCGGCCCCACTCCCCATGAGAGCTCAGGGTAGCTGGCTGGGGACGGGGACCAGGGAGAAAAGTCAGAAAGTCCAAAACCTCCTGACCATACGCAGGCTTTGCCCCACAGTGGTGCTCGTTGACTCGAAAGATGAAGTCCAATCGGCTGTCACGCTGCTGTTTAAGGCTATCTGCCAGCCATGACTGTTAAATAAAAGGGAGAAAACATTATCAAGATAAAGAGCTGCAACACAAGATGCTAAAACTGGACTTAAACCAGGGTTGGGTACCGTTTACATTTGAACCGACACCAGGACCTGGAATTCGATACCCAACGCTACCTTTTCAGTCCTTTAGCCTCTCAGTACGCTGAATTTAATGACCCATCAGTGGGTAGCTTAAAAATAGTACAGATGTGCTTATAAAAGTAGCATTTTGTGTTATATCTTGGAAAAACACTTGTAATGTATGTTGTATTGAGCCAATAAAACAGTTCTTGTTTAATTTGATTTTTGCAAACAGCTGACAAAAGTACACTTTGTCAATAAACCTAATATGCTACGGGTGTTGAATACTTATGCTTCCAGTGTGACTAAAACAGCATTCATTTTTTCCCAATCAAAAGCAAGAGAAAACCTTGCTTTATCCGTCTTGCAACTGATAAAAAACACCTTAAATATGGAAGTAACAATCCAAATATATTTTTGCTGAGGTAATAAAACTTGCTTACCACGTGGAAAGGAGAGCGAGGAGGTGGCCGAGGCACTTTCCTGGGTGGTGGGTTGACTTTTGCCACTGAACTGGGTCTAGATTTTGTGGTTACTGGTGTTTGACTGCTGTTATTGTCACGAGACGCTGCTGAAGACTTGGAAGCGGAGGACGAGGAGGCCACTTGAACTGGAGCTAAGGGGACGATGGAGGGGAAAACAGAGAAAGGCAAACATCGGTCCATTGGTACTTAGATAGACCATACCCCCTATAAAACCTGCTACGTACATGTGTACATGCATATGTACAGACGGACAAGGGTAACCCTGTATGCACCCGATGGCGGGGGCATAAACAATATGAAAACAGAACAGATCATTGTTGTAACTAATCTCTAAGCATGCATGCACACGCGATACTAATTAAGGCTCAGAGAGAATAATAACTTGTTCTCTCACCTGGCTGCTCTGTGCCCGATGGAGGAGGCTGCACTACTTTGAGGACAGGGCGAGGGGGGTGGGGCTGGTTTGGGGTAGAGCTGGGGTTTCCAGGAGGGGCTATGGTGTAGTGGGCAGTAGCAGGACCAGGGGTGCGCTGGGCAATTTGCAGTGGAGTAGTGTTTCTGACAGGGGTTGTGTTGGTGTGAGGATATGAGGAAGGGGATGCCAGAGGAGCAACACGGGGGGAAGGGGCCACTGCCAGTGTGGGCACAGGCCCACCTTCCTTGCCTGCTGTCTGACGCACAACGATCTTCACAACGCCAGGGCTGCTCACCATGGAGGGAGTAACTGAGAAGACATGAAATATATCAGCTGTGAGAAACAAGGATTTTTAATCCTTAACGGACCATTTAAAAGATATAATTTTAACTGACAGAGGGTGTCAAAGGACAACATCAAAAGAAAACACCTGTCTTGTCCAAACATAGAAATTGCTTCAAGGTCTTCGTGTAAAACGACCTTTTCATAAAAATAAGAGTCAATACCTAACATTTATTTGGCTGACTCAGATGTTTGATGAATCTTAATGAATTTTGAAGCAATAAAAACATTTCTCTTTAATATAAAAAAAAAGAAGCAGATAAACAAGTTTGTTAGTAGTCTGTCTGTTAGGAGGTAGAACATGAGAGAGCAAGTAGGAGCAAGTAGTAGCGAGAAGAACTAAAAACCTTGCGAGGAGGCACTGTGAGGAAGCCGATGGGCAGGGAGGGCAGTAGAGGTGCTTGCATGATGTGGGTTGGTTGTGCTCTGGACAGACACCTGGGCAGGCTGGCTGATGAGGTGGTGCTGCGTCCCGCTGGACACCAGGTGCATCACATTAGCTGCAACGTGAGAGCAAGTCAGAAAGTTTATCAGGGACGAATTAAGAGGTTTTCAAAAATAGTTCAATAATTTTACAGAATTACTGATAAAGAAAATCACGATTGTGATATACAATTATATAACTGTTAAATCTGGTCAGTGCGTGAGTAATTTTATGTGATAGAAAAAAAAAAACAGCCCCTTGGGTTAATCACTCATTCACCCCCACCAGACAAGTATGTTCAGTCTAATGCCAACCTTGAACTGGGCGTGCAGGAGCTGCTGGGACTTGGTGGATCTGGGCTCCAGACAGAGTCAGCTTGTTTCCCTGAAGCTGGAAGGTGACAGGTTTACTGCCCTGACATGAAGACACAGGCCGCCCGGCCAAGGAGGCAAGCTGGGCTATGCTCACTACCTCACCAGCTTAGGAAAGGAAACAGAAAGAATATATGTATTACAAACATTACATTCGGTTTTCTACAAAGCTGGTCTTTACAACAGCAGCGCACAAGGTTAGGAACAAGGACTGTGCGTTTGATTTTAGACTTACAAGGCAGCCTAGCTTGCATATCTGGACTGAGCAGAACCCTCTGGGGCATAATGTTGCCGGGGTTTGGACTTGGATGAGCTGGGATGCTAGCTGTGCATGAAGCAGTGGGAGGCCGTACAGTAAGCATCGGCTTTGGAGCACTAGATCTCACGGCAGTTTGAGCGGTAAGATGCATGGACGGGCGAGGAGGGGAAGTGGTTGCCACTGAACAAACCACTAAAGGAAAAAGAGAAAAACAAGAAGGTCAATTTTGAAGTACTGTTAATGTTTAGGGAAATCACAAGTAGTGCTCCTGCCCATCACTTGCCTTGGTGACCTGCAGGAGCAAGTGACGGAGTTGAGGTGACTTCGGTAACTGCAGGAGGTTTGGGGGTCTGAGCTGCAGGGGGCACGGAGCAGGTCGGTTTGTTCATCAGGAGGACGGGCCGACATTCACCTTTAGGAGGTGGCTGGAACATCCTAAACCAGAGACAGACCAACATACAAAAGATCAAATACTGAATAAATGTACAAAGTTTACATGTAATTATGCAGCTATTCCTGCACAACTTGAGCTTACAAGTCTTTTAAATACGAGTAGCTGTGCTGCGTACCTGTTGACCTTCATGCGGACCGGTTTGGGTCTTGGAGGGGATTCAGGAGACTCCATGATTTCCTGGATCAATTGGTGGCTGACCTTGTGGCGCGGAAAGAAGACATCTGCCTGGTACCGGGACACACGGCTCTCCAAACCAATAAGGTCAAACATAGAAAGATCGCAGCGCTGAGGGCACAAAATCGCACAGGATTTTCTTCTGTTTAGTCAGACGTCAATATATCAAACATGTGATTTGCTCTTTCAAGTTGGATTTTTCAGCCAAATTAAAGCGTCAATGTTTTTCTTCGATGCTAACCTTCAAAGGAGAGACCTCCAGGGCGTCCTGCACCAGGGAGGCTGTATGGAAAACAATGGGCTGCGTGATGAAGGGAGACTGAATGGGTCGAGGGTCAAACAGGTTGGGGTGGTTGCACACTTTGCGGAGCTGCATTAGGATGTTAATCACAGACATGAAGTGACCACTGGCCAGCGTTTCGCGGGTCCTTTCAACCAGAAATGGAAAAGTGATGAACAGAGAGACCAAGTAAGTAATATGAACAATACAAAAACAGTAATCAATGGAAAAAAATTAAGTGTGAAAACAATTGTTTTACACAAAAGAGATAAAGATGCCTTGCAAATAAATTTTTTTAAAAAGCTACATATTATTGTCACTGGTTTAAGACTCTAAAACTACACTCAGTTTCCAGGTGAACATTTAACTTAAAAAAAAAATCTTGACAGTTCTGCATAAAATCCTACTGATAAAATTTTCAGTCTTTTGCTCAATTGTATTGTGTTGTGTTACACTAACAGGTGTTTCTCTTATTTAGTCCACCCCTCTCACATCAGTGAGGGGAGGCTGAATAACAGAAACATCTCTCTCTAAAATGCATTCTTGTACACTACGGTGGAGAAACTTACGAGGCCTGTGCCATGAAGTCATCGTAGAGAAATCGCTGTCTCTTGGAGAGGCGACAGCGAACCACGTGCTCGTATTTCTTGGGCATCTGCTTCTCCACGTCAATCTTGATCCTCCTGAGCAGGAATGGCCTCAGCACCTTGTGAAGCCTCTTGACCAAGCCTTCGTTGTACTCCTGACTGCCCTCGATCATTCCCGTCAGCGGGTTAGAGAACCATTCTTTGAACTCGCGGTGGGACTGGAATACGTGAGGCATGAGGAAGTGCATCAGAGACCACAGCTCCATCAGGCTGTTCTGGAGAGGGGTTCCTGTCAGCAGCAGGCGCCGGTGGCTGTATTTGGGAGAGGACAGTGTAGACATTTATGTGGATGTGCCAAGATTTATATAATCAGGAGTTCAAACACAACACTGACATGGTATCAAATTAGAATCTATACACAGCTGCCTCTTCACATATCTAGCAAATGCATTTAACTATAAACGTTAATTTGTAGTCATGTTTGTGACCATCTGTAGTCACATCTGCCAGCTCTTTGGTGCTGAGCAGGTAGTGGTAGTAGTAGTTAGTTTTCCTCTGAAAATTAATGCAATTTCTTGCACTCATTTTTTTTTTAAAGCTAACTATTGGAATCACACGACTCTTGCACTTGCCTTTATTTGATAAGTACACTCAATTTATTAAGTACATCTTACTAAAAGAAGATTCCGAAGATGACATTGGTCTTCATCCCAACAAACTATGAGGGACTATTGTGCTGGAGTTAACCACAAGAGGCTGTGATGTGCATACAGAGGCAAAAACTCAAAGGCTCTGCTTTATGGTGCAAAAGGACACGACGCCTATATGTACGGTGGACTGTGAGGGACTTCGCGTAGAACCGAACTGCATAAAAAATAAAGTGCCACTAAAATAGAGAGAAAAGGATGTGTGTTTGGTTTCTTAATTAATGGTTATTGATTGTTAACATGTTCGACTATCCATTAAGTAAAATGCACAAAATTTGCAACACTGTTCAACATACAGACCGGATTTGCAAAGGATCAAAACCATCAGTCTTACAATTATTTATTGGCCAACTTGCACAACCATCTGAGGTTGGGATTGAGACCTGGAAAACTCTTTCAACCTTTTCTAAACAAACCATGTGCATTTAAAGAAAGTGAATATTTTTTATCAATAAGTGACAGCATTTTTTTTAAACAAACAAATGTATCATAACCTGCTAAGAGAATGTTTGGATGATGATGATGTACAGTATACAAGGGTTGTAGCGGTTACAGTATACCACAGTATGAAATCTGATCGTTATCATAACGTGAACATTTGCTTATCATTGGTTTTATTAAAATGAAAGGAGAATCTCAAATGCACTTTTCCCATTACTCCTTGACTGCCTGTAAAGCCACACACATATGCAGCAGAGAAAATGGCAGAGAGAAGCAAGGCAGATATCACTAATCTCCATCTCCACCAAGAGAAAGTAAAATCAGCAATGTGGGACTACTTTCGATATATATATCCAAAAAAATTAACAAGTATGTGTCCTTGAGGATGGATACCCAGTTTGTAAGAATAAACAAATATATAAATAGTTTGTGGTGATGTTGCTGGTGAAGGTTTGAAGAATCAGCAAGACGAACATTAGAATCCAACACTTTGTACAAGTCTACATGTGAGAATACACAAACAACCAGTTCTACTGACCTGTTGAAGTTCAACAGGCTCTGCCAGCGTTGGGACTTGAAGTTCTTGATGTTTTGTGCCTCATCTAGAATCAGGTAGCGCCAAGACTTGCGGCGGAATGCCTGGTGATCCTGCAGCACCAACTTGTACGAGGTGATGCACACATGGAAGGCATTAGGCTTAGTCCAGCCCTAAGGAGAACAAAAGCCTGACAATCAATATGGTTCCAAGTTGTGATTTTCAGAAAATCAACAGTTATCACATCCTTTCTCCTAATGCCTATACTGGAAAGAAAAGGTTGCATAAAGATCATCATTTGGTACGTAGGGAACATAAATAAGTCCAACCACAAATGCTCAACAGAAATAGTGCCAAAACAGGAAACTTTCTGTTCTGAACTAATTACCTGTCTCTTTAGCTTTCTTTCCTTCTGGCTGCCAAAGTAGGTGAGGATTTTAAACCCAGGACACCAGCGTTTTATCTCCATCTCCCAGTTCAACATCACACTGGTTGGGACGATGATAAGGTGAGGGCCCCAGTTACCTGAACACAACAGGTGGAATAGCAAAGCACATCAGTAACTGAACATGAGACAAGAGAACATACGAGTTCAGTGACGGTATATAAATATAAATCACACTCCAACAAGATAATTCCAGTGAGCTGAAACGATCTATAGCATTTAAGTACCATAAGTGTGGAAATAGTACTTCTGGTAACCCGACCAGGTTTGTTACCTTTTTCACAGGCAAGGTGAGCGAGCAGAGCAATGGTCTGGATGGTTTTGCCCAGACCCATCTCATCGGCCAGAATGCCATTGAGCTTTTTCTCGTACATGGTGACGAGCCAGTCCAGGCCAATGTGCTGGTATTCTCGCAATGTGCCATGAAGCAGGAATGGGATAGGGGTCTTAACCTTTCAATGGAGAAAAAAGAGGAGAAAAGTGTAGTTCAGAAGTGCAGAGAACTAGATTTTCACACTATAACACAGGAAAAAGTATCTTAAGTCCTACTTCTTTAACTATTTTGGAGGGTCTAAAAGGATAAAAAGATGAGTTCTAGTAAAAAAAAAGAGAAGAAATCCTCCTGATTTGAATGTATGCTTCTAAATAATAAAGACTGACCTTTGTGGTAGCCAAAGTGTAGCCTTTAGGCTGCAGGCTCTCTGCAGTAGCAGCAATATGGCTGATCTCTTTCTTTGGCCGTGAGCTAGAAGAAGGTGGGCTGTTGTCTCCCTCCTTTAGCAAGAGCTCCATCCCTTCATCTCCACAGTCATCATCCCCGTCTTCTTCCTCGCTCTCCTCCACGTCCTTCTCACTATCATCATCTTCTGCGCTGTCTCCTGGCGAATCTGAAAAAAATGCACATTTGAAAGAGGAAATAAGTTAATAATAAATTCAAGGACGTACTAAAAAGCAGCAACCAAACTTTAAAAACATTGGAGATGGAAACGTTTGTCTCGTCAGAGTGGAAGCAGATTAATAAAATTAAATGAGGTTATTTTGATTCCTTGCGAGCTGGTTAATACCTGAGGAGGAAGTATTGCTTTCTGCATCACTCTCATCTTCCTCAGTCTCCTCCTCCTCATCCCCAGACACCTCCGAATCAGAGCTTCCTTTAGAGGCAGATGCAGAAGGAGCCTCAAAGTCTGAAGCATATGCTCCTTTGTACTTCTCAAATAGTTCCTCAACACTCATATCACCTACAAGGAGAACAGATATATGTCAGGGTTTACTGCTCGTGTTTTTAAACAGGGTGGTGCTTTAAATAAACAAAACGCATATTGACATGCAGCTAACTGACACATATACAATACACCGCTACATCAAAACAGCCATAGAAGGAGAAGTGATCCTCTGAGACCCATTATTAACAAATCTTAATTATTCTACATATACTCAACTTTGCAACGCATATTTAGGTGACTATGACGAAAATGTTCTGTAGACTATGAAGAAGTTTGGCCTTATATGTTACATCTCATTGATTTGGAAGTCAAAGATCTTTATTTATTTAGTTATAGTTGATAAATGGCATTTAGTCCTCAGCCCATTGAAGTTGATGGATTCAAAAATATTTAGGAGGAAATTATTCCCTCCGAAACCCAGAAATATTTAAAAAAAAGAGTGCAAGGCACAAGGCCTCCAACAATTACTTCCTCACTCCTCTGTTTTATGTTTTTAAATGCTGGGACAGAGGATTCTAGCACAGTTTAAAGGTGTGGTTACCATTTAAGTTCACTTGGGGCAGGGCTACATTACTGAAGCCAAGTTAAATACCAACATGTCAAATGACAGCAACTGGGAACAATGTCGGTGTCTCTCTGGTGTCTTTCATTCACATGCAGAGGTAATAGCCTCATCAAGTCTCAAGCTTTTTACTTTGAAAGTTAACATTCAGTGAACCACTTCCTTTGCACAAATAATCAGTAATAACAGAAGCTCTTCGATCAAAAGATTAGCTGTTTAACCATCTTCAAAGCAAGAGACACATTAAGGACAAAAAACGAGAGAGGCGACTCAACACAAGCAATCGCACTCACTTTTCTGAATGAATATGAACAAAGCACCTACCCTCTCTGGCTAAGTCAGTCAGTTCCTCAACGTGATCTACATTTCCTTCAACCTTCTCCTGTGCTGCTATGGTGTCCTCCTCATCCTCAGCTGCAAATGGGAAGAGGGAGAAAACAAATATTGCACTCATGTTATTAGACATTCACGGACATGCATTCCAAGACCGTTTCATGCCGGACAAAAGAGAAAATATTTAATTTCAGGTCAAGACGTGCACAACAATTTACCAAAAGTATGTTTTTTCGTTTCACATCTTACATTGAGAGTGATCTTACCGTCCTCATCATTGGCAGTGAATTCACCATCTTCCCCTTCCTCCTCCACCGATGAAGAAGTTTCATCAGAGCATTCGTCATCTGAGCCTGACTCCTATTAATCCAATGTTTAAATGGTTAAATGCAATGCAAACAACTGTAGTCCTTGTTAAAAGCACTCAGTACTTATTTGAACAGGATCCATGAAAATTTTTTTTAAAACTCTTCTCATCCTCTACATGTTGCGCCAGTCAGTCATGAAAGTAAATGATCAGTCGTGCTAAAAAACATTATTTATAATTATTTGGAAGTGAATAAAATAAATACAAGTACAGTAAGGTATAATACATAATTCAAGATTAGTATTGTGACAGTATGAAGGTTTTATTATACTGTGGTGACACATTTTGATGGTACCATCTGTAGCATTTTTCTGTTGCTGTTACCATGATTGTCACTATTTTCAGCAGGCACTGTGAACACAACCCAGTGCTGGGGCTGAGCAATAAAACGAAAACGGCGAAAACCAATTTTAACGTTGCCCTTGGTACTGGAAAGGAAAAGGAACCCTGTATGTAAAAATTTGAGACAATATAATTTAACCACGGGTTCAGTTCACTACTTTTAGAAGAAAAAAAAAAATTCCAATCCCATCAGTATTATGGAGGCACCTGTGGCCGTTTGAGGGTGCTCAGTAATTGGTCCAGGGGCAGCAGGCCCTCCTCCTTCAGCAATTCAATTTCCCTCCGATGGCTTTCAGCATCGTTACCCTCCTGCTGCTCCTCTACCTCTATGGTCTCCTCATCATCCTCCTCCTCACACGGAGGCTCAAAGTCTCTGTCTGCGAAAAGAAAAGAGAATGGGTTTGAGCTAAAAAAAAAAAAAAAGAAAAAAAAAAAAAGATTGTTGCTTCACTACAAACAGAAAAAGAATCTCAAACAATGTATCTACATTGATTGGGTTCATGAAGCAGCGCCACGCAAAAGCTAAACTGCATTTTTCAAAGGCAAGCAATGCTCCAGTCCACATAGGTTCAGGAAGGCATTTGATTAAAACCTGTTAACATGAATGTTTGAGTTTGGATTTCAATGACAGAATGTCTTGATTACTAAGAAGCCGGTATTTGCACTTTAAATCCACAAAACATCGGAAGATGATAAAATTAGAGCGGAACTGGACTATGACCCACAGATGTGAACCACAATAAGGTCTCTAATCTGACCGAGATAGTCATTTCCTGTCTCCATACTTATGAAATCAACTGCCATATGGGCAGCTAACAAGTCTGACAGGTTTGACTAGTCTCAAGCCTGATGGTTGCCAAGCAGTGCGCTGAAAAATATCAGACCTGACATCTCAGTCAAGACATGATGTCTCTTAATGCACAGAAATGCAAGAACATGGCTGATTCTCGCAAAGCTGCAATAACCTTGAAAATTACAATGAAAGAAAGCACTTTTGTTTCCGATACCTTTTCTGTGGCAAACACTTAAGGAGACATAGTCACTGAAGTGTAGCTATGACAACATCCCTTCCCGAACAATGACTCAACTGTGAACGCAGTCTTTGACTATATCTGAGACAACAAGCTTTATTTGCAGTAAAAGATGCGGGTTTTATGTTTATTTATTTTTAAAAGAAGACTTCTCACCATCCTCATCAACAGGAGGTGGCAGAGGTTTCTTTGGAGTCAGAGGGACCGTTTCAGCAGGCCTGGTGGGTGCAAGAGACTTGCTGAGGAGGTCCGAGTATTTCTCTGTCTGGCCAACGATGAAGTCCAGCTGAAGGTCCAATGCTTTCTTCCTCTTTTCCTCCAGTCTAGACTGCTGCTTGTACTGCACCACCTGTATGAGCAAAAGAAAAGACAACCCAACTCTTACCACGGGCCAGGTTTTACTTTTAAGGCCTGCGTCCACATTGTGTTATTTTCTGAGCACCATCTTTTTTCAATTGTTGACAATGAGCGGAGAGCATATGTGGCAGCATGTGGCAGCCAAAGACAAAGCACCGCACCCAGCGTCTTTTTCAGTGCAGTACGCCTTTCTGTGCGCCCATTTAAAGCACTTTGAGTTGAAAATATCTGAGCATTTAACAGTGGTGCCTTTTTTCAGGCAACAAATAATATTAGTAAGTAGGGTGCAACTCCTCGACCTTGTAACGAAAAAAATTGGGAAGAGCTTGTTGTGGCAGTGTCTATCCTGAGCTTTATCAGACACAAACTCATAACAGAGACAGAGAAGCTCTTTAGTGGGAGTAACCCTCCGTTCACCTAGCATTAAGTTTGCTAGCATTTCACTGCACAGACGCTTCATTCAAAGCACGCCCAGCGTCCTGCCACCGCTTTTCTCTCAGAAAAAGTGCCATGTGGACACAAGATGTTTCTATTACAACTTTAATAGAAGCTACAATGAAGCATAAATGAAGAATGTTAGACAACATTATGCTCCTGTACCTTCTCAACACTGCTCCAGAAAGCCCTGACTTCTTTTGCGATAGACGAGGCGACTCTTCGGATTTTAGCGTGCTCATCTCTCTTGGCTTTTTCCTCTTTTTGCCTCAGGTCCTCATGATGTCGCATCACCATTCGTACCACCTAATAACACATCAGCAGAGCACATCTACAGCATATACAGTACACATCATGAGAAATACATTAGATATATAGTATACCCAATCTTTCAAACAAACTAGTAAAACTGTAAAGTTAAATAATCGCACATTTCTTGGTCTCAAAAACACTGTTTGATAATTAGCTACCTTTCTAGCCACCCCTCTCTTCCAGCGCCTCTCTTGAGCAAAGTCAGCAGAGAGCCACTGCATCTCCTCACACAAGTAGTCCCAGTGAACTTTGGGTCGTGTTGGTTCCGTCAGGCGGGTGAGACGCTTCATTGACCAGAAACCCTCTCTCTTGAGTGACTGGGTTCGATTCTCGATGTCCGCTTCCTGCAAGACGTAAAGATCAAACCACTCAGTAAAACCTGCCAACTACAGCAATGTTTCTGAAACTGTGATTTAGAGGTGGAAGAATCATAATTTTCATATTTAATTCTTATTCGAGTCTTTAATGGTTCAGATTCGACTCACAAATGCCAAAAACGAATTTTTGTGATAATATTAGCAAATATCATCTTACAAATTCACCATAATGACAACAACAAACGACCAATATTGGTTCTTCTAAGCTCAAGCAGATGACTTCCATCTCAAAACTAATAAAAGTTCTTACAATGTTTCATATCCTACATATCTTATAGCTTTACTCACATGTTTAGCTAACTCGGCCATGTCTGCGTGACGCTCTCCACGGGGGCGCTGAGGGGTAGCCTGATCGGGTGGGGAAGAGGAGGAGCTGTAGACACTGACAGAGGAAGGAGAAACGAACTTCCCATGAGGACCCCGTAGAGGTGAGGACTTCTCCCGTCGTGAGCTGGACCAATCACTGGCGGGTGAGGGACCAGGATAAGAGGAGGTAGAGGGTGAGACAGGTGACGAATTTGCGGTCACTCTCTCTGCTATCCACTGGCGAACCTAAAGGCGAGAGGAGAAAGATGAAGTGGAAACAATTTTGGAAAAAGGCGAAAGCAGTAAGATTCCAGATAAAAGCCAGATGTACGAATTAGAGCAAGAGCTGTTAAGAAGCGAATCCAGATATGCTCCAGACTTCTAAACTGGCCTTCAACTTTCATTTCATGCAGTGTTATAATAATAATAGCCAAAGGAATACCTTCTTAGGTCAAAACATTCCAACAGAGACGGTGCCTAACTAGTAAGTGCTCAGGAATATCCAGCTGAAAGTGAACCTATCTGGGTGTCTGGCGAACACCACTTACCTTCAGGAACAATGCCTGTCTGTCTGTCCTGCTCTGTCCATGCGTTAAAACACACATGGCTTAGCATGCGGCCAACTTAGAGGAAATAAATCATTTAATTTTAATAATAATAATAATAATAATAATAATAATAATGCTTATGTGAGTGACATCAATATGGACTACATGCAGAAGGATTGGTAAAAGTATGCCATATTTAGACAGAGAAAACATGCCGGCACAGCTGATTTTAGTCACATCATGATGACATGATGATGAATATCATGGTGTAATCAGTATTGCTTTAGTTTTCAGCCAAGATAAATCCTCTTAACTACAAAGTACACCTACAGAGAGTGTGACATCACCACAGACTAAAAATCTTTTGTTGTACTCAGTAAAGTAAAAAAAAAAATAAAAAAACAGGATGCAAAGTATCACCTGACCTACTCTAAATCTACTGTGTGGAGAAGAGTTAGTGTAGCGTTCACTATATCATTCAGATTAGAGAGGAAACTCAACATGTGAAACAAAAAGATACACAAACTGACTAACACATTAACATCATGACCACAATGCACCAGTGGAAAAAAGAACCCAGATAGAAATTTGACATTTATCAACATGTCTGTCACTCCAGCTGTGCCCCTTTTTTTCTTTTCTTTTTTTTCTTCTTGTGGAGTCTGATGCAACTCCCTTATCTTGGCATTTAAGGCCAAACACTTTAGTATTATGAGGTCCGATGCTTCAATGTTCCAAATTGTTTAGTCTTACAGACGCCAATTTTCAAATCCCTATCAATTGTCCTCCTGTCTGTGGATCCACAACATGACCAAAAATACTTTCTTCCATCTGCCCTTCTCTGCACCTCTCAAATGATTTGATAAAAACTGTTTCAGTGGAGCGATTCTTCGTGACAATACCTTGTGTCGTAAACTGGGGGTGGTCATCTCACTTTCCGTTTTGTCAGCATCGGGTTCCTCGTCACTCACTTCCTCTGGACTGCTGACCTGTCCTGAAGTGGCCTCCTGAGCGTCAGTTTCTCCCATTGGGTCATCCTGCTCCAGATCCTCACATTCATCCTCATAGAGAGACTCAGGTTGGCTGATGGTAGCTGTACCCTCCCTTTCCACTGATGCAGCAAGCATGTAAAGGGTATCAGGGGCAGTGGATGGGGCTTCATCCGTAGGGGTGACGACATCTTGAGACACTTCTTCGTTCGTTGAAGTTTTAGTAACAGTTAAGGCCTCTTTGTCAGATTTGTTTGGGGTGACAGACGCAGTCTGGTCAAAATTAAGTGAGATGTTACCGCTCGTGGTTGGCTGCTGTGACGTGGCAGACGAAGCAGCAGCCACAGAGCACTGCCTCTGATCTTTCTGGCTGCTCAGTGTCACAAATGCACATAAAGAGTTTGCTGCCGAGACCGTTTGGGGAAGGCACTCCTCAGACAATGTGCTAGACCAAGAGCTGTGGGCGTTGGGCAGCTTGTTGGCCACATTCTGTTGCTTGGACACCTGCGCCAAAAGGGAGGGCGGGTGTTTCAGGATGGGAGTTTCTCCAGGTTTGAAAAGGAGCAGCTTTGGATTTGTAATACCGGAGAAGTGAGTGGTGCAGAAAGCCTCTGGTTTGGTCTCTGTGGGGACAGCAACATTCTGAGCAGTCTGTGATGGAGTCAAAGCAGGTTTTGTGGCACTCACAGTAACTCCGAGGGTCTGATTTGGAAAGGGCTTTTCTACACCAGAAACGTGTACTGAAATGGCAACGGACGATTCCTTCCCCATAGCCTCACCAGCAACCACCGGGGGGGATATGAGAGATAATGCTCCAGCTTTTGCTTCTGCTTCCTGTTTTTGGGGAACAGTTTGAATTACAAGAGACTGACTCGCCTCTGTTTGGTTTTGGACTGCTGCATTTACCTGCGGGCGAGGTGTCACAATTTGTAGACTGTCGTCTGTCTGTTCAACAGCTAATGAGTCAGATGTAACAGCAGCTACTTCAACTAAGCAAACCTCACCGGAATTATGCACCTCAACAGATTGGCTAGCATCTAATACCAAATGCTGGCCATCGGCAGCCACCCTGGTGTTTTGCAAGGACGTATCGTGGGATACACTGTTAGAGCAAGTCTGCATTGGATTTGCATCATGTGATGAAGGCAACGGCTGCTGGGAGATGATGACAGTGTCCCCTTCATTAACTGTGTGAATAGATGGATCGAGATGCGAGTCTAGGTGCTCTTTGACACTGTAATCGTCATTGTTTTCCAGTAATGCATTGAATAAATTCACCTCGTAACCTGGAGAGTGAGACATTTGCGCATTACTACTGGCACAGACCGTTTCCTCGGCAACCTCCTCAACCAGGCCGCAAAACTCATACACCTCCACGGGTTGCGAGTGTAACTCCACATTTGCCTGAACACTTCCTTCATGCAGCTTTGGTTCTTCAGTAGAGAGTTCAGGGCTCAGCTCGTTAACGATGGCAGCCTCGCAGACGCTGCCATCTGCTCGCTGTAGGAGGCAACTCTGAGTCAGGTGCACGTTAGACCAGTCCCCACTGATATGCGCGTCCTCTCTGACAACCACAATTTCTTGAGCATTATCTGAATGCACAACCTCAGCAGTCAGTGTCTCTGTTGTGAGCACACGGTCAGAGGGCTTACATGTTTCAGCTGCAACAACCGGCTGCGCCTGCAGTGAGACAACTAGCCTTGTGTCAAACAGAGGAGGTGTAGCACAGGCCTTTGAGGAACTGTGTGTGGAAGAGCACTCCGACAGCACTGAGTCAGATGAGGAGGTGGCTATGGCAGTTTGTTCTTCCCTTGTGCTACTCTCCACCTGCTCTCCTACAAGCAGATTGCAGCTCCCCTGGATGTTACGTTCTTCTCCGCTAGCGACGCTGCTGGACACCAAGCCTCCTTTTCCAGAGGTGTCTAATGCAGGCAGCAATTCCCCCGCCTTCGGAGTCTCAATTTTTTCAGCTGAATGAGGTTGTGTTTCTTTGTGAGAAGTGTTAACAGGCTCTTTACCATGCTCAAACATCTCAACTGATTCCACAGAATTTGTTTTCTGTATTTCTCTGGCATCACTTGAGATCTCTTTGAATTTAGGTTGTGTTTTTGATATGTCAGTTTGTTGATTCTCGCTCTTGTCAGATGTGGGTAAAGGGATAGGAGAGTCCTGGTGACTCCCTGTCTGCTCCGTAACACCCGGCAGAGGTTTATGGCTGCCTTGATTTGGGTGGACATTTCTGTCAGACTGCTCCATAGCCCCATGTTCTGTGTTGTCTTGGACTTTGAAACCAAAAGTTGATTGTGGGACAGATGGAGATGAGGTTGTGAAACAGATTTGAGACTGGGGTTGAGGGACAATTTCTCCACCTGTGTACTCTTTTTCACCAAGTTCCACGTTTGTTGCAGTCTCTGATTTATATTCCAATGTGAAGGACTGTTTCTCTTTTGTGCCTGTAATAAACGCGTTCCCAGCACCTTCTCCAAGTGGCTGAATCTGGTTTGTCTGACTATTTGAGAGAATTTCTGCTTGATCAGTTTGTGCCTCATAATGCAACTCTTGCACTGTGCTGTCAATCTGTGCATCTGGGATGACAGGAGGACAAAAGGGGGCTGGAAGCCTTTGTATTTCAGCAGAGGAACTACAGTCCTCATTGAGGGATGTTGGCAAGGATCTTGACACTTGACATAAAACGTTATCCACAGCGGGGACTTCTTCTGAGATGCTGTCCTTAGAGATGCTGCTGATCTGAAGAGTCGCAGGCAAGTTGCTTGGAGGGGCGTTCTCCATGCCGAGGAATGCTGAGGCGTTGCTCTCTGGCAATTGCACAGTGGAAGTGTTGGTGAATGGAGGGACTGAGCAGGGGGCAGCTGCAACCGGCTGCGGGGCATGCCGTAGTGACTCCCCAGCCACATTCTGTGCAGCCTGGGGGTTGCCACCCAGCACATCCACAGCCGGAGGGGCACGATGCCACACCGCCTCCTCCCCAGAGCTTACTTCCCCTGTGCTGCCCTGGCTACACACTGCACCTGTGGATGATAGAAATTGTGAAAAAAAACGTCTGGACCAAGTGAGTAATTTATTGAGAGGCTGAATTTTTTTTTTTTTTTTTATAAAAAGCATTAAAAAAATACATTGTATACTCCTCACCATCTACTAGTCATTTAACTCAAAATGTTACAAAATGCAAAAAGACAGCACGCATCTACTTCTACATCAAAACAATCTGTTTTGGTTGGAAATAGTCAGCCTAATAACTAAGACAAAGGACATCCCATAAGTAAGCCATCAAAAAATGTTGGACACAATTTTGCATGCAGAACTGACTGTATTTGTGTGCAAAACCACAACTTCTCACCTGTCTGTGGTGTGAGACACAGCTCTTCTGTGCTTTCTACTTCCAGGATGCTGAAGTTAGGGTACCGTCTGCATATTCTGAAGAAGCGAGAATAGAAATGGATCGTAAGTTTATTATTGAAGTCAAATGACCAACTTAGTATTTCTCCACTTTACAATTTAAAAAAATGTGATGTGGCAAGCTAATGTGTTTGCCACACTACAAAAATGTGTGAGGCTAATCGTGAGATTTGCCATAAAGGAGCTAAAGCTACAATAATTTTTAGTAGATGTGACATTAGTAAACAGAAATATCACAATATGTGGGATGATGACTAACATCACGTCACGAGAGCAGAGGCAACACTCAGCTTGGCTAGCCAACTACCGCTAGGATTATAGTTGGTGTACATGCTAGTGTTATAGTGGTATCTGCAGCAGTGATAAAAATACTCCGTGAAGCAGCATTAAACGACCTGCTCCGTTAGCTACCACCAAGTTGCATTTGCTGCAGTCGCCCACAGGAAGATCTTAGGAATTCTGCAGCACGCGTTCTCGACCTAAAAGCCGGTGACCAAGCGCGTGGGCCTCCAGTCATTCATTTTCTGTTCTTCTACATGCAAATGTAACCGATTGTGGTTCGTTATAGCCACATGAACTTGTAGATTATCATCTAACGTTACCTCGAGAAAATAAATATTTATTCAGTATTTATAGGTGCATTGGCTGCATACACACAATGAAAAATGTATCTACTTTCGTTACTATCAGAGTGTAGAAATGACACCACAACCTCTTGATAGTGTTCTTCATAAAAAGGCACACAATTAATCGGTTAACTTTAACGCTGCCGGTTTGGGTAATGTGGTTAGCTAGCTGACGCTAGCTTTTACAAAAACACTGCTTGGGTGGCACTTAAGGAAAGCCTGCTAACTAGCAAGGTAGAAGAGTTAGTAGGGTGCGTTCATTTGATGCGCAGGCGCCCCATTCCACCCGCAGTTATATAATGATCAAGCTTCGAATAACCCGTTTAAGACAACACATTTGATAAGTTACTTCACAATGAGACAAAAACATCTGAAAGTCGCATTTAAACCCGCTTCTGCATGCACTACAGGGGGGGGGGGAGACAATCACTCCTGACGTCACTGCGTAGGGTCAAATCTGTTTCTAAGAAAATAAATGTGTTAATTTATTTTGTTTCAAGCAGTAAATCGTGTCGCTTTCCACCTAAATATAAAAGTAAACAAAACACAAATGTTACAAAGTTCCACATAAATTTTGCAATGATTATAAGGGGGGTTTAGGGGGACCCACACCGGACCAAGGCTAGCTCTTTAGAAGCGACGACTAAGGAAATGACGTTAAAATTGTAATTTATTTAATGTAGTTAAATTTATATTAGCATTTATTCGGTGTTGTTACTTCCTGTTTTACAGTATTATCTTGGTTCCATGTAATGTGGACAAATTTAATCACTATCCGTCGACAAGAATTGCCAAGTACATTAAGATCTGATTGTGTCTTTTCGTTAGTCTGAGCGCCCCCCTCCAAATACCCCTATTACTTCCTCCTTCCCCCTCCTCCCTCTCAAGGCCGCCATCTTAAGTTCCCACCTACCTGAAATTTCCGACCAATTTTCTTTTACTAAATTCTCGTTGAAGAAGTCGTCATCCGCGCAAAATCGCACTCAATCCGTAATGTCGATAATCCAAACTGTCTCCCGGTACCCAACGAGGTACCACTAGGTGTATGGGAAGAAGTTACAATACGGACCGGGAGAGACTGGGTTTCGGCGCAGAATGTAGCGGTCGCGGGGAGGAGACTTTACACAGCGAAATGGTGGAGAACCGCTGCTGCTGACAAAGTACAGAACACGCTGAAATCTCGCGAGAAATCATCAGGCGCGCCACTTTAAATTTTTGGTATATCTGACTGTAGGTTTGCTCAATAAAATATTAAAACTTAGTTAAAACTTATTTTCACCACTACTTTGCGGTTTTATAAACAAGGCAAATTGTATTATGATTATGATAAATAACATTCTGCCTGTCAGCTTTTGTTCTGGTATCAATAGTTTTGTGGTAATTTTAAGTTACCATAGTATAACAAGTGTTGATGGTAGTGAAGTGATGGTAAACTTCGTTTTATTTTAAACAAATGTATAACCTGAGGGCCAGGATATTTCCTTCCCTATTATCTCTAAAGCATGGAGAAATTAACTGGAGTGCTTTCATTCTCAGGATTATTAATATAGCACATGCTTAAGAATCCTTTTTTTATTTTATTTTTTTACTTAAATGTATGAATGATAACCTGTCTGTGTGTAAAGAAGCAGTTTGACTGAAATATTCAGGCATAATTTGAAACAATTAGTTGATTGACAGTCTTTTTAATGGAGAGGGCAAATAATTCACCAGTTAAAGCTTCTAAAATGTAAATATGTACCAGTTTTCTTGGTCCTCTCAAATAATAAATTCAATATTCTATGGCTTTGGACTGTTGGACAAAGGATCATTTTTGATATGTCAGCTTGGTATTTCTCAGTTTCGTGATTTTATATGCCAGTCATTTAAGGAAATAATTTGCAGATAATAAATATAAGATGCAGTCCTAATATTTATGCTAAGAACAAAAGACCCACACAACAGAGTTAAACAACAATTCATTTAATAATTAATCTTTGTGGTCTCTAGGGGAGGGGTTTGAAAGGTATAAAATGGTCATATTAAAATAATTGACCCAGTCTTTTCCCTCTCAGGATACCCACTGTCCAGTTGTCTTTTGACACAAGTACATATAGTTTTTTTTTTATTTCTTCAGCAGATGTCCCACTTATCCATGTATATAACTTATTCTTGTTGATGAAACATGGCAGTTCAATGTACAAGGCTCCCATTGTCCCAAATGGATATAACACACAGCCAATGACACACAGGGAAACCTCCTCAGTATAATAAAAGTCATAGATGAGATCCTTGGAAGAGGCCAGAGGATGCAATGGACACGGCTTAATGTTCACAAGCATGAAAAGTTTTCTGTGAAGCAATCCTTTTGCGCTGTCTTCTGCATGACATTTTTACCTGGGGAGAGAGTACTGGTTCATACTCAAAACAAAGACAAATAACATAACAGTGAATATATTTATTATTATAGAAGATAATTAATGTTAAGAATAATAATTACAAAGGCAATTTCTCTAGACTACTATAATCTGGTCCAGCACATATATTCAAGAGGAGACTGGGAAAACAGTTACAGGAAGCTCTAAAATACTGTGTTCACTCACACAGTGTAGTACATTTAATTTTGCCATTCATCCTTTGGAGGAAAAAAAAAGTCAAAAAGGTTGAATCTCATTATCAGTGAAACTGAGGATTTGGGTTTAGATTTTTGGGTAAAGTAGAAAACTGAGGTGCAATGCTTATTGACCATTAAATGGTCTCATCAGTAATTTGTCTTTTCCACAATGACAAAAAAAAAGACAAGTACAGAACAGAAAGCACCACTTTACCACTCTATTTCTAAAGACCCTCATCCACAAAATCTAATCAGGGTTGATTTATTTATTTTTACCCCATGAGTAAACCAAGCTGAGGATGAACAATTGACATGTTTTCACAGTGTACATCCCTCTGGACATCATTTCCAATCCATTTGGAAAAGGCCTGCTTAAAAGCATGGATCAAAATTCACCTGACAAATGAAAAAAGCTGTCCTCT
The DNA here is from genome assembly GCA_037577475.1 of Chaunax sp. Z400. Classification (NCBI taxonomy): domain Eukaryota; kingdom Metazoa; phylum Chordata; class Actinopteri; order Lophiiformes; family Chaunacidae; genus Chaunax; species Chaunax sp. Z400. The sequence continues at coordinate 6,986,108 of CM075203.1, read as the reverse complement.
GCCTCTTCATACAGCTTTCGACTACTGTAATAACGAACAGCCAGTACAAAATAAAAATACACCAAGGATGCACACAAACCATGTACCTTTAAATTGCACTGATAGAACCATTGCGCATATTACAAGTCTTGCATTTCTCTCCCTATCATCTTCAGCCGGTCATGGTTACCCTTTTTTAGGAGGTCGGGGGGCTGGAGCTGTTTTACTAGGTGGTTAGGGTCTGCAAGTCTGCAAGAGGAAAAGGGGCAGGTTGAGAGCAGCACAGTGATCCTGACATTTCCCTTCATCTCCTCCACTGTTGTCCCTGTACTATCTTGACTCCCCATCTTTGTGGGCGCTGTACAGACCCAGCTCCCCTGGACCTCCAAGTCTAGAACTGCGGGGTGGCGTGGACGACCGGCTGGTGATGGACGGAATGAGTGGAGGCGGTGCCCCCACTGCCAAAGCCCCCATCAAGCCTGCAGGGGATTTTGCCAGGATACCGTTGGGCACATGGTGTGGGTTCAGTGGGCCTAGACGAGCATATAGACCGGCGTGGTGCTGGGAAGCAGGAGATGCTCCAGAGGGAAGTGAGTGGGAGAGGAGGCCAGAATGGAGCTGCTCTAGGTGAGTGGCAGTAGCAGCATGTGAGGGACTTGAGAGGTGAGAGCCAGCAGGGAGGTGTGGGTGCATTCCAAAGTAGCGAGCCCGCTCAAAGTCTTCTCTCAGGATCTGGGCACGCTGCTCCTCATCAATCAGTCCTCCTCCCGGGGGTCCGAGGTGAGGGGGGCGGTCAAAGTGATGGGCCATTAAGCCAAACTCCTGGCGGACAGCAGAGGTGGAGGCGGCAGAGGTAGATGTTGGAGGGTGGTGAGGGTTGGCTGCTGCGGTTGCAGCTGCTACAGCTGCAACCCTCTCTGCCTCCAGAAGGCGCTGATGCTGGAACAGTCGGACCAGATGTGGATCGGATCGCAGGGTGAGGTGAGGGTCTGAACGAAATGACAAAGCCTCTCTGCGATGCTGATGTTGCTGCTGAGCCGCAAGCTCCCTCCAAGGGTCCCAGGTAAAGCTATGTGGACCCTGTGGCGGACCTTGGTTATGACCATGGGGGAAACGTTCTCCTGGACCCACTACGAAACCTGCAGCACCTGCTGTGCTCCCCAGATATGCTTCAATGGCCCTGGAGCGGTCCAGCAGGGAAAGGTGTTGGGCAGGAGGGTGGTTTGGAGTGTGTTGTAGGAGGGGAACACAAGGAGTGGGAGTCAGTGATAAAGAGGAAGAGGAAGGAGTACCAGAACTATGATGGTGTGGATGGCTGTTGGGGCGGTCAAAGCTGTGGTTGGTTGGTGGGGGAGGCAGGGTGATAGGGATATGCTCCGGCTCCTCTTTTCGCTCCTCTTTGACTTTAACTGGCGGGAGAAGCAGGGGAGGTTTGGAGACAGGTGTTGTGGTCCGGTCAGACTTCTTGGCCTGAGACAAAGAAGTGACAGAGGCAGAGGCTGCGGAGGAAGAAGTGAGGTTGCCGTCTCTTTGGGAGTGTGAGGGTTCGTTGTGGAGGTTATGTGTTGTCGAGGCCAATGGGCGAAGATAAAGGTCCAAAGGAGATGGGGCTGAGCGGCTTGAGGGTGGGGGAGTGGTGAGCACAGACGATGATGAAGACCGTGGTCTATCCCTATCTGCTACCAAAGATGAAGGGCCAAGAGGCGGCCCCCGTGAAGACACAGTTGGCAGTGGCCTCTTATCTCCATCTCTGTCTCGTTCACGGTCTCTGTCTCTATTCAAGCTGCGGGTCAGGTCTTCAATGGGCCCACCGCTCCCACCCATGGCACTGCTGTGGCCATTAATGTGGGAAATTGGGGTGCTACTGCGGGGCTTGAAGGACGTGGCAACTGGAGACATTCTCACAGGTTGTCGGCCATACAGCATATTGTCTCTGCAAAATATAGTGCACAAAACAGTTACATTATGGGCATCATTTATACCAAAAAGTCATACAGGTCCTGTTATCACATGTTTGCCTGGGGTGATGTGGGTACTCCTGCTCATTGCTTACTAAAAACACCTCATGTCAAAAAACCCAAGATATTCCTTTCAATTTAAAGCAAATATTGAAATCAGCTGAGTGTCATACCTATCCTTTTCATCCTTGATGTGGAGGATATCTCTCCTCTCGCCTTCCTTCCCTCGATCCCTCTCGTCCCGCTTGTCTGCCCCTTTTGCCCAGCTGGGACCACCAGGGAATCCAGATGGGCCACCGTGTAGACGGTTCCATGGGTCATGATGGTTGCTATTAGGTAATCCTCCAACCACACTAGCAGGTGAATCTTTGGGGCCAAACACAGAACTTGCTGCAGACCAAAAAGAAATATTAGTTAGAAAAGAAACTTTTACTCTAAACTTGCTTGCATATACAGTTGATCAACAATATCACAACTTCCCAATAAAACTATAATTTTTTTCCAATTTGACAGAAATATTTAATGCATGCCATCACAATGGACTTTTATTTGGATTGCTTCTACTTGATACTTCCAACCTTGTACTTGCTCATCAATGACAAAGCCCCAACACAGACAATCACAGCATGTCTCTGACATTGACAGCTGAGCTGTAACTCTGCCTGACAGGAGAGAAAGGCATTCTGAGAGAAGTGAGTCATGACAAATGCCTTGGCCGGAGTTAGGAGAAGATTATCTTGATCAAAGCTGCACTAAGGCTGGGTGACTTAGGTGACAACCTGTGTCAGAATTCAAAATGTTCCATAACGAAACTTCCTATACTTTGAGCACTTGGTTAGATTCTTTTTCTAGTCTGGTTTTTAAAAAAAAAACAATTTTGTAAATGTTATCCTGCCAGTTAAGTTCTTGTAGGGGTGTTTGTATTAGAAAAGTGATGACCTTGATACCTTTATGAAACATTTGTTGAAAAAAAATAAGTACAAATCAAAGAAATAGTTTTCATCATCACTACCGAACCAAAAGTAAATTAGCGTTACATTTCACCGCCATAGCAAATTAGCAGCTACATGTAAAATACACAGTGTAAAGTAGCTAAAATTTGGATTCATCAATTTCAATCTTCCTAACTCATCATTTACCTTCATCACTACATTTTAATTCAAGACGTCAACATATGTTTTGTCAAAATATTAACGTATAATCTTATTTTCCTAATAGCTATTTTAATTGTGAGTTCTTCAACCAAGATGATAAATTTGTTGTGGGTCTGTGGAGGCCACTATAAAACTTATCAAATGCATTATCTAACCGGTGACAGTAGTGAGCTCATGGCCATGTGAGTGGAAATATAGTTATAGTGTAAAATGCACTGCTGTCCATGGGTGAGATTTGTTTTGAACAGACTTGATTGGAAATGTCAACCAAGATAGGTGTGACTCAACAAGCCACAACAAGCTCATAATTATTTTTAATTAGCACAGTATGTAGAGGAGCTCCAATCACAGTGAATGTGTCAATTCTTGTGTGCATCTTTACTCCCCCACTCAAGACAAATGTGTTACCAGTTGATTTAAAAACATGACAGTTCATTACTGAGATGAGGGAACAAACGGTTTTCTGACCACACATGTATCCTGACTAAATCAAAGGCAAACAATCAACTTTTTATTGGTTTAAAAAAAATACACATATCAGTGACATGTAATCACAGACCCTAAATATTTTTTTTAACATCTGTATATACTGTACCTCTATAGTGTAACTATACCATAACAAATAGAAGGCAAATACACAGTATTCTGTGCAATAATGCATTTCTAAGTTCATCTGAAGCTAATGTGAGGCTTTAGTAGTCCGAGTTAGCTAATCTGAGTAAGAATCTTCAGAAGTTACAGTGTTTTGAGTACAAAGTTCCCTCAGTGTGCTTCCCCAGATGACATATCGGTTGAGTCGTGGCAGAGTGATACTTCCTGCTGGTTGCATCTAGGTTGTTTTTTTTTGTTGTTTTTTTTTACCACACGCAATAAATCAGCACAATACAGGCAGGAAGGAGGTTCCTGCTTGATATGGTCAACTCAAACTGCTTACATTTGTGTCAGCTGAACTGAAGAGCAGATATGATAACATCCACCAATAAAGTCATCTTAAGACCTGCATGCAAAAACGCAACGCCCTCATTAGTTTGAATGAGGCCAGTCCGGTGACGCAGCAGGAACACCAAAGCTGGCAAAAAAGCCTAACCTGGCACAACTGTTGTCGAAATACAATGCGATACCATCCAGCAAGAATATAGCAGCTAATTAAATGTGTGCAAGTGCATAGTGCTGGTAAATCACTTTGTGAAGTTAACACTATATTTCAACAGTTTACCTTGTGGTCGTTGTAACAAGAGATACTGCAGTGCAGTCGCAGATGCCTTTCTTATCATATTAACCCACTGAGCAGTGTTTTGGCACTTGATAGGCCTTGAAACTCACAGACCTATTACTCAAACTGGATTTACTGGATCACATTTTATTGCCTCACTGGTACCTGAAGCTACCTGCAAGGACCAACAAAGCCCCTTGTATTAACATAGGATCATTTTCAGTTGGAACACCCACTTATTCTTTCAGCATACATATAACATGAAGTTTGTATTGAAACAGACGTTTAAAAACTCTCAACCATTTCTTTACGCCTCATGTTAGAAGAGTAGAGATACCATAAGACTGACCCAGTGTTGGGCTGCCAAGTCCTCCAAAGGCACCAGAACCAAGAGCTCCAAGTGGGGTGAAAGGTGGGGATCGACCATATGGATCTTAAACAGTAACAGAGATAAAAGTTAGAAATACTGTGCTGATAAAAAGGTTCATCAAATTATATTTCTCCACAGGCTTCATGCTCAGCTGAAACTTCTGAAATGTCTCCAGTCAGGTGTAAAAACATGGACACAATGATCAAAAATACTGTGTGGTAACAGTTTTATTGCAATTATACTCTAACTTAAGCAGTAATATTTACCATTACAGTTATGGGAATTCTACCTACAATAAATATGCAGTTGACAATTACATCCCTAAATGAATAAAATGTTTAATTCAAATCTAGAGTGAGTGAAGTGTCAGAAACAGGGCCATACAGATGTGCCTTTTTCTGCTGCTCTTACCCAAGTGTGCAGTTGGGGCGAGGAAAGAGGAGTGGGGTGTTGATGGAGAGATGAAGGGAGCTGAGGACGGATTGACTGGCCCTATGGGAAAGAGGTAGTAAACAAAATGCACGAGTAATAAAATCAAGTCCATCAAGCTGCTCACACACTTCATGCTGTGATTCACAATAGCAATAATGTCTTCACTCGAGGATGTGAGGACAGGACAAAATGCAAGCAAACAGTGATGGGTTGTAAGAGAGGGAATTGACGAGTTCTTCGAGATATTAGTCAAAATGATATGTGCAGAATTAAACACAATATTAAAATTTAAAAAAATAGCGCGGACAGCTTGAATACCACATGTAGTGCATTATTCTCAAATCAACAATATGTTCATATTTGTCAACTTTTTCTTGAGAGACAACCATGTTTAGACATGCACCTGTAGCTGAGAACAGACTGGGAGGTCTGGTTAGATCATTAGTGGGACCAAGGGCTCCTCCCATGGGACCCAGGGGACCCAAACCCCCAGATCCAGGAAGACGGGCTAGCAGTTCACTACGGAAGTCCAACTTGTGAGGATCAGCCTGCATCAGCTGGAAAGAGAAGCGTAACTGTCACACTTTACTACTGGTCTAACGAATTCATGAGCTTGACTTTACATCTCTCTCAATGAGTCAGTTCAGTTGAAATGAATTTACAATCTGGGAAATCATGACACAAGATTTGAATTAGAAACACGTACCTTTACTTTTTTCTGATGACTTAAAATCATCCAGGCCACATAGACATGCATAGCACACCATTTCCCTGGTTTCTGGAAAGCACAAAAATCACAGGGCCTCACTATTTTATGCCCTGAATGCTGCATGTACAACTTTAAAGCCTTTGCACACAGAGTCAGATGTTCTTCACACTGTTCAGAAATATCTCTTCTAGCCTCTACACAAGGTGGAGGGTTTCAAGCTGGAATGAAGTTACTTGGCAAAGTTCAGTATAAATTGGGGGGGGGGGAGTCTGAAAACGCACAAGCAAGAAAACAACAACAATCACTGGGGAAATATATACATTATGCAGTCTGTGTATCAAATATCTAACTGGGTGTGCAAGAGCTGAGAATAGACCAGTAGCAGTCAAGATTACAAGTGAGATTAGTGCAAAGAGTGAGTAAAGCAGTGAGAAAATAAAAAACAGGCTGAGGGTTTTAAGGAGCCAAAGGATTCAAAAACATCCAATTTTGCTTACATTACTGATTTTCAACGATGTCCCAAATGGATCAGTAAGCTACAAGAGAAAAGAGGTGTAAAACCACTTTTAATGAACATATCTCACTCTTTATCAGTAACAGTGTTGCACTCTTTACTGCACTGACTAGGCCCATGTTGCAGCACATTCTAGCCTAAACTGGCTGTGTAAATCTCTACAAGTTCTATGCAAACAGAAGGGATATCTTTTCAGTAAAAATGCAAACTTCAGACTCTTAAGTAAGCATGTTGTCCTTACCCTGGGGTCTTTTGGCTGCAGGTGGTGAGGCACAACCCCAAGACGTGCAGTTATATCAGGACCAGCTCCCTGAGGGACAAGAGGCTGTCACACACAGCACAAGATATCAGCCACAACCTACTGGCCTACGGGTCTACAACAACTTGGCATCTCACATTTTCTGTTTCAGTACCATTTTCATCTGTTCTCACTGTAAGGTGGTATGGCAAAGTGCTGACTAGATCATAACAGAAATCACTTTCTTATTTTTTATGTTAAAATATTTCAAAAACTTTTAAGACTTCATATGTAGCTTGTAAAGTGTTTTTCTCACCTTTGGCTGAAATGCTCCTTGCAAGGAGCTGAAAGGCCCAGTGGGAGGAATCACAGGCTGGATACTCGGCACTGAGGGCGGTGGGTATTGTGGGAAGAACTACCATGACACAGACACACACAGCTCAGGGACAGCTGAACAAGTTAATTAAATCACTGCTATTTTGTACACATAAAGTGCTATTGCTTCAGCTGTTTAAGGACCTAAAACAGAGCTGAAACACATCCTCAGTCTTGTCTTTTGTCATTTACTCTTGCTGCAAATTACCATCAACTATAATTAGCAAGATTACACTCACAGGGTGTCGGTACAGGCCATCCATTTTGCCAGGATACTTCTCAAACTAAAAGACAAAAGCAGTGCTAGGGTTAATCAATCTTTAAAAAAAAAAAAAACAACACACACACATTCCAACCACACTGGAATTTCAAGCACGACACAGATGTTCAGCTTAACATTAGAGAGCATCTCACCAGTGGCGGCGCGCTGGCTGTGGGGTGCAGGAAGGGCGTGAAGTGGTGAGTGTGCGTGTGTTGGTGCTGGTGGTTGTGCTGATGAAACTGGAAGGCCAGGGGCGGGATGCTCGGCTGGTTCTGAGACGTCCGACCTGATGAACCTGATGCAGAACTTGATGCTGATGGGCCACCAGGAGTGGTACGGCCAGCAGCTGCTGCATTATTTTCAGCCCCTGGGACACTGCGTCTGCCCTCGCGCTCTTGTAAATTCAAGAAGTGGAACTTTAAGTTATGACGCATTATTTCCTAAATCTATGAGAACAAAACATGCGTAACAAAAATCATAACACATATTGGTTCTTAAATTTATGTGTGAAAAGTACATATTATAACAATAATATGATGATATGCTTAAATTAATTTGATAGACAAGAATAGCACATCTATGGGCTTTAAGATTCGACTTATTCAGCCTCTAAAGACAATACAAGGAATCCATACTTGTAGTGTTGATATGATTAGACCCAACTTCATCAATACACATTTTCCTCTACACAACCAGACAAACCCAGAGAACTGCCAAAGGAAGTCTGGCTTTGGTTTATTCCAGGAACCTATTGGTCATTGTTTTCCCTTGAACAGGTGAAACAGACAAACAGATAGTAACAACAGTGGAAAGCAGCATTCCTGTTCACTATACCTGCTGCAGTTGAGTGGGCAGGACCTTGTAGCAGAGGAGGAGGGGGAGGCAAGCCGGGTGAGGATGTGAACAGCGCCCCAGAGCTGGCTCGGGATGGGGGTCGGAGGGGCCCTGAGGATCCGGAGCCCCTGATGTAGGGCAGAGACACACTGGTGGATGGAGTCGGAGGACGCATGGATGATGATGAAGAGGCAACAGCTGAAGCAGATGAGGGAGGTTTGACTGGGGTGCTACTCCTAAAAAAAAAAGGTAGTAAAAGAATAAACATTCACAAAACCATCCCATTGCTTTACAATTAATTTATTGTAAGATATATATATCTCTAATAAAATAAAGGTACTCGTACCTGTTGTTAATGTTGAAGATGGAGTGAGATCTTCCAGGCAAACCGAGGAAGGGTTTGGGCTTAGAAAGTGGGGGGCTTCCATTGTGGCGGCTGCCGTTACCGTTGAATGGGCTTGGCCGAGAGACCGTGCCTGAGGCTGTGACAGGGGAAGGCAGGCAAGAGAAGGGGGCAGAAGAGGTAGAAGAACAAACCGGCTCTGGGAAATGCTGCTCCAAGCTTTTCTCCTGGCTTCGCTCCAGGCCAGATACTCTCGGGGTCACCATCAACCGTGATACACCACCACAATGGGCAGGTATAGAAGGGCAGTTTTTCCCCATGGATGTGCCCATGTTTGAGGGGGTGGGCTCCACAACTAAATAGAGAACATCAGTCAGCATTTTTTTCCCCTGTTTATTACAGTAAAGAGTGACAGTAATAAGGGTGAGCCATGAAACATATTAAGTTACCACTAACCCAAAATGTGAAATAGTGCTTAGGTGAGGAGCTTTTAACGGGTTCAAATTTTGGACCCTAATACGTCTCAAAAGAGACCAAATCCAAATTCCAACATTCCGATCGCCGTCCCATCAATGAGCATGACAGTGTATGTTGTGTATTTTGATCTTTTCATATTTGTAGATTATTCACTAAAATCAGCACGGGTGTCCAACTGACTGATACAACAATAAAAACAATCACCGCTTCTTAACTAATACAGGCTTGTGAGGCAGACTGACTGACACATCAGTTCATTGTTTCATGTTTGTGAAGCAGCAGTTTAAAAAAACAAACAAACTGGAAGCTCTGAATTGCTCATACCTTTCCTTGTACTGACTGTGAAGACTGGGTCCATGTCATGGTCAGAGGCCTGCATAGAGACACAAGGATTTAAAGTCATCTGTACTCAATAACAGTCAACGTATCATTAAACTGCAATCATACGCCGTATCAACATTACAAAGGTTATGATGTATTATGCAGCCCAACAAATTAATTTGATATCTGATATATGGCATACCATTCAAAAGTGTCACGTACTAATGGCCTAATAAGAAAAAGCTTGCATTTAATATTGATAAGATAACAAGTGAGGAGTACACACCTTGTCTCCTGTGTCACTCTCAGTGTCACACTGAAAGAAGACAGGGGAGAAATATTCAGGTTTGCATCTATTGGAATATTTCAAACAATGTAGTTTTTACAGCAGTTTAAAGAGAAGTTGCAAAGTGCTGCAGGACACCGACACATCAGAACATCATGTTGACTTCAATATTGGAAAAAACACTCACAATGTAGCCTGTCTCCAAAGGGTGTCCCTAAAAACAGAATACACAGTATTAGCTCCAATATTTTGCAAAGAGGTTTGAGATGAGGCTAAAGGGAAAACTGTACATCATTTATAGTGATCTGAAGATGTACGCAATGACGCTGTACTGCTTTATCAACAAAAACACCCTTGAATGATAGGCGTTGTAAACTAGTTTTACTAGGTAATTTTAAATGACAGGATATATAGGTCAGCAGCACTGCAACAATGTAAACAAAGCTATTTAATTAAAAATTCAAATTAAAAATGTCTCGCATGACAAGATCAAGGTACATCAAATTGAAATATTAAAGCTCAATAGAGAGATAACTCATCAGTTCACCTCTATCCTCCTTCTCTTATTTCTACTCTTGTTCCAACAGCTGCTTGAGTAGCTGTGTGGGGGTCCTTCCTCTGGCTCTGACAGTGGTCCGCCACCGTTCTCCTCTGGCCCTCTCTTCCCCTTGTTCCTCCTTCCCAGCATATCAGTGCGCTGACTGGGCTTCAAAGAGCAGTCCATCTGAGAAACAGACAAAGACAAATAAACATATGCTATGCTTATGTGTCTGCTAATAAACATGAATGTGCATGTCTGACGGCAAAGACCATAGACTGGCTATAAGCCAATTAATGTCCTGACAGACCTAATTTCACTGAGCGGTCACAAAAATAGAAACACCAGAATGATGTAATGCAAGACAGCAGTCTGCTTGAGACTATAACTTTGGCTGTTTGTAGGTAGACTCAACTAATGCATGGTCTTAAGCTGAATTTTGTGATTACGTTGTATTTAACCTTTTCCTTAAATGCTTTTTCTTTATTATTAAAAAAATGTACACAAAAAGTTTTAATATTAATATTATATTATTAGAAATTTAAAAGTAATGTTGCTGCATGTATTTCACAACTACTCTGTTGATGTTTAAATCCAGTTGGTAGTTTAAGCTATTCATTATGGTAAAGTATAGCCACTACAATAGAAACTTGTATTTGAATGAATAAAAAAACAGCCTGAAGCGCAGGCACCTTTAAGTTCACCGCAACTTGGCGGTCTAACCGGTAGAACAGTTTTTAAATAAATGATCTTTTAAAGAATAACTGGAGGCAATCACTATTTTTAATATATTCAGACAGGGAAATTGAGATTTGGACAGGAAATCTCCACATCCCACCATTAAACACCATTTGTTCCAGTATATTTACTTTTTTTCTATTGGCAGACAGTAACTAACCATCTATCTTAGCATTCACTGATTCATACGTTTGTAAAATCAAGTTACTAAAGAGAATAGTGGTAACAACATGAACTGGTTTCCTCTCCTGATCAAGAGGTCAAAAGCAAATGTCATCAAATCCTGCATTAGACTATTTTCTTTATATGATAATGCCAATTGTACCAAATGTAATCAAATAATTATTTATTTACATATTATTCATGTATTATGTATTAAAGCTTTAAATGCATGGTGGAAACTTCACACCGATTTCCTGCCTGACATGATCGATAGACAAATGATCTGTCCAAGTCAGGAATTTAAAGAATGAAAATCCAGGTCCAGGTACTTAAATAACACAATCACTGCTCTTGAGAGTAATGCATAAATATACTTTTTCTTTTGGATTAGTTTTTCTAATCAGCTATATGACAGCTCATCCTCACCTCAGAGAATTAGAGCATAAATTATTAAAGCCTCTCCAGAACTCATGAGACGGATGCCTTGGGGTTTGGGGTTGGCCTGAGTGGATTGCTTTCTCCAAGCAAGGAATGGAGTCAAGAGTTCAGTTCAATTACAGCTCTTTCACAACTTTAGCCAGAGGCTGAAAAGTCATAATTTGACATGATGGAGAAGAGTAAAGAGAATAATAATAGAAAATCGTCATTCAAGTTTCAATTCTACAGCTCTATACACACCACTCAATTAGAATAACTTGATGGAGTAGGGTGTGCCAACTGCCTGCCAGGCTACATTAAATAGTGATCCATTGCTCTGTTTATTCTAATGTGGAAAACATAATATTTAATGGACGATAGCAGAATACAAGGAGTAATAACATAAAACCAAGATTAAGATCATTTACCTCCAGTGCCTCCAAGCTAATAAAGCTCGCAATAGCGAAGCCATCAATGACGTCTTCCTCGCAGGACACAGACTCTCTCTTCCTTCGACGTGGAGGCCTGTGTCTCCCAAAACCGGGCCGGCATTCTCTACCACTGGGACCCAGGACACTGTTTGTCCCACAAGCCTCCCGATCTGAGCCTGAGGACAGGGATGTGGCCCGCTCCTCGGCCAGGTCCACTCTCCTCCTCCGACGTTCCCTGTCGCGTTGTGAACGGGACCGTCGGCTCTGCCTGAATCCAGTGCTTCGGCTCGGGCCTTCCATGTTCAAACGGCACCTCCTTTTGTAACTCCAGTGAGACCAAAGGCACTTTATTCAAGTCCCGGTCCGGTGGAAGGCACCGAACCGCAAATAAAACACCAACACACAGGTTCTCACAAGGAGCCCTGTTAAAATGGCGTTAATGAAACCAGTGGCTATTATTTACCGTCCTTTGACAACAGTCTGTTGGCATCAATGCCTTTCTTTCGGCGAAATTTTAGTGTCATTTCAATTAATATAAACGCAATCTTGTTTCCACATGGGAATTTAAAACATGCACAGCAGACATAAATGTCAGGACATAGCAAATAGTGTCTCAAATAAGGCTAACATTAGCTAGCTATCAAGAAATTCAACCGATAACCATACTAGTTCGACGCATGTAAACAAAAAGACAAGTCTGGTTGCGTTAATGACAAAGCAGGCCAAATCGCCCCGAGATAGTCTTCAACATGAAAATCAAACAAACGGTGGCATTGCTCAACACAACTCTTAAATCCAGAATTTCTTAAATTTTTGCACACGCTGACAAATTTATTTGTCTGTTAGCAAAATTACAGTTAGCTTTAGCAAGGCCAATAACCCAGATATGACATTAACATACCAGTGTCCGTGACATGGTTTAGCGTTAATGAAATGTTAAGTATTATTATTGACAGATGGTGTGAATTGCCCCCAATTTAAATTGTAAATGAGCTGCCTGATTGAATTGAAGTAGTTAATGCTAATCTTAGCTAACATTAAGTCAGTCTTGACTCCAGCCAAATAGCTTTTGCTCATTTGTGTAGCAAGTACACGGCTAACTCAATACGGTACAATATTTCAGCGAGCAACCCAATAATAAAAATATATTATTTATACCTGTTTGTAAGACTGACAAACCGGACATTACAGTATCAAACTATCTACGATTCAGTAGCCAAGAGAAAAAAAATCTCCTGCCGAAATGTTGATGGCCGATAGTAACGAGTGAATTCGCATATCAAAAGAAAGACGTAACGTTAGCACTCTAGCGAGCTAGCGTTAGCTGATCCAGCTGTTAGCCAATTTAGCCACAAGCAAGAACATTTCATTTTTTTTAAGGAAACAAGAAGAATAGTGGAGTTAATAGGCAACCAATCGACCCAAAAATTATAATATTTCGCCTCTTTACAGACAACTCTACTTTCGTTCAACCTCCAGCAAGACGAAGAAAATCAAGGCCCAAATATCAAAGCCTCGGTGTCGATTTCCATAAACGATGGTGTCGGCCAAGCCCCCGTTGGGTTGGGCAGTTCCTTCATGCAGCCTTCACTGTATAATCCAATGTTTAGGATTAGTTGGACCTCTCCCCGACGTTTCCGGTCAACGATTTGTTATTCTCACTAAATCCAGTGTGCAAATATATAAAGAGAGAAACAGAACGGCTCCACTGCTGCCCTTTCACAAGTTTCCACTGAATTTAAAATTTATCGTGAAAATCAGGGAAGACACAACCCATGTCAGCCGTGCAGTGCATTGTGTGCGCCTGTCTTCTTCCTCAGTCATAAAGCTGTCTGATTGGTAGCTCTGCTTGTGCATACTACCACCAAGTGGAAATTGGTGGTGAGCTTTCCTGATATAAGATGGCTTTCTTAGAATCCGTCATAAATATATATGTGTGAGAGAGAAAAAATCAGAATTGTGTTACTTTAAATTGCAGTGTGAACATAGCCTCCCTCTTACCATACAGCCACCCGACAAATACATAATGTGATCCAGCATTTATGCATTATCTAGATTTACTCTCAGAAATAAGGGAAAATGTCTCAGCAGTGCTAAGCAAAGCTACAAGAAATCCCTGGATATGCCCCTCTGTCCTGAGTTGATCCAACATTTCATGGCTTTATGTAGAAATGGCATTTGAGTAATTAGGGAAATATTTCAAAAATGGCTCTCACAATGTTAGGGAAAGTTGTAAACAAAAAAATTTCCAGCCCTTAAATTTAATGGATTCCTCTTGGCTCATTCCCCATTCTTCCACCAAGTTTTATAGAATTTTTTTCTGCTTTCTTTTCTGCTAACAAACAAATAAACCACCGAGCAAACAAACAAACTGACATGGATGACAACATAATCTCCTTTTTAGAAGTAATAACATTTTTATTGACAAGATAAAGCTTTATTGTCATTATACAATACAGGCCTGAACAAGGAAAAGCAATTATAGCCCCCTCCATGTTACACATAAAACTCAGAGATATTCAAATATTTATATGAAAACATAACAAAACAATTTCAAGAAAAACACATATATTTTGTTTGGAGTTTGCTGACAGTAAGAAAAATACAGAATATCATCATTATTGTTTAAAGCCACTTCTAAAGATTGCAGAGCACACACTCAATTATGTAATTATATTGTCCACAATTGGCCAATTCTCAGTTCCCTTGTCCCTATGGACAGAATAAAGGCAGATACTTAAGGTGGTCATCTTCTGGTCGACCTCCTGGAGAACAGCAGAGAGTGCAGCAAAATGCCTGTAGCTACAGAGACGTTGAGAGACTCTATACCAGGAAACAACTCTCTTCCAGCTGGGATGGTGAGATTGGTTTGGCACAGAGACAGCAGCTCCTTGGACAATCCTCCCCCCTCACTCCCTATCAACAACAATGTGGGTTTAGTCATCTTAAAGTCTGAGCACTGAGTAACATGAATCTGGGACTCCTCTGCTTCAGCTCCCACGGTGCCAACCACCTGCCAGCCCTGTGCCACCTTTAACCTAAGCATATCTTCTAGGTTTTCATACCCGTACACCCCAATCACCTCCATGACACCTGAGCTGGCCTTGCTGACCACTGGAGACAATGGACAGCTGTAGTGAAGACTGCTGGCCACTCTGTCCACACCCAAGAAATAGGCAGAACGCAGGATGGCGCCAAGATTCATTGGGTCCTGAATTCCCTCCAGGACAAGCCAAAGAGGGGTGTTGTTGTATTTTCTGCTGGATGTAGAGTCACTGTTTTCGGTTAGATAGCTCAGAGGACTGGCTTGCAGACACACACCTTGATGTACTCGTCCTGAAGACATCTTGTCCAGAAAATTTTTACTGACCCGATGGACTTGTACTCCTCGCTGATGAGCCTCTTCACACACCTTCAACATAGAGGCCCTGTGAGAGGCCTCTCCGTCTTTTACAAACAATTTGCAGGCCTTCCTTTTACCCTGCATGAGAGCCAAGAGACAGGGAGCCATGCCAAAAACAATCTCATAGTTCTCTGCTTTGGTGTCTAATATGGACTGTCTCACGAGCCTTTCCCTCTCTGCAGAAAAATCCTCCAGACGCAGTTTCCTGAGTTCAGACGACACCCTGTCATATCCCCTCCTTTGATTTTGTTTCTGCAACATGGGCATCTCATTTTTCCATGCTTTGCTCTGTACTGACTTCTCATGATCCTGCCATCCATCAGATACAACGGACTTGTGTTGGATACCTGACGTTTTTAATACTTTGCTTTGTCTCTTCGCCACATTCTTGGTACCACTGTCCTTTGGGAACCGGAGGGTAGCTGTAGCATGGTAAGAAGCAAACAGAGAGCCCACTCTTGAGACTGATACAGGATTATTCAATCCTCTAGTCCAAACATGCAGCAACTTTTGCTGATGCAAAATATGAACTAAATACATACTGAAATGGATGTCCAGAGGCACCGAGGAGGACAGCTGCCGAAGAGAAATGTTGATCAAATGGCTGAGATCTCCTTAATCAATGAATATGTCCGCAGATGTCATTGACTATCTATCAGTAAAGAAATAACTTATCAAATGTTACATTTGTTCAACCAGCAACACCTACTATCTCTCTCCATAGCTGGTAAGATTGCTGCCTTCACGTGACATACGCACATGTGTTATCATATGCATAAAGTTCGCAAGATTGTGACCGCACATTGCGCGCTCTTACCTATAAAATAAAAGCCTAATCTTTTGTGGGGGGAAACAACATCAGTTAGAAAACAAAACGAGACTGTTGATAACATATTCAATTTTTGAACAACATAATACTTGCTTACTTTAAAGGATCTAATTGTTTCTCACACATTGTCAATGACATAATTTTTATTTTGTCAGTAATATGCAACTGAAGTATGAATGATGATTTATTTTGAAAGATACGACTCTCTTGTTTTTTTTCCTCCGGCAGTAACTTGACACTTCTTCGGACGCCAGATTTACCTGTTTTTAATGTGTGCGTGCTTACGTCACTTCCTGGAAGTGAAACTATCGCAACACGGAAGTGTGAGTGAGAAAACAAAAAATCGTTCCAATTTGCGACGGCTTGAACTGGGAGAAGACGCCTTAAACTTCGTTTTATATCTGGATTACTGATTTTTTACGTCAAGTCTGATACACGGTGAGAGTAATACACTACGGGGTTGGCTTGATAGCCGGGTTTAGTCGATTGTCGGGCTGACAGATAGTTGTGCTATGTGATGTTGATTTGAGAGGATAGCCGAGCTAAAAGCACGGCTGAATAGAGATTACAGCGTTCGTAACAGACCTCTGATCACATAACTATCTGCTGAGTAATATTTTCCAGGGAACGGTGAGGTCATCTGCTGGACTAATATGGCTGAAATAGGTGTGAAGCGTTGTGAATTTTCTTGTGGTCGTTCCATTATTCCTTGGTACAGAAAAGTTCAGTTTAAAATTCCCCAACCCTGTCGGTATGCCGTTTACAGGGATCCAGTATTATTGTCAAATTTTATGATTATCCTCTCAATCAATTATGAGGTCATTTGGTTTAATTAAAAATAATGGAAGATGTGCATCACATCATATCTGTACTCCCAGAGCCACATGTGTGACTTTTCACACAAAATGAAAAACATTTGAGAAGCTGGAAGCATTGAAGATTTGGCATTTTGCTTAATAATTTACTTCAAATTAGTTGTTGATTGTTTTTCTGTCAATCAAATTGATTAATCAGCTAATCATTTTATTACCACCATCAAAACTCTCTTTTTAACAGTATCTGTTTAGTTTGACTGTATTGGCATTCTGCTTCTGGTATTTTCAAACAGATGAGTTTCCTGTTCGGGAAAAGGAAGACTCCAGAGGAGATGCTGCGGCAGAATCAGAGGGCGCTCAACCGAGCTATAAGAGAATTGGACCGAGAGCGAATGAAACTGGAGCAACAGGAGAAGAAGATCATCGCCGACATAAAGAAAATGGCCAAACAGGGACAAATGGTGAGACGGAGGAAAATAACTTGTGTTATATGAGATGTTAAAAAATCATTCATGAAGAGTGAATCCTAACTACGATGTGCCTCCTCCTAATCTTTGCAGGACGCCGTCAAGATCATGGCCAAGGATTTAGTTCGCACAAGGCGCTATGTCAAGAAGTTCATCATGATGAGAGCCAACATTCAGGCTGTCAGTCTAAAGATACAAACACTCAAGTCTAACAACAGCATGGCGCAGGCTATGAAAGGAGTAACCAAAGCAATGGGCACTATGAACAGACAGGTCTGTCAGAAAAACAGTAAAATACACTATTTGATGGAAGTAAACAATAAATCTCATGTGTTGACAATGTTATATTTACTCTATTTCCACAGCTTAAACTGCCTCAGATCCAGAAGATCATGATGGAGTTTGAAAAACAGAGTGAAATCATGGACATGAAAGAGGAAATGATGAATGATGCTATTGATGATGCCATGGGTGATGAGGATGATGAGGATGAGAGGTAAGAGACTGAAAAGAGCCACAAAACTATTATTTTTATTTGGGCACTAATATTTTACTCATACTATAATGTCCCTTTAACTCATACACCAAACTGTTTGTAGCTTCCTGACTTGATTCTATCTCCTCAATCTGTTAAAATTAACCAAATGCATGTTTTGCATTCACTTCCATAAATTAGTGACTGTATCTTTGCTTTATGTTCAGTGACGCCATCGTGTCCCAAGTGCTGGATGAGCTGGGTCTCAATCTGTCTGATGAACTGTCAAGTAAGAAAAACCAACACAATGTCTTCATGTGCTTCTTCCTTGTCTTCTGTGTGGAATTTTACATTTGTTCAGTCTTTGGATGACGATTGCGTGTCCATTTCAGATCTTCCAAGCACTGGAGGAAGCTTGGCGGTGTCTGGAGGAAAGGCGGCAGTGCCCCAAGCTGCGATTGCTGATGCCGACGCTGATCTGGAGGCGCGGCTGAACAACCTCCGCAGAGACTGAATGTACAGTAGCTGCCAGTCAAGCTCACTGCGTCAGAGGCTGTTGATACAGATATAAAGATACTGAAATATGTGTTAAGATTTTTTTTTGAAGGTGCAACTGGCAGAACACATGCTATTTCAGCAGACAGTTTGTGTTATAAAGGTGTATGGCTTTCTTTTTGAGGTGTTTTCATTTGATGCGTGTATTATCTATTAAATAAAAAAAAAAAACCTACAAGGATCATTATCGTTCATACTGTAGGGTCATTGCCAAACTACACTAATTCTCTGAATGTGAAAGTTCAGTTCACAAATGCAAGTTGGTAGGGATGATGATAGTCGGCACTTTCTGTTTGTCATTCTTTGTTTCACATCATCCTGTAAATTATATAGTTGTACCCCAGATGTAAGCATTTTGATGACTTGTGGGAGTTGAGAGCTGTCAGTCTAACTGAAGATGGTGTGAAAACTGCATCTCAACATTTTATCTGTCTAAATTTGCTAATAAGATTTATTTTACAAAAAAATGTAAAGGATTAAAGAAAATGACAGATATATTCAGCTGACTCTTAACCAGTGGAACGGCCCTCCTGTGCAGTTCCTGGTTATTGTTAGTTATGTTTTGTTTGTTTTTTTCACCAAAATGTTAATAAGGAATCAGTGGTGTTTATGCTATGAGAAACTGTCTTATTTTACATTTCTTTATCCAATAAACACTTTTTCCTGATTTACCTGGTTGTCTGACAAGAGAAATTTTACATGTATTCATAGTGGAAAGTGCTACTTAGTCAGTGAAAACAATTGTATGACATTCCCCGTGGCTGTGGAGCTTTGTCGAGCCTGAGAAAATAACCCTGATATAGTGACTATCAGGGTTATATCGGCTTGGAAAATACAGATTTCTAAAGCAAAGTCTGCATTACAAAACTAGGTGTGACATTTTAAAGACCTGGACAGGGACTGCCTAAAAAGATGTCATCTTAATGTATTGTCAGGTCCATATTGATAAAATACATCATTAATACAAAAAAAAAGATGGTAATATCAGCCAAAAATAATTTGCAGTTGCGACATATCAAAGATCTACCTGAGGTCATTTTTTATACTATTACCGTTGCATAGAACCGTTTATCATAAATGTATATATTTTCATCAGATTTTTTTTTATACTGTCAAACATTGATAACTGCTTTTAAATAATTTGCTTCCCATCCCATCACACCAAAAATGACCAAATCCAAAAATCATAGACATGTTAATTTTATTCCAAAAAAATGTAACTTTCAAAACTGTCAATTTCTCAACATACAATCATAGAACAATATTGAATGTACTCAACACTTCCAACATTAAATTATAAAAAAATAACAGCCATGTTTTATGTACATTTGTTTCTGTACAGAAAAAAAAAATCAACTTTGTGTTTCCAAAATCTGCTCCTACATACACCTGGCTGTTGACGTATGGAAGCTGAAGGAAGCTGTTGCATCTAAATCACGTTGAGCAAATACTGTGAGAAAGAAAACGCCGATTGAAATCAAAAACTGAGATTGCAACTGAGATGATCTCCGGGAGGGAGCCATTAACTGGTAGCATGTTAAACAGCATACTGGTGAACACTAAGATAACTACAGCTAGAGAGCTTATTAATTGCCTAAAATGGTTCCCTTGGATGTCAGCTAACTGCATCCTGAAAAGACAAATGCATACAAATGACTTGCCTAATGTTAACTGGATGTAAGTGTAAAATTAGAACTGCAACTGTACTTCATTATCAGATGAGGCTGAACGCAGCAGCTCTCTGTGAACAGACCAGCCAAACAACATGCTTTCAAGAACAGTATTTAGTTTTTGTAGCCCAATGAGCAGAGATTATTCTCCATTCTGGGGTTAAGCCATGCTACCATCTTTTTTTCAAACAGCTAAATAGATCCATGCAACTCACAATAAAAAAAATGACTAATAGAAACAAAATGGGGAAGAGAACACCGGATATCATAGCAGGTTTACCACCCGCCTAGTTTTCCATGCCTTTGTTTTCGATTATTTGCTTGCTTTTACATTTTTTTTTTACATTGGATTGGCTAGAAAAGCACTTCTTTTAAAAACCATGCTGTATGTGGCAAAAACTCCTGATATCACACTCAACACTGATAAAATCTTTCAAAGTTTTGTGCGAACAATATTGGCAATACACAGCACGACACAGATTTAGCTGTTTTTCCACTTGAGCAGGGAGAATGAGTGTGGTAGGACCACCCAGCACAAAAACTTGTAGCCATATTGCTCATGAAGTACATGTCAAGCTCTACTTTTCAGCCAAAATGGACACCAATGTTTGTACCCCCCCCCCCCCCCCCCCCCATATGACAGCGTTCAAGATTAGAGTCCAATTTACCCTTTCAGCTGACGATGCATAAAAGGGACGGAAACTCAATTTTTTATGCAAGAAATCTATTTTGGGTGGAACAGCAGCTACGAAATGTATTCTAAGCATGTTGCAGAACGTGCACATACCTATCCATTTGGTTTTAGAATACAAAGTGATGTGTAATCTTCAACAGCTGCTCACATGGGGGCTGTAAATGTTGTGGCATCAGGCATTTATTCTCCCTTAAAGAAGTGTAAATAAAACCAAAAATATCGAGGACACCCGATGGAGCAGCTTTTACAACGTACTGCAGGATATCAGCTGGTCTGTGGTGGCATGTTGATACACCGAGGAGTCATAAACTCTCATACAGACTGAAAGGAACAGCAGCTATTAATAGTGACTGGTGACTTGCCCCCCTCAGACAAATGTAGCATTTTCTAATCTGAGCATGGAGCGACATCTCTGCTCTGTTAATGCCACATGGATTTCACTTCCGACAGGTCCGGTGAGGCGTGTGTTTTTTGGGCACCTCGATGCGACATCGGCTTCGGTCATCCAGCCAAGGCAGCTCAAAGTTCCTGGAGGAAGAATAAATAGTCAACCAGAGACACGTTCCAGTCTTCCATTTAAAGAGTAGAGGAGCAAAAAAAACAACAACAACAAAAACATATATTAAAAAGTACAAACACATGACAATTTTTTGGATTAAATATTACATTGTTTCAAAAATATGAATCATACACCTTCTTTTGTCAGTTCTTAACCCTCCAGTAGAGTTCAATAGACTTGGAGAATCTAATTTTTTTAAATTGTACTTCATAACTTCCTGTAGTCCAGAATCACCAGAGCACTTAAAATGACGAATCAACTTAAACTTGACTAAATTAAAGAGAAATGAAAAAAGCAGCTCCGACTTACTGTTGTGATAGTTTGGGCAGCGGCCGGCCAAATGCCACCACGGGCAAGAAGGGAGTGATCACTATAGTCTCAACTGGCAGAAACAAAAGAGCAAAGTAAAAATCTCCACGAGCCACCGTTGCTAAAAATGCATTACAGTTGAATTCAGCTGCTGGACATGAAGTTACGCAGACGTACCATCTTCAGTGTCAGGATAGAAGGATGAAAGCTCTGGCTCAGTCTCTGGGACGACTTTCTTCCTGTTCATTCGCTGCTGCAAACGCTGAAACATGCGTTGCTCTCTGATTCGTTGGATGTCCCATCTGAAAACACAGAGCGTCAATAAAAAAAATAGCAGAGTCGTGGGTACAGTAAAGATGGCAAGTCTTATGTTTGCCTTATTGCTAGAAGACATTATTATTGTAGCGTACAAACGTCAAATGAGGCGAGGAAGTCCCTACTTCACAAATTTAACCAGACTGAATTATGGTTTTTATGTGACTTTCAATTTTTTTTTAAAATGTATTTGTGCTGTTTTTCACATTATGATTCATTTTCCAGTTAAATGTACTTTTGAGAACTGCTCAGTGACAGAAGGGTTCCTAATCAAAGACGTTTATGTTACACGTTGACTTAAATAATGGATGATACATTATTAGGCTAATTTTTTAACTCAGCCTATTCAAAATGTAGGAACCAAGACATATTTATTCAAAATTCACATCAAAATCTTACAGTCAGTACCTTTTTCTCCTTTTCTCATCCAACTCCAGCTTCAAGTGTCGTTTCAAAAATACACTGTCATCCAGCGGCTGGATGGGAGAGACAAATTCACACATGTAAATAACGAGGTCAATTCTTCTGGAATGAATGTAATGTTTAGAGGTAGAATTATGAGCACATTCTATTCAGATGCGTCTCACCTCACAGGGGTTAAAGGAGGGGTCCTCGTTTAAAGGCTCTATATGATTTTCCCTCCAAGACGGAACTAGAACAGGTAAAGGAGGAGGGAGAGGTTTCATACATAGCGTGTTCAGTACATTTGGTGGCTATAGTGATTAAAGATGGGATATAGGTTAGGCTTACAAACAATCAGCATATCATGTACTACATGAGGAGTCCACTCACTGGCCACCTCTTCCTCTTTTTTAGGGGAAGTCTCACGCAGAGGGGACAGAGGAGGTTGGTTCCAACAACAGAGGTACATCTCTGTGGTAGACATGAAGGGCAGATCTTCAATCTGACAGCTCAGCTCAGGCTCCTCTTTACACGGGAGCATAATGTCCCTTTCTGCCCCTGACCTCATCGGAACGGTCTTCTCTGGGGTTTCCTTACTGCGCAGCTCTCTCTGATTGGGAGAGCCAGGCTGAATCTCAGGTTTCTGGGGGCTAAGCTTGGCACTTTTGCCCCGGGATTTCTGGACTTTGGCATCACCAAAGCAAGCTTTCCTGTGTGTAAAGAAGATGAATAAAAGTTGAAGTTAAGAGCCCCATGACAAGACATTTAAAGTAGTGACTTCTGCATCTTCTGAATTTTGCTGATTAAATCTGATCATTCTGATTCTAAGTCTTCTGATTTTACCTCTTTTGACCTTTGCCACCCCGACTAAAGGGAAGCGGAGTGGCTGGGTGAGGCTGTGGATTATCCTCAACGTCTAGATCCCACATGTCCTCTTTGTCAGGGGTCCATGGCTCCAGGGGCTGGAAAAGGCGCTTGTCACGCGGCGGGTCCTTCCTGGTGAGCTGCAGGCGACGCTCCATGCGCTCAATGCGTGCAAGCAGCTGCAAAAGATGACGATGCGGACAAGTACACTTTAATGTTTAATTTCTTTCCAAATCAACACACTAGAACGCATCCGTGTTTATCTCATGTTTGTGTTTACATACCGTCTCCTTATCTGCTTTGAGCTCATCTATCTCCTTGTCCTTGGACTGCAACTGTTGCTGCTGTTGTTCAATGAGGTCCAGTTGGAGGAGGAGAATCTGCCGGAGGCAGTTGGCCTGTGTGTGGGGATTTGCAGGGGTCTTCCTGATGTTCCTCCACTTGCCCTCAGAGGAGAGTTCAATTGATGCCGTGCCAAGGACTCCAGGGACGACCCCCTTAACACTGTCATCAGCACCAGCATCCCTGGGATTATTGTTCATAGCCATCTGAGGGTTATCCATGGTGTCAGCAGAGAGGGGTTTACCTTTCACTGGGGTTCCCTCACCCCCCATTTGTCTGACAGGGGACAATATCCCCACAGTTTTATTGTCTCCTTTAAGTCGTTCTGCAACCGTGGTGGCGAGAGAGACTTTGCTTGTCATGTAATTCTGGTCTAAGTCCTTTGACTTGCTCGGGATCTCGGCCCCCTGTACGTTTTTAACATCTATAACGAATTCACAGGACTCCCTCTTGAGGCTTACAGGACTCACGGTGGCGGCTCCAAAATGCGTTTTGTCAAAGACGGTTGTGTCAGCGTCCTGCTTGAAACCTGTATTTGAAAACAGTGTGGCTCTCAGAGTCATGGCGACCACCACGACTTCTCATGCTGCAACGCCTCAGCGATGCAATTCACATCTGCCTCCCATGAGAACGACAGGCCGCTGTCCTACAAAAACAAAGAAAATACATACATTTATGTGGGGGCATGCTGTCCGCGGACTGAGAGTGAGGGCTATGCACCGACTACACATACTTAGACAACACGGGGAAAACTATAACATGAAAAGTGTGCCTGATCCCGGGCATCCTTTCCCTAAAAACGTTAGCAGGGTTTGAAATTCAAGCTGCATTCATCTGTATTAGCACTGCAGTGCAAATGCATAGTCGCTAATTTGGAGACAAACTAGACACATTAGGAAGAATTTTACTCAGTAGTGCTTGAAGGCAGACATTTTAGTGTGAGGGCTTCCAACAAGGACTCGGGAGTGGCTGTGTAGGACACTGGCAGCAGCCATCTCCTCCATTTTGGGTCTCGCGAAATCATGAAAAACAATAACAGCTAGCTAGCTGGCTAACGTTAGCCGGCTAATTTAACCAACAAAACGCGCGTCCAGAGCTAAGTGTTTACAGCGACCACGTTGAAACACACACAATTCGGACATATATGCCTTTATTAGTGCAAATGTATGTGTTCATCGCTTACCTCGTCTAAAATTCAAGTCCACCTGCAAGTGACTTCATGTTCCCTCCTCAAGACTTGCTTTAAAGCGCCGACGACTGCGCATGCGTAATTTTTTAGTTGGCCATTTCTTGTGTTTTGGACGTTTTATTCAGAAAGACACCAGCAGGGGGAGACAGAGACCAACCATATATAACACGTGTATGTTGGTATAATGGACATAATGGACATTATACTGTTATTGACAGAGTGGGAGAATAACAGCTTTTGATTTTAATAACATACTTGACATGGATACTTTTCAAATTTTTTATCATGTATAATTCTATATTATGTATGTATTTGTGTAGGCCTATATGTTATTTGTTCATTTTTGTGCATTAAAATTCCGAGGGTAATTCCTATTATTTGAAATCCCGCTACCTAAACGTGATCCTGATTCTACCCCACAGCATTTAAAAGGTACCTTTTACTCAACTAAATCTGTTTCACAACTGGGGTGTGAATACTAGCTACCTTTCAGATATAAAGCATATGATTAGTCTTTAAAATGTGATGTATGGATCTGTACCAATCTATACTGTAGCCACTTTTAGCTCAATAAAACATGGCAATACTTCTTCCACCTCTTGTAACAAGTGAATAATGAAATATTATTTTCAACAAATTTTGCTCAGTCTTTTTTCAACTCATAATTATGGTGGAGGCAACCACATATACATACAATAACTTACTGTAGTGTACATAGTAGCCTACAATTTTAACATACTTTATTTAATGTTAACTTTTTTATGTTTATTTGATATTTGCTTTAAATATATTAACTATTAAATATAAACTAAAGTTGTCAAAATAAAATGTTACAAAATGTAGTGGAGTAGAAGTATCAGGTATAAAATTGAAATCCTCAAGCAAAGTACCTTAAAATTATGCTAGTGTAACTACTTTTATTCCACCACTGTTTTGCACATTATTGGACAACTTTTTCTTAAGTAAAAAAAAATCAAGAATACCAGTTTTATCTTCATCTATTATCAACAAAACATTACGTTCTCATGTGCTTTTAAAGTGCCGATTTTTCATTAGTTTAATGGTGCATAAATCCTTTCCCTTGGGCTGTTAACACCAACTCTAGGAAATAAAAATCAATTCTCTCTCTACTATTAGTGCTACTCATCAGTAGTCACCAGTGTATGTGTATTTCATTAATGGTTTAATGAGCTGCAAGTAAGTAAAATGCTGCTTATTTATTTCTTTCTTTGCTCACTGTCCTGTTATGACGCCTCTGAGTAAAGCCCAGTTATTATAAAGGATTGAATGTAGCATTATTTTCACATGCTTTATAAATTAATTTAAATTCTTTTAGGATTTCCTCTCTTAAGTATGTAAAGACATTATTCTTGACCAAGTGACATTTAATTTTGATATATCTGTCCTGCTGCTTTGGAGTCAGTATGAAGTTGGTGCTGTTTTACCTTTTTGGTTGTCTACTTCCTGCTTGGATCACTGCAGAGCCAAACACTTAACCTGAAGAGATGTCGTTTGTCTCACCAGGCTTGTGTTTAGGAGGAAAATGAGGGTGGTAAATTAAGCAAAAACGTCAAGACCCTCTCAATTTCCGAAGTTTTGACATAAACTAGTTATTTTATACCCCAATACAGATTTTTCTCATTTCTATGTCTTTCCCTTGTCTTTGTGTCTCTTGACTATTCACCTTGTTGATTTTTTTTAAAATTTGTTATTGTTTATTTCCCCGTTTAAATTTTTACACGATTTTTTTATATACTGTACAGTATATAGTATTTTTTTTTTTAAACTGCCCTGCTATATTCGCCGAAACGCCAGGGGGCGATAAAACGTAAATTGTTGACGTAATCGATCAGGAAATTGTTTACTTCCTTGCAATCAAAATGGAAACATATGTACCACTGTCCCTCTTGAAGTAGCTTTATTTTTCACACTAATCGACATAAGTTTCCCGAAAATCGTCCTTTTCAGACATTCTTGAATTGACTTTAGTAGCGGGCTGCTGGTGTGAAAGCTAACGTTAACATACAAGTGCGTTTTGAGAAGACACGAGTGAGAGTTTGTGGAAAAAGTGGCCAAAGAAATATCCTCGCAGCTAACGTTGCTTAAATTATTTACCTTTGTATAGCCTTAAATTTGTCTTGGCGGATATTAACCTGTACAAACAGACTCGTGTTTTGATTTCTCTATTTAAAATTCGGACCAGACGTCACCAAAATGCATCGGAGAGGTGTTGGTGCGGGAGCCGTTGCCAAAAAGAAGCTTGCAGAGGCGAGTTAAAAGTGCAGCTGCTGTTGAACATTCTGTGTTTTCACACTAAGTCGTTTAACCACAGGAGCACATACATGTCTCACCTGTGTGTTTTTCTTCTTCTTCTATTTAGGCCAAATATAAGGAAAGAGGAAGCGTTATTGCAGAGGACCAAATCGTCCAAGTGAGTTGTTTTGACATTTGGAAAAAAACTTGAGAAATCGCAGGTAGCCAATAAAGTAAAAGAGGCAAAATAACACAAAGATATTTCTCCTAATGCGGATTTTGTTCGTCTGAAGCAGAATCACTTGTTTACTAACTGCGTCTACTTTAAGAAGAGAAATGTAATAATTAAAAATAGTTCCAATTGTTCCATTGTAATTGTAAAATATTGTTTAGTCAGAAATACAGATGTTCCAAACTGATATGAGAAATAATATGAGACCATTTTGAGGCAGATCTGGGTACACATGCTGATTTTGGATCCCTTTATTCAACATTTCGATATAGAGCCTTTTAACATCGTGAAAAATAATATGAATCAATTAAAAAAAAAAAAAAAAAAACCCAAAGTCAAAATTCCCAGACATGGAAACCTCATGATACCAATTTGGTCGAGATCCATTTCATAATCCAGATTTGTGAGATTAAAATATACATTTGAAGGGGGGTATGTGTATTGAGTTACAGTACAGTTATGACAATGGCATTGATGACAGTGTGCGCTCACTGAGTGCTTTCTAGTTCTGTACGCAGACCTTTGTCTATTGATATGTTCCTGTTCTGCATTGTTGATGAAATTCACTCAAAATGCTTTTGTTTTTCTGCCAGATGTCTAAGCAGCTGGAAACATTTAAGTCCAACCTTGAAGTGTTTGCAAGCAAACATAAACAAGAAATCCGAAAGAACCCGCAGTTCAGGGTTCAGTTCCAGGAAATGTGTGCCACCATAGGAGTTGACCCACTTGCTTGTGAGAAACGTTTGGTATATAAATCCATAAAAAAAATACATTTGTTTTAAGGATGTGTGTTTTTAAAGTTGAAAATTACTTTTTGACCTTTTCTTTACCCATGTTTTTTCAACAGCTGGCAAAGGTTTCTGGTCTGAGATGCTCGGTGTCGGTGACTTCTATTATGAGCTCGGTGTACAGATTATCGAAGTGTGCCTTGCTCTGAAACACAGAAACGGAGGTGTGTAATTTGTCTGGAAACTGAAAACTAAGTTGTGATCATTGTGTGACAAATGACAAAAATTCTGCAGTCATAGACGACTGGGTCAATGTGACAACACAGTTATGAACAAAGTCATGAACCCTCAGCATGATCCAAAGATTTTACTGATGTTTGAATGTTGAGGTGTATTTTCTTTCAGGGCTTATTACTTTGGATGAACTCCACCAGAGAGTACTGAAGGGACGAGGTAAATGCGCTCAGGATGTAAGCCAGTAAGTGTCTCTAATTGAATATTTCATGTATTAGTGAGAATTCAGATTTGGTCACGATATTTCAGTTATTTAATGCCTTTGTGTTGGTGTTAAGTTATAGGTTTGCTATAATCATTATATATTCCCAGAGATGACTTGATGAGAGCCATAAAGAAACTGAAGGTCATGGGGAATGGCTTTGGGATGATCCCTGTTGGTGGTTCTTACTTGGTCCAGTCAGTCCCTGCAGAGCTCAACATGGATCATACTGTAGTTCTACAGCTGGCTGAGGTAAGATGCAGTTCCAAGCTGTGATGTAAACTCTCCCCACTCCCTTCCATTCCTATTGTCATCTGGTGTAAGCGGCGCAGTGCAGATAAATCCTTATGAGAAAATAAATCATCTTTTTTTTTTTTAGGCATCATATTAGCTTGAGGTGAACTCAATAACATATTTTACATTGAATTAAAACTTCATTTGCATTAAAATTGAATTGAGAAGGCCATATTACATGTTTTCTGTCTCGATCATGTCTGTTTGTGTCTTAATTTGTAGAAAAAGGGCTACGTGACGGTGAGTGAGATAAAGGACAATTTAAAATGGGAGAAGGAACGGGCTTGTCACGTCCTGGTAAGTACACATCAGCTCATTTCAGCACACTGTTTGACACTTTCACTGTTGTCCCGTCTAAAGCAGGTTATCTGCAGGTCTTAAAAAATACCATAAACGAAATTAAAGGGTCAGCCAGTTGTGTGGTTTTTTGTTTTGTTGTTTTAGGGCTGATATAATAGTTTTGAGTAGGAAAAAGCCAATCCAATTAAATAATGACTCACTTCCATGAAACACTGATCACCCTGGACTTTCACTCTCACTTTTACAGGATCACCTGCTGAAAGAAGGTTTGGCTTGGTTAGACTCTCAAGCAGCTGGAGAAGCACAGTACTGGCTGCCTGCTCTCTTCTCCGAGCTAACCTCCCGTGACCTATCCCCAGAGGAGGCCAATCAGATGACACCTTAAGAAACGATGACAACCTAAGAGACATGTTGGTTAACAAAATATGCCTGGTGGCCTTAAGGCTCATGTGATGGAGTTGGCAGGGTGTCTGGGTGAATTCCCAGAGATCGTTTACTGGATACAAGGAGGGTTAACCTTTTATGCATTAAGTATATGTACAGTGTTAGTCACTGAAAGATTTCCACTGCACTGGATATGAAAATCAGTGTAAAATCTACTGTTGCTTTGCTGATGTCATGGTTTATGTGTGGTTAAGGATTTTTCTCAAATGTACAGACCATGTAATTGTTTATTTTTTCATGTATTAAAAAAAAAAAAGACTACATCTACATTCTGCCGGTTCAGCTACATTTTTATTCAGCATCATTTAAATGCACTTGACACAAATTCCCTTGTTACATTATCAGCAAGTCATTCTGTCAAATACATTTTAAGATCAAGAGAAATAAACAAAAACAAAAAAATCGGTACAATCTAATAGTTGTTGATCAGAATTTCCCCAGAGTTTTACTATGAATGAAGAATTATGAAAAGTTTTAAATGCATCATTGTTCATTTTAAATTACGGTTTCATCAACTTATAGTTCTTATAGGACCCCTCCAGACGTGCTAAACTACTTATGAATCATATATACTGTAGATTACTGCTGTTTATTTTTTTATTTTTTTTAAAATTGTCATTTATTTTAGTAAAACACGAAAATCAGCTTTCAGAGGTTTGAAACCACATTCAGGTAAACCATGAAAATCATGCCTACTTTTATTTTTGTATTATATTATTTATCTAATAAAAGTATTGTCAAGGGCTGCCTATCAAACATCAATGTGTGTCCAAAAGATCTTACTACAAACTGACATCCAATATATGGTCAGATTCATAATTTTTATTTCTTCTTTCGTCAGATGCTAGTTTTATTAAAAACAAAAACAAATGGAGGAATGGGCTCTACACACCTTTTGTATTTAATCTCTTCAAACCCTTTTGGGTCCTATTTACCATCCAGGAGCTGAAATCCATTTAGGCGCTTACTAATTTTAATTCACATCTTTTTGTTAAATCATTTAGCTACACTGAGGCAAACCTCATGGTGGAATTTTGAGACTACTTTGTGCTGAAGAGCGATTGAACGATGAAGTTGAGGTTACAACTTTTTTACAACTGATATTAACGTTTAGTTAGCAAGGAGAACGACTTTGCATATTCAGACCTATATAAACAGACATTTCAGTTTTGATAGGGTATCACGCATTGACGTGTAACCAATCAGACATTGTTGTGTCACATACTGAGAGTGCTGACTTGAGACAGGGAAAAGGTGGTTGTGTTAGAGGCAGAGTAGTGTATTAATGAAATTATTCAATTTGCAATCAGGAAGAAAAAAAAGATACCCATAATTGTAAAAATAATAATAATAAATATCGGTCCTGATAATTGGTCTATTGCTGACACACACGCTGAAACATTTGTGCTGCAGTGGGCTGTTAAAATATTTAGTATAAAACTAAATACGCCTGCTTGTGTTTATAGAGCTTCTTATTCTTTTGTCAAATGAAAATAAATGTATTGTGTTTTTGGCTGTCAGAATATTTCAATATTCAGCCCAGTTGTGTGGGCTGGGCTGTTACCAGACCGTCTCCACTTGAAAACCATTACTATTGCAATGACAACATTTGACCAAAATAAAAAAGGACATGTTGTTCACTGTGATGGATTATATAACTCAGGCAGGTTTCAACTCTCTGCCAGCTGATCCTTCCTGCATACTGGACACATGATGGACACTAATGGCTGTCTTGAGTTATGAAAAAAAATGCTTTAGAGTAATATAAAGTCTGTAATTTTCAGTAAAGTAATAAAGGCATTCAAAAATATCAGTATGTTCTTCTACACATTACCCAACCTGTAAGACATTTTTCTCTGGACATGATTGGTATCCAGCAGGACTTTTTGACCCGGTGCCGTTGTCACAGCTCGTGGCCGTAAACGTGATCTTCAAACACAGACTGCTCCATGTTGTCGCAGATCATTGTGCAGAAGGGACATATTCTGTGACTCAGCTCGTGCTCCACCAGCTCCTGTTGTGTTAAGAGAGGGAATTGCTCCTGGCAGTGATGACACACCAGTGGCTGCCAAGAACAGAAATAGAAGTAGCAGCACATTAAATGTGGTAACAAAATAGGGAGCGGATTATGTTTCA
This sequence comes from Chaunax sp. Z400, assembly GCA_037577475.1. NCBI lineage: Eukaryota > Metazoa > Chordata > Actinopteri > Lophiiformes > Chaunacidae > Chaunax > Chaunax sp. Z400. The sequence continues at coordinate 6,954,586 of CM075203.1, read as the reverse complement.
AGTCCGTTTCAAAAATAAATGTAAATAGAAGAGAGAGTCTCAGGCTTGTGTGTATATCAAGAGATCTCATCAGGGAGACTTTTCCTCAATGTGGTGTGAAGTGGAGAGTTGCCCATGTTGCCCAGTTCAATGTTAATTACCTCCCCCAAGGAGGTTATGTTTTTGCCGGCGTCGGTTGGTTTGTTTGTCAGTTTGTTAACAAGCTAACACAAAAAGTAATGCACGGATTTTGATGAAATTTTCAGGAGAGGTCAGAAGTGGCCCAAGGAATAATCGATTAGATTTGGTGGTGATTCAGATCACCGTCTGGATCCAGGAATTTTTTATAGGATTAAACTGCCACATATACAGTTGTAATGATTACAAGGCTCCACAAGATGGGGCTGTCTGCAACAAAATGACTGAAAACGGGAATGTTGTTGTTCAAACGGGAATGTTGTCATTGATGTTATTGTTCAAATGGGAATGTTGTCGTCATTGTTATTGTTCAAATGGGAACGTTGTGGTTGTTGTTATTGTTCAAATGGGAACGTTGTGGTTGTTGTTATTGTTCAAATGGGAATGTTGTCATTGTTATTGTTCAAATGGGAATGATGTCGTTGTTGTTATTGTTCAAATGGGAATGATGTCGTTGTTGTTATTGTTCAAATGGGAATGTTGTCGTTGTTGTTATTGTTCAAATGGGAATGTTGTCGTTGTTGTTATTGTTCAAATGGGAATGAGAATGGGAATCTTTTCTTTAAAAAAAATCAGGGTTATCATGCTGTAATAATTACCCTTGAATTTGGCTTACCTCTTCCCCTTGGTCTGCAAAGTTCTCTGCAAACAAAGGGAAAAGACCCAATCATTAAAACAATCATTGTTTGTTCACTGTTTTTTCTAGGGCTGTGGCGAATGATTATTGTCATCATTAATGATTTATGACTTGGAATAACTTGTTCCTGCACACATATCTAGTAGGAGTGGGTGATATAGATATCATGCTATATATAATTTTTAGTGGTGTCAATTTTTTTTAAAATTAGCCAGTGAATCACAATAATCGACTGTGATTAATCCCGATCATCTCACAGTATACTGTATTGTCATATCACCCAACCCTGTATGGTCTTGTCTGCCATTGCAGAGGTCCAGTGATTACCTCCTTTAACACTTGGCTGTGTTATCTCAAAACCTCAGGTAAGAAAATGTATATACCACTAGAGGTATGTGGGGAGAATGGTCTTCTTATGTTCTGAAAACAATAAAAAGTAATTCCCACATTTGCATTTAAGTGCTTATTTCAGGGCCCGTTCCTCACCCATGTTCTCATACAGGTTCTCAGCCTGTTCAGGCGTCTTTGGCTCTTGCCATTGGGTGGGTGGAGTGGTGCCAGCCGGTGAGGTGGTGTCAGGCTTCATGTGTGGTGAGTCAGCAGGAGGAGCTCCATGGAGCTGAGCAATAACACTGTGCAGCTCCTCAACATCACTGGTAAGATTCTGCCAGAAGAAATACAGTTGAATCAAAACAGCTCTACAACACAAAATTACCCTTTGAATCATGTTTGTGTAAATACCTGGTTTTCTCTTGCAAGCTCTTCTTTCTCTTGGCTCACAAGTATAGTCATGCGCTCCATCTCTTTTATGATGCGGCCTTTATCTGCAATCTCTTCATGTGCCTCCCTGAGCTTTATCTGAAAAATAATGAGTGGAAACAAGCCACAGTTTTCACCACACATAGAAGGGAAAGCTGGCTTCCACACCATACGGCCAAAAGTATGTGGACACCTAAACATTATGTGTGATTGCTGAACATGTGATTTCAAAACCATGGATGATAATCTGCTGCTGTAACAGCATCCACTCTTCTGGTTTCAGGTTCTCCACCAGTGATTTGACCGCATTTAGCCTCAAGAGCATCAGTGAGGCCCTACACTAATTCTGGGTGATGAGATCTGGCTCACAGTTGGCACAGATTCACACAATGAATGAACAAATCTAATAATAATAATAATAATCTTTTTCTTATTTGTTCCCACCCTCAGATCCTCATCTGCAGAGTCCTGCAGCGTCTCCTGCTGTGACTCCTGGTTCTCTCTCTCCATGTCATCCATGTTTTGTACAAGACTTTGCAACCTCTGCAGATTTGCCAAGAGCCTCTCCTTCTCTTTCTCGCTGCTCTGAAGATCAAACTGCCAAAAGATAAGGCACAGATTTGAATACAGGGCCCAAGTTTTGATCTGATCTCCATTTGCTTCTGAAGTTCTGAATGTGGTTGACAACTTGCACAATAAACCTAATAACTAGAACATATGAGTTGAGATTACTCAAGCTGCCTTGAGTGTTACAGACAGGGAAGGGACATCAGAACATAATAGTTCAGATTTTTGGTCTTTTCATGAGATTTGTTAAACTAAAAACAATAAAAAATATTAACAATAAAAATTACAGATATTAATCAAGATATAAAAATGACACCAGCTTTATCCATTAAAGCTTTACATGGTGAAGCAGATTTACCTGTAGGAGCTGGATATTGTCTTTCATTTTGAGCACTTCCCTATCTTCTTCTCTGATTTTGGAATTTAGCCTAAGAACAGACAAACGCAGTCCTTAGTGGCCAGAAAACATCATGCAACAAGTTGTTAAAGTTCACTTTAATGATGGAATCAGAAATGTGTAGACTTGACTCACGTGGAAGTCTTCTCACTAAGAGCATCAACCCTCCCCCTCAGCTCCTCCCGCTCCTCTTTGAGCTGCAGGATTTCCATCACAGCTTGGTCATATTTCTCCTGTGTCTGAGACAAATAGAACAAAAGTTGCATAAAATCATTTGTCAGAGCTTTTATCAGTGAGATGCAATGACCTTACCTCATTTTGTTTTGATGCGCCATCTGAAGTCAAGCTTGGGCTCATCTTGTTTTGCTCAGCAGCTTTGTATTCCTGCGTCTCAATTTGATGCGTCATCTCCTAGTAGTAACATCCAACTTTAGGTTATCACACCGATACTGTAGCACTGACTTTAGATTTAACAGGGCTGTGAGATATGATGATATAATGTATATAATGTGATGCTATTGTGTCTCTTTTATTAATTTATTTCATTGTGTACAAATCACACACTTCAGGGCAATATATTTCGTCCCATGCGGCTGCTTGTCCATGTTCAGCGAATTGGACGGGGTGGTGGATCTATAGATGTTTGTTTTTTTTAGATTTGTGTTATGAGCAGAGGAATCCTGAAACCTATCACAGGCTTCGTTCATCCTTGCTCGTCAGGAGCTATTAGCTGCACCTGAGATTCTCCCTCAGCTGATGGTAATCAGCCTGGATGGGAGGTTCTATAAGGAGGTTGGTTTTAAGCTGCTCAGTTGGTTGAGTGTCTCCAGAGAGTCAACACCACCAGTTGGCTTTCTGTTTTTGTTTTTGAGTAAACATTTTTCTTAAAGATCAATGGAAGCGGTTCGAATGATTAGGCAATATAATTATGATTAGCTCAAATAATATGATATGAAATAAGGTTTTAGCCATATTTCACAGCCCTGGACTGACAACAAACCTTTAAATGGTCCGTTTCTTTCAGCTTTTGCTTTAAGATTTCATTTTGTTCCTTCATTTGATCCAGTTCTTTGACCAGTTCAGTCTTTTCTTTCTCTTTCTGTTCATTCTGCCCCTGTAGAAATAAATCACACTTCAACTAACTATTTTCTCTATTACAAACTAAACAAATGTGTTCATTATCACTGAGATGATGTGAGGAATTCGATAAACAGACCTTCAAGCTGGCGACCTCTTGCTGTTCCTTCTCTAGAGCTCTTTTAAGAGTTTCGTTTTCCTCTGTTATCTGACTCAGGTCTTTCTGGAGTTCAGCCTTCTCACATATGCTCTGTTTGAGTTGTTCCTCGGATCAACAAAACATGTTAAAGCTTTATTTACTTCGGCTGTCTGGTTTCATGAGATATAAACAGGTATGTCTTTCACAGAGGGCCCTTATCATCTTCAATAACCCAAATGCTTGTTGCTAGTTGGGGTTAATCCTGAGTCAGTCAATGATTGTCTGATTGTTTATAGAGAACAATATCAAAGATACAGTCACTGTCTATGGCTTCAAATCTGTCAATTGCATTTGATACCTCTGTTGTGATTACCAGGAGGTCTTCATCCAGGTTGCTCAAGCTTTGCTCCACTGGGTGTCTGAAACAGAAAGGAGTGCTGGCTCCTCGCACTTGGCCACATTTGTCAATGTAGCAGAACTGGTAGAAGTCGATCTCATCCTTAGGCAGATAGTAATCTGATGGGACAAGAAGAGCAAGATCTTAAACCTGAAAACATCAGATGTCTGTGACATCATTCAGACCTTGTCGTCTACCGCACATTGCAATGCTGTCAGCACTAACATTAGCGACCTCAGTGCTAATATTAGCGACCCAACACTTGCGGTAATGTTGGTTACCAAATGTTGAACGGGTCCAGGAGTGGGCCTGTCAGGACCATCACGTTATTGACTTATCATATATTAATGGACATGATGCAACAGAAAAAGGATGTTCTTTCATTCTTAGGCTATTTTATGATCATTATATAAGTGGTATAATAGTGGCTTAAAATGACAAGAATATCAGTTATTTCTGGGACAATATATCATCCAACAAAAGTTGTTTTTGTGACAGGCCTATTCGGGACCCTCCGAAAGATGCCAACATAAATACAAAGAGTCATGAGATAATTTAGGAATAAATAAGTAAAATTATATCTCTGTTACGCAAATTAACAATTCAGGTCCAGACAAAGGCTGCAAGCTGTGATGGCAGGTCCATCAATCTATTTTCCATAGCCGCTTATGAGTCTATCCTAGCTGGCATTGGGTGAGAGGTAGTGAACATTCTGAACTGGTCACCAGTTCATCACAGGCGCATGCATTCCAACCAGCTATGGGCCATTTAGAGTCACCAATATTGTCTTTGGTAGCCGGAGCACCTGGAGGGAACCCATGCAGAGGGAGAACATGCCATCTCCACACAGAAAGGTCTTGGTCCATAAGTCTGGAACTCAGAGCCTCCCAGTGAAGTTAACTGCTGTGACTGCACCACCCCTAATGGTATGTCTGGCATGTCATCAGTAGATATTTGTTCATCTGACTGAGTCACAACACATGATGTTTGGGAACCACCTGTGTAAAAGTCTCTGAGCAACTAGAGAGTGGGAAAAATGTGAAATATCTGATCACAAAGACATAAGACAAAATCCGACACAAGTTTGCATAGAGGATCAGACTGCATGAACAACACAAAGCCAAAGGATCAGGCTTTTCTCATAGCTGATTATCACAACAGATTGTAGTGCTTACGGCAGTAACTATGCTCAAACTGTTTCAACTTTAGACACCAAGTGTTCGCAAATGTCTGTAAGACATTGTGCTTTGCAAACATGACCAAACATTTTCACCCTGCAGTGAAAGTTCAACTAATTCTTACCCTTAAAAACAGCTTGTCTTGTCACCGACTGCTGCCCCACCACATCCAGGTATGGCTCCACCCACACAAAGGTATGATAATCCTTTATTGTGCTCCACCCCACCTGTATAACAAAAGTTATAGAAAATCAATTAGATTTTTTTTTTTATTCCACCTCACAGAAATAATGGCAAATACATGTAATCGTTTCCTCACCTTAAAGATGCCCACCCAGTCCCTGGGGTTGGGCTGGAAGGTAGAAGTAAGGGTGTACTTGCAGGTGATGGGGGTCGAGAGCGGGTAGGAGTGGGGAATAGAGATGAACACCACCTGGGAGAAGGTGCATGGCGGGGAGTCAGTGGTTGCTGCCTCTGTGAAGCTTTCCATGCTAAATAAACAAAGACTGATCAACAACACGTCATGTGTCTAATGAATGTCAGCAGGTGCTGCACAAGATGGCATGTGGTACAACAGAAAGCTACACCTGTGCTTTAAAAGCTTCCTGTTGGTTCAGATTCATTGGTTTAGCGCATTTTCAATCTTTGTTTTTGCAAAATGATTACGCATTCATAATTAAAACAAAAATTGTTTTCCAGAGGGAAAACGACTGACACAAACGACTCCTTTACCACAGTGATGACATTTATTCTATTACAAAAACTTATCAGGGCAGTCCACTTAACTTCGAGAATGACATTAATATCTAGAAACCGAAAGTAACAACAAGACCGCATTCGAAACATTATATATTGATTAGCAACTTTAACACACGATACCGTTTTTTTTAATCTACAAGATATTATAACATACCTAAAATACAGACAAATTGTTCTGATTAAAAACATGAAACTCACGTTTGCTGTCACCTGTCACAGCATAGAGTTCAGCCTTTAGCTCAACTCGTCCGAACCAGCCGCTGTGGTGCGTTCCGGTGCTCCACGGAAATTTGTAAACTAAGCTGCAGGGGGCGTTGCTGGACTTAGAACTATACAAAAAGCACTGATGGGGAACAAACCCCCAGTACTCAGTGACATTTTCTTAATGCATGCTGCAATGCAACAATGCGCTATACCAACTGCCCTTAAAAAGCATAATTTATAAACATGTTCAACATGTGTTTATGGCTAAATATTTGTGACAAATTGAGATTTTTTCATCTCTTTTTTTATTTAGCACACATGCACCCTTAATGAAATGATTAATGATGAATAACACAAGCTTGCAAGCAAATTTTGCCAGATAACGTTGGGTAATGTTAGTTACTGATAGATTCCAAGAGCTTGTATTTTGGATAAAGCTGCATTAGATTGTTATTAGCAGGCAAAGCAGATCAATTCTCGGGCACGTATCCAGTAAAATGGGTTTAGTGACACCCCTGTCAGACTGGTAAATACAGCATGACACCCAGGCATGAGAAGTAGTGTTTTGGGGCAAATACTTAAAATAGATGCAAGTTTCTGGATCCAAACAAATCTCCTCTAATTTCTCAAAGGAATTTAAACACAACAAAAAACACATTTCTATGATCAAAGACTTTCAAATTATATAAACCAACAAATCTAACTTTTTATTTTTCAAATGGTTTATAAATGGACTTTTAATAATTTTAAAAAAATATTTAGGTACACATGTATGTGTTTGCCGAAATTTTCAAAATTAAGAACCAAGATTTGTGTTAACTACAAGAAAATTAGGCCAAATAAAAATTTTGTTTTCCAGTCGACCCAATGGCAACCTTAATAGAAATATTTTGGTGCTCAAAGAATAAATAAAAAGCAAAATAGCAAAAGCTGGAAATTACTCAAATCATTTGTAAAAGCATAACTCAAGTGATGTCAGACAAGCTCTACATACGTAAGCACAGTATATGCGTTTGAATAAAAGGCCTGGCAACATAATTTCCGACTGTTTTTTAAGGCATCAATGGTGCTTAAGATTAGACCAGTGAGATCCATTGTAGGAATTATTGGCAAACTTAACAGACTCACTCCTTCTTCTGCAGCGTGAGATAAAAACACAAGAGGGAGCCAAACTCTTTTCCAACGTGGAACTGTACTGCTACTTCTCAACAATGTAGATACACAGTATCTCATAATAAAACATGACAAAGTCAAATATTTTTGCGTTTAAACTTTACTGCTATGATTGATGTGTTTGTTTTTTTGTGTGACTGAATTATTTTTTGTGAATGCTGTGAAGAAATGACAAACATCATATGTTATTTACATTTCCTCAGAGGAGCGTGATCAGAATTTTATTTTCAGAGACAACTTTAAATCTTTTAAATGAATTACTTGTATATAATGAAAAAAACATCCGTATATCGCCTAAACTGCAAGATTCGCCTTTGAATCCTCATGTATGTGTTTCTTTTCTCATCGGTGAGCCAACAACCAATCAGATGTGACAATTGTCACACCGCGTGTTTATGATTGGCTATCGGTTCAACGGAGATGTCCCGTGTGAAATGCACCGCGCGTGTGTAACTCGAGTTCATTCATGTTTACATTTTTCAGAGCTCCTCTCTTCATCAGAGACTCCTGGACCCGGCAAGAGCTACAACATTACGACGGGCTACTCGGTTAGTGTATTACTGACAGGGAATGCGTGGATACACCTTTTCTAACGGTGTTAGACGGTGTTTGGTGTTAAAAAGTTGAACGTCAAAGTTTTTTCCTAGCGTAAATCGCTCTAGCTCGGGTGAAGTCGGCATTCCGGTACCATAGCAACAACACCATACATGTAGCTAGCCACAGGCTATACTGCTAGCTGCCGGGTTTAGATTGATTTTGTGTTAAAGTTAAGACACTAATACTTATTAATATTAATACTCATACTTACGAGCAATGGTAAAAGAAGTATCCAGATATTTTTACGTAAGTAACAGTAGCAACAAATCATTGGAAAAACTACTTCAAGAGCCCAGCATTCATAAATACAGTATTATCATCTATCATTATGTACTGAACCACTGAAGTATCAAACGTGTTGCGCCATATTCTGTTACCCATCAGATTTTGTGACCAAATCGGGAATTTCAGCTGTGAGAAAATGATTTTACCAAGGTCTCATCCTGCATTTTGGTAGTACTTAAAAATACTTAGATGGAAACAGATATAAAACTAGGCTACTGTACATATGACTCTAAGATCTGAAGATTTTGGTAGCTGCAAAAGCAGAAACGTGGTGGCCAATGTAACATTATATCTGGTGGATTAAATACAATTATAAATAATTTTTATGTAGTTTATTGTCAATGGTTCACTTCATGGTGCATTTCAACCAAGCAAAATATATTATTAGATTTTAAAACCAAAGCCCATACCCAGAGCTGCAATAATACCAGGAATATTGTGCTATTGTGTGTATTGCTCTGTTTCTTCATGAGTTTGTAGGTGTGGTGGTCTTTAAATGAATGTTCTTAATGAGGCCTTTGTGATTTTTTAGCATGTTTGTTTCCAGTGGCACAATAAATTATAAAATGTCCAAAAAAAATGTTTTTACTAAAAATGGCATTATCTGATCATGTAGACTTTAAAAATAAATCACCCAGAATAACAATTTCTATGTCCATTTCACAGAGCTGTACTCATTTACAGACAAAGCTGAGCGACATAACCGGTCATTTGCCAGTGCCTTTCTTATTTAACAAGATACCTGCAACATTTGTGAGGAAAACAAACTTTCACCCACATTCAATATTTCTCCACAAACATTGTCTCATTAAATTTTAATTGACCTGCTCTTTAATTGTACGAGAGCTCATGTTGCCCATGTAACTCTATCAGACACGTGCACAAATGTTTTTCACTCATTCAGTTTAAATATATGCTAATGCACATACAGTCATACAGTCAGGACTTGTCATTTCAGCAAATGACCAGATCACTGGAATCTGGCAGATTATCTTTAAAGCATAATAAGACAATAAGAGAATTTGAGAGGGTGTAGGATATCAACAAGTGATTATTTATTTAGTTAGTCAAGACATAATGTCAGCGCTATATTGTAGCCACACTAAGGTTGGTCATTTTGTCTTATCATCTAGTCTTGTTTATCTGATTGATACCTGGTTGACTGTCATAACAACAAATATGTTGGTCTACTTTCTGTTTGAACAGCGTTCTCCCTTATGCCCATGCTCCAATTCTTAACGGAAGGCTAAGCCTCAACTCAAGTTACTCCATTTCAACTTGGCTAAGAAGATACATTTTCAGCCTGTTCACTTACACCACACACTGCCACAGCAGTTTTCAGCAGAGATTTCATTTTAACAACAAGAGCAGTTGAAAAACACGTCTCCTATTTCCGTGAACAAATATCAGGGATTATCCCTCTCCATTCGCTCCCTGCTGAGGTCTCCTGCTCATTTTATCTCCATCATGTCAAGAGGGATCAGGTGTTTGTCCCCACAGCATCTAATTGGTCACCTGATCCACTGCTGGGCCGGTTGCTTGAGTGTGTGAGTCAATCTGAACTGAGCCATCCTTGTAATGATACAAATCTACTCTTTGTTTCTAAGACTCCAGAGGCAGACGGTGCACGATCTCGAGATGTGCCTCGTTGGCGTTTTAAAGGGCTCTTGAGACAAAGACTCGTCTATCAAAGGTGTGTGGAGGCAGGCAGGTGGGGGTAGCATCTTTCGACAGCATCGTCCTGACAAATGCAGACTTAACAGTGCACGTGAGTAAGAGTCATTTCCAACTTGTAGAATGTTCAAATTGATGGTAAACAAAGTAACTTTGATTTATGAGGTGCAAATGTCTTAAATTGGTGTGATCTGATACAACAACATGGCTAAGTTCTTTCCAATGTCTTGTTTTGACCCTGACTGATATATCAGTTGGTCGAAGTTATTGGCCAGTATCGGCCTATCAGATATATTGGCACTTATACTGGAGATTGTAATGGCATATGCAGTATGTTGGCCTATATGCACTGTTTTTTTTACATAATATAATGTAGAAAAAGATGCTTGAGGTAATTTATAATTCAGTTCACAAGTGTTTAAATGCACTGAGGTCATTCATTAATCAATCAAATGTATTGTTAAACTGTAAAAAATGCTACATTTCTTTGTTACAAGTGTTTCATAACCACATTTGAGAATTTTTTTTTAAGACAAGGTAATAGAGGTAATTGTTTTCATGTTTAGTGCTGTAGTTTTTTTTTTAAAGACAGACAACAATAAGTGCTAGAATTCCACGTGAAGGTGTAGCCCGAATGTTGAATGTCACGCATTGACACTGAGCTGTTAATAAAGTCATTTACAGTATACTTAATCTAGTCATTGTTCGTTGAGGACAGGAACTACAAAGGCGTTATTCAATTATCTGTTGTCGTTGCTCGCTGAAGGAGAACCTTGGCGAAATCCTTTGCGGGGCTGTAACTGAAAACCAGCTGAGGTCAGTCGGGCGTCTCAGCCACAGGTCAGGGTCAGGATTATCCAGATCGTTGGCTCAAAATACTGTTACCTAGCACCGTAACCTCCTACCGTGTACCTGGGATGTCCCTCCTCTTAGCCATCACCCCCACCAGTATTCTGTCACAATCATTACCAGGCATTAACTTGAACTCATCTTGACCTTACAAGACACCAGATATAGGAGGCGGGGGCGACCAGCTGAGACGCAGTTGTGACAATCGATTACTGGCCACTGCGCTGGCGGCAGAGTGCAGGAGGACATTAACAGAAGAAAGAAACATAAGTGCAGTTAAGTTTAGATTCTCTTGTGAGTTGGTACGCCAGTTTCGTCGAGACTTGAATATCTCAACACCTAATAAATGGATTGTCGTGTTTTGTTTTGGGGGTTTTTGTTTTGTTTTTTTAACAATCATTCACTGTCCCAAGAGGATCACTTTGGTAATCCCTGATTTGTCCTCTAATGCCACCATCTCCGTAGAGATTGCATTATTTATTTATTGTCCTCAACCTTTACACAACCTCCCTGACTAGCTGAGGTTGATTTAGCCGACTAGATGTTTATGCTGATTGTACGAATTACTTCACATGGCTCATGGGATTCCCTCATTGTTTGGGTGATGTATTGCAAATAATGCAATGTAAGTTATAGCCAGCAGCATGGCCAATGAGGAGCTCTTGCCAAAAAACAAACCATCTTTAATGCAGTATTGTGTTTTAATGGCGAAGTCTATTTCAAGTCTGGCTGTATTATACAGAGCATTTCAGAGTTAAGGAGAAAACATAGCAATTTAGACCATGGACTATTATGATCGCAATTAAACAGATTACGATATTATATTTGGCCAGATCACTCATTCCTTTTTTTTAAAATTAACACACTAAGCTGTGACAGTGAACATGGTAATCATAAATCATAAGCATTAACAATCTGAGCATGTTTCCTTGTTTGTCCTACTTATGAATGTGTGCTTCGATCACGAGGAAAGAGGTCTCTTCACTTCACTTCAGTGTGGTCACATTTAAAAAAAGGGGAAGAAAAAGGCCGATGCATGGATAGTATTAAAAGGGATACTAGGTTATATGAAATACTAAATACATGTACTGTATTTAGGTTAAATGAAGATCATTAATATGTTCATTAGTGGTGACCAATTAGGAAAATAGCGAGGAAACAATGCAAAGAGGAACCCCTACTTTGACATTGTTGAAGAGAAGCATTATATTCAAAGTCTTATTAATACCATCATATAAAAGAATGAGAAGAAATATTTTAAGTTATATTTTCTATCCCGCTAACACTACTTTTAATGTTTAATGTCAGCATTATAAAAAGCAATCAAATGTGAGTTGTTGTTGGTGTTGGAGTTCACCCCCCCCTCACTGTTGTTGCATTATTGCCCACTGTTCGTAGCCGTCCTGCCACACTAACTCTTGAATGCCAGCATGTGACAATGTGCTTACAGCCAGAGCACTCACCTGGTGAGAGAAATGGAAACGGAAACATGACTCCATGCGTGCACTTACAGCGTGTACTTTGTACCGTTTGATTGGATTTCATTGTGAGGCTGTACAACACATCCCATTAAAAGCTGCAATTTCAATGAGTGAATGAGTGTAAAAAAAAAAAAAATGGAATGCCAACATTCATTTCTTTGATTACAGTATCGCAAAAGCTTTTTGCATTTCCTCATGATCGAATGAGCAGGTTTTGTTTTTGTACGTGTCCGTGCAGGATGGGTGTACCTATGGACAGCCCAGACAGAAATGATGATGCATATAAATATGAGCAGCGGAGGGAAGGAGAGGGAGGCGAAAGCCAAACTGAAGCCTGTGCCCGCACCCCTCCACCCATCAACAAGAAGAAAAGAAAAGTGAAAAAGAGGTACTTTACTGCTGGATCTTCTCCATTTGTACTTCTACTGTTCCCCACTGCCCATTATTACGTCTGACCACTCTTACAGTTGCGGCTTTCTAATTTGTTTTGTTTTCTCACCTGTTCTTATCATTTAGGAAAGGAAGATAAGAACTAATAGGCATTTGTAAGACCTTGTAGCAAAGCAGATGTCTGTCCCTCTTTCTGTCTCTTTCTTTTCTTCCAGATGACTGTGGAGTAACCTCACCAATTGCAAATATGAAAGCGGTATGTGACGGCTAAAACATAAACGCATATTATTCTGCTATTTAATGCAGATATCTAAATTATTTTGTTCCATTTGAGCCGTTCATATTTCATAGATCACCGATGTAAAATTAGTTCTCGGAGTAAAACAGATAGAAATATCCTTTGCTGTTTCTTTGTCTCAGTGCGGCGTGCTGCTCGCAGATATGGCCTCAGAGAGGCGATGGAGGGTGATGACTGGACCCTTTTCTGGACTGACTGCTCCGTGTCTCTAGACCGTGTTAAGGACATGAAACGTTACCAGGTATTCCAGTGAATTTGCTCATACCAACACATACACATTACTGCCATCATCTTAAAAAAAATAAACTGAATTCAATTACATAAATCAACCTGGAAATAAATCAGGAAGACAAGTCTCTCCATTCCATCCAATTGTAATATCCCTACATGTAATATAATTCTTCTGCTCAATATGCCTACCAATGAAATAATAAAGAATGTACATTTCCATTTAGATTATGAGATTGTTGCATTTTTTCCCCCAGTGCACAGTCTTCATGGCTCACAGTTTTTCAGCTTAAGTAATTAATTTGTCATTTAATTTGGTGTTTCAATGCAGGAACTATTTAGTACCAACGATTCTTCTCTGAATATATAAGGTGGATTGGTATATTATTGCCTGTGGCGACAGTTCTTCATATCTTGACAGAATACTTGCTCTTTCAATACAGTCGTGTGTGTCTCTTGTTGCTTTCCAGAAAATAAACCATTTCCCAGGGATGAGTGAGATCTGCCGCAAAGATTCGCTGGCAAGAAACATGAACCGCATGCTCAAGCTTTTCCCCAAAGATTACAACATCTTCCCCAGAACGTGGTGCCTTCCTGCAGAGTCAGTTTGCACTTTACATTGACATTTTGCACTTTTATTTCATTCTTTTTCTCGTGTCTTAATCTACTTACTACTCATCTGATTGTGCTATGCAGTTACAGTGACTTCCAAGCTTACACCAGGGCCAAAAAAGGCAAGACGTATATATGTAAGCCTGATACCGGTAGCCAAGGCAAAGGCATCTTCATCACCAAATCAAGTAAAGACATTCAACCTGGAGAACATATGATCTGCCAGGTTTACGTCTCCAGGGTGAGGATCGATTAAATAACACATACAGCATTTACACAGAGACATACAGAGTTTACACATGTCTTTCGTTCACTCCCCAGCCTCTCATAATTGATGGATACAAGTTTGACTTGCGGATCTATGTGCTGGTGACATCATGTGACCCATTCAGCATATTCATGTTCAAGGAGGGACTGGCTCGCTTCTGCACCACTCAGTACAATGAACCAACGCACAGCAATGTGGTAAGAAACATTAAGTGTGAGGATGTATGTTTTTCTTATTGTCATTGAATCACATGAAAAGACCCAAAACCAGCAATAAATTAATGATGTATCCAAATCCTGATATGTTATTCCTCTGTGCCAAAAACTATTAAAAAAACATCAGCAAGCCACACTGTTGTACTCGGTGATATGTTCCTTTATTCATATGAACACACACCTTGTAGTTGTTTTTTTACTCACTCTGGAAATACTCACCACAGCACCAAATGTGGATTAATCCATGGCTGAAAATAGTTCCCAGACAAAGGCGTTTCCTCCTGTCTGAATTGCATTTGATAAAAACTATATTTGTGAGACATTTTTAAAGATGTCTTCAGTAGGAACCAAAGGGCATGGAGCCGAGTGCCAAGTACTGACAGGCTGATGAACTCATGGTTGGTTTTAGTCCTGTCACAGGATTTGTTAACAATGACGAAAACATAGCAAGTCAACAGCCTCAGCCTTTAATAATCAGACATTATGCATTGTAATCACTATCCTGTTCTTCACAATAAAAAGAACTCATTTAATCATATTGTTTCATTGGTAATCTGCATTGTTGCGATTACCAAGTACTTTACAAAGAAAGATAATGAGAAATAAAGAAATAATGACAAACAAATTACAGAAAGACTCTCGATAAAAATCCTGAATATAACCCTAAAACCATATAACCCTATAACAACTGACACTGCAACTTATGATGGTTTCCATCACTAAATTTATTTTCATAGCTTTTATGATGTCAGTAAATTGGGGAAAATGCTCATCATAAGTTCTGTTTTATATACTATATCTCCCTTCCCGTGTCTTTGTCATATTAGGATGACGTGTGCATGCATCTAACAAACTACTCCATCAACAAGAACAGCAAGAACTTCGTCCGTGACGAGGACACTGGCAGCAAACGGTAAATATGTAAATAATACTTGTGTCATATTATTAATACTAATTAAATACTGTGTATTTACTGGATCTTTTTTTGTTTGTTTTTTTGTCTCCCAGAAAGCTGTCTACCCTAAATAAGATTTTGGAGTCCATGAGTTGCAACACAGAAAAGATGTGGAATGAAATAGAAGACATGATCATAAAGACTCTGATCTCCGCTCACCCCATCCTCAAGCATAATTACCACACGTGCTTCCCCAACCACACCACCGGCAGCGCCTGCTTCGAGATCCTGGGCTTCGATGTGCTGCTGGATCAACGGCTCCGACCCTGGATGCTGGAGGTGAAAGGCCACGGTGCCTCTGTTTTACTGTGATGCAGATCAACTAGAACTAGAAATATACAGATTTAATGCAGATCAAGCTCGCAACAGTCTTCGCCATTAATTTATAGTTTTGCATGCATGACAGAATTGTATAAATGAAAAGTTTATTATTTATATATATTTATTTATTTACCCTTTTTTTCCTATTCTAGGTAGCATTAATATTGAAAATAAAATCTTACCATTAAGTCAAATGGAAATACTTTACATGTCTTATACATTACAGTATTTCATATACAGTACCAGACATAAGGTTAACACACTTTTCCCCTCACTTGAATAAGAAGATATGTCCACACTTTTAACTGGTACTGTACATTTCCTTCAGATTTAGTCATATTTACTATCTTTTAAAACCAAAGGATCTCCTCTAGCATTTAAACTAAATGTTATTCAACAGTATTAGCCTACACAGCGTAGGTTTGTACTCAGGTTTACAGGGTTGGAATGTTACTCAGCAATTATATGATCACCTCAGACTAAATCTGAAACAGTCCGTTTATTTGTACTTGTATATCCAGGTGAATCACTCCCCAAGCTTTACTACCGACTCGCAGCTGGACCGTGAGGTAAAGGACATGCTATTGTACGACACTCTGGTCCTCATCAACTTGGGTGCCTGCGACCGCCGCAAGATCACCAAAGAAGAGAGACGCAGGGTGAAGGACAGGCTGCAGCAAAACAGCACCAGAGAGGCCAGGTAGGATTCTGTCAGATGCAAATGGTGTGTGATTTTTTTTCTTCCAATATAATATATAAATTCCTGTGTGCCTCCTGTCGACATATGCAGGTAACATGTGTCTGTGTGTGTGTGTGTGTTTTACCACCAGGTCGGAGGAGCTGCGTCACTGCCAGGCGGCCACAGTTGAGCAGATGGAAAGGTACGAGGCCAAACACTTGGGAGGCTTCAAGAGGATTTATCCCAGAGAGGGAGGAGAGAAATACGAGAAGTACTTCAGACACAGCAGCTCCCTCTTCCATGAGACTGCAGCATCTAAGGCCAGAGAGGAGTGTGCCAGGTACCTGCAGCATGCTTTCCACACATTCAATACAATCCAGTAAAGTAGTAGAAGCTGTGAGTGATGCGTTTAAACCTTTTTCTGCCTGGAATACATGCGGCTGTCCTCACAGAAAAAGTCAAAGTAAAGTGAAGGGACTGGTTCACTGCAGAAGAGTGAGAACATTTCTGAACTTTCAGCTCTTCTGACGCTACATGAGGTTGTGCATCATGACACAAGTATTAGGAAATGATATTAAATTCAACCCTTCCTTTGGCTTGTGATGATTAATCGATTTATTGAGTTGATTACTTGATCAACAGAACATTAATTGGCAAGCAGTCAGAAGATAATAGGTTTTTGTGGTAGTGACAGCCCACTGAACCCGCAGAAATATATAGCTATAGATTTTCATTAACACTGATAACAACAAATTTCACCCAGCACCTCAACAAGTTCTGTTTTTTCCTCTTTCCTATTAATCAACAACAATTTTAAAAATCAATAAATTTTTGAAGTAGGCCTAATCATGAAAATTCCAAACATTTGCTCAAATGTGTGGATTTGCTCATTTCCTCTGTTTTGTAATCTGTTTTATATCAATATAAATTATATCTTTGTTTTTTTGACCATCACCTTTGACTCAGAAACTTCACTTTATTTACAGCCAAAATTACTCATTATTTCAGAATGATGTATATTACTCAAAATAATCTTTGATGTATTCATAACATTAATGTTGAAGCTGCTTTTGATTACATTTTGTATTACTAAACCAAATCTGCAAAATAATGGGATATGGGATGAACTTAGATTGGCAGAGAGATGGTGATAAACTTATGGAATCACCTGAAATGTACTTTGGTCAAAGCTTTTCATTCTCTTCTTTATTATTTATTGAAACTTTTCAATTTAAAGAGTTATTTATTATTATTATTATTATTATTATTATTGTTATTCTTGCTGTTGTTTCCGTTATTAAAAATCATTTTGCTTGATTAAGAGATGCTAAGGTTTCTGTGTGTATTTATGTGCTCAGGCAACAACTGCAGGAGCTGCGCCTGAAGCAGCAGAAGGAGAGAGACCAGAAAGGAGGCCGGGGGAGAGACTTGCAAGGGGAGACAGCAGGGGAGAGAGTCAAACCCAAACGAGCACAAACACAACCCCCCAAGGCAAACTGTGACCGTGATTCGCAACCGGTGAGGCTCTCTTATTGTGTTTTTAAAGGTGCAGTGACGACATGAAACCACAGGAGGGAGTCAAACAGGTTCTGGCCTGTGATAAATTGTTCATATTCTGGCTGACCCCTTTGAGTAAATGGTACTCTTGCCAAATTTAAATTGGCCAGAATAATATTCCTGCAGATCATTTTTATTGGCTGTCTCTCATTCTAAATTCAAATACCTTTTATTGTCAAGACAGGAAAAACAAACAATGTTATCAAGGTTATTCAGTGACAGTAATTGCAAATGTATTGTAAATTCATACTCACGGGTTACATATACAGCGAGGCAATAAAAACAAATTAAATCAAACGTCTTTATGTTTCTCTGCAGGCACCTCTGTCCAGTGTCTCAGAGGAACCTGAAGCTGCAGAAGTCCAAGAAGAGAAGCAAGAGCAGCAGCAGGAGGAGGAGCAAGAGAAGGAGGCAGAGATGGAGGAGCAGGAGCGGGTCGATGCACTCCTCCAGAGGAGGAAACTACTGCAGGACCTGGGGGTGGTGGACCAGATCCACCGGCTGCTGCAGGGCCGCACAGAAGGACAGGGAGTCCTGCAGAATGCCAAGGACAACAACCACCAACAGAGTCAGCAGGCTCACCAGAGACAACAGCAGATGAAGGTAAGACCGAACTACTGGTACTACAAGTGTGGTCTTGATTTTTTTCTTTTATTTGTTGTTGGTTAAATTATGATACTAGTGCTTTCTTTAGTCTCCAGTCACTGCACCATTGTTCTTTCATTTCAGTTGGACTCTTTGACACAGTTTTCCCACAGAGCAAAGCAACAACCCTGCACATCATGGCAGGTACATCAACAGATGCACAGGACAACAGTCCAATCCAAATAATTCAATATTTTGTTGACAAATAATTTTATCTAAAGAAATTATAGGAATATTTGAAAAAGAATACCAAAAAAGGAGATGATACTTTTCCCCTTACAATTTCCAAAGAACTGAAAAGAAAAAAAGAACATTTTCTCTAATTGTTATGTGGTTCCCAACAATTATACAATTTAGAATGTTCTTGTTTTATTGTGATGTCTTCGGTTTGTTTATTTTGTGCAACCTAAATCTAAATCCATTTAATTTACTTAATGCATTCGACAAAGCCAACCGACAATTTCTTACATTTGAGAAGCTGAGGTAGAATTGTCTATACGCATCAAGAATCTTTGCTCAAACAAATTACTAAAGCAACTGTTTATTAAAACAGTGGCAGATCGTCTTTTAATTGACTAATTAATAAATCAACTCACCTTCGCAACACCTTATTTTCTTCAGGTTTTGTACAGGATTGTGTGTAAGAGAAATCTTTTCAAAATGAAACTGTTGGTTCTCCAAGAGGCCAAGCTTTGCATGCTGTAGTTCAGTTAGTTGCACTCTGCAAAATTCGGTGAACTGAATTCGTAGAAACCGTAATGTAAATCCACATCCGTCAGTTTATTTTAAATTTATAATGTGCAGAGTTTTGAAAACCAATATATGAATAATAAACATCAGTCAAATCCTAATATTAACAAATTCTCCATGGAGAATGAAAACTTGATGATGTTTTGGCTCATTGTCAGTGATTTTATAATTCATCTCAGGCTGTCCAGATGAAGGGCATGGTGGTGAATATTATTGATAATTTCTAGTACCAATTAAATCATCATGAAGGACAATTAAAATGGCATAATATTGTTTCTTTTTTTGTAGCACATTCACCCCCACATGACTCAGCAGTGCCAGCTCAGGCCCACAATGGACCAGAGGTTTTACCTGAACGAGCCCGAGAGCCACAACAGAGCAGGAGAAATACGAAGGACCTTCAGCACACAGCGGATTCACTGTCCAGGTAAACACATGCACCTCTGCATGCTGAGGTTTGACAGACATGACCTCAACAGGACCAAAGATCAGCCATAGTGTATATCTATATTTCTGGTTGTAAATTTTTTTTCTTTTGTTTTGTTATTTCCTGAGCTTTAATACTCAATACTGCTTTGCAGAATCAGTATTGAGGGACTGTTTTGCCTATTTGTTGTTTAATTCGTACAAAATACATAATATGGAAACTTGGGTTCTACTATATTCTAAAAATTAGTGTAGCTATAAGAAAACAAAACTGGTTTGTGACGAAACACATTTTTTAAAGTTAATTTAGCTTGAAGTAGAAAAAGTGTGAGGAAATCACAGCATGTACGACTCAACATTTGGCCTAAAAGATATTAATATACTTACTCTGTCCATCTATTTACACAATTATTAATATAATTCAACTTCAATAATTAGTTTGTAGATTTAATTTATATATACAATCTTGATTTGCATTGTTTTGTACAAGTAGAGGTTTGTGGATTTTGTTTGATATTTTAAAATCACAACACAAGTTTCCAAAGACATAAATACAATCAAAAACAATAGGAAATACCATTAAACCTCACAGTCAAATTTTTAGTGAGAGTTAATTTTTCCTACACATCATATTTTCTCTTCTGTTTCCTCATCAGTCAGCAGCTCTCTGGCTGTGGGGCAGGACATCAGGAGCTGCTCCTACACTGACACACAGTCCCGTCACAGCATCTCGAACATACGCCACGTCCCTCGAGGAGGCCTGCGCTGCGGTGCCTACACGTCCCAGGACCCCATAGCCCTGCAAAGCCTGCTTGTGATCTCCACTTGTGCCCCCCTTGTCAGGAGACCTGGCTTCTCTCACATAATTCACAACGTCTCTCACAGAGCCCCCAGCACGGTAAAGGGAAGTACGGAGCAGGACCACCGAGTCCAGACTGGATTAAAACGACTGTAGACAGACAGAACCTGAAGAGAACTGGAGGTGGAGAGGTTTTAAAATGTGAATTAACTACACTGTGCCTGTGATGAACACCTCAAACTGTCTCTGGACGCCTGCAGAGTATGCTGCTTATATAACCTCCAGCACTGCAGAAACAACATTGTGGCTCTTTAGCTGTCTTTCTACGAGGGTGTGTGCTCAGAAATGTAATGTTTTTTGCTCTGAGAATGAGTTACCTCACATAAGCCACATGTACAGTGCCAAAATAAAAGCATATGAGCCTGATTTAGTGCTGTGTAGCATCTGTGTTAAACCTGCACTCATCCTCTGACAAAATCAGGATCTAATAAACTCAATGATTATTGGGTGGTGATATGAGCCTAAAGGAGCTCAATGGAAACAGATGCAATTCTCATGAATGTTTAAGTAATGTTAATTCGGATCAAAACCCTATTTGAAAATAAACTGGTGCTAATAAAAATAAATGCCTTTGGCATCAGTTCTCAAGGAAATTTCTTCAAGCACTCAGGTACTGAAAATCATATTTGCACAGATTGTCTATTTTTTTTTATAATGTGATTTCGTTTCAACTTCAAGAGTTTTTATTCAATTTTCAGATGCAAAGGAACAATTCAAGTACAATATCTTTTTGGTTCTATTTTGAAAATGACTATTTTAATGTTTTTATTAGGCTATTTAATTCCTATATTATTATTATTATTATTATTTGCTGCAAAGTTGTTACTTATATTCGCTCTTGGGTATGGCTTCATCTTGAACCTTATTAGTGCGAGTTAACGAGGCCATTAAGTTTTACAGCATCTCCACATCCGGTTTCTTTTTTTCTTCTTCTTTTCCGGTTTTGGTCACCGATTGAGGACAGAAAGATACAATTTTTTTTTTAAAAACAACCAAAACTAATGAATCCTGCAAGGACTGCAGGCCACACTATTACAGGTAAATGTAATGCTGAGAAAATAGTTAAACAGTAATTTAAAAGTTCATAACTAATCATTTTAATATTCATATGGTGCAAAATAAAAAGAACTTGAAAATCTTATCAAACGTCTCACGCGTATAAATCCTTAACTAATTAAAAGATTAAATATATTATATATATGTTATTATTATATGTATATATACATTAAATATATTCTATTAAATGAGGCCTCTGACTGCAGGAACACAAAAGACTTGGTTTTAATTTTTTTTTTCGACTGATATATTTGAAAAACACGACAGATGACAGCCCGAAGGCCTGCAGGGAGAAAAAAAATCAACAAGCATATATAAAAATGCTTTTATTTTTTATTTGCATTTTTAAATTGCATTTCCTAATTTTTAAACGTATTTAATATAACAAATTACATTTTAAGAACAGGAGTTTTGTGGAGTTTGTGTCTCTTGGAGGCCAAAAAAACCAAAGCGGAGGGCGGATGTGTTGCATTTCAGGAATTTATGGTTTTATTGCGTCTATAAATGTCGGAAATCCTCTTTGGTGGTGGAAATCCCCAGCATGCCAACAGAAAAGGAACAATTTAAACAAACTAAAACAGAAATAAGACATACGAAATAACAATAAGAGGAAATGCGTTTTTAAGAACGAATTTTAGCCTAAGGATGAGGTTGTGCCTGACTTTCAGATTTAAATTTTGTCTAATCTTAATATAAAAGTTGGTGGAGAACGTGTTTAAAGTTTGAGTAACCTCAAAATCCCCCTAAATCCTGCAATCAGCCGAACACGAGTTCTATCACTGGCCTGTAGCCAATACCAAATTGATCTGAGGAGACTGAAGGGAATCCTCCATTTTTAGACATCATAATAATCTTTAATTGAATCATCTTTTCGCCTGAAAGCAAAAAAATACACCCAGTCTTCTGCGTTTGAGGTATAAAAATTCAACCATTATTTGGCGAAACTGGTTCAAAGAAAGAGGTCAGGCTCGGTTAATGATTTTGGAGGATTAAAATAATCTAATATTCTATGATAAAAGTTCTAAAATGGATGTAGGCTATAACATTTCAATCGTGAATCGAGAACAATAAGAAGCTTCACAGACCTTTCAGTTCGAAATCAGAGGCTGGAAAAGAACCAAGTGCACCACGTCGAGTAAAGTGTCATTCTCTGAAAATACTGCACTTTTTCCCACATCTTTACGCTTTCTTTCGTTATCCCACATCACATTTAAACATTTCAGGCCTTGGAGAAAATAAAGATGGCGATGAGAAAGATGTCTAAAGCACAAAAACGGCTGCTGTTTATGAAAATTTACAACTTTGCCATGGAAGTTTACGACTCACCAGGCTCAGGGATTGGTTGCTGGCGGTCATGTGGACGGCAGGAATGGGAACTTATTTCCCATGAGGTTATATTGCAGCTGCTGTTTTCCACCGCTCATTCACTTAACACTAGAAACACAACCTTTTCTAGGCTCTTTGTATATGCATTACGCGTACGCAGTGTTTTTGTGAGAAGCTGGCCGCTGGTGCGTGCGTAATTTTCCAAAAGATGGGCGATGGAGCCATCGCACGATGTCTGACTGTGTGCGCCATGTTAACATTGCCCTATACTTGTGTAGCTATATGTTCGTGAAAATGAGGCATCATCACACTCTTGGATGGTGGGATTACTGTCATGAAATCTCTTGAACAAAGTAGGAAATCTGGGGCGAAGACCGAGAGGAAGCGAGAGACGCTTCAGTGGAGTGGCACCCACACAGGGAATGATGGATTATCAACAAAGGTAAGGGCACCATGTTTCTAATATGCCGGCGATTAACTCCGCACAAGTGCGCTGCTGCAGCACTGTTTGGCTGAACTGTCACTGTAGGCCTGATGTTTATATTACTGGAAATGGGAATATCAGTCTTTAAGAAATGGCAATTATCCAGTCATTGTTTTGTTCCTGTGCTATGTGAGCTATTCACAACCAGTTGCTGATTTGTTTAACCCATGAGTTGCTGCTGCGCCTTCAAAAGCGCCAACACACCTTAATGTTTGCGCTAAAAATGCTGAAAATAATCCTACATTTACAAGTTTGAAGCTCATATGTGACCAAAGATGTTATATAATCATGTTTCGGCTGCAGGCCACACAGGCTTGACTTTAATGATGATGATGATATTGATAATGGTCATATATAGGCCCTATGTGTCCGCTGAGGCATGTTTTTCTTAAAAAATCAGCTACATTCATCCAACTTTTGCTTTGCTGGCAGAGTTTATTTTATTTTTTGTTTTTTATTTATTTTATTGCTTGTTTTATTTTGTAAAACGTGTCAGAAGTCCTGTTTGTTGGTATTGCGCGGCGCTGTCTCTTCTATCGCGCTCTTTTGTTTCTCCTTTTTCCACATTTTCTATAATTCTAACACAATTATTTGCTCTGATTGTTGTCTATTTTTGATTTAGAAAAAAAACAAAACAGTCAGTAATCACTGCCTTGAGCATTTTGTTGGATTTCTGGCGCCTCTGCAGTGTTTTTCTGTGTCTCTTGTGATGCTGCATTTTTGTAACACCGCCATGTGATCATGTGAAATCATGGGATTGTCTCTGTCGGTACAGTTATTTTATCAGTGAGCCTGGTTGTTAGCACTTTCCAAATAGCTACAGCAGCTGTCAGGCTGCAGGGGCTGCGGCCTGGTTGAGGGGCGGCACCGTTGACTCACTGAAGCCAAGATTATGATTTTTAGATTTAATAAACGCTTGAATTAAAATGTTTTCAAAACGCATGTTATCTAAATAATAAATATGACCATTAACATCAGAAGCGCAGGATTATTGATTTTTAAAACAACTAATACCTTACAAATATTTATTTCTCTGCCTAATCAATACAAAACGCTATAATAAATTAAATGCACACGGTATATAATATTATGCTGCCTTATTTCGTCAAATGAATTCATTTCTTATGAGATTTAAGAAATTTTTTTGAGCAAAAATGTATTAGTTAATTTAGTTCAAGTTCACATATTTTCTGCACGCCTTGTACATCGCATTAAATAAGGGCTTTAACTGCAGAACCAGACACTATTTGAGTGTAAATGATACAGAACAGTAGGCCTTATACTACATAATTGATACATAATGAGGGTAATATCAATAATATCTGATTATGCTAATGAACATGATATTAATAACTGATTGGATTAATTGTTTTTCAAATATATGTAGCCTATCGATAGCTGACAAAATGATGATTAAGACAAATACTCAGATATTTATACTTACACGTTTTTTTTAAACAAAAGCGAATTAGTTTTCACTTGATAACCGTTGGTGAAGATGATGATGATGACGACGATGATGCTCTGTGGTGAAGCGCGTGTCCTCCCCTCCTGCTCTCTGCGCGTCTTCATGGACTTCAGTGACAGTTGGTGGTGAATCAGAAATGAGGACGAGCCTTTAAACACCCTTTAAACAGAGATTAGTGGCGCATTTTGTTTGTTGTGCATCGATTTGGATTCATTAACACTCATTATTAGGATTACAGTGTTTTATTCGTGTGGTTATTAGTTACAGCTGATAATTTAACAAGACGGGAGTGAAGGTTAGAGGAGGAAGAGGAAGATTTTCGCCAGTAATTCGTGTGTAAATGGAAATAATGAGCATAATAAGTGTTTTCATTGTGATTGTTTTTTTTCCCTTTTTGCATTGTGTGCGCGTATGTGTGTGTAAGTGAGAGAGAGAGAGAGAGAGAAAGAGAGATTGTGCTCGCGCGCTTGTTTACTAGAGGTCTGTCTGTTTCACTGGACTGTATTTGCGTAAACGAGAACTTTACATTAACAATTGTAATAGGCCTATGTTGTTTTAAAGTGCAGGCCTATATGCGGTTTTTTTTTTGAGTCGCACCATCCGTGTGCGTAAGCGTGCGTATAGACAAGCTCGAGCGCTTCATGTCGATTCACCGGGGACCCCTGCGCGCAACAAGAGCCCCCCATGGGTGCAATAGTGCAAGCACAGACGGCGGTGATTGGCCAGAGGTTGATCAGATGGTACACTTCCCCTCTGTATTCAGTGGCACCTCACAGCCCCCCCTTCAGCAAAAACCAAATCTCGGATAAAGTAATGGCAAAACCACTTGGACTATAAAAGACAACAAATCATATTCCTCCGGAGTATATACACCCCGTTGTCCACCCAATGAGTTCCTATTTTGTTAACTCAACTTTTCCCGTGTCTCTACCGGGAGGACAGGACTCTCTCCTGGGTCAGATACCATTATATTCCTCGGGATACACCGATCCGTTAAGACACTACTCTAACGCGGCCACATATGGAGCAGCCAACATGCAGGAGAAGGTTTACCCGGCATCCTACTATCAGCAGACGGGCGCAGCGGCCATCTACGGCCGGGCCGGCGGCGGAGCGCCCTGTGACTACAACCCGGTCGGGACTTTCTACAAGGACGCGGAGGGCTCGTGCGCTTTCTCGAGCCGCGAGGACCAGCCGCTGTTTGTCACTCAGGAGCATCAGCAGCGCAAAGCGGAGTGCCCGGAGCAGACTGTCAGTATGAGCAGCAGCATTGACGACAAGTCGTCCACTCTGATCTACCCGTGGATGCAGAGGATGAACGCCTGCTCCGCCGGTGAGTACAAAAAAGTCGAACTCTGTTGTTGTTACGCTGCCTGGAGGTAAAAAAAAGAGCTCAGGAGTCCTGTTTGCGTGATGAAGTGAGCATCCTGTCAACTATAGCTGCTCATATATGAGAACTCATACTCAGTCTAATATTTAATCAGCGTATTTAGACACAGAAACATCAGAATATTGTATATATCGTCACATCATCAAATTGTTGCAGAACAGAACGTAAAATTTGAGATTTTCGTGATTGTGCACATGTCTTCTTCACGCGCCTTCAGGGCTTCGGTTACTACATCATCATCAACAACATACATAGGCTACACGACCGCACGCGCACACACGCACGCACCTATACAGACTTGGCCTACAATCACCCGAGCTCCAACTTAAAGCTCTGTGTCACATGGGATTCGGAATGGGCCCTTTTTCTGTTTAAGAGACACTAAATTCACTTAATGAGCAACAACATCAACACAAAAGCATTGTAAATTTCACAAGAGCAAGAGGTTTGTTCATTACTGCGCAGACTGACTGACTGTACAGCCCCACTGTTACAGAACTCATCGTATAAGAGAGGAATCAGACAATGAGGTTGTTTTTACGCACCACGAATACACTTTGTAGGCTCCAACCTTGTAGCTAATGACTTAATTTAGAATTTTTTTAAAAATAGAAATAAATGTGATGGTCAGTATGACCTTACTATATGTGGCGTGACATTGGCATAGTAAAAATATTATTAGAAAATATAATAATTTTGTTGCATACAGGCTATTTTAAACGAAAAATCAGAAATTTGCTGACACTGTGACACGTTTGCGTAAATAGGAATAGGCTGTTATAACAATATTATAGGAGAAAATTTAAAATAAATATATACAATAAAGTACACTTAATTACTGTTTCATCATACACTACTTTATACACAACAAAATATTATATTTAAATGGTATAAGACTCATTTGGAGTTGAAATACACCAAAGATTAAAATTTTCATATTGTATTTTGTCAGACACGCTGCTACAGATTTTGAGTGCAATCTCAGGTAGATTTACCTCCTACACATTTAAAGCTCCCTCGATAAAAGCACTGAATCATTAATCGTTTAATTAATTTTTTGTTTCAGGTCCATTTGGCAACAGTGGCCGCAGGGGCCGACAGACCTACACCCGCTACCAGACTCTGGAGCTGGAGAAGGAGTTCCATTTTAACCGCTACCTGACCAGGAGGCGCCGGATAGAAATCTCCCACGCCTTGTGTCTGACGGAGAGACAGATCAAAATCTGGTTCCAGAACCGCAGGATGAAGTGGAAAAAGGAGAACAAACTCCTCAATCCTTCAAAAACACCCGAGGAGGAGGAAGAGACGGAGAAAAAGAGCTAGAGGGACACTGACAGAAAGGCTTGTGCGTGTGTTTGTGTGCACACTCTTAAAATAAAATGATGTATTATTTCTTTGTAGATAAAGTGCTGCAAATCCCATGTTAGAGACGTGTAGAGTGATAGACTTTATTTCAGTATCTGCACGGTAATAATGTCTGCATTAGGTTAAAAACAGGTCCTCCTCTGTTTGTCCTTGTGCTCGTGTGTTTTTATTTAGGGGACTATGCAAAATCGGCCAAAATGTACATAATTTTTAGTGTTTAGTTTTTGACAATGTTGTTACCTCATTATCGTAGGCCTACTGAGTTTGATTTCTATGATGTTTCTGTCCTCATGCCATTAAAAGAGGCTTTGTCCTTCACTGTACATCTTGTGGTGTAGTTGTTCTATAATAGGCGTGTTGTTTACAGCTGTGCCATCAATACTTACATTTGTACAGATAAGAAATATTATGTTATTTATTGTTGTTCACCTGTGTTCAATGCACATCTGGATATTGTGTGCAATATTTTGTTTAGGAAATTGTATATAGAAATAAAGGCTTTTTGATGTATATTGGAACATCTTGTGGTGTCATTCATGCTCAAGACAAATATGCGTATTATTATTATACTACAAGTGTTATGATTATTATCATTACTGTTACTATTATTCACATTATTATAGGGTACTTCTGGGGACACAATAAGCCTATAAATTCACATAAAACCAGTGTAAAGTTTAAAAAAAGGCATTTTGACACTTTGCACGTTAAACTGCGAACCAGTGTGGCTGATAAGTCTTTATTATGTGCAACCTGAGCCTTTTGTGGCCTATTTTATCAGCGTGTTACATAAATGATGGATGACTCCAGGGCCTGACAGCGAGTCCCGGTGGGGCATTACCACCAGTGTCCGGAAGATGGCGCTCTCTGCCTGCAAGGCTCTCAGGGCGCAGCGGGGAGGCACCATTGACTGGAGCCTAACGACCATTATTTCGTCATCATTTGTAACCATGGAGCATGAATTACCTCTTGAAGTCATCAGTGAGGATTTACGACTGGTCAACAAAGGCACGTGATTCCCGAACGCTCTCCCATATTTGGCCGCATACCTGGCAAAGTACAGTAGGGCTTCATTGCTTATAATTCATGATTGCATCCATAAATCGTGCAAGCACACAGGATTATAGCGACAAAGATCTACAAATCGAGGCTTTAAAAATCCAAGCAAATGAGCTCTTACTTTGTAAACTCGTTCTCAGGGCGCTATCCAAATGGCTCCGACTATCAGTTACTAAATTATGGGACTAACGGTGCTGTGAGCGGTTCCTTCAGAGACCCTGGCACCATGCACTCCGGGTCTTTCGGCTACAACTACAATGGCATGGACCTAACCGTGAACCGCACCAACACCGGCAGCCACTTCGGGGCCGTTCGAGAGGATGCCCGGGGATTCGCTCCGGATGCCCGTTACAGACAGACACCCAACTGCTCGCTCTCAACTCCAGATCCAGTACCGCCGTCGTGCGCCACGGCCAGCCGGGAGCCCCTGGAACTAAAAAGCCCTTCTCCTCCCTCTGACCGGAGCACGACCTCGAGCGGCAACAATCTCAACAAAAGCAACAGTGCTCATTTCACGGAGATAGAGGACACCACCGTCGCCTCCGAGAACGAGGAGGGCGCACACAGCAGCGGCGGCTCCAGCACGGCACCACGGGCGCAGCAGCCGCAGCAGCACCAGGACCCCAATGCCACCTCCTCCACTCCTTCATCAAATGATTGCCAAACGCCACAAATATTCCCATGGATGCGGAAACTGCACATAAGCCATGGTATATTTACACCTCTATTAATATTTTGTTTTGAAGGATGTCGCGCTGACGGTGTGTTATAAATCTGTCAAGTGTTGCATGAGTGAGCAGGTTGGTGTGGATGATTGAAAAAAAAAAAAAGGCTGTGTTTGTTAAGTCTTTATGGATTGTTTGCTTTCGGTGGGGTTGAGGTTAACTGCCGCTGGAGCCTGAGAGAGGATGGGTTGTGAAATGTGGATTTGGGCATTTAAATGTGGGCAAAAACGTTCAGACAGGCCGTCGACGACTGCTTGAGATAAAGAAAGGCAATAATAATAACCGTGGAGTGTTGTTATGTGTCGTGATGGTTGCATGCTTCCTTCCTGCATCAGCTCATTTCATGTTGTGACACCTCTGTCCATTACACACCCTCATGCTGAAGCCCAAAAAAAAAGAAAAAAAGTCTAGCAGTCAAACACCCCCCCTCTGTTGTTGTTGTTCAGTGCAGCTGCTAATTTTCTGGATTTTCTGTAAAATTGTAGATATGACTGGACCTGATGGGAAAAGGGCCCGAACTGCGTACACCCGCTACCAGACGCTAGAGCTGGAGAAAGAGTTTCACTTCAATAGGTACCTAACCAGACGGCGGAGGATAGAGATAGCCCACGCCCTTTGTCTTTCCGAAAGACAGATCAAAATCTGGTTTCAGAACCGCAGGATGAAGTGGAAGAAGGACAATAAACTGAAAAGCATGAGTCTCGTAACAGGAGGCAGCGCCTTCCACAACTGAATAACTTTTTGGGGGCAGAGTAAAATAATCGTAAAAAAGGAAAAAAAAAGGAAAAAAAAAAGAAAGGAATCATGAGTACTGTAAAGCTATTGAAAGCGCAGCACCTTCCAGCATGCTATTGTAATAGAAAAAGAAGTATTCTGTGGTCATTTTTAGTTGACTGTTGTTGTACTATGATAGCTTAGATGTCCTCTTTGGGAAAGAAAAAACAAACAGACATGTAAATATTATTGGGGGTATTAAATGTCCATGCTTTTTTGCTCTCTCTTGAAGGTGTTTCAACTTGAGCTCTTTATTGTGACTTCTTGACGGTCTAACAGGAGTAAATCCATTGTACAGTTAGAAAAAAAAAAAGTTTCCAAACCATATGCTGCTCTTCATTGAATGTAAACCTAATGTACTTCGGGGCCATTCAAAGCGCTTTAGTGTAAGTTTTACTGCTATTTTTGATCTTGTGGCCGGATCCATCAACTTTCATAAACAAGCCGATGTGTAGCTCTAGGATATTTTGTGCATCTGTTATTATTATTGTTTAGAACTAATTATGAGCAATGCAAATGTATTCAACCTGTCAATGTGATAAATTTTTAGTGCAAAGGGTTATTCTGTGGATAGGCAGTGATGTAAGCTTTTTTCTCCAATAAGCTTTTTGTATTTGTGAGTGAACTCATAGCGCTTGGAAATAAAGTTTCTCTCAATTGCTTTGAACGTGTCTCGACTGTATGATCAATTAGAATGAATGCAAATAAAAACGTCACGTCATATTTTAGCGTTTTTAAGCAGCCAGATGGAGCTGCGTGCGCAATAACTTATGTTTCGCTTTTCATGCTCGCTAATGATCAACCTGTATTTGTAGAATTACAAAAGTGTCACATGAACAACCCGATTTTAGGCTATTTTTGGATCTTGTTCACAGAGAGAAAGTGACAGAGAAAACACAAATATCCAACTTTTTCAAACTTACCTGCTCTGACCTCTCGGCAGCGAGATGCGTGTTTTGCCATGTAGGAAAAATGTTGGTGATAAAATCCAAAAACAAGAGTGGCTTACAGGTATATAGGCAAGGGTGAAGTTGGTAAAAATCCCTCCTTGCCAAAGATTGTATAGGCCTATATTACTTACAGACTGTGAAAAGTCACGTGAGGTCCATAAAGTTGGTTTTATGGTTTTGGGGAGTAGACAATGTACTATATAATTCACAACCTTGAATGAAAGTGACGGCTTAACTGCATGGATGGGACTGGAAAGGCTGGACTGGGGATGGAAGCGATGTCCAGTCATATTTAGGGAGTTTACAGATGTTTGGAAAACTTGTGAATATCTATTTCCTTAAAAACATTATGGCAGATAAAATGTTATTTTCAAACGTCAAATTAGATTTTAAGATTTTAATTAATTGGAGCTATTGACTGCACATTTTTAAAAAAATGTTGTTTACACTTCTAGGATTTGATCCAGATTTCTTCCATATTTTTTCACAGTGGAGCACTAATTATTGGACACTTTTGACAATTTGGTTAAAAGAAAATATCTAAATTTGTACTGTTTGGAAAAGGCCTCTATTTCTTCAGTAATGACAAATAAATATAAGAATATCTCGTGTTTGAAAAAATGACGCACAAAGTGCTTCATTTTGCAAGGCTGAAATGTTTTTCTTAAAGCTCCCCCTTGAAACTAATTCGAGGCTTTATGGAGCTGACATGAAACGAACTTGAGCGAGGTCTCCGAGTGATTTATTCCGATCTGTCAAGTCACCGAGCGGCCAAAGGTGAAGTCTCGGACAACTCTGAGCTGGACACAAGCTTGACTGATTTTACATAAAGAAATCTCAGGCTATGCGGGCTGCGTGCATTGTCTGCCGGTCACTAATAAAACATAATGATATTATCTTCAGGAAACTGGAGGCTTTACGAGACTTCAGCAATATTTTCAAAGTCTTCTCAAACTCATTTCAGGTTAAAAAAAAAGTTTAAATCAGTGGTGGGCTATATGGGTCCCAGACATTTTCCACATATTCATAACTATTAAGTGGCAATTTAACCACCGTAATGAGTATTGCATATTGATAGGGGTAATCTGTACCCGGATCTCATGCATAATTCATGGAGGCGGGGATCATCGCCGGGTCAGTAGACGATGGACGGCAGCCGCAGATGCGTCAGGAGGAAGCGCACTGCTGCTAGACTTTGCACTGTCACGATCGAAACTCACAGCAGAAAAAAAACCCTCTGTATTTTGCACATGCGAGAAATAAATGTTTTTAATTCGAATATATTTCATATGTGTGCCTGTGGTTCGGATGAAAATCACTGCAAACATGCTGCGTCTTCCCTGCGTTGAAATACGAACTATTTGATATTTTAAAAGTGTTTAGAGAGAGAGAGAGAGAGAGAGAGAGAGAGAGAGAGAGAGAGAGAGAGAGAGAGAGAGAGAGTGCTGAAAGATATAAAAAAAATGCGAAAGGCCACCATAAAGAACCACAAACACTATTTTAAACCTCTTATACGTTGTTCTTAGAATAAAATCTGATTAAACACAATCCCAATGCAGATTCAATTCCAATTTAGCTAATTACGTTGCAAATTCCCAAATCGGTTCTAAAATTAAACGTAAATGAGAAAACTGTTTTTTATACAACAATTAGGATAAATAAGTAAAACCAGTCAAACTCCTCGCCGGTAATCAAACACGTAATTTGAAGCTATCTCATTGATTTAATCATAATGATGAGATACATGAAACAAATGACACCTTGAGCGGTTTTTGGGAGGCCGGTTTTATGGTGTCTTGGATGCTCAACATCTGGCAGACTGTGAGTTCAGTATCAGCTGCTGTTTGGAGGTGATGTAATGCAGTTCTACCAGCAGAGGTCGCCTCAGACCGGTCGGGCGGATGATGGATGGCTTTTTCTCTTTAGCCTGCTCTGGCTCTTGTCAACTGGGGCGTGTAGGTTACAGAGCAGGAAAAACAGTCACTCTGAGCGTGTTTATCTCGTTACGGTTGAATTGGGAAAATGACCCTTTAATCCCGGACACTTTGATTTGAGAGTGACACTCTTAAAATCCAAGGCTTTATTAAAGGTTGAGACACTGATCAAGACTGAGCTGCTCTTTCTTTATACACTTTATTATTCTGGAAAGCAAATGAGTATAATTGCCTAAGAACTGCATAAAAGAACAATTTAAATTACTCTATTTTATGATGAAAATGCTCAATTTATATATTCATATCCTGTAATAAATTTTTACTTTTCAAAGATTAAGATTTAACATGAAAAGAGCAGGAACTTTACAGCTAATTCATGACTTAAAATCAAACTGGTGCTGTCAAACCTTTTTCAAAACAGGGATGTCAGTTCTGCCGAATAATCATTTCTTAAATTGTTACATTTAAAGAACCACTTTAGCCTAGAAGAGGTCAAATTATTTAATATTCCACAAAACAAAGGAAATATTAAAGAAATGTCCATAAATGTCCATATCTTGTGTAGCAGAACCTATTTGCTCTTCTTTTCTCTCCCATTAGTCACCTCACGACCCTTCAGATTTATCTGGTGACCCTTTGGAGGAGCTCAGCCCCCTATGTTGGGAACCGCTATCCGTATTTAAACTAACTAAAAATAGCTCCACTTTACAACTACTGTACAACAGTATACTGCTGCTTACTTGATACATCAGTATTGACAATCTACAGATACTTACCAGGGTTTTTTTCTGCAGAATGAGCAGTTTTAACTTTTACTTGTAATGGAATACTATTACAGTGTGTTATTGGTATTTTTTTTACTTAGGGAAAGGGTCTGAATACTTCTTCCACCACTGCAACCCTGAAGAGAGGTGAAACTTGAGTTGTAGGCCTACGGCTTACAAAATGAGTCAAAGGTGCCAAACATGAGAAACCTTATACATACTGTATGCACATATTTGCAGCCAATGGCAGTGACACAAATAGTTTTATAAATCCTTTTAATGCTCATTATGTGTTAACATGGCTTTGATTTCTCAAATCAACGATCAAACATTCAGATAGCTGTAATATAAGGTCATTGTTGTATATCTAATCTTATGTAAATACATTGAACTGCAGTGTTTCTGGTGCTATTTTCATTTAAATGGATTTATTAATGGTCAATAAATCATTATCTAAAGCCTTATACACTATAAGCATGAATTAATAATAACTTTTGGCTTGACATGTTGTGAGAGCTTCAAAAACACCAATGACCAAAATGTGTTTATTAATGACTTATTATGACAACTTCAGACTTGGTGGATTGAAACCCTTCCTATTGGATTTATTATAGTCCCTTAATGATTTATTAACATTTACAACAGAGGTCTTGCTGGATTAAACTCCTTTATTACCAACATATTAGCATTTATAACAGGACACCTGGTGGCTTTAATCATTTTTTTAATTAATCACTGATTGGCCTTTATAACTGCATCTTTGGTGTATTAACCCCTTTATAATGATGTATTAACATAATACAGAATTATAGATCAAACCTTTATCAGTGATTTATTAACAGTTATAATCACAGGCTTGATGGCTTATTAGAAAATTAGAAACCTATGAGACTTTATAAAAGCACTACCAACACCAGATCAATTTCCACAACCTGGCAACCCAGAATTTGTTCTCATCTATACTTACAAGATACGTAAATGACTAAACCCGTCATAAAGGGTGCCTCTTTAGAGAGAGTGACAGTACCTCTCAGATACAAGATCATATGAAATCTAAGAGTTTAATAATTTGAGTGTTAATAGTTGGACATAATTAGTAATTTGGAAACTGCACCATCACTGCCTGCATGCACAGAATGACAACCTGTCATCTATATATACCCTGTAGATCCGAGTTTGTGTAACTATAGCAGCAGCCACAAATTCGCATCTTGGGGAGTATGTAGGTGATGACACTTTACCTCGATGGATAAAAACAATAATCATTTGAGAGCTAAGAAAAGACTAATTGCTATCTGTATGTAATTCAGTTTCAAAGGTAAATAACCTGCAACATATCTGATGTTTTCTGGGCTTCATACAGAGCTGCGGGCCCTCACCATGAGTAGATATGCTGCTTTGAGTGTTTTCTCTTTTTTTCTTCTTCTAGCTGCACATCGGATGGAGAGAATATGACATCTGTGAAAGTTGCAGGACAGGCCTTCAATGTGGGCCATTGTTCAGCACATCATTTATCTTCTTTTCACTGCACACTGCCTGTAGTCGAGGAGGAGTTTTAGTTTGCAGGGAAATGTGAGGAGGACCTCCACAAACAGCTCTAACAGACTCCTAACAGACCGGACTGAGAATCCATCCTGATGAGGCGATGAGAGCCCGAAGAAAAAAGTAAGTTTCATAAATATGTATTTTTACTGCGTTGAGAACAGAAGGGCAGAGTTGAGGGAATAATCACGTAGCAGGCAGTAGACATGTGAATGGTTTATAACACACTTTAATTTGGTTGTAAACAGATGTAAGGACAGTTGTAAGTGTTTATTATAAGGAGTATTATTTTCAACAATTATAACTTATACTAAGAAGATATATTTCATATTACTACAACTGTGTTTTAATTATTTGTTTACACAGGAGCCTCCATTGATGGTTTCCTAAGTTATTGTTGTTGACAAAATACATTAATAAACACTTAACCTCTATATCTGCTTATATCTACTGTATATATGTCACTATTTATTGTGTGGAAAATCAAGTTTTCTTTATGACTTCTTGATTTAACTGAAAACAACAAACAAAAAGCCTATATATACTGTATATATACATATATATATTTTTTATTTTCACTGTGTCTTATTCAAACATTTATTATTTTATGCATTTGATCTATTGCTTATGGTTGTCTGTTGGAAGTGAAGTTGCTGCTACTGTTGATTCAACTGCCTTTAAATTAATTCAGAGCCATAAATCCCCTCCTTGTGGACGCGTGGTTCCTGCAGCTAATTGACAAGAGTGGCAGTGCGCTTGCATTTGTCAGCAGGCCTGCAGACTGGAGGGATGGAGGTGGAGAGGGTGTGCATGGGGGAGAGAAAGAGGGGAGGGTGTGTGTGTGTGTGTGTGTGTACATGTCCATCACAGATCAGACAGGCAGCATGAGGAGTGTGGTGTTCGCCATGGTGATGAAGATAGGATGTAAAGTGCGGCTCGGGGATGTTGTCATATCTGAATGATAATGTGACCCATAGGCCATGAGAGACCAAATACGAATTTATATTTGCACTGTATGTCTTCATTCAGTACAGTGGCGGTCCATCTGCATGTCCAGCTCAACCCTCCTCCTCCTTTTTCCTTAGCTCTACCATAATTTAGACTTTTTGAAGGCAGCATTGCTGTTTTCTTTGTATTTATATGGCAATTGTTATTGGAGCAGGCAATCTGTATAGGATTTATGGTGCATTAAGGCCTACACACATAGCACATACTACATATAGCTTAATTCATACGCAGTAATTAGTAAGGACAAAACGCAGCCCCTCTATTAAGCTGCGTGACAAAAAGATCCACTCACTGGAAATTACCAGAGCTTTAAGCCACATGGCATAGCCTTCATTAGCGCATGGCGCTGTCACTATTTTTTACTCCAGGATAATGTGGATACATCTGCTATAAGAGAAACCCATAAAATGTGGCTGAACTCCTGAAAAGTTCAAGTAATTGGACCTTGTATAGTTTCTTGTACCATTTCCTATAATAGGCTGTGTCTTCAGATCCGTTGCATTGGACTGCATTAGTTTTAGACACCTAATAAACAGGCAGCTGAGTGCACATGCATTCATAGTTTGATCTTTAATGTAAGACTCAGTACTGCTTTAACATTAAACTAAATAAATGTTCTCATACTGCAGCTATATGCAAGTTTTTTTTTTTGGCATAAGGACAAACCTTTTTACAAACGATCTGCTCATTTGGGCGAACATACATGGCTCAGAGATCAAAGGTGGTCATTTGCATTAATTAACATGGCTTAGTTAAATATTACCTCCCAGAGCCAATCAAAGCGATCGGCAAAATATGATGATGAGTGATCAAAGCACCGCAAATCGATCCCCTACAACAGACTCCAAATCAGCTCCTGTCCAGGCCTCATCACACAGTCTAAACTTCTACATGAGACTTTTTAATGGACGCTGCTGCATGCTGACCACTGTCTGTCTTCCCTTTAGTGCTTTAAAATGACTCCATCGGATCAGTCATTTAAAGTAGAAAAAAAAAATCTCATTACATAAACAAGACGTAATGCACTTGGTATGTGAGTGTGTAAAAAAAAAAAAAACACAGAGAAAATACTGATAGCTTTCTATGGCGGAGTAATTTATGGCGTCTCTGGCATCAGCCCTAAATGGGTTGTTTGAATTTATTATTACAGCGCTGGACAAGTTCCCAGGACTGTTTAAATAGAATAGAGATGTAGCTGCTTGTTTGTTCATATGAACTTATTTCTGGGCTGAGAACACACCATACATAAAATGTAAAAAACGCGCTTTTTGGCGTAGCCTATTTAGATTCATGTCATTGGCGTTGGGAGGCGTCTTCTTAAAAGGACATTTTACTTATCTAAATCCATTTAAAATGGGGTTCACTGCCAAAATATTACAGCTTTTCTGGCCTCTCTTGGGCCCCATGAATGTTTTCAGATTTGCATTCTGCTCTAATTGCCATACAGATAAAGTTGTAGTCAATTTGCCATCCAAAAAAAAAAGAAGAAGAAGCCACGTCTTATCTTTATCTCGGGGGCTATCACCGTATGAAACTGAGTTTGCATGATCAGCTCCTTTTTCCACGCACACACCGACACACCGACACACACACACACACACGCTGACATTGTGTGCAGAAATGCAGGGCGGTGTGAGCTGCAGAAACACTGTCCACTCTGCTTCACCCCAGCATGCAAAGCCACCGTCAGCATCACACCATCTAATGCGAGAGCCGCTTTTTTCTGCAGGGATTATTTTAATCTGGGAGGTTTTCCCCCAAAAAAACAAAAAACGGTGAGAGGAAAGTCGGTGTGTTTGTTTCCATGTGGATTGTTTCAGTGCGGGATGAATGTAAATTGTGAAGGTAAGGCAGCCGGGGTGTTGTGCAGCCGACTGGGTTATGTGTCTTTATGATTTACGAGCCTGACTCCAGCCGCGGTTCAACTAGAGTTCATAAAGCTGCATGCCTCCAGACTTATTCTCTCTCGCTGCTTCTTTCGTACTCTTCAAAACAGCTGCTTTACCATTCTGTCCTGTTTAATGTCAAATGAATTAAATTTCAGAAAAGTCCTGGGTGGTTTTCTTTTTGTCGTGTTTCGCTTCGGTTCAGGCCATACAACAGCTGCAGCGCACAATGGACTCTTATCTTGTTTGTTTTTGATGGATTATTTTTTTTAATCTATTAGTATATTTAAAAATTAAATGCTATATCTATTAGCCTATCATTTAATTTTTCGCAGAACAATCCATAGACTAAATAAAGGCTGTTATTTACTAACATTGAGAAGCCTAAAATAATTTCAGAAAACTGGAAAAATAATAAAAAAATAATGTATTTACTTTCATATTTACATAACATATTTTCTTTATATGGGCCTCTTTATGTATGTATATGTTTATTTAACAATTAGTATTATTGTATACCATTTACTCTTGTTGTCATTATTGTTAGTTTCATTTATGCGTCGTAAAACACAAACAAGAAAGAAAAATGATAAGAAATAACATAATTTCTTAACGTGAAATCATTCTATAATTTGTTTTAGCTGTTTTACAACATCATGAAAAAGACAATGGGGCTCATTGTAGGCCATTGAGGTCTTTGATTGTTAGGGGCTATTAGTTAGAAAATAATCAAATTTCTCTCCATATTTTACAAAATAATGCTCAGATTTCTGTTTTTCACACGGTTTATCTCCACCAAATCTTGATTTTCCGTTGCCTCTGTTCTGGAAAGGCTTGCTATTCATGTCAGCATACTATTGAGTTGATAAGATGGATCATGTGGTCTCCTCCCTGATTCTGTCTCCGTCTTTTTTCCCCGGATCCTCTCAGGCCAGAAACCCAGGGCAGTCTGGAAACCTGCCATGTGACATTTGGCTTCCAGCGCTCCGTCAGAAGGTCAAAAGGGGGCCCGGTGCACATTTCATGGAAATGCAGAAACCCAGCGCGACACAGAACATCCAGCAACACGAATACCTCTGTCAGTCTTTGGATGATGTCAGTGGGTTTGACTGCAGCCATCAAGCAGCCGCACACCAACAATTGGCGCAAACGGAGACGTCCATGCGCACGTTTTCCCATAGGTCAAAACAGCACAACCACAAGTTTGCTATGAGCAAAAATATTTTCCCCTGGATGAAAGAGTCCAGACACTCAAACCAAAAGCACGGCAGGAGAATCGCAGGTCTGTATGAACAGGCAGCAATAATTTTAAAATGAGGCCTTTTCATTTATGCTCCCTTTAAGGAGCACTTAATGGAGGACATTACATCATATTTTCTCCTTTTCAGGTTCAGAAGGTCAGGAGGCTATTAATGAAGCTACAGTCAGGCATGTAGCAGGAGGATGAACACACCGTTTTAAAGCGGATGTCATTTGAAGAGATACACACTAGCTTTTAGCACCTTTCAAAACAAAGCTGCAAAATATATTTAAAAAACAGAACAAAAATAACAGTAAAATA
Organism: Chaunax sp. Z400; assembly: GCA_037577475.1. Lineage (NCBI taxonomy): Eukaryota > Metazoa > Chordata > Actinopteri > Lophiiformes > Chaunacidae > Chaunax > Chaunax sp. Z400. Next base: position 6,914,741 of record CM075203.1, on the reverse strand, counting down.
ACAGAAAGTATTGGGAAGAAGTTAAAAGTGAGAGAGCACATAAAGCCTATATTTAAAAAAGTAAAAAAAGTAAAAGAAATATTCTTAGAGTTTAATTCACCTTTTATAAGTCTAAGTCTAATCAAGTTTTTACATCACCCAAAACCACCAGTTTGTCTCAGAGGCCTTTAAAATTTGTACATATTTAAATTTAACCTTTGACTCTTGATTTAGACAAAGAAAAACTCTAATATCCACTTATAGACTGCAGAACTTACAAAACACCAAAAGTATTTGTGATGAACTCTAAAATATAGACACCAGGTCACCAATATGTTATTCCTCCTCTAATCCATGTCAGCCTGTACCACACCAGAACTGTGTGTAACACCATAGCCTCAAACTTAATTGTAAATCATCTTATGGTTGTGTTTTTGTTTTCTTTTAGCTTATGTCTTCCTGTTTTCTTACTGAAAATTAAGGAGCCCTTATACAATTAATCAAGGAAACAATCTGATGTTTTCTCCTTTCAAGGTTCATAAGGTCAGGATAATAAAGCCACAGTCAGGCATGGATAGACATACCGTGGCTTTAAGTCAGACTTCAGGCTCATTCCATTTTTACAATGTCATTTAAAAGAGATCATATGTGTAACACTTTTCAAAACAAATTTGAAATTATTTATTGAACCTTTGTTTAAACAGGTTAGGTGGGCTGAACATGCATGTTTTACAATAATGCCCTTTTAACATTATGGTAAAATATGAACAAAATAACATGAACAGACTCAATTAACAAAACAAAAACTGAAAACAAGTCTCAATGAAAGGAAGCAGGCAGAGAAAATAAATATAAACAGAAAAACAAAGCGGAAAAAAATGGAGAAAATTCAGATTAAAGTCAGAATTCTGACAGAATTTGTTTCAGAATTCTAAAAAAGAATTTTGACCTTTCAGAATTCTGCTTAAAGTCAGAATTCTAATATTTTTTTTGTCATGTGGCCCTAATCCTCTTCCGTAGATTACAACCTGTAATTAGAACCTCTTCCTTTTTTCTGTTTGTCTCCAGACTCCACCGTCAGTGACAAGTGTCCAAGCGCGAACCTGGCCTCCAAGAGAACGCGCACCGCGTACACGAGCGCGCAACTGGTGGAGCTGGAAAAGGAGTTCCACTTCAGCCGCTACCTGTGCAGGCCACGGCGGGTGGAGATGGCCAGCCTGCTCAACCTCCAGGAGAGGCAGATCAAGATTTGGTTCCAGAACCGGAGGATGAAGCAGAAGAAGGACGAAAGAGTTCAGGGCCTGACCACCATCAACTCCTCCTCATCATCGCCATCCTCCCCCTCCGCCCCGGGCAGCCCCACTCTGTCCAGCCTGGGTTATGTCCATCTGGGCGGGGATTACCAGCAGGCCTCCCCTCCGCTCAAGCCCCAACAACACCAGACCCAGCCGGTGTACCTTGCAGAATACTCCAAATATCCAACTCCAGGGTTCACGCACGGCCCGCAGTTTATGCAGTACAACACGCACGACAGCTCACACACAACAGACCCAAATATGGATCTGAACGGAACATATTTCCCACAGAGCTGCACTCAGGACAGAATTATGCAAGCTCCAAAACTGACTCATCTGTGAATCCTTTAACTCCACAAAAAACAACAACATTCCCTTTAATTTATAGAAGACTTGACTGATCTGTCTGGATGCACGCACTTTCATTATGAAGCTAGGCTATTTATTAGACCAATTCATCTAAGTATCAAGTCTTATTTATTTTTTATTTAGGTCACTTTATTAGGCTAATTTTGTGCATTTATTGTTATGTTCAGTGTGGGCTTCTTCAGACCATTTTTTTTTCAGAGACATTAGGAAATGCTGTAATTCATTCTTGTGTATCTTAAATTAAAATGCTGTTATTTCAGCTACATAAATAAACACAAGTCTGCAGAGATTTCTCAGCGTAAATGGAGCCAGTATACAAAAAGAAGACGACTATAATGCAGCTAAAACGTTGGAAAACATGGCAAATTCCCCCCCCCCCTTTTTTGTGTAAGCTTAATTAGCACTTGAGGTCTTTTCTAATATCACACTAATTGTAACTTGATTACGGATGAGTGCAGACGTGAATGGTTTAGGAAAATATTCGCCTCATGCGTCGCTAACTCACAAGCACGAAAAGAAGCCAGTAAACAAACTATATGGCTCTAAAATGTGTCTTTGTTCTTTTATGGGCAAAGTGGGCCACACAAGCTGTCAATCCTTAAAAGAGCGCATGATGGATGACTGAATGCACTGCGCTGCCTCTGAGTCAGTCTTTCTGCAGGATGCACGTTGTCGACAGTTTGTTTAGTTGTGTTTTTGCCAGTACGGCAGCACAACAGTTGAGCAAACTTACATTTAGATAAATTCGTAGCAAGTTTTAAATGTCGATATTTCCATTAAACGTGTTTTCCACACTGAAAATTACCGGTAAATCAGTGAAATGCAGAAAAACTCTACCACCGCTAAAAATGCATACAGGCCATGCATTAAAAAAGGCGAATAAATTTATATGAAAATTAACATTTAAAAAAAATCATTACTTGTGTTTCGCTTGTGTCGCATTCAGGTCAAAATAATAATTTATATATGTAGAAACTTGTACCTATATAGTAGCCTAATAATAATAAATAATATGAGTCCTATTTTCTAATTTTTGGAGGCCCTTATCTCAACACTTAAATTACTAAATCCATATTCATTCAATTATTGTTCTGGCTATTATTACGTTAAACATATTTGCCCATTAATTTTAAGAATGTCATTAATTTGTCATTTTGAGCTCTACTAACACTGTGGCTTAAAATTTGTTGTGATGTTCTTATCAGATGGTTGAGTGAATTTGATTGAAGCATTTGTCATGTAAATGCGAGCCGTTTGATGGACGAGGTTGCAGACTTGACAGAGTGCTGTAGGCCCTTTACCATTGGCGTGTAGCGGGTCACATGGTGTGTCAGGAAGGTGATATGAGGGTAGAAGGCAGTTTTACAGCTTTGACATACTACCTAGAAGGTTAGGGCAGAGGGAGCACCGATTAATGACTGCTTAGTCTTGATCAGTTGTGAACAAACAATAGGACCAGGTCCAGGATGAACTCCTACTTAGACTACCCCGTGTGTAATCGAGGGAATAATATTTTTAGTGCCAAGGCCGGATACCCCAATTTGAACCACGGATACGTGTCGTCCAACTCGTGCGCAACAAGTGATAGTTACGCACCGGACGGGCGTTTAGTTGCTGCAACTTCTGCGCCACACCAGACCCCGAACCTCTCTCTGCACCACCAAACACACGTCAACCTGGATCTACAGTTTGCAACACCTGGCAACTCCATGTATGGGCCACCTTTGGAGTACGGACATCACCAGTACGGCCTCGCACCCGAGCAGGACCGGAGCTACATTCATGCGCAAGTTTCACCCCTTGGAACAAACATGGCTCCCTACACTGGGGACAGTTGTGGGCCTGGAGTGGCAACCGGCAACCAGTATCCACATTTTGGCAACGGGGATCAGAGGCTGCAAGAATATTCAGAGAGTGTTTACTCAAGGTTACCACCACAAAGCAAGGAGAGGGATTTGGATCATGTGGAGGAACCTTCTAAAACATTCGATTGGATGAAAGTGAAGAGGAATCCACCTAAAACAGGTTCGTTCATCCTTTGACAAATTTGAGAATTAGAGCTGGAAACGCGAGAACCCACGAGACTGGAGGTAATATCGATCCACAGAGCGTTAAATACGCTGATATAATGGAGCCTAAGTGTTTTAAATTGTCCAGATTTTTTTTTAAAAATTTGACAACTAATGATTCTATTTTGTACTCATCCTCTCATTCACATTATTATCTAAACGCCACGCTTCAGGTCCGTGACTTTCCTGCTTTTCTGCATCATCCATTCATCCATCTCTTTCCACAGCTGTACTGTCAGAGTTCGGTGTTCCCGGCCAACACAACGTGATCCGAACCAACTTCACCACCAAGCAGCTGACCGAGCTGGAGAAAGAGTTCCACTTCAACAAATACCTGACGCGGGCACGGAGGGTGGAGGTCGCTGCCAGTCTGGAGCTCAACGAGACGCAGGTGAAAATATGGTTTCAGAACCGCAGGATGAAGCAGAAAAAACGCGAGAAACTTGGCTGCGCTTTGGCCAAACCTCCAGCACCTATGGAGAAACTCTCCTCTCCAAAGGCAAAAGGGAAAGACTGTGAACCATGATGTGACTAATGAAATAAACATGACTGTGGAGGCCTGAGCAGTCCTCCACCTCTTTACCTCAGTCACACCATTCCAGAAAAACTGTGAAAAATGCATGTGGACTTGTGAAGTATATACAGGGTATGTCTGTGTCTGCTTATGTGCTTATAGTGCATTGACTTCTGAATTGGATGCTGAGAACAAATGTGATGTTTTGTGTAGGAGCACTGGAGTAGGCAGTGTCACTGTTTGCACTATTTATTTACAGGGTATTTTTTCAACAATTCTTGAGATGATTTTAGCATAAAAAAAAAGGTCTATAACAAAATCTTTTGTATTTGCTGTTAATGTAAAATGAAAATGCTTGGGCTGTAACAATGCTGATAATACACATTAAGTCCAATGAAACTCTTACTTTTGTGACAAAATATGCTCCCTTTACTGAAGTTTTTTTTAAATATATGTATATAATAAATTGTTTTAAATCAGATTTTTAAAAAAAATCGTATTGCAACTTTGTTTTCTATATTTATTTCCATTAAAAGTCCTTCCAAAGTCCCCTTGCATAATGTGACAAGAGGAATCTTTCACAACACATGGGGTGGTTTCCAGTGACCTTTTCACCTCGAAATACCTCCAGGGGCTCTAAACATGACAACAAACTCCAGGGAGCCAGGGTGAGACCTTGATTTGTTACCTAAATTCTTCTTGGATACAGTTGACACACTTGTATTGTCCATAATTTGAGTCAAATACTTAAAAAAAAAACAGGAAATAAGTTGATTATTTAACCTTTCTGTGCTCATTTTGGCCTCACCTTAAGCTTTTTGTTAGACCTGACCACCTAGTTTCATCTGATGGGGCAGCAGTTTCAATATTTGCACTGGGTGTCAGGTTTGCGCACACAGTTTCTGCCCCAGCAGCTCTGGCCTGTTGGTGCCCTTTTTCCTAAAGCTGAGGTTCACACAGAGTTCAGGCACAAATGAATGCAGAGTCAATCTGTCAAGACACCAGAGTGGCTCGGAGAAGTCAACACTAGGCCTCTCACACTTAACACGTCTGCAGGTATTTGCTTTTAATATTAAGACTGAGGATATCCTATAGGCCATTTTCACAGTGTTCTGGTTTGTGCAAAGTGTTAGAAGTTCAGGGTCTTTGAATAAGATGCTTTTTTGTAAAGCAGCGGTCCTTTGAAATATAGCTGCATGAGTGTGCAGTTTTCTCACAACTATATTAAAAATTAATACAGTTCCACTAATAGAAGTTACAGTTGAAATACCATACGGCCCATTACTGTAAATTAGAAAAGAGCTGAGAGGTTTGTTTCCATGCATTTCTCTACGAACCAAAAGCTTCCTCCTTCACATGAGTCACAAGGCCAAGGACTGGGGAGGTGACAGTCGATATGAATTGTGACAGATTTAACAACACACCAAATAAAAAAAAAAGGGGGTCGGGGGGTAGGGGTAAAGAACAAGTGTGGGACTTCATTCCAGTGGTGTGATCCCTGCCATCTCTGCTGGTAATACCTCAGCGCTCCCAGCGGGCTCTCCATCTGGAGGTGTCAGAGTCGATGCTGCAGCCAACACCACGGAGACAGATGTTAAGTTGGGGGAGAGGAGAAGGAGGAGGAGGAGGATGTTTTTCACTTTTGGATCAGTGTAGTCCTCTTTGCCCTGATGCTGGAGAATGTAGGGAGGAGAAAAAAAGAATGAACACTGAGAAAACAGTGCAGCACGAGTCCCTGACTGCACAAACATGAGGTATCTTTATAAATACAGGAGTCGACATCTTTCCCCTTAGATATCATGCACATCTTGAGCCAGCCTGCCCCCCTCTGCACTTCGTTTGAGGTCAACCCAGTGCTGTTTGTACCCCATGCTGCTTGCAGTTGTTGCAGGCTCTTTTACAAGTCTATTGCCAGACTCACTTCCTTGGTTTTTCGACCAGTTCCTCTGTCGCATGTCACTGCAGGGTCCCGGGGCTTCAAAGGGAAACTAGATACAGTATTCATGGGATAATGGGGGGTTGGTCATCTAAGAGAGGAGTCATTTTTATTGGCAGATATCAACAGCTATATAGATATTTACACTACATTGACAAGATTTAGAGAAAAAAGGGAATATGTGGAAGTGCAGGAGAGAAATGTCCAATAAACAGGACAATTTTGACAATATTTATAAGATATATAAAATATCTTGTTAGGGATAGAAATATTAGGTAATATCATTGCCCCAGTGTTTTATTATAGTCGAACAACATTTATTAAAGGAAAAAGAAGTGGGGCTGCAATAATAAATTTTTTTTTTACTATTCATTAATTTGAGCATTATTTTCCTGATGAATTGTTTTGGTTTGTAAAACACCAAGTGAAAAATGCTCATCCCAGTTTCCCGGAGCCAACATCGACAACCGACATCATCTAATGTCTCGTTTTGTTCAGATGAATGGCCCCCAAAATCCAAAGATATTACATTTATTATAATGTAACACAATTAGAAATTTAGCGCCTTTATGAAGCTGGAACCATCAAATATTTGACATTTAGTAGCAGTAATAATTTAAATGTAAACAGTACTTTTAAGCACTTTTTGAAGTGTTGGTAATTCAAAGAAGCAAAAGAAACCATGAATATTCCCATATCTTATTCTTAGTCTGCAGATTTTTTACCTATATTAAGTTAATTTACACTATTTATCCACTGATGGGTGGAATACTGTCTTCTTCCTTTGTTATGGCACTGAGGCTCTTTTTAGCCCAGGCAGGGAGATTCTTGACAACCATCCCCCATCCGAGTCAGGCTCGATTGGATCTGGAAGCGCCAGCTGACCTGAAGCACCAGCCTCCTGGGTCCCTCTGCGACTGCATCCTTTCCCCGCTCCATCAGCATAGTAACTGAGAGAGACAAGTGACTTGGCTAGGGTTAACGTCTTAATACTCCCTGGGATTGCCTCCAGGATCCAAATGGCTGCCCCTAATAGTTTTCCTCCTCTGTGTGCCTGTCAGACCGCCATGACTATATGCCGTAAGAAAAACAAGACTAGCTGAGAGGCAGAGTAACGAAGCAGCACAATGAAATAATGAGGGGTGGCGAGGAAGACTACAGCACCCATGAAGGATTTGCTGCAAAGATACAGGTTGGAAGCGATGCTGGCTGCCTGGATACTGATGCACCCGTGCCTGGATACTTTGCATGGAGAGCCTGTACACTTGAAATTAAACCGGCTTCTTCCTTTGGAGGCCAGGATGGGAAAACCAGAACTCAATCAGTGTCACGTCACATGGTTCAAAGCGGCCAATTCGATACTGCCAGGAGGTTGAGAAATGCAAGGTGACAGTTCATTTTACCAGTGACAGTGTGTCGGTCTCGCTTGCTGGTTCCCCAGTCAATTCCCAGCGAGCAGTGAAGGTTGAGCATTGCTGGAGACAGACAGCAACCCCCCCCACCTCCATCCTCAGCACCACTCTCTGATCGACCCCGCTCTGCTTTGTATTCCAATTAACTGGACAGAAGGAGAGGCGGCAGTGTGCAGGATCACAAGCCCAGGCAGACACATTCTTCTGGCGTCCTTCCAGTCTCTCAATCCAACTGCTATCAATAGCGCTGTGCTTCCCTTTTCCCTTCCTTTGCCTTCCCTTTCCACGGCTCACGACAAGGGCCAGTTCTTCCAGTGGGATAATTCATATTCTTCTTTAACAACTGCCTCTGGGGACAATGTCACGGTAATGAAAAATAGGTTCCTCTCATACATTCATATATCACATGCAATATAGGTATGTAATCAGTCAGTCGAGTCAACGTACAGCGAGCTATAACTGCTATCCTTAACAGACACCTCAAATAATGCTGAATTAATATTTTGAAATGGCTCATATATCCTAACATAATACCATTTGAATGATTTTATATTCAATGCTCACGAGGCCAACACTGATTTGAGTACAAGCTGAGGGGTAACTCCCCGAGTCAGTCAATATGTGGCTGACTAAAGGTTGTGGATTTAGCGCAACACATTTGCTCTTCTATCCTTTGTGTCCTCAATCTATCATCACTTTTCACCTCAGCGCCACCAAAGCCCCCCCTACACTGACATATGTTTGAGCAATGGGTGGGTTGGGAATACAATGATTCTGAGGAAATCCGAAAAGTAAACTACCTCTTTTTAGCTCCTTGAGCAACACAAACATTTACAACAGACCCTCAAGAATCAGGCAACAAACTTCTTTTTTTTTTTAATCAAGGGTTTGACAGGTTTGAATTAGGGCAACACTTGAGCACCAACTTGAGATATTTGTAATCAGAAAAGGTGACACCTATTCTTGAAGTTTTCAAACAAATGCTGTAATTTGAGTCATCTGCCTTTTTTTTTTTTTATTTTTTTTTTACATCTGTAAGGTTTCAAAAAATGAATGCATTTTAGAGAAATTCCTCATTTTGAGCATAAACATGTCCTCAGACAAGATATTTCCTTTAATGAAATAAAGATAAAGACAGACAGAGCCTGAAAGACAAGCACGGGTGCTTCGCTATTTGTCTCTCTGGACTGCAAAAGAGTTTCTTGAGAATGCAGTGTAGTGTGTGTGTGTGTGTGTGTGTGTTTGTATGTGTGTGTGTGTGTGTGTGTGTGTGTGTGTGTGTTTGCAAGACAGGATACACACACTCAACCACACACCTTTCATGATGGTCTCCTTCATGCCCCGAGGATCCGCCTGACTCTCTCTCCTGGCTCTATCAGATCAGAGAGACCTGCTGTCCCTCCCCACACTGCAATGCAAATGAAAAGGAATGCGCTGATAAAAGGCCAGATCCTAAAGATGAGAGGGCAGAAGGAGGACAGAGGCAGCGAATGCTAAAGGGGGAGAGCCTCTTGGGGAGATGAGAGGTGGCGGAGGAGTCAGTGTTGGTAGTAGCGGGAGATCATAGCCTTGCTCCCCCTCATCGGCGTTTGATACAGGGCTTTTGTCGCTCTTTCAGCGGTGCATTGTTGGGTGGTGTAATCCCCATCGGATTACAAAGGGCTTCCCTTTTCATATGGGGCTGACCCAGCAGGCAGGTGGCTGGGGCTCTGTGGAGCTGTCAAGGGGAGGGAACCTCTTTTCCAGGGGAGGGGACCCCAGTTCCTCTTACCTTCACAGGGGCTTTTTTTCTAGGAGGCCAGTCAGGCGCAGGTCAACATGGGGACAATCCTGACATGGGATTCAACTCGCCCTGACCCTTTGGCTTCCTGTCGAGAGGTGACAAGGAAGGAGAACGTCATGAAGTAGTATTCAGGATGAAATATTTTAAATAACGAGTATGCATGGAAAAGAAACTATAGTCGTGAGACTTTTTTTGCAGTGTGGGAAAATAAAGTTAGATTTAAGAAGCACAAAACATTTCCTGTCTTATATTCTGTAAAGTCACTTATTTTATGACAATTTAGATATGATACAAAGTTTTTGCATGAAATCACATTTCTGTTAAAATACTCAGGCCTATTAGTCCTTGAAATGGTAATAAATGTTTAGTATTTGTCTGTGTGATGTTGCTGAGGATATCAAATAATCATTTTGCAAGCTTGAGTACACATTCCATGTCTTAAAAGGCTAAACAAACATTACATTAGTCCAACATATCCAGGGTATCCTGTCCATGTGAGCTGTGTCTGATTGAGCTTTGGTTACTTGATGACTTTCCCTGTAGTGTTTCAGTAATACTGGATCAATAAGGCCTTAGTCAGGCCCACCACTATTTCTGTTAGCGCTATTACCAATACCTCCACTACACTATTGTTGACCATGTCCATAAAAGCCCAGTCCAGGCCATCCTATTGCCGTTCACCCTCCACTGGCAATATAAACCATTCATCTTTGCCCTGTCAAATCTAGTGAGGGACCAATTTGGTGATATTCCATTCATGTGTTATCAGAAATTACATAATTATTTTCCAAGCTTGAAAGACACATAGCACTGCATTCTGTAATTTAAACACACACACACACACACACACACACACACACACACACACACACACACACACACACACACACACACACACACACACACACATATATGTAATTAATCACTTGAAAGTTAATGCACCATATATGGTCCTTAAATGCAGCACCACTTTAAGGACCATAAACTAGCACTATCTAGCTAGTTTATCTAGTCTATGGCTAAATATATTTAAAAAAAATTAATACCTTTGTTATAAACTTAATTGAAAAATATAGCTAATGTACAATAAAATAAAAAGATAAAAAATGTGTAAAACTTTCGACTGAAAGTATCACATCTCTGATTTACAATTTCGCAACTTCTTTTGACCAATGTACATGAAGGCAACGCCCCTTCCACTTTTATTACAACATTAGCCGGCAGATATATGAACTTACTCAGGTCGTATGAAGAGGAACGTCGTCTGCATTCAAAGGTTAACTTTAAAAGCGATAATTGAGCTAATTAAACTCCAGGTTAATTCAGATAACCAGTCGATGGCCTCGAACCCCATCTAATCATGCAGCAGTGGGTCAGCTGTAAACTCACTGTGCAACTTTGCATTTAGAGAAAACGGTAGAAAAATGACTAGTATGATAATCAGTGATGCTGGGATGATAAACAAAACGGTAGGTAAATTAAATCATCTAGCCAATGATCAAATAAATAACCCCCATACTTTGAAAAAGTAGAAATTAACGTCATATTTAGGCATTTTCTAATGACTTGAATTTGTTTATTAGCGAGGCCAATGTCTCACCAGCTGTGGTTTGTAATGGCAAACCGATGTGAGTGAATCAGAGCTCTGTAAAATATTACTTTGACCACTTTCACATAAAAAGGCTATATTTGTGGCCGTATGAAAAATATAAAATACTTGGAATAATATCTGCATAACACCAATAGCCTGCAATTTTTTTTCACCACAAAACTGGGACACACTGTATAAACCAGTGCATATGGAATTAAGTTGGCATTGACTACTACTTCTGGCAACAGGCTTGTAGGATAGAAATGATACAAGACCAAAACGTTACTTTATATCAGGGATATGAGAGATTTCATCATAATACTAGAGACAGAAAGGCCAGTTTACCCTTGTTCTTAAAGTAAATGAATAATTTCTCCAATAGTTTCTGTGCTGCTGGATGCAGTGTTTAATATCAGAGTCATTCAGATGTTATTTCAATGGTTTTGGTTTGGGAAACATTTTCAAGGTCCAGTTCAACTTCCGGTGACCCCATGCAGCTACAACCTTAAGGAATGAAGAGCTTTTTTTCATCTGAAGAAACTCCTAAGGGGAGTCCCACTTTGCTGACCAGTATTATTTTAAATAATGTTGTACTTCATTGATCCCCGTTTAGAAATTGGCTGTTCTTCCCACATTGCAGAGATGTCAGGCTGCAATAGATCAGCACCAGAGCAGCAAATCGGGAGCTGGCAGGGATTCATTGACTTGCTCAAGGACACTTCAGCAGTCCAAATGCTTTCCAACTTGGACATGCGAGCCCAGGTTGAAGGTATGGTCAATGGGATTTTAGTATTAATTACCGCATTGCAGATTGTTGGCAAGATTTGTAACAAAAAACCCCCCATTTGATCAGTTGTATCCATTTCCATTTGATTATGGGACAGTTTAACATCCATGTTTACAGAAGGGAAAGCAGAAGAAGAGAGCAGAAATACTGAAGCAGATGACGTCATATCCAAAGTCTCCATGCTCATGTTATTTTTTAAAGTTTCCCACAAGCTCTTGCATGTAGAGAAACTCAGACTCATACTTCGTAGTTCTAATGACAAATTTGAGAAAATGTGCCATCCCTTCCTTAACCACCCGGAATCTATACTATACAGCATTTAAGCTTTTCAAATATAATTCTTAAGCCACCTGAACATTTTGGAATCATTTCTTGTCCTAATTTAAATGTAAATGTTATTTGCATTTAAATGATCTGCAAAACCTAAAACCAATAAAACAATTTGAAATGAACATCTCTATCTACATAACATTTATATTTATTTTCTAGGTTTGTTCACATCTTTTTCACTGTGTTCAGAATCATGATCATAGTCTGTCAAACTTCGTCATGAGCCTCAACTGTACTGCAGAGGAAGTTGTTATCTGTGGTCCTGCTCCACCCCATTTTGTGCAAATCTTGATGCATGCAAGGAAGTTCAGTTTCAGAACTAGAAGAGACAGGTGGTTAGACGCTGTGTCAACTGATCTGAGAGAGTGTGTGTGTGTGTGTGTGTGTGTGTGTGAGCATGTTCCTGGCTCATGTTCATGTCATTGAGTTGTAAGAGGCTTGGTGTACATAGACTGCAATGTAGAGTAAAAACTAAAGTGTGAAGGGTCAGAAAGAGTCTGAAAAGTCAGCAAACCAAAGAGTCTCGAGTTGGACGGGTAAAAGCCAGGGATGGGGACAATCCCGAACGACATTAGGAGGCTTTTGGATGGTAATGTATTTTATTTTCCACAGTAAGTAATGCTTGTATCAAAGGAGTGTAACTATGGAAACATATTGAAAGCAGGCATGTTTATCAGAACAAAAAAGGATTCTACTAGGTGAGTGTCTTTATGTGAGAGTCTAGTTGTGAGCACACAGACAGTTGAGAGAACCTTAAGTTATAGAAAATGCTCCCACCTGCTGTATTTACCATACAAACAAAAGTAGACACAACAACATACAAATACATTTGTCTATGTTTGTCTATCATGGCACCATGACATTTACTACATTTGCATGTGTACTGCCTTGCCATCCAACAGTGCCTTTGGAGTAACATTTGCATATTCCAGGCTGTTTGTGTAATATGGGAGAGAGGATATAAAGACATTGAATCAGATAAGTGATGTGAGGCAACCTCTTTCACAAGCATCGCTCTGGCTTTACAGGCTAATATTCAATAACACGGTGGAAGAAACTATTAATCATAACAACCTTCCACCTGCAGACATTTTAAAATTTAATGTCTCACCTCTATGTCTTTCATTCTCACAGGTCAAGTCACACAAAGAGCCGTTGTATGTTTTTAGGCCCCGAAGAAACAATATATAGTAATACTAGTATAAGCAGCTTAAATGTCTCGGTATGCAGTCATCACTATAAAGACACTGGAATATTTTAAAAACTTTATTTGTAATAATTTGCATCAGCTGGACCTTTAATGTAATCTATGAATGTATTTTACGCCATTACCATTTGAAAGATAGGCACGATACAGGCAGTGGACACCCGAAAGCATTAAGCTGTAGTCTTTGAAAAAGAAGAAGCACTGATCTGAGACCTGTGACTGAGGAACCAGGATCAGATCCAAAAGACATTTAGATTTAATTGTCAAATATTTGTACACAGAAACAAGTCGTGATGAAAAAACTGCACGGTTTGTGCGTTAGCATGCATTATATTGTACACGTGTTCGTGTTCATGTGGTCGTGTCCCATATGCTGTCTGAATATAATAAGGTGGCACAATTTGATTTCAGAAATAAAACAGAATGTAGCATTTTTGAATTTGGAATTTTATTCTCAAAATAAGTCATGATAGGTGGAGCAAATCGGTTACAAGTATTAAAAACCCATTTAATATCTGTCAGGAAATAGATTGTTCAGTGTTTGGAACCTTCAGAACGTAAACACTTGCAGTGTTTCCTGTTCTTTTCAGACTGTGAGCTGTTTGTGTCAGAGATTCTTCAAGATGAAGACCTCAGTGAAAACGCCCAAGAGACACGCAAAGTCTTACTTAACAACTTCAGGGTTGTCCATGTAAGGTAGGTTTTTACTTCTAGAGTCAGCAGTAAATCGGCTTTTAGCAAGACACACAAAGCTGCTTTACTAGCCAAGTGTCACACTGTAATTTCATGACGCCATTATCTGACATTTGCTGTTAATACCACAGAAGAACCTTAATTGTTGCTGTAATTGCTTTAAACACAGTTTGCAAAATTACATTAGAAGGAGCTCATTTAGTCTAATGGTGTCACCTTCAAGACCTCATTCTTGCTCTTATTTATTGTTATTAAAAGTTTTTAAAGATCCTATAGAATCTGTTGTTTTCATCTGGATGATGTCATCTTAATGTGACTTCATTTCCAAATATGATTAACAGCCCATGAACCCCCTCAAAAATTCAAACTCTAGTTTGAAGTACTGTATGATGGTTTACTGCGAAAAAAACAACTCTACTGGTGTTGGCTGCGCTGCATGACAAGAGATGCATGCGCCAGTACACAAAAGTTGTGGTTTTGTGGTCTCATGTTCAGGAAATGATAACAGAATATATGAGGCAATATTGGGGCTGAGTTGTCTGAAAAATGAAAACAGAAAACTTTTCAATTCAGTGCAAAAAACAATGATGGATTCTTATTTATATTTTTCAGAAACCCTCAAGAATTCCCCTTTCCATGTAAGTAAAATGATGCCGAACAATCTCTACTGTATCTACATTGACTATAGAGTTGTGTCAGCTGTATGTGTCCTTACGTGTAGTCTTTAATTAATGACTCACCCTATAACATTTGCATTATCTCTCTCTGTATCACACATATACACACATGTCCACTGAAACATACTCACACTTAGCGGACTATAGAGATGAAGAGGGTTCTGATGACAACCGTAGTTCCAGCCTGGGTCGCTCTGCCCAATCAGATGACGCCTCATTAGCCTCTGACAACCAGGATGATGGAGCCCCAGAGTGTAAGTTAACATTTGCCCTGATTCTGACTCCCTGTGTGTGTGTGTGTGTGTGTGATTTTGCTTTATTTGATCTATTTGATCAGAGCCTCCCAGGAGCCTTTACATAAAGGGGAAAAAGAAGAAGAATTTAAGCAGTGGTAACTCTCCCAGAGCTCCTACCATCTACTTTAAGGACAATGGAGTGAAATTTTAGCCCGAATAATGAAGGGTACATGTCTATATTATGTGTGTAGGTACAGTATGCAAGGAATTCTGCACTGAAAAGGGAAAAGGGAAAAAAGAGGAGTCAGTGTTTCACGAGACAATGCAGTATTTCTCTGAGAGAACTATGCGGTTTTGTCACACGACCCTCATTGGCACACCTATACCTTCCTGCAGGAAGTGCAGTCGGACCCTTTAGCTGTGTATCGTCGCTCACCCTCTATTTGAAAAAGACAGACCACGAGTGTGAGATTTCTCTCTTACCTCTCTGCCTGGCTCCAGTGACATCATGACTCCTCCTCCTTCTCCTCCTGGCCAGTGTGCAGGTAGGTTGTCCTGATGCTGGAGAAAAGGGGGCTGGTAGTTTACAAAGACCCGATTGGGGACCTAGAGCTCCCTCCAGTGGCAGATCCTCCTATCCCTACCCTGATCTGTCCCTTTTAGCTTTATGTGTGGACTGAGGGCGTCATGGAGGTGGCCCACACAGAGTGGAGGCCTTGTAGCTGCAGGCTAATGCAGTGATTGATTGACTCCAAGCCCCTCTATTCTTTCACAACTGGGTTTGAAATACAACACTGTACCTGAGGGGCCGTGTGTGTTTCATCCCTCTCTCCCTTTATCAATCTTTCCCTCTACCTTCCTTTCTCGAACTTGCCCTCCCGCCCATTCAGACTTTTTGTATTTCTGACTCTGGGTGCCAGCTAATAGCCCTTGACGTGACATGCTGCAGGTGGGCATTATGGACTCAACTGCCTCAGGTGCCCATCTCTACCCTGTGCCTGCCGAAGCTGGAATCATGTGGAATCTCCTAATGTGAAAGAAGAAAACGTTGTCACCATTTTAATGCCAGCTGGATGTAGTCAGAAACAATCTCTTTATTTGGAAAAAGGCTTAATGAATTCTTCCATCCTTCGCCCACAGAAGAATAACTGCCGTCTTTTTCTACAACGCCGGGGAAAAAAAAAACTATAGTAAACAAATCATGGCAGATGGTGGCAAGATTGACCACAAGACAATTATAATTAATTTTTTGGAATTGTTCATTTCAGAATAAACAAGGCTAAATTTCTTTGGGGGAAACAAACAAAATCAAACTATAAAATGCTTAAAAAATTTCCCTCATGGCTATAATGGTTACACACCCATCTACAAACTACGCCGTCTGTTACTGTGGATGCAATAGTTGTTAACGCTCGAACATTGTGTCACGCCATTGTTGGTGTTAAATGTGAGGAATAGCCAATTATGCAGCACGACCAGAATCTTCGTTTTTCTTTCATTTGCATTTTTGTTTTGAATATTGAAAAGTAATGTCCCTTGACACCAAACAGCTACACACATTTTACTGTCGGATCAATTATCGTAACGTTTGATTCTGTGGGGAAAATCCGTGTGCTTTTATTGCTGGGAGACGGCAACCGTGTTTAGCGCAGTGAATGGCCTGTGTCCTCACTAAAA
This sequence comes from Chaunax sp. Z400, assembly GCA_037577475.1. Taxonomy (NCBI): domain Eukaryota; kingdom Metazoa; phylum Chordata; class Actinopteri; order Lophiiformes; family Chaunacidae; genus Chaunax; species Chaunax sp. Z400. The sequence continues at coordinate 6,898,186 of CM075203.1, read as the reverse complement.
GGGCATCTGGAGTTCAGAGTTCATTCTCTGTTCACTGCTGGTTGAAAGAAACGTCTCACACTTTTCTGCTGGTTTCAATGGAAGAACAAATGTTTGCAGAAAATAATTGCATGGCCACTAAATGAAATCGGTGACATTTTTAGAGGAACAAAAATCCAACGGTGATGCTTTGGGTTTATTTACATTTTCCTTTTACTAACCTCTCTTACAAATATATAATTTTGTGATTTAGCAAATAGCACTTGGCTATAAGAAGGGAGTAGAATATTGATTTTTTTTTTCTCTCTTGAGTTGATCTGTATCATTTTATTTGAGCCTACTGTACACAATAGAGACTTTGTGACTTGGAGGATGTATTGTCCGTGGTAATCGACTGGCTGCCTTCGCTGCTCTCTGTTCCCTAACCAGAGAGTGAGTGAGTGTGAAGTCGATGGCTGTTTTTACACACAGGAGGAGCCTGTGCCATTTGATTAGATGCTGTGGCCTGTTGTCTTCAGTGGACTGGGTGACACTAGATTTGTAATGGCTGACAGGAACAGATGGAGCCTCCATTGTTAGCCCGGGTGTCTGCATGGTAATGTGAACTGAGTTTCACCCGCCGACCGCACTGGTGACCTGACCGCGCCTGTAGCCTCACCCTAGCCTCTTCGGCCCCCTTTAGCACCCTCCACCCGAACCCCCTTTTCCCTCTGTGCTACTTGGGGCTCGCACACGTTCCCAGGATATTTATTTCACTCCTTCCATCGCACACTCTCTGCCATTCCGATACATTTTGCATCCGAAAACAAATATATGTACAGAATTTCTCCCTGTGGCATGGAGAATCTCCTTTTACATACACACACATACACAGACAAAGACCCCAGGAGACAGCTGGAGATGTGGGGCTTTTAGCCCCATCATGCTGTTTGCAGGTCAAGTTTACAAAGTTGGAATGGCCTGTTTGTTTTTCTTTTGGGGGAGCACTGCTGGGCGCTCAGGGATGTTTGCTGGGAAGCTACAGAGATGATAGAGCACTGCACGAAGAGCCTCGTCCCAGGTGGCGCTCTGGAAAGATGGCGCGTTTGATACATCTCCCTTTTATTTTTCTTTGTGTGAGTGTAATGATTTCTTTTATGATGTACCAGTACAGTAATTGTTTAGGTGTGGACATTGGCTCCAAAGAATTTATTCACAATTCTTAGATCCCAAGTGTCTTCTGCCATACTTATATCAAGTCACTCTCCATTTGTGATTGGTGTTTGTTTACTGAAACGTTTGACTGATCCCACATACAAATGTGATCATTTACATAAACTGGCAAATGTTATCTCGTCATTTAGATTTACATGAAACGTCTTGGATATCATTTCATTTGACATTAACTCTAGTGGGGCTAAAACGTATGATTATTTGGATTATTCCACTCATCGTTTTCTCAATTAATTATTTAATTATTGGTTCTAATTCACAATATCCTAAAGTCCAAGTTAAATGATTTAAATTGCATTTTTTTCATACGAAGATTTTCAATTTAGAATTTAGTAAAAAAAAAAAAAATGCTGCAAATCGTCACAATTTATTGGCCAGAACTTTGGCTCGAAAAATGTCTCATAGTTTTAATCAATTATTAGTTTTAGCTCTAGTTCTAGCAGGTGTGTCGTCCTATTTAAACAATGCAGGAACGTGACTCCTGTCAGTAATTACTGTGCCGTTTCAATTTCCAAAACCAATTACTTGCACTAGAATGCAGTAGGGTAACCAATTTGAAGTTATGTCTCACTGTTGCTTATTTCTCATTTGAATATGAGGAGCCGGTGCACAGTAGCAACATTATTATTACGTGGTGCTGTTAAATAGAATATTAAATCTAAATATTCTCATATTGGCTGAAGATTGATAAAGCTGTATAAAGTGAAGGACTTTTCAAGGTGCATTGGTAGTGGGTGAAATAGGAAAAACAATACCAGCTGACGGATTGATACTCCAGCGTGGAGGTAATCAGCAATGTTTAAGGCACCAAGTGGCCCTTGTCTGTGTTTGAAGCCAAAGTCTGTTGAGTCATGGAGAAGTTTCTGGATGCTTAAAAGACAAGAGACACAGGAAAAACTGTTGAGATGTCGCTTAGTCAACCGTTTTGTAGCATTTACCCCAATTTGTCTCTCTTGTACGCAGCACCTGGACAGTATTTTGGGTCTGCATAGATAACCTCCTTGCAGGTTTACTGGCCTGTGGTCATGCTGTCTGCCCACATACTGAACTTTTGACCTTTGGCCTCTTGCTTGGCCAACCTGTGACCTGTCTGCTCTTAGTCCAGAGTTGTGTGAATGATTGGCCTTCCCGTCACATAATGCCCACCGGTCATGAAGTTTCTTTGGACTCTTTGATAACCATCTACTGTATCTCGTCATCAAAATATCCGCCTGGAGATTAATTTTTCACGGCATTTATCGGTGTATGGATTTTGTGACATTTAAATAGCGGCTGATAGTTTGCGAGGAAGCGAGGAATATGCTAATGACCTCCACACTTCCCCATTCTCCTTCACTCTCCTTTCCTTTCCTCTCTGTTACAGCCTGTGTGCTTGTCTAGAAAGACACACTTGCGCACACACAGACACACACACACACACACACACACACACACACACACACACACACACACACACACACACACACACACACACACACACACACACACACACACACACACACATTACGAGGCAGCAGCAGGCTCTGTGCATTTCTGCGACTGCTTGCCACCAGGGTTCAAAAGTTCATACTATTCCCCCTAGGGCTACTGTGCTGCTGCAGATGCTGATAGTCTTCTCTCTCTCTCTCCCTCTCTCTCTCTCTCTCTCTCTCTCCCCCAGCTGCCTTTCTCTCCCTCTCTCCCTCGCTGTTTACACTATTAATCTTGTACATTCTCCCTCACAAACTCACTCACACTGCCTGGCAAGAAGAGAGCGGCTTGAAGGGGGGATTTGGACGTATTTAACAGAAGGGCATCCATCACTCTCGTCTCCGGCTTCACCCCCACCAAAAGCCACACCGTGCAGTTTTTGCATCCTCCCACTTTGTAAGCCCTCTGATGCAGCTCTCCCCTCATTTGCTTTGTTTTATTGTTGCATCGCATATAATTACATCCCTCTGTTGCCTCTGGTGTAGCGCCGTGCTGAAACCCAGGGAAAACAGGCGAAGGGAAATGTGTTTTAGTCCATCTATAAAGAGGGACATAGGCAGAATGCAAAGTGGGAACCTGGGGCAGGGTGGCTCCTAATCTCCCCCAGAGCTGTCAATGTCACAGACAAATAGCAAAACTATCAGATGCGGTGGGTTCACCCAGAGGTTAGCGTTCCCAGGTACCTCCTGCATTCACTCCCTCTCTTTCTCCCCCTGCCTTGCAAATGAGAATTTGATTTTGCCCTCCACTGGAATCCATTTCTGGAGATGAATGAAGTTTCAATGCCAAGCCCAGGTGGCCCCGGTGATTTCTTAGGGAAATAAATGAACATGGGAGAGATGTGTTGGCCTGTACACAGACAGTGACACGACAGCTCCCAAAGCCTCTGGGATCCCTCTGTTTAATTGTTGCTGTAATGTACCACTTTAATTTCATTAACACGCCTTTGCGGAGTTATTCTATGATGTTGGGATTGCATGCCTCTTTACGCCAGGATCTCTGCACTGGAAGAAGTCAGCACTGTGTATCTGTGCCAATGGTAATAGGGCTGCTGTGGGCTTGTACGCTGTTGGAAAATTGCTTATCTACAATTTCACCATTGATTTATTGTGGTCCATGCTGTAAGTTAGCTTATTTAGAGGAAATGGAGTCAGAAACCATTCAATTTAGAAAACATTTTGTAGGAAAGGAACTTTGTCTGGCAGAATGAAGACTGTGATTAGTTGTATTTAAACAACAACAAAAAAAAATTCAGTTTGGATAACTAACTTAAAAATCTACATTCCTAACAACACTGATCAAATTTAAAGTGACAACATTTAATAAAAATGTCAGGCTTAAATCAACATGGTTAAATTATCGATTTTTAAAGTATGAGAAGGGATTTTGATTTTGTTGGCATGTGATAAAACTAGAAGGACTGTGTTCGATTTTATTAAATAATCATACTTACTGGTTTATATTGCATGAAATTATTTATTAGTTCATTTGTTTATTGTCACAACCTCAGTTTGATTTCTGCAGCAGTTACTGTCATAGAGGTGGATTTACAGTTTTCCTCTGAATGACACGCTACAATTTTTTTTCCCGGATTTATTTACATGTTTATTTTCAAACAAAAACACACACACAGCAAACACACAAGAAATATGAGATTAAAAAAGTTGTAAGTTATTAAATGCTCCACAAAAAAAAATTGAACGCTGAAAAAAAATCCTTTTTTTTTGCACAGTTTTTATTTTATTAGTATTTTGTTTTTCCTGTAAATCTTAACCGGTCATAAAAAAAAAATGTATACTCAATTTTAAGCTAATCAGTATTTAGATGATTCATTCTATTGAGGCTATTTTAAAGTCATACATATTTCCTGTAGTGAAAAAGTCAAACAACCTGAAAAGAACTGCAACATACAGTATATATCTAAGTTGTTCCTGAAAGGCCAAATTAAATAATTATTCAGCCATTACTCGTATTTTCTTTACGAAAGATTGAATATAAAACTACTAAAACAATGCTAAAATATAATCAATATATTATAGTCAGTAATCAGTATTATTTTAAGGTGGGCAAATATTAAGAATGAATTTAAAACACAGTAAAACATGTTAAATTTTCTCTAACACCTGTTGCCCATGGACTTGCTGGTGATTTATGAAAGGAGTCAAAGAATGATGCTCTATATATATATATGTTTTTTTGGCATAATGTGTAACAGCAGCGACTATAAAATAAGGGCAATTGCATAAATACGGTAAGAGGCGTGATATATTGCTCAGAAAGCACAGCGTAATAACACAGTTCTCATGAACATATTTACATACCGTAATTGCTAAAATTATATTTAAAGCATTTTAGTTTAAAATGTTTCTCTTAGACATTTTAACGTTGCAATAACGGCACATTCAGAGGGCAAGTGTATTGTATTTTCTGAGTGTTTTTCCCTCTGGGCTCTGTCATTGACTGCGTTATATCCCGTTTTTATCACAGATATGGAGGCTCTCCTGTGGGCCTCAGCTTCTCCATTGTTGGTATTTATATTCTTACTACTGTTTTTTTTTCTTTCTTTCTTTTTTGTCTGTGTCAGTGAAGCAGCTAGAAACCATCCCCAGCGATTAGAAGATCATTGTATCTGCAGTTAAGCATTTGAATAGTGGTAGTAAATCTAGAAAAAGGAAATTCAGGGTCGCTGTATACGCTGCTTATGGCTGCCCAGGGGGAAGACAATGTCACATAGTAAATTTAGCCTCTTAGTGTCTTTAGTGTGGCCGGCCTGAGATGTTTGAATGTAGGAATAGAGCAAAAGGGAGCCGAGAATCACTTGACATCTCCTATGTAGAGGCACAGAAATCTTTACATTTTAATGTTAAATTGCATCAGGTGTAATACAGACAATAAAAGAAAGACAAGCCAGATATTGCACTGCAGTTGTGATATAATTGCATTTCCAGATTGTTTTTAAGAAAACTGTTATAGACACAATGTTTCATGGCATTAAAATATTTCCTTACCTTAAAGTTTTTATTCTCTTCTCCTTCGCTTATAGTCATAAAGTTGTTTTTTTTAAATCTCAAGTCAGAAAAAGATTTGCTTAAGGATTGTAAACAGATTGACATCCTTTACAAAAAAAAAAAAAAAAAAAAAAAATCCCCAATCACTCCTGCATTCATTCCCAGTCCCATTAAACTTTATTAGTCAACCATGCAGGCATCATGCACCCTGATATAATGCACTGCATGTTTTCTTTGGTTCAAACACATGCATTAGGAGGTTCTAAACATGGTTTATGTATCGATGACTGAAGTCTTAATCAAATCAGGTGGAGGAGAGGAGGGCAGGGAAGACATTCTGCCCTTAACCTCAGTGCCTCTCAGTCTCTCTCCTCCCCTTTGACGGCTGCCTCGCTGGAGGGACGCACAGCAGAGGCCTTCTGCCATAATGAGGAAAAATGTATCAATTTAGCTTCCTGCGTGCAGATTGAGCACCGGGTGGGTGAAGGTGCACCGAGTGAATCCTTTTTCCTAATCAAGGACAGTATCGAAGAGGACTGCGGTTTTGCTCGCTTCGCCTGTAAAGTCAGCAGCATTCTTCCCTGCAGCCCCCTCAGGGCCAGGGGGAGCCTCTCTCTGCCTTCTGTTTCACCTCATCAGCAGAGTTCACATGGGGGTCAGGTCCTGCCCCCCTGATGCTGCATTCAATGCAATACCTCTTGCATCGAAGGGCACTGTGAAAGCCCTCATGCTCAAGGACTAAGCACAGGAGAAAGAAAACATATGATATCTCGCTGATTTTGATTCCTATCTGTGCTGTGAGGGGTCACCTTCTCTACACGCTTCTAAATACAATAGATGCATTGATCCCTTAATAATTTATTCATTCTTATTAAGTGGCATTTGGTAACTGATGGTAACTGTGTATGTTGCATTTTACCTGTATCTCTGCATCGAAAAAAAATCAGATGATCTCTTTCAGTAGTTTTACTATTTATTTGCTTGTCAATTTTTTTTTTTAAGCACCAGAAGACCAAGTCAAATTCTTTGTATGTGTAAACGTACTTGGCTATAAAACCTTTCTGATTTTTTTTGAGTCTGAAAGCACACAAAAAACAACAACATTAGTGTAAATCTATAAGTGGAATTTTCATCCTGGTCAATCTGTTTTAGCATTTTTTTAAAAATACAGATACACCAAAAATACACTGATTACAGCTTCTCAAATTTAGTTGCTGGATTAAAGACGTAGTTATGTGTACTTTTCACTGTTTTATGTTGTTGTAAATGGCAAGCAATTCACGAAAATAACACGGCAGACCGACAATTAGTAGAATGCAACATAAAGAAAAGAAACCAAGCAGACACGTACAGTGCTCATGACAGTCGCAATAACTTCACAACAGCAGATGCGACTTAAGCAGCACAAATGACTACGAATATAAAGTAGAATCTTAAGCTAAAAAACCCCCAAAAAACTACTGAAATATTGACCTTCAAGCAAACAGAACGCACAACACACACTCTCGCTACAGAAAAAGAAGAGACACATAAGACAACCAATAATACATCTTCCACAACACATATACAGTATATTACATTATATACAGTATATAACTGCATGACTGCATTTCAAAACACAAATAGCCGTACAGCATAACAAAAGAACATTTTTAATAAGGGCTTTTTTTCTCCGCTCATCTCACCGTCTGTCTCCATGGAGCTCCCTAACTTCTGTTGTTTCTATAGCTGTGCATACAATAGTGGTTCCTGCCTTTGGATGTACATGTTCCCCCTGCTGAGACTGAACCCTGCCAATGCTGTCTGTCACTCTGCCTTCCTACCGTCTCAAAATAAAGGCACTAAAGTGACGGCTGCACTTTCAATCTCTTGTCGCACCATCAACATCTTCAGCGCAGTTTTGTGTTTTCATAACATCTTTGTTGCATTATGACCACCGTTAGATCTAATGTAACATATTAGTCCTCCCACCCAACCATTTCCCTTCATTTTGATTCACTCTCTATCCAGCCTTTGATTGACTTTCAGCCTAAGTAAAGTGGATTTTAATGAGAGAATACATTAACTCCCTCTGGTCATGCTAACATAAATCAGCCTTTTCTTGCGGGATCAACTGCTGAGCTCATAACACCATGCTGAGAGAGTGTGAATAACCAAATGAGAGATTGCGGCTGTGGCAAACGGCTGCCAGCTCAGATGCATTGTTGTGCATCCCCCCCCCGAGTTTAAGAGAAGTTCAGGGAGGTATAACAGAACAGAGCACTTATCAGCACACAGGTCAGCTTCCTTATGGAAATCTGCCTTTGTCAGGAACAATTAAATGCATATCTCTAGTCAATTTCTATTGATTATTTCCTTCCATTTGGAAATGTAGTGACTCATATCTTTTCTTGCTGATGACCACTGAGAGTGATTAGATTCAGTTAGCATGGCCTGTAGCAACTCCTCACCTTGATTTACAAAATACGTGACGCGACTCTAACATCACATTTATCTGCTTCTCTTTGTTGGTAATTGCACTCAGCTAAATAGGTTATGCTGAAATATCAATAAATTGCCATCAAATTAATGTCGATACCAAAGCTGTGGATGGTGCTAATTAAAACGCAAAAGGGATGAAAATGAAGCTATGGCATTGCCCTGAATAATTGATAACGCAATTTATGATTTTTATGAAAGAGTGCCGTCTGTCTGTGATTTTGATGAGGCCTTAATTAGATGCATTAATGTGTCTCTCTGTGCCTGTAGTCATGCTCAAAACTCAAACACCATGATGGTTGTTGGGTTTTTTTAATGCTCTAAATTACACATTTTCAAACAACATTACCTCTGAATATCCACTTTAAATTGCATGGGTCCCAAAGAGGTGTTAGTGTGTAATTTTCATTAAAGGAGGCATTGTTAACTCAGGACCAATCAGATTCTGCTTTTTGTGTTGGGTGGGACCAAGCAGCATAAAGCAGCGGGATGCGTTTAGGTTCTGCTGCTACCCTGTGGAAGAATCTCGAACTCTTGCGTACATGTTTTAATGTCCATTAAAGTCTATCAGTTGTCTGACACGGGTATAGAGTTGGAGTTCCGCACAAAGCAGGACAGTCAAGTGAGGTCAGGTCACGTGGCGTTAAAGTGTTAAAGATGCATGAATGTGTAATGTTTATTGACTCAAGCAGATCAGAGTGATCCCGTGTTGATTTTTGTACCTCCTCATCTATTAGCCCGGCTCCACCTTTGAGATAAATGAAGAGCGAGGGATGCAGACAGATGAGGGGATTAGAAGTGGGCCGTAACAGGGAAGTAGGCCCAGAAAAAAAATGGACGGACTGCCGGCGGATAGATGAGGTGGGGGAGCATAATGACCGCTGTTTGTTATGATGTACTGAATCAGTTCTCTTTGACAAAACAGTCCTTAGCACCTCTGTATTTATAGTGTCACTGGTCAGTCCATCGACAAAGGCAGGCTGATGATATGTGAGTGTGTTAGTGCAGAGAGGTGTCTGGGGCTCTGCTCTGGAATGACCCTCTCATCTGTCAGTCCCCATGGCTGAAGTGGTGCTGGGTTATCGCATCACAGGCCGGATCGTTGTGAACTTAAATCCCTGGAATGTTAGTCAAGCAAAAAAAAAAAACCCACATCAGCTTTATTTTGATCTGTAGATCAAAGTTTTCCAGACAGACGTCACTGTGAATAGGCTGAAAGCTTTCAGAGAGCATCACCATGGTTGGGTTCGGCATTTTTTCATGTTGCTGATTTTTATGGATGAGAAAGAGGCTCCTTATTGTCAAATGTTGGGGGATGCTCTTTGTTTAAGAGCCAGAGGACTCAGTTGTGGGATGACATGTTGGGTTTTTCCCAGCAGTTAAACACGTCCTTTCTGTGAGGGATGAACTCCAGGCTTTCCCTTTGTCATCAGTAGTCTGAATGGGATGCCACACTTACTGGTGTAAATGGTCTTTAAATTGCTTCTGTGTTTCAGATGAAAAAGGCGGTTCCTGCTTTCCTGTTCCCTTTTTTCCTTGCAAGGCTAATGCCTGTTGAGTGATGAATTCAGAGAAAGCTTAGCTTTGTTTTTGACCCATGCATGAAGCCAGGTACTCGTCTTGTAGCACAGAGCGGAAGACGACCCTTGAGGCTGACGTGAGGTCAGCTTTACAAGTTGCTCACTAATGGGTGAGGGCTAGGGAATAGGTCAAATATACAGATTTCTTGTTAAAACGTCAAACTTATCTTAAACAAAGAACAGCTGGTTAAAGCAGCTTTCCCCAAGGCTTCCAAGTGGTTGAGTGTTATAGTTGATTAGTATATTACTACTTCACAGTGTTTCTGTATGGGATGCACCGATTGGCCTGTCGGCAAATAAGATGACATCCACCTATTGCAGTGGCAAATGTTTCTCTGTTGGGTTGTGTCACAGTTTGTAAGATTAGGTAAGTAGTGACTAAATCTTTTCATTTACTGTTAAGTTGTATAGCTGCCCCAAATTGGCTTTGGAAGAAGTTACTTTTCAAAAAAATCTTTTTTATGTGCAAGGTTATGTAAAGATTGATCTGATTTGCGCTGTGTTTATATTGGTGAAGGGATTTGATAGTTTAACAATCCAATTATTTTTTTTATATTTAATGTTTCTTTGTGTCCCTGACAGAAAAGGGGGATTAAATAAAAATGATAATAAATAAAAATAATGAAAAAGAAATAAAAAATTATATATATATATATATATATATATATATATATATATATATATATATATATATATATATAATTAAATAAGATAAAAATAAAGATAATAATAAAAAATAAAAACAAAAACACTGGTGATTGCATTGGCTATTGGCTAAATTGTTATTTTAAACATCAGCATAGGAATAGGTCCAGAATTTCACAATGCATGCATTCCTAGTTTCCATTTAAATTTACAAATGTCCCATAAAGGTGAAAATGCAAAAAAAAAAAAAAAAAAAAAATCCTAAAGGGTACCTACACCCATAAAATGTGCTTAAACCCTCCCTCTGGACATATTTTGTAAAAGAGGAGTGATGGACATACATGTTCATTTGAGAGTTACTGTTTGGGTACCTGCGCTGTACATGGGTTTGCTGCTTTATTATGAGACGCTTGCTGTTGTGGGTATATCAGCACACGACCATAGCTGTATCTCATGGGTAACATCAGTTTCTGTATGACCTCAATATTAAGCTCAGAATAAAGCACAGCTATAGGTGGGTTCATGCGTCATGTTTACTGCCACTGAAGGGGAGTAAATCTTGTTCACGTACAATGTCGATTTAACGCTAAAGCTATCAGCGACTATCTGTGAGGGAGAAACTGGGGCCACAGTCGGACCTTGTTCTGCTTTTTATGCTTGGTGTGGCAGCTTACATAAGAAATAGACCTTAAGTACTTATTTTTTCATGTTTTTAGACAGGATTGAAAGAATTTGGCTGAATTTGACTTTCAAATCCAAGCAGACAGGTCCAGTCTAACAAGAATCTATGTATACAGTGCAGAAAATAATTTAGTATAGAACTCTTTAAAGCTACTTCTCTCCAGCACAAATGGTACAGTAGGCTAAAAACTATTTCAAGTGCGTATTACAATGCTTGCCTAACAACTGCACTCATTAACTAAAGCTTCTTAAATGTACAGTATTTTATTTCTACCGCTAGTAGTTTTAAAAAAAAATCAAAGCAATGAATAAAAAACAAACATATTTTGTGACATTATGAAGTACTTTTAGATCATAGGAGGTTTGTCTTCATTGTTATACAGCCACCATTAAAAATCTATCTGATATGAATCAGGCAGAAATGTTCACTGATGAGGTCATAATTAAAGTTTTATTCATTTTATGTTTTTCCACATTCACCTCCGCTCCCAGCTTTCCTGGAGGTTAGAGCGACCGGGAACTAAATGAAGTACAACGTTGATTTTGACTGTTTCCTAACCTTTTATAGAAAAAAAAATGATATGCTTCTGCTCACAGACTTTGGTGACATCCCACTACTGGCAGCCCATGACATCACCAACGTCTTGAAGCAAGGCTACTTGGAGAAGAAACGAAAAGGTATAACAGCATCTAGATATCAACCCTGGATCAAGCAGTTTTATTAAGTAATGCTGACTGTTGGTTTGAATTACTTGGAATGCTAGATGGGTGGTTTTGACCACAGAAAAATCCTGCACAAACAATATGTATGACTTTCCATTTGACCTATTTTCCCTCATAATGGTGCACTTCCCTCTCTAGATCATAGCTTCTTCGGCTCGGAGTGGCAGAAGAGATGGTGTGTTCTGAACAATATGATATTCTACTACTTTGGGAGTGAAAAAGGTTCGTCTAAAATGCCAGACCAGCAGAAACATTGTAGTTTCATAGACTGAATCAGAATGCATCATAACTTGTTTACTTCTCCTTGCAGATAAACAACAGAAGGGCTCATTTTTTATCAGTGAGTACAGTGTGCAGTTGATGAACAACCTGAGGAAAGACTCCAAAAAAGGTTCTTGTTTTGAGCTCTTTGCCCCTGGGCGGCGTTCATTCCAGGTCTGTATTGTCAAGACAAGCCTATACAGATAACTAACTATACTCTTAGTACGTGTTAGAAAACTCAAGTAAAGGAATATAACTTGATCAGTATTTTTTTGGAAATGGTATTAAGACTTTTTAAGGCTGTGGAAGAGTCTCTATGTAAAATTAGCCCTTTTTCTTCAGTGGAAATCTCTAAAATGTAAATCATCAGGTGATTTGAGTTCAAAAACAAATATTTCAGTCTCTTTGCGTATGTCGTCAAGTATGTAACAACAACAACAACAACAATAGTGTTTAAGGTAAAGATATATTTTGAGATAATTTTCAGACAATATCTCATTACATTGTTGGACTACAAGAAAGCACAAACAATTATTTTAATAATTATTTATTTATCGACCTTTGAAATTTCCCTCTCAGTGCATGTCTTGGCCACAATTATAAAAGAATTTAATGTTCCCTATCAAGCATGCATACATCATCTCATTAGATCTAAAATAATTAGTCAATTTATTGATTAGTCGATCGACACAAAGATAAAATGACAGCTATTTTGACACATCTGTTTTCAGCGTCATTATTTAAGCAAAATTACAAAAATTTCACTAGTTTAGAGCTTTCAAACATGAATATTTGATGGTCCTTCATAGTATAAAGACTGATTTTTTATTTGGTTGGACAAAACGAGAGATATGTCAAAATGTCAAGTTTGGCTTAAGGAAATATTTGTCTGGATTTTTCTTTTTTCTAACATTGTATCGATCAAATAATTTATTAATCAATTGTGAAAATAATTGTCACATTAAAGGATAATTGAGTTAATTGTTAGTTGGAGCTCTATTTATGATTAATATTGTATATTATAATGTTTTTATGGGATTAACTGGATTTTAATGTTAATTTGAAAACATTTTATTCAAATGTCTGAATGGCACGTTAACACAGTTTTTCCAGTCACTGAGAATTTGTCTTAATTAGAGAGATTATTATAGAGATTATTGATAGATTATTTTAGAGCTGATAAATACCAAGGGAAATTTTCTGTTTGCTCTTTTTCCACCTCATTAGACATATAAGTAGAGGGTTGGTGTATGTCTCAAATAATAAAAATCTATTACAGTACAAATGCAGGTTTAGAGGTGATGACGATTGCAGAATTGTTGCCATTCTTTCCCACCAGTTCACTGCCAGCAGCCCTCAAGAGGCTATGGAATGGGTGGACCAAATCAAGATTGTACTTAGAGGTGAGTAAGCCTTTCTTTGTTGAGAGTTCACTCATAGGTTTCTCCATTTTGCGGTTGTGTCCTTATTTGAATCAATGGTTTAAGGATATAGGATGTCACATGTTCAGATTGTAAACCCGTGTCAGAGAAGCTGATATTGAGTTATATCAAATTGACTTAAGATGGCTTTTCTTTAAAAGGCACATAGGTTAATTGGAAAATACAGATAAAGCTGTACAAACCTCCCAACCTTCTTTTCTTCTTTCTAAAGTTTGCTTTGTGTTTATGAGGGGCAGAAAGGTCAGAAGTGAATGGGACCCTTTTATCATCTCTGACTCAGATGAAAGCTGCCCGATCCATCACTAACTGCACCGCCGAACACGTGTCCTGAATCTCCTCATTCGACATGTCGCCCACCTTGTCATGTGCACCATTGTGTGGCTCTAGTTCTCCTCCACACCCCCCACACCCCACCCCTCCAACCCTCCTACCAAATTCCAACTTACAGGAAATTGATTGGTAGATGTTCTGGTTATCCTCCAGTGACATTGATTTCTGCTTGGCTGCTGGTGTACGGCGGAGGATCTGATACCCCATGTTGCAATGGCCAGTCGCCTGCAATGATATGGCTCCTCCATCTGAGCGAGCAGTCGTGCCTAGTCTACTCTAAAATGGGCTCGGGCCAGGCCACTGATTTGCGGGAAGTAACAGACACTCTGCAGTTTGTCTTACTTCCTTCCAGCCCAGCTTTTCTATGAAGTGCATTCTGATCCAAAACATGTAGATGATTATTAACCCTCCAGAATTTAGTGGAGAAAGAGCTGACTTCTCTGATCATCTTTTGGGTTTTTGCATTTATTTGATAGTGAAGTTAAGTTACAAAAGCAATGGTAGGAGAGAGAGAGAGGTATGACACACAACAAATGACGCAATTATATGGAATGCATCTTAATCACAAGGCAAAGCAACTGAATTTACATAGCACATTTCAAACAGAGGCAATTCAAAGTGATTTACATACACATCCAAAAGTATTAGAAGGACATTCAATAACAATATGCAATAAAAAAACAGAATAAAATCAATCATTAAAACAAAATTAGAATATATTCTAGGGAGATCAAATGAAATATTAATTAAACAAAATACAAATATGATACACAACTTAAACAGTTACAGTACAGTAATGAGTTGTAAGTTACCCAAAACGCAACAGAGGAAATAAACGTGCAACGGATAAACCAATCAATCAAAGGTGCAGGAGAAAAGCAACATTTTAAATTTAGATTTAAAAGTGGTGGATTGTGGTGCATTTAAAATAATCAGCAAGTTGATTCCATCTGTGTGCAACATTGCTGCAATTAGCAACTTTGTCCTGTTTGAGTCTGACTCGAGGTCGTAGCAGCTGAGTGCTACACAAAGATCTAAAGAGCTCTACTGGGTTTCTATTCTTCAAGAAGAGCAGACATGTATTTTGGGCTGAGATCACCGAGTGATTTATAAACCAGCAGCAGGCAAACAGCCAACCTAAATTTCAGATTTCAGCGATAAACAGAAGACTTAGAGGAAAACGGGGAAGATGTGGTAGCGAGGGGCTGGAAGAGTGAGACACAAGCCTAATGCTGAAAAGAAGAGTCATTTAATCTATTCCTCCATAGACAACAATTGATCAGAGATTAAGAGATCATTTAAATCAATTATCAAGCGGCTTCTGACTTCTCAAATGTGACAAACAAGCAGTTTGAAGACATCACCCTGGATCTCTCGGACATTGTAATGGACATTTTATTTGCTTAATCAAAACATTTTAAAAACATTACTAGATGGTGAAAATGATTGTTATTTGCAGCCAGAATTCAAGCCTCCGCTGCTTGTCACTGCTATTGTATGGACGTACACATTCTCGCCTGTTGTGCTGTCAGGACTGCTCGATCATTTCTCTTACTTTACCCTTTAATGCGTGTGCTTGTCTTTTGTGCCCACGCTGTGCTCCATCTTGATGCTAACGACGCCCATCACGTTGTTTCTCCTTTCCTCATAGATCTCAGCTCCACCCTCATCCCCGTTGATGAAGAGGAGGAGGAAGAGGAGACCTACGATGACATTGAAGGGATGACCGACCCTCTCCTGCTTCGGCCCGATGCTGCCCCGGCTTCTCAGAGAGGCAAGGCGGGAGGAGGGCAGGGGATGGGGGTGGTCGACGAGGAGGAGGATGAGGATATCTATGAAGTGCTGCCAGGTATGAGGATGTGGTTACCTCGCATGAAGAGGCGCACCACACAGACACACACACAAAGATAAATAGAAGGGAAGGCTGCACACAAACGCCCATGATACTCCGTCAGACGAATAGACACACATGCTCTGCAGCACACACACAGCAGCCCTAAGGGATTTTTTTTTTTTCCCAACAAGAAATATTTGCGATGATCTCTTCTGGCTGTGAATTTTGTGTTGCCAGGTCCCTCCCTATCACCACAACATCCAGACTGATCACTCATTTTAAATCAAGCTACAATAACAAGCATGTCAGGACTGAGGTGGCTGCTGCAGAGACGCACAGAGCAAAGGTGGAAGATTCTCCGTATGCCGACTAAAAATCGCTTTCGTCTCACTGAGAACTATCTGTTGAGAAACAATTGCGGTGTTGAAATCAGCGAGAGCCGCGTAGCTCTGAATGAACGCCCAATTAGCTAATGTTGCCAGGCAACAAATAGCTCACAATTCAATCCGCTAAGCAGAGTTTGGGCTAAAATCACCTAGCAACAGCAATTTAGTTGAAAGGAAGTATAACTGCATCTCTCATGGCTTAAAATAGTTCCGGAGCTCTTAATGCCACATCTTTAATAGAAATTAGAGTTTGATAGAGAATGTTACAAGACCCCAGAACACAGTGTGTGAGTTCCTACTGAGGAGGAGACAGTCCCATGTGTCAGGGTGGTTACAAGATCCTGAAAAGGACAAAAGGGGTGATGTGATCTTCTCAGGGTCATCGTCCATCACTCTTTCTATTAAATAAGAAACATCAAGATTCTGTTTCACTCAGTGAGTACATTACCTTTGCCAAAATCACTGGTGAGAGGGAAATCACTCTTCAGACTGTCACGCCGCCGTTCAAAGCCATCTGGGAAGAGGTACAGACCCTGACCACAGATGGCATATCGAATGACGGGCTCTTTCGTTCACTTTCTCACTCCTTCACCTATCAATCATGCGGCTTCTCTCTTTGCTCCCTTACAGCTTCCACACATTGATTGTGTACTGTTAAGTTCTTAGATCTTCTCATTGATCTTTCTTGCTTTTCTTAAACAAATAGAGAGATCCCTGGATAGAAGTCTTTGCAACATCTGTAATTTATCTGACTGTCCTTATCTGATAATCAAGATTACCTCGCCGCTCAAGCCTGATCTTATTTGACTTGTTCTTAACATCGAAATGTCTGGAAAATGTTGAGAATTTACAAAATGCTCGTCTTTAGTAGCCAAACTAGCGGAGAAACGTCAAGCATCATTTTCTCCGTGATGAGCTCCTTCAGTTTTTGTCAGGGGCAAAACTCAGTTGCAAGCAGATTGCAGAGCGATGGTGGTATTGGGTCTCATGACTGATTTTATTGACTGGAAAATTAAATCACTTTGATATAGAAACCGTTGGCCCATAGCGGTGGCCTCTCGGCTGAAAGATGCTCTCCTGTGCAGCAGTTGAAGAGTGCTAAACAAATGTTTGGAGCTTTTGGAAGAAAATTAAAGTCTTATTCTTTTTCCTCTTTTGGTGTGATAACAATGCCATTTTATGCGCAGCGCCTAGATCTATAATAATTTCTATTGTGAAATTGAGTTTTGTTTGTGAAATATGTAACAATGCCAGTGCTTGGGTGTGTGTGTGTGTCTGTGTGTGTGTGTGTGTGTGTGTGTGTGTGTGTGTGTGTGTGTGTGTGTGCGTGTGTGTGCGTGCGTGTGTGTGTGTCTGTGTGTGTGTGCGTGTGTGTGTGTGTGTCTGTGTGTGTGTGTGTGTGTGTGTGTGTGTGTGTGTGTGTGTGTGTGTGTGTGTGTGTTTGAAAAAGAAAAAGCAGGTGGAAAAGACTGTACGCATGACTGCATATAAGCATGTGGATATACTGTGTGCGTGCGTATGTGCATGTGTGTGTGTGTGTGCATGTATGTGTGTGTGTGTGTGTGTGTGTGTGTGTGTGTGGTCCTTCCTGGTCTTCCTGGAAACAGAGGCGCAGGTTGTGCTGGAAGGTGGATAGTGTTGCTTGGTTGTGGCGTTGCTGTCAGCTCGCTGCTGTTAAGGATGGATGTGGGAAGCAGAGGGCAGGCGTATCACTGTGTCACCTCTCAGACCACCGGGTGCCACGCCCCACAGTCAATGACACGTCCGCCCCTGCGTGCCTTAAAGACAACCACCTTCCTTACTTTTCCTGCCTGGGTTTCTCGGATCAATTTGACCAATCAGATAAATAAATACACATCTTGCACCATCAGCATCAGGGATTGACTGATAATCAGTTTTAGGTGTTTGTTTATTTCTATCATTATGTGTTTTTACTTCAAATTTGTCCTTAATATGCGAGACAAAAATAAACCAAGTAAATAACTTGAATCAGGTTTTTCTTCTTCTTCTTCTTCTTCTTATTTTGCAGTTTTTTTCTGTTAAGCAATTAAATTAAGATGTTTTGGCTCCATATCTAGGAATTTAGTTCATACATTCTAATTCAGGCAAAGACATTTGTTCTGTCACGAATAATGATTTTATTGTGTTTGTTTGCTTTGCTTGTTTAGAGGAGGATTTTCCAGATGCTCCGGTGGATGATAGCGGTGAGAGGAACAGCGAACCAGGTCAGGACCTCATTATAGTTTTCCATGAATAATGAGAACAAATTTCCAGCTTAATAGTTCACAGTGGGAAAAGGACATTGTATTGTTCCTCAATTGAAATCTGTGCTCTGCATTTCCTCTCAGCTTGGTCATCAGATTACGCTAACTACTACCAGGGGTTATGGGACTGCCCAGCCGAGGAGCCAGACGAGCTGGCCTTCCAGAGAGGAGATCTCATCTACATCATTAGCAAGGTCAGCGTTACCATCAGCAGAAGTAATTCAACTTTTCTCAGAATTCTGTGGTTCCTGAATCCACGTCTCCCACTCAATTGAAATTGAAATGGGAAATTACCGCCATTCATCTGTAATGTGAACCATTTCTGATTGCCCCCTTGACTCGTTGACATTACTGGAGCAATTACAGTGGTAAAATGCGACTCAGACACATAAAATGTGGAATTATTTAAGGGTTAAACAACATCAGCTCAGTAATCACTTAGTCCTCGTTTACTTTCTGAACATGCTGATATCCCCCACATCTAAATTCCTCTGTTAGTAAGCACTTGTATCTAAATGCAGCAGTGAAGCATCCACAGTGGCATTGTCTTTCTCCCAGGCCACTAGGGTGAAGCGCCATTCGGGGTGCTGCGTAATGGTGCTGTTGTTCATTATGGAACCTCTATCACCGGGGTTAATTGAGTAGGCAGCCATGCGAAGCTCTTCCTTTCTGTTTGACATAAACTGCAGGTGAGGCCATCCTGCATCTCAGCTCTTTTCTCTCAATCTATTTCCTCGTGTTTTATGGCCGTCTTGTAGTTACACGCAGAGTATCTGCCAGTGAAAAGACACCCTACTGGAAATCAATGGCTTGTAATTTGGGAACTTTTCCTCTGCTGGTGTATCGGGACTTGTTCTTAGACCGTTGCAATCGAATCGTCACGTTTCGTGTTAACGTTAAATTATCTGAGGAGTATAGAGGGAGGAAGAGTTACAGGGTGTTCGTCCTTTGTGCTGGTAATTTTTTTGTGGCAGAGATTGAGAAATTCAACCAGATGATTTCTCGTGTGTTTAATCTGCAGTTTGCCAATGAGTTTGAATTATTTCTAAATATTTTTGGGCGGTTTCAGAGCAGAAGCAATAATGTATTAAAAATTACAGAAGATTTGGATGAAGTAGAATAAAGAGCTTTCTGTTTTTGAGGGCAGATAAAACACAGGTGAAATACGCCCTTCACAGAAAAAGGAATTTTAATTGAGTTTGTCTTGGCAGTGTCAGATTAATGAGATGCCAGCCTTCTCTGTCTGTGTGTGCTGGTTGATAGGGGAAAATGTCAAAACAGCCATGACCATTTTTCACATAAGGATGACAAAGGCAACACACTTGGGGAAACAAAAGGGGACCCAGCTCTGAGCCACTGATCCGCCTCAAACAGCCTCAGCCCTGCCTGCCGTATTACTTTTCACTGTATGGATCAGGTTCCTACTATACCGAGGACCTTAAAACAAACCAAATCCAGGTTGGAGCCAAAGATTTGCTCGTAGTGTCTCCCGCTCTTAATGAAACCGATTACTCTTGCTTTGTCAAGCCGTACGCTGAAGTTACAACATAGTGACAGACAACAAGAGATTATTCTAACTACCCTCTGATGGATTTAAAGCGAGGGTCTGGTTGTAAATTATGCAGAGCTGATCTGCGAACTGCGTCTGAATGTTTTGTGTGACAACATGACTCCAACCGTGTCCCATTTTGCACCCTTAAAGCATCACATTTCCCTCATGAATATATCGTTATTTGGATTATATCCTGTAATCGGCTATTTATTTTAATGAGCCCTTGGGGAGGGCTTCCCTGTGTCTTCTGTGTATACACACAGGCTCTCATCAGTGCTCAGTTTTACGGGGGATTCCTGAGAACCCTGACCTCGATGAGTGAAATACGGGCCCTTGGCTAGAACTCAAGTCTGTCGCTTAACTGGGGACCCAGACACATGAAATGGCCGTAATAAAACCAGGACTCATAAATTCTCTTAGAGGGTGGGAGGCCTGGTTGTCTGTGCTGTTATGTCAACACTGACCATAATTACAAGGTAATAAGGACACGCTCTAAGTGCTAAATCAATGGTGCTAACAAACTGTTATTTTTAAAGCTGGGATGTGATTGACTGCTGAAGTGCAGAATGGGATAGCCACAGGCGTGGTGTCATATGGCTGTGAACTGAGGAGAACATGCCGATTGTATAAAAGGCCCTCATCCATCATTATTGATCTCTCACTTACTGTAAAGTGGGGGCATTTTTACTGTATTCCTGTTTTTTTTCCCTTGTGTGTCGCTGTGTGTGTGTGTGTGTGTGTGTGTGTGTGTGTGTGTGTGTGTGTGTGTGTGTGCGCTCATATTTGTGTATCACTGACAAAGCAAATAAATTAGGAACCTCACAACTCATATGAATCCCATTAGTTCAAGAGAATTAATCTCGTCGCGTGGCTCTGCAGCCGGTTTCAGCGATGCCTAACTTGCTTTCTGCAGAGCTTGATGGCGATGCTCAGCGCGCTGATACATGAGGTAGAAACACACCGTGAAATTTGTCTTGTGAGTTTTGCCCTGGCATTTCATTTCTGAGAGCTTGCATTTTTTTTTAATGCACATTATAGCTTTACACTGACATTTTATTGTGTGGTGACAAATACTGGTGAGCCCTTTTTTTTTTTTTTTTTTGCTTTTTTGCAATATCACGCTCTTAGATTTTTTAACTCCACTGAAATCGTTGAGGTGTTTCACACGCACTCCCACTACATCATAGCCTGAAACACACGGTGAGATATTTTGTCATATGATTTACAATGTGTTGTTAAAGCATCGGATTAATTTATCACAGTGGCTAAAAGCAATAGTTTAACTTCTCCCTGACATGTGTAGTGTCAGCCATATCCCACACTAAACCATAAGGTTGTCCTGCATTCTTGCCCTCTAATTTATGCATCCAGAATCAAAAGACACGGGCTCTACAGGTCAGCTGTCACATTCCTGTATTCCCACAGGCACTCATGGAGAACGGCTAGATGGAGTGGAAAGAGATTTATGACACAAACCCATCCAGGGTCCTTAAAACTCTGGCAAGCACTGCTGCCACCTCTTCCTCTTTCTCTCCATCGCCCTGCTCACCTCTCCTCCTCCATTCGCCGTCCAACCAAAACCCGGAGAGAGGGAGAGAGGGAGAGGGGCCAGCCAATCCGGCACAGAGCATCACATCACATTTGGCCAAAGTATTCAGCTGCAGCTGCTTGTTAGAGACAATGAGAACGTAGACACCACTGACACCTTGTGGCGGCTTCCGCACAAGTCTTTAAAAGACAGTTTTATTTAATGACTCCTTATAGAAACAGCTGATTTACTTGCAGTGATTTACTCCTTTTCGCATAGACACAAGTTACGTTATTAGGAATTGCAAAAAGAAATTCTAAAAACCTGTTTTGTGTTTAAATGGTCCCTTATGTTGTTTGTTGATGGTCTTTCCTTATAGGGTCATAACAGGCTTCTTCTATGTTTAACAAGCTGGTGTGGCCCGCTGTCCACAGGTCACACCGAATGAATGCAGCTGAAGAAAAGGAAAAGTGGACAAACAATTAGATGGGAAAAGTCAAGCAAGAGAGACAAAGAGAGTGGATCCCTTTATTCTTTTGTGTGAACCCTGTACCCCCCTCTCCTTTCTCCTTTTCTCTGTCACACACCCATTTAAAGACCCCTAGCTGCTATTGTAGCCATAGACACCAAGACGCTTTAGACAGGGAAGACATCCTATTTACCACCCAAAGTAGCAGGGGGTGAGTCTGGGGTTTGGGGTCATGCAGAAGGCAGCGGTCATCCCCCGGTCAACTACAGTAGGTCATTATTCAGCCCAAGCCAATAGCCCAGAACCACGTCCGAGCAGCCCACCCCCAATCCATTCTGCTTAATTATTATAAATGAGGGGCGGCGTAAACAGCCATCATTACAGACACTCAGTGGCATTCACAAATCCACTTTAAATTGCTATTAAGTTAAGGAGCTATCTGTAATCCCAGGCGTGCATTAGAAAGGAGCGAGTAGGTTTTCTTTTTATTAAATCTCATCGTCCCTGAGATATTTTCAAACGTTCTCATGCTCTGTCATGTTTCCAATTTGAAGCCAATTCACTGATTTAATTAAAAGCCCACTTGGAAAAAATGGACACTAAGTAGCCATTTCGTTCTCTGGTTGTGCAGAATGATCATCCATATTTCTGGATGGATTTCGACAAGATTTCTTTTGGCACGGAATCCTAACCGCCTCCGCAAAATAAGCACTTTCACTCACAGTTTCAGGTATTATTAGGTCATTCGTGAGCCGTGAGGAGAGCTCGCTAACCTGATAACGGGTTTCGCATCATGGTCGAGGTGTCCATGTTTCTTTGTTAGAGTGACCAGTGATGGAAGAACTGCAGAGAGCTGCAGTGTATCTGTTGAGTATATGTAGAGGAGAAGGGTAAAGAAACAAAAAAAAAAAAACCCAGAGAGGATGCAAGCGGAAAGGCTGTTTCAGGAGAGATGGAAAGAGAGTATAGAATGAAAGGAGGGAGGGGGATGGGGACGAGGAAGGAGGGAGGGAGGGAGATTGTAACACCCAGGCGGCGGGTTCAGCGGCAGGGCAATAAGAGACTTCCTGCGCTCCATCACGCCCAAGGCCTGCCTCAGTCAGCTGGTGGCCGAGGAAAGATGCCTCATGTGTCAGGCTTATTAGCACTCCCCCTAGTTTGTATGCATTTGGGATTGTGTGAGAGTGTGTGTGTTTCATCTGGGAGCATCTGTGTGTGTTTAAGAACAAGGTGAGAAAGGAAAAGAAAGAGGGTACGCATTCAGAATCTCTACAGAGCTCTACATATTCCCCACAAAAGGGTTTTCTGCTTTTAAAGAGAGGGATATTAAAGCTGTGTATTGTGTAGACGCATGGTGATGGTGTGACACGACACCTGCCTCGTCATTCACCGTATCCAACCAACCTCGACTCACCTTCTCCCCACTTCAGGCTCGGGTAGCTGTCAATCCATCCTCCGGTCGGGAACGTGAGTGATGGGCCTATCAGAATGCCACCATTAGCCAGCCCCCTGAGTGGTAAATAAACGAGCGCGCCGGTACACTGCAGGTGTTGCCATGGCAACCAACTCTCAGTGCCAGCCCCGCTCACGCTCATTCCCCGCTTTCTCGGCGGAGGAGTCACCGGGAGGTCAATGAGTCAACGTGCCGCAGCCGCCACGACACGGCGCTGTTTGCCCCCCCCCCCCTTCTCCCTCTGCTCCCATTCAGAGTGGATTTGATCTGCATCCAGGTTGCAGCAAACGCAGGCTCTGTTATGTGTCACCTTTCACACTGAGACAACACGCAGTGTATACTGCTGCATCTTGTTAATGAGATGAAACCAGACATTTCCCTGGACTCAGCCACTCAGGGACGCCTGATTTGTCTCTCCTCCGAGCATCCTGGAGGGAACATCTTCCATTTCAGATGAATATTAGACAACTTGTCCCATCATTTACAGTTCCACAATAGGCCAAAATATGCCCACACTTTACCCCCGCTGTTGCATTTCAGCTTAAGATGCAAAATCACAAAAAAAAAACCAAATCAACCCAAAAGACAAAAAGAGGAGTACTAACAGAAGGAAGAGGACATTGAGGAGTTAGCATAGTTTTTGTCATTTGGATAATTTACTCTCCACGCCTCTTGGAATGTCCCTATTACAGCAGGTGTACTCTGGATGAACCCATTTCAAGCATGAGGAAGATGGACTCTGCACGCCTGACAGACTTGCACTGCCATTGGCACCCACTTTGTGATGTAGCAGTTGTATTAAAATGGCGGCGCTGATAATCCAAAAGACCTTTCTCAGGGAGAATTTGAGACTGACTGCACAGATGGGCCGCGGAGATAAATAAAACCCTCTGTCAGTACGGTTGGTGGAATAGTGCTGCGACGCCCCCAAGGGAGAGAAAAACTGTTTCACTCACTCTCTCCAATGCCTCCCCCCGTCCGTCT
Source organism: Chaunax sp. Z400 (assembly GCA_037577475.1). Taxonomy (NCBI): domain Eukaryota; kingdom Metazoa; phylum Chordata; class Actinopteri; order Lophiiformes; family Chaunacidae; genus Chaunax; species Chaunax sp. Z400. Next base: position 6,873,907 of record CM075203.1, on the reverse strand, counting down.
GTCTCCCCTCTCTACCTCCTCTCTTCACGATATCACGAATGGGACCCAGAGCCAGCTTTCCGCAACCGGGCTTTACCCTCTGCAGTCTAACGGGGAGCGTAAAAAGACCATTTTGGACTTAACTTTCCTCTGCGTTATGAGCTTAAACTTGCACTGAATTGCTAGTCAGAGTTTGTCAGAGAGCCAGGCGTACTGGAACATCCCAGTCAGAGCTGTCAGTGAGGTTTGTAGGAGGAAATGATGAGGCCTGGGTGGACAATTTGCTTATTGTGGGTACCTGTTTTTGCCCTAAGAACACTTGATTCTTGTCGTTTATCACTTTCTAAGAGATACATGCATCCTTGCTGTCCAAACACCACTCATTAGCTGCAGGCCTCATTCTTCTGGCTCGAGAGAGGTTCCAGGTCAGGATGATAGGCTGAACCTGTGTCAAAATGCCGTTCCATCATGTCAGAGTGTGTTTTTAGAACCTGGGAGAGCAAGAAGTCCGACTCTAATCTGAGGGATGTGTTGTAAATTGAAAAAAACATCAAACTTGTATGTATGTGTAAAGGGGAACAGAGGAGACAAACGTGGCCGGGCTCTATGTTCCATCAGAGCAGGAAAATGATGGCTGGCTGGTTCATCCTCTGCTGGGCTTTAACAAGCCCTCCTGGTCTCTGGCCAAATATTGATCTGCTACAGATCTGGTTAGAGCCCAACTGCTTCTCAAGTTCCTAAAATGTTTAAAGCACTGGATCAAATTTAAGATTTGACATATTTTTGATTCTTTATAGGCCATAACTCTATAAGATTTTCACTTTTTATTAGGAAGTGAAAATTTGGATTTGACTGTGATTCTTTCAGGGATGATTAAATCAAACACAAATGTAAATTGTAAAGAGCAGCTTAATTAATTCAATTCTATTAAGCCTCATTTTAAAAGAGTGACATTCATTTTTTCAGGATACATTTTTTTTTAGTTTTGTTTTAGCCTCAAACAACAGCAGCTCAGTATGTTTAAATTACATTTTCAACATCTTCATGTTGCATACATGTTTTCTTCCTATTAAGCTCGCAAATTATTTTTTTATTCAGTCATTCAAAGCCTGGGCTTTTATTTATTTTTTTAACTACAGAAACAGACATAAGGTGGGATGCTTTTTTGCTTAAATTTTATTTTTTATTTTGAATTTAATGTCAAATGCATATTACTGTAAATGTGTTTTAAGCCTCTATCATTTAGTCAACAAAATGTTTAGAATTATTGTAAATGCTCATCAAAAGATCCAAAATAATTTCCTTAAATTGCTTATTTTGTTTTTACAAGCTCTAATAAAAAGCCCTTAAGATATTTTACCTCTGGTGTCATGAAACCGAGGAGATTTTATGAACTTTACTGGGGTTTTAATTTTTTTAAATCATCCTTTTAAGTGCGTTTAATCTGTAACCCAGAATTAGCATCACACATTTTGTGTATAAATGGATTCCTCTGATGACATTTGTTAATCACAGTACAGAAATTAAGCCTTGTTGTAATTAGTCTGGAAAGCAGACATGCTGTTGTTATGGCTTTGGAGCAGTTAAAAAAAAGCCGTTTTATTTTAGTCATTCATTGTCTCAATAGTCTTGTTTACCGTTTTCTTCCATTTTTGAATGAAAACCCTGGAGGCTAATGCACCCATTGTCTATTAGAATATTGTGCATTGCTTTTTGTGGGTGGGATCTAGACTCTTCTGGATTTCCTTTGCAGAGGCTGAGTTTATAGAGAATTTTTAACCTCATTATTATAGTAGATATTGTAACTGATCACGGCCACTTATAATTGCAGTTCAGATCATTTGAATGGGTGCCCTAGTGTTAACAATATGAGAAAAAAAAAGAGTCTATTCAAAACAGCTAAAATGTGAGATTGGTGCTTAATTCTGCTTCGTTTACTTGTCCTTGGACCCGTCAGAGACTTAATGGTTGTTTATGTGTTCATTTTGGGTCCAGGAGTACAACATTCATGGCTGGTGGGTTGGCGAGCTGAACGGCGCTGTGGGTATTGTCCCCAAGGACTTCTTGCACCCTGCCTACATCCTCTGAGCTCCAACAGGTACCGAAGCACTCTCTTATCATCAGCATTATGGACCATTACTGTGGCCTAATACACAGAAACAGTCCCCCTGGTACTCATCCAGATTGCCATTGAGGTATATTCAGTCGTTGACCTGCCATTTATGGCATCTGCTGGCTGCAAGAAGTACTACATAAAGCAATCTGAACGGTGCAATGGGCAAATGAGTGAGAATAAATATGCGCAACAAAAGCATGATCACAGCGTCAGTTGTCCTATTTAAGAAAATGATTCCGTAATACTGTTAGATAGGCACAGCTTAAAATGAATACTGAATTATTAATGCACGTTTCTCTAATAGTGTTTCCTTTTTTCCCCCCCCTCTACAGCGATACTGCTGACACATCTGGCCATGAATTCCAGACACAGCTCAGTCAGATAATCTTTTGTTGATTATTCTGTAAATTATATCATGTAAATCTGCTGCAGTAGTACTTACCCCTGTACACTATAAACCACTGGTAAATGGAAAAGCAGAATTAAAAGAATCAGTTGACTCATCGGTCAATTGACTGAAAATTAAGCGTTTTTGACAATCCATTAATTAAAAGATGCTTCTCAGTAATGTGAGTTTGTTGGTTTCCTCTGTTTTATGTTATTATGAATTAAATATATTTGTGCTTTTGGCTGATGATTAGACAAACATTTAATTTTAAGATGTCACTGTGGGCTCTGGTAAATTGAGATGGGAATTTTTCAGACTGAACAGTTAATTTTTATACCAGAAAAATAACAAAATAATCAGTAATGAAAATTGTTAGTTGCAGCCCTGGTGAAAATTAATTGTGTATTAACATTTATCATCTCATTGGTTAAATGAGTTACATACAGAATGTCAGAGTCTTAGTTTCTCTCTTAATCGCTGACATACATTTTTTTAAGTCTCAAAATGTTACAAACATAGTATAACACAATTTTAAACTATATATATATATATATCTGGAGTATGACACAAATCCTTAAAACGGCAACTGCCTTTCATGCTTGTGTGTAATTTATGTAGTTTGATTTTCAACCACTAGGTGGCAGGATTGGTAAACATGTATATGCAACATCAGTACAATCATGCCACAGAAATAAAACTGTCATGTGCAACACTGTAAAGTAGAAAAACTATTTATTTGAAATAAAAGATCAAATTTTGAATATTAACATGGACACCATAACTCAATATTATCATTGCATTTGTAGATCCATGTTGGCAAATAGGTCTCCTTGGAAAGAGGGGCTTGGTCTCTTATTTAAAAAACAACAAAAAAAACATTTTAAAAGCAACTCAACTCATTTACAGAAAAGAAAGAAAGCAAAATCCAGTACTCTACAATCCACCTTCTAGATCCCATGTCTGCGCCAAGGGATGAGAGACAAGCTCATTTGTTTAAGCAATGGCACAATAAACTCTGGGTCCCTTATAAATACATCAGCATTAATTAAAATCACAAGCAGTAGCAGAAATGTGTGGAAAAAAAAATGTTGAGGTCAAACTGCAAAAAGCTAACACAGGTTTCGCGCTAAATAGAATCAAGGCTGTGGTTTAACAACGGTTCCAAATATAACATGAAGTAAACAACCTACCAAATAAGCCACACTGACAATGATAAAGCTTAGTGTACCCAAACAATGGTGTCATCTAAAAGTATCATTTGTTTCCTCTTTTGGGAGTTTTTTTTTTTAAATCACTAAAAAATTCCAGCAAAAGAGCAGAACATGTTACAGAAATTACAAGAATGCACAAAATTATGAAGATCACAACAGTGAAAATGTGTCAGTGTGTATTGCACAGGGGTTCCAGCGTGAATAAATCACTGTTTTGATTTTATTCACTGATCCACTATCTGATAAATATTAGATTAATTGCCCGTCAAGCATAGTTCAGGGCACTGTGTGTCAACGAGTAAACTCAGAACACATTAGCTTGGCCTCAATCCAAACATGTAAACCAAAGCGGTTTAATGTCGATCTCTGGTATCTGATTACGTCAGTAAACAAAGCAAGTGAATTAGTGAATTAGTGAGTTATCACATTAAAATTACATAATCAGAAGTCAGAGGGACAGAGTTAAATTTTTACAGTGAATTTCATGGGTTTTCATCTTAAGTGAGGCTATAAATGAGAGCAGGTGGCTGGCTAGTTTCAAGCCTGTCTAAATACAAACTCAGATGTACACTGAAACTATTTTTGGTCCGTGTAATTGCCCCTCTTGTTTATAGATTATAAAGAGATCCCTTCCTAAAGTGATTTCAATACGACTGGGGGGGGGTTACAGTTGCCTGAGTTCGACAAATGCAGTAGATATCTAACAATGTTAGTCCTTTTTGTTTAAATAGCCTCTTTTTCTTACTGTCCCTTCACTGCAGCCAGCTAAGGAGGCACTGCAGAAATACAGATTGAAATTGGTACTAAATAGACTGCAACTCTGTTCGATATCCACATGATTAATCTAACTCAGACTACTGAAGCCTCCCATTAGCTGAAGCTAAACTTCAGAGAGGATTTTGGGATGGAAGGAAGATTTTGAATTATTTCCCCCCCCCCTGTCCCATCAGGAATGTATGTCTTCACAGTCAATATGACGGACAGTATGAACAATTACAGCAAGTAAAAACTGAAATTTGAAATTACATTCGGACATGTGAGCCTTGATATAGACTTTAAAAATGTGAATCTCCTATTCTTAAAGTGTTTGTTTTTTTTCTATTATAATTTGTGAAATGTTTGAAATCCACTAGCACTAGCACTAATTTAGAGCAATTGCACTGAATAGGTGATTTTTAAAAAAATCTTATCCGTTTACACAAAAATAAAACCGTTAGCTATTTATACATGGATAAAATAAAATGCATGCATCCTTTTGTGAACTTGGGCTCCCTCTGCTGTTGCCAACCAATCATTATCCACAACAGAGGATCCAGTTAGGGAGAAAAATATGAACAATATGGCAATGTTTAGTGTGCCTGGGTGTAAATGAAGGTATGAATTTAAAAAATAAAAACACCTTTTTTTAAAGGTTAAACCTAAATAATGTGACAAGTGTTAATTAGATGGTGCTCTTGAAACATGACGTCCTGTCTTTGGTGGACAGACTGGATCATCCACATTGTGAAAACATTTCAAAAAGGTTTTGGAGGAGAACACAAGTATGCCCAGTATGACGTGTGTCTTTAACAAACAGCAGCCTCGACAATTTATTGTTCTGGTTTACCCCTCCACCCCCTTGTGGTTTCATGGGAGTGTAGGTGCCATTTAGCTATTCAAGCAATGTGCATCCACCTCATAAGTTTCGTCTGAGTTGACAGCACAGACAGGTTTTCCTAATCCATGTATTCACTATCAGCTAATCCAGGTGAGCAGCTGGTCGCTAAAATGCTGAAGTCACTATTTTCAGTCAGATCTCCACCAGCTACAGTGGAGTCAATGTCCAGAGATCTGCAAAAGTCATTGATCTCCGTCATGTATCGCAGGTCCTCTCCATCCTCCAGGGTGGAAATGTCATCTTTTTCTGCAGGGCTTCCATTCATGTGTAGGTCCAAAATGTTTCTACAGGAGGCCTCTACCTCTGACCAGAGAGGGACCTCCTCACAAGAGGTCTTCATGTAGCCGTTTTCAGCCTGGATCAAGTCCTTAGCCTCGTCACAAATGCTCTCTTCATCACTAACCTTGACAATGCTCTCATTGGAAGATGGCAGCGAGTGGCTGTCCTCGTCGCTCTCGTCTTTGCTCACAACCGAATCCAGTTCCTGTGCAACTTGCTTTTGGTCCGTTGGTTGAACCGTGTCATCGTCTCCAGTTTCTACCTGTGGCACACTGTGCATATTGTCAGTGTCTTCCAGGATTTCTGACTCAGATGGCGTCTCCACTTTGCTCTCCGATTCGGCACTTTTTTCGTCGTCTGTCTCGTTTTGCCTATCGGAGTTCATAATCTCCTCTGTAGAGTTGACATCTGCATCCTGTCCCTCAGTGCCATCAATGCGCTCAAGGCCATTGATATCTGGTATGACTTGATTTTCTAAAACCTGCATCTCAGAGCACGCGTCTTCCAAAACATCCTCCTGAGATTCAGTGTCACTGTTCTTAAAATCTAAAAGTGCCAAATCCTCAGATTTGTTTCCTACATTTGCCTCCTCAGATCCTTCTTGTTGATTAGCCTTCTCCTCTGTATCTGGATGAGCACCAGTATTTTCTTCTGTATCCAATGTTGTATCGCTCTCCTCTCTTAGCGAACACCCCCCCTCAAACCTGCTGTCCACCCCACAGTTAAACTCAGAGCCAGTCCCCATGGGAGTGTGGACTTCCACTGGTGTCTGTATCTGACAGCTCCTCTGCTGCGTCTGTTCTGCAGGGCTGAGACTCTCAGATTCATCCTGGCTATCGCCCACAAAAAAGCTCACCTCTGGTGTGCCACAGTCCTCAACAACAGCCTCTAGGTGGTTGTTCTTCTGGAGGACCTTTATCGAGGATTTCTCCTTTTGCTGTAACTCAACTGTGCCCGAAACACACAGCTGCACTAAACCGTCTGCAGGGTCAGAATCAATACATGACGAAAGCTCAGGCCTGAGAGTCTCTTTAGTTTGTAGGCAAGGTTGATGAGGAGCTGGGCTGTGGAATGGGAAACAGAAAACACTGACTATAACTCTGGGAAATACACTTAGTATACATTGTCTTGCTTAAAAAAAAATAGAGACATTTGATACCACTTTTGTCTGTATATTAAATATGAAGCTACAGCCAGCAGCCAGTTAGCTTAGCACAAAGACTGTAAACGGGGAAGTGGCAATCCTGACTCTGTCCAACAGAAACAAAGTCTACCTACCTACTATGCTAGAACCTCCAGTGCTAAATAATAAATACATCGTATCTTCTTTGTCTCACTTATACAAAGAAGTTGTGGTATTACAGGGTTAAGTGTTAAGACTAATTCTTGGCCAGAGTCAAACTAGCCATTACCCCTTCTTTCCATGATTTATGCTAAACTGAGCTAAATGGCTGAAGCTTCATTTTTACCGTAGTGCGTCAATCTTCTATCCAACTCTCGACAGGAAAATAAATAAGCCTTTAACTGTATCTTTAATTCAATACATTCAAAATTGACAACCATATAAGTGTCTATTTTCATCCAGCTCAAAGTATTTTACGCTGCAAATTTATTTACTAATGTTAAGAAAGTATCATTCAAACCTGCATTAAGCAGGTACAGTGAGTGTAATGAATGTGCAACGTGAAGGGCTCTTTGCACATCATTAGGTCTTTATCGGTCGTTTGAATCCCACATACCTCTCCATAGACTCATAGGAAATGGTCAAACTTGGCTCCTTAATGGTATCATCCTCCTGAGCCTGAGCAAAGCCCTGATTGGATGAGGCGTAGGTGAGTATGGCATCTGTCACAGTGTAAGGGGTGTGGCCTTGCACGCAGTCCAGGATGTGACCAACCGGCAGCTGGGTCTGCAGGAAGAGGTGGAGCTGGCTGTCTGACAGACATACTGTCATGTGCACCACCCTGTCAGGACAAAGGAGACTCGCGTTACAAAACTGTAATTTTTTACAGCAAATCAAATTCGTCCCACAATATTTTTTGAAGAACAAGAACTGACTTGTCCAAGAAGGCCTGAAGTCCTTTTCTTCTCCCCTCTAGGAAGTCTTCATTGCTGAAGGAGAAGAGCGACTTTCTTGGGAGATCTGGGACTGGCCTAGAAGGATAAAGAGATATTTACTTCAATACAGATTTACATGTAAAGAATCCTTAAGCAAAGAATAGTGATCTATCATAGTGATCTGAGGAAAACGTCTGGCTCTTCAAATGCTAAATGTTGGATGGCACAAACATCATCAACATCTTTTTATTGCTTTGCCATCTTCATTCTCTTTTTGACTGTTATTTTGACTCTCTCTCATCTCTCTCTTGTTTTTAACATCCGCTGTGTATCTTGAGGCTTTTTGTCCACTTGTTTTTAAATGTATCTTCTCTGCTTTCATTTGGCCTTAAGGCTTTGCATGTTCTGTTGTTACATTACCTTCTGAGTTTCCTGTCTTTGCTATGTCTGTTAAAGCCCTTTGTAAACGTCTGTTTTTTAAGCAGCTATATAAATAAAGTCACTATTATTAAATGCTCAACTGTGTTTGGCTGCCTCCACCATGGACTAGCTAATCACTCTTCCCAGAAACTTACACCAACCCAGCGTTCTTCTGAAGCTTCTTCTTCAGCCAGGCAAACTCACTGTAGCGCCGACGCACACAGGACGTCTTAGCTGTGAAAGCTTTACTGTTGGTCTGGGAATGAAACAAATACGTTACAGTCAACAATACTAGATGATACAGAGCCTGTGTATTTTCTTGTTGTCAAATGATTCCGTAAAAAGGCCCCCAAAAAAAGTGATCCTAGTGACAAGTATTATCTGCATATCCAAAACATAATCGAGACACTGTAATCTATTTGGACTCAATCGCTGTCCTGCTGCAAAAAAGAAGCAGGAGCACTCATGTGTAATACTGACTGTTTTTGCACTGATACCAATACTAAACGTATTTCAACATATCCACTTGTGCAACATTATCAACTCGCTAAGTTACTGGCTGTGTATCCTCTGGACAATGAACTTTATTCACACATAGCCATAATCAGAATGTACACAGGAGCTGGCAAGGGTATCCTGTCTGGTTCAACTGATGCATGTGGCAAAAGGAAACATTAAGAGACAGAATAACACATCGATAGTTCTGGTCTTTTCATGGGATTCACTGACAAATATTCAATAGCACCAACCTCATCTTTAATTTTGACAATTCTTCACAATTAATCTTGTCCATTTTGGGACGTGTATGTTGTAACTAGGATGACTCACACACCAGCTGTTCAACTGTGCCGATTGCAGAACTAAAGCGTCACATGTCAAATTTGTTCCAGCGACGTGTGACGCTGTCCACTGATGTTTGCGTAACAGGCTACCCTCTGACAGACCATAATCAATTAGATGCAGCGTTAATGACATTTAAGCAGAACAAACTGCAAAAGCATCACTTCTTCAACATGAAAAAAATACCTTAAACACACTTCAAGGATACCTTTACTCAGAGATACTAATGGAGCTGCACTGATTAGTCAGTTATTTAATAATTCTATCAAAGAACATTTTGGAAATGCAATCATTGTTTTGGTCATTTAAAGCACAGAAGCCAAACATTTGCTAGTTCCAGCCTCTCATATGTGACTATTTATTTGATGCTCCTGTTTTTCATGTATGATAATAAACTGAATATACTTGGGCTCTTGATTGATGGTAGCGACAAAACCTGCAGATGTCATCTTATGCTCAGGGAGGTTGTAAAAGGCAATTTTTCACAATTTTCTGACATTTTATACACAAAACAATTAATTGGTTTATTGAGAAAACAATAAACAAATTGCTTTATTGCATTTGCCAAATTTTTCTCAGCAAATATCCATCCAAGTGTTTCAAATTATATTGCAAATTTTAGACAAGATTTGCTTTAGTTATATGTTGGGAAGGTTTACAGATTCTGGCCACAAATGCAATGGAAGTGTTTTTCTTGTCAGTGGAGATGAGCTGAGCTGAAATATCCAAATAAGGTACTCGTTTGAACTTTCTGCTTTTCTGATACAACACTGTGTACATTTGGGGGCTCACATTTACTACGGGGAAAAAAAGACTATCAACGACAAACAAAACGTTCTAAGGTCATGAGAGGTTGCGAGATCTTGATGATGACTCAGCCACAGAGAGCCTTGCTGCTGACAAAGCATGCCTGAACATAGGTCGCTGCCTTGACAACAACAACAGCTCCTGTCCAAACAAAATGTAAGGAATCTGTGCTGCCCACACAGTGGTTTCCATAGTTGAGTGAAGCTGAAATGGAAAAGGATCTTCCAGGGTCTTGGTATTTAAATCTCCAGGGTATTTAATCCTACTACCTTCAAAAAGGTATTTAGTAGTTTGAGACAAGTTTAATAGAAAAATGCAAGCTCCCTTTATAGTCATAACATTTCATTTGTAGACTAGTGTCAAAAACTAGTACTTTGGTGTAAAACTACAAGTGAATCTAACCATCAGAGAATGTTTGACATTCCTGCTTGAAAATTGACTCAAAACAATTAATCAATTAACCATCAATTAATTGAATAAATAATTAATCAACTAATATCTCAGTCATAACAAATTACATCTAAGCAGCTGACATCAGAAGTGAACATTTATATTAGATTTAAAGGGTGTTAATACTCACATGGAGGAATATTTTATAATCCACATACGAATTCCACGAGCCTTCATTCTGAATACGGGGATCTTGGACCCGAACTGCAATAAATTCCTGAGGGGCAGAAACAGAACGGAGGATCAAAGATTTGTGTGTGTTTGTTTGTCTTTGTGTTTTGCTGTATCTTGGTTAAACAAACAGACTGAGATCTTGATTAGATTAACGTATAGACATTAGTCATGGTACATATTGTCTCTTCTAGGACAGGATGTTCCTTAAATGCTTTCGAACGCATCAGTGTGGTATTGTTCTTTGGCATTTATTAAGTGGAAGTTCAATAGTGTGATTTAGAACAGGAAAAGAGAGTGGCTAGTAACTTACGTCTTCTTCTTGATTGCTGATCATCCTACCAAGTGTAGCACTGCAAAAGCAACAAAGGAGAGAATTCAACAAACGGGATCAAAAGCTAAAACGGTGCATGTCTTCTATAGGGTTGCCATTAGCTGACGACACATCCTCCAATAGGAAACTGGTCAGCAAAAGTCAGCCAAATCATTCTTGCAGGCATTTCTCTTTATTGTTAAAGCAAGTCTCCTGAGAGATTTTTCAAAGAACAACAAGCAGTCACATCTCCTGAACTTATAGCAGTTGATGAGTCACTCTGTTGCTTTGCCAAATTCTTCACTGGCAGCCAATAACTCAGCAGGTAGACCATGATTCCTTTAAGACAGTGGTTTTCAAACTGGGGTGGTGGTGGCATAGTGCAATTGCAGTACGTAGATGACGAGGGGAAAAATGAGGCTTTACACCAAGTTCAATGAATATGACTAATGTAAGGATAATAAACAAACAAGTTTGTTGATGCTGAGCTTTTTTTCCCTAAAATTCCACGTGGATCCTTTTTTTTATATTAGTTTCTTCCCCCATCATTGTTAATGATTGATAAAAAAAAATATTGAGTGGAAGGGTGTGAAGGGGAAAAAGTCTGAAAAGAATTACCACTTCAGGCCAATGTCACTCTGACTCACCCATCATGATCTGGTGAAAAACTAACTAATGATCAGGATACAAGCAGGAACTGGTATGTTTCAATTAGGGCTACAACGAACAAGTATTTCCATTGTGGTTTAATCCGTTTAATAGGTTGTTTTTAAAAATCAATTTGTTTAATATAATAAAATGTCAGAAAATACAGAAAAATATCCTATAGGTGTTGTATATATTTTTTCCTCACTACAGCCCAAATCAAAAACAATTAATTTACCAGGTTAATCAATTGTCAAAACTGCTGGACAATTGATTTATTGATTCCGGAATAGTCGTGTCAGCTGTAGTAGATGCCAATAGAACTATATTGATTACAGACACAAAGCAGACCGTGTTGTCTATCAATGACACAAAGATACTAACTTCCATCGCTTCCACGTGTGCATGGATGCTAATGCGTGTAACAATTATCTCTCCGACAAAACAGACACAATATTCTGACTTTGACTTTAAATTCAGAAGATATGTCCTGAAGCTTCTTGAGATTCAGACATAACGATAGCCTTCAGAGACATCACTAATTTACAAATAAATCATAGACTTTCCTGATACTGTGTGAAGAACCTCAAAGATACAAAATAATGAGACAGAACACCCAGAGTAAAGTTAAATCCCAAATTAATGTTCATGTATCCTTGGTTCACAGTTAATGTTTTTCTATAGGAAAGTTTAGTTGTCTGGCCGGTGTGCTTAGACTTCTAAACAATCTGGCTACAGGACACATTAGCTAAAGGCTAATCCTGTCGGCAAATACTTACTTTCACGAGGTATATGTTGACTACAATGGTGGTTTCCACCCGGCGAATGTCAATATTGTCCTGCTGGAAGATGTTTCTGTCTCACTCAAGTCCACAATCCTTATATACAGATGCTTGTTGTTCCAAACACCTCCTTTCTCCATTTCGCAAGTCACAAGCGACGCGACGTCACTTCACTTTCTACTTCCGGATTGAGCACGGGAGTACGTGAAAAGGACGGAAGGGGCGTGGCACCATTGTTCAAAATGAAAAATGTATAATGTTTTATGTTTAATTAGCGTAACTCTTAAAGTACGAAAATCTGCGCTAGAAAACTAAAATGTTTTTTTTAAACAAAATTATAAAGTAAATGTTGTTTGCCAAAAAATTCTTAGCAGTCTTCAACAGTGACTGAAAGTTTAAAGTTTTGTCATGTAAAACAATAAGATCACATCTTTCATTTGTTTGCATAGATTTGCAATAATAATGCTTTGGTAAAACAGATTAGAATCAGAAAAAAAAGGGAAAAATGCTCCTCTCAATCTTCCAGAGCCCATTGTCTTCAAATTGTTTTCTTTTATCTGACCAACAGTCCAAAATTATGTTTGCAGTAATATAAAACAAAGAAAGCCGAAGGTAAAACAAGAGTCTGTTTGACATTTATGATTGAAAATGTGATATTATTAGATAAAGTTAGAATTATGAACTATGTAGGCCTTGGGGGTGAAAAATTCATGTAAGGCTATAAAACCCTTAATAATGAAGATAATCCATTACAAAACTCATTATGTGTTATAATACATTCATTCATTGGCTAATTCAACACAAATTAAAATGAGGGTGAATCCCTGAGTTTACAATTTACGTGATGAAATTAAGGATTGAATTAATTGATCTGAGGTTCTTTTAGGTGCTTTGGCACTTTGGGGAAAAAAAGAAACTTCATCCAGAAAATCCATTTAATACAATTCTATTTGCATCACATAATATCTCTAACCCCTGACATAAACCAAAACATCAACCTTAATAAAGCCTTAAATTGATTTGTCAAAAACTTCAAATACTGAAGGCCTTTACAACTTCAGGGATCTCTGGCTCTACCTTGATTTAAATTAATTATCTTTTCAGGGTTATATTAAGGAAAACGTTTTTTAAGCGATTATTGTGCCATAGTGAGCGACATATTAATTTTCCAACTGTATTTATATCAAGAGGGCCGCTCCATTGATCCAGTCCACCGTTTGTTTACATTCTGCAGTCACAAATCTATAATTCACATGCGTGTACAGTAGTATGATTATCGTCTGTTGCATTGATGAGTAAATCCATTCACGTTCCAGTCTGAGAAACTACTCGATCAACGGAGCATTTTTTTTTTCTTGTCATACCATCCAAAGGGGCGGAAACGATACATTCACTGGAGCCAAGCTAGCGGCTCTGTACCTGTAAACCAAGACAAACAGCGACGTGATTACTGTACAATCGCAAAACAGAGGCTGCCGTGTTGCTTTATTTCTGTTTGAGCGGAACATTGAAAAATTTAATTGTGAGTCACCGGTGAGTTTCATTTCCTTTCTCTCTCAAAACGTGTTGTTTTTGTAATGTTTGATTGTGCACGAGTCCAGCGTTAGCTAGTTGCTAACGTGCAGCTTTTCAATGGGGATGAAAACTAACGCTGCGCCTAATGTTATTGTCCAGTTTAGGAGACACGTTTCGTGTAAAATGCGACTTTGAGTATTCATTATTACCGGCAGACATCAGACAGAGTATGTTACAAAGCAAAAGCAATATGGAGGAGACACCAGCTAGCTGCAAACGAGTCCATTCGGGTCTTTGTCGTGCTGTGTTTTCTCCGTTTTGATTGCTAACGTTAGCTACAGTGCTCCCATTTAGTTAACCACACATGTTTATTTCACATAATGACGATGCCGATTTAAGATGGTCTGTTTTTTTAATGATCAGCGGTGCATTTCCGTCGTAACGTTCCATTCTGCTAAGCCGCCGCTGCAAGCCTCACGGTGCGCTGTGTCTGATGCTTGGCAGGCACGTCCATAAACTCGCCCCGGTCTGCCGCCGCTCCATCATTAATTAGTCAAATTACTAATATTGAAGTCGCTGCCCTCTACAGTTATCTTGTTAAAGGTGATCGATAATACATGTATTATGACCCAAATTTTGCTCTCCATTCAAAATACACTTCCTACATTACCTCCCCCTCCACACGCACGCACACACACGCACGCACACACACACACACACACACCCTCCAAGAGTTCCAATGAGTTTGTACGTGTCTCAAGGTGACGATACATGGGTTACACTTGGTAATGTAGATTAGGTGGCCTTTTTAAAACGGAAATCCACAACTATAGGACACGATCAAATTACACATAATTGGTTTTCATATATGAAACTCATTGCTGCTAATCTGCATTGCCTCACATTGTATCTATCCATGTATCTTTTCAATGAATGCCATTCTCCAATGCTGTCTTCTCCTCTCTATCATTCCGTTCTGCTTCCATCATGCAACAAACTTGACGTTGACCAGGAACCCGCTGGTTCCCAGTTCTACCTGATGAGTATGAGCCTGACTACAGAGCCCCCAAACGATGGTCCCACTGTTACGGAAGGTTTAACATATTATTTTCTAACATAAATTTCACTGTATCACTTGTCCTTGTGCGCTAAGGTGTGTGTGTTAAAGAGTCAAGGAGTGAATAAAGTAATGTTAACAAAGTGACACTATAAATGTTTGTAACAGATTTGAAACTTCACCATCCATTTGCGGAAAAGACAAAGACCCAAACGAATGCAGGCAATAAGAATTTTTACCTTCTAGTCTCAGTTCTCGTCAGGATCATCAACTATCTACTCATTTCTCCTGTTTCTATCCCATCAGAGAGCAAGCTGACTTCAACTGAGAAGAAGGACAAGAAGCCAGATGATGTGCCAGAGGAAGAGGAGGAGGAGGAAGAATATGTGGTGGAAAAGGTCCTGAATCGGCGGGTGGTGAAAGGGAGAGTAGAGTATCTTCTCAAGTGGAAAGGCTTCTCTGAGTGAGTGTTTTGGGGGAGTTGTTGTTATAAAAGTCTTGGGAAATTCTGCATATGTCACATGATCTGCTCTATCATGCCATTATCCTGTTAACCCTGTGTTCTGTCCTCTAAATCAGATATTTTATTAAAATTACAACCAAGAAAAGAGTGAGATACCAGCATATATAACATCTGAGTACATGATAAATTGTATTTATCATCTTGTGTTGCAGGGAAGATAACACATGGGAGCCAGAAGACAACCTGGACTGTCCAGATTTGATTGCAGAATTTCTGCAGTCCCAGAAATCAGCACAAGATGGAAAGAGGAAGGCGGCTGGAGATGCAGAAGGAGATGAAAGTAAAACGAAGAAGAAAAAAGACGATGTAAGTACCACATCTTTGTTTTTGTCAATCAGTTCATAGTTGCTCTACCTGTTGTGTTTTGCAGAGGTAATTGTTGGAGTGGATTCTTCTGTGCTGAGAGCAGCGTCAGTGTCATTTACTGCCCTCACACTTAAGTACAGTAATAGAATTTTAATTAGAAAACAAGTGATTTCAACTTCCATCATACCTGACAAAAAAGTGATTTCATTATGTTGCATTAAGTGTAAAACGCTTTATGCATTATAAAGATTTTAGATACAATTTCATAGTCTTAAGCTGTATAAACGGTAAGTACTGGGCTCAATATGCATTAATTGCCAGATGCCTTGTCGGACTTAGCATCTCGACCCGCTAAGTTCACCTAAAACAACTAGAATAGACAAAAACAGACTTCTTCTTCCATCATACCTTCTCTTAAATTTGCTATTTAACAACAAATCACAAAGACTAAAACTAGTGGCCAACTGACTACCAACGTACATGTCTATTTATTCCTGCATGACCATAACAAACTGTGGAGAAAATAGTAGTAGTGTGAATCAGATAAATTAATATAATCAGTAATAATGTGTGTAATATGTCAAATAAAAAAAGTTGCAACTGCCTCTGTTAAATTGTGATTATTTATTTCTTTGCTTTGCTTCGGGGGGGCACTATGAATCAAGTTCAACATAATCAGGTTTTTGGGGATTCGGGCTCGATAAAACCAAAAACACCATTAGGAAGAGAAGTATCTTGTTGGTGGGTATCAATTTTCAACTTTAGTATTTTTTTTGTTAACCCAGGTTTTCGTCCTCAGGCTCTGTGCACACTCCCTTAAAAAGGGACGTTTGGTGCATCATTTCAGTCTTTTCCTACCAGTTCATATAATGGAGAATATGGAAAATGATCACCGTAAAGCACTGCAAATAAGGAAAGAGAGGAATACTCGCAGGCAGCAAAGACAGATGAGGTGGTGCAGTGGTAACGTAATATAGAAAGAAGGTTTTGGGTTTGAATTTTTACTGTATCTGCATGGGTTTAATACGGGTGTTCTGCCTCCCTGCACGCGGCAGAAATATAGGTGAATTAGCGACTCTAAATTGCCCATAGAGGTGAATGTGAGCATGATGTACTGGTTGCCTGTTCAGGGATTACCCCGCCTCTTGCCCAATGTCAGCTGGGGTAGGCTGCAGGCCCCGCCCCCAGAGACCCTGCCAAGGATAAGCAGTTATAGACAATGGAAGGAAGGGAAACTAGCAGAAAATTGCTGATTGTGTAAATTCATAAGTTAATATATTTAATTTACCACCTAGTGCACTAATAACGGCCTTTTAATTTCTAACAGGACATCTGCATATTCTAGAGCTCTCTTAGGCTGACACTGCCCCATTATGAAGGATACATAAAAAATGACTTAAGTTTTTGGCCATATCAAAGAGAATTTTAATGATTGAATTTTACAAAAACACCAATTTTCAGTTTTCTAATGGGTATTCTAATAAAAAAAATCAAGCATCAAAACATACAAAATGTTGTGTAGTTGCTGTGCCTTCATTATTCTACTACTACTAAAGTAGCACAGCATTGTTGGATGGCATTACTAACATATGGCGCAACTAATTTGAATATGTAATATATTCCCTCCGCTGAGAATCGCATGTATAATATTGTCAAGATGTTGTTCAAGATGAACTGCACCTTGCCTGGAAAGCAGACCAGAGCAGAGCAGCAGCAGTGGGAGACAAAAAGCCGCAGTCAAGCCGGACAGTTTCCAGCAGCCTTCAGTCTGTACAGGAAGTCATAGAAACACTTAGATCCTGTTAGATGTGATTCTGGTTTATTAAAATCTTTATTAGACCCATATATCATTTTTTATGAAGTCTGCAATTGTTTCAAGTATGACTTTGTTACATAATAAAATGCTGTACAGTTGATCTGTGATTTCTGCTCACGGTTCAACCTCCATTTTACATGAATTCTTATGCAAGTCAGAATCATACCAGTTTGCTGCTGTTAAACATCAGCTGAGCAGACCTGTTGCCTCTCAAACTACATAAAGAAATTGAAAACATTAATACTTATTGATACAAGACAATAGCTTTCATTGTTGATTGTTCAGATATTTAGACTGTGAGGGCCTCACATCTTTAAAGATGTTATTTTTTATTATTATTGTTATCCTACTAGAAGTTTTTGTATCACTAAAAATTACCCAGACAAATGAAATCAAAATCATTCCTATTCAACAAAAAAATTAAAACTTTCTATAAAGCATCATATTGTTGAGACAGTATCTTAACTAATCGGCTCTTTTACCAGGCAACAACTAAGCAATTCCCATCATGCCCTGGGTCTCGCAGTCGATGGAGAGTAATTGCGACGGCCTGGCTCCAGAAAATGCTGCTGTCTCAGTCACATGAGATTATTATTACCTACTTGTGCATGACATCGGAGCAAGAGAGGATCAAGTTGGACACAAATCCAACCAGCATGCATTGTGAAGCGATCGCCAGTGATCGAATCTGCGCAGGCCTGGCTCATGATTTAAAACTCTCACTTAGTACTCAACGTAGCTCGCTAACCCATGAATCTCATCCCATTAACCCATCAGAGAACATGACATGAGACAACAAAAACATTTCTGTAGTTCAGCAGCTTAAAATATTGGGAATGCCCAAAGCAGCACACAGTAAATTGGTTAGATTAAGAGTTGCAGGTGGCAGAAACCTCCAACCTCATTAAGTGAAGCAGATTTTTGTCATGTAATACCACATCACAGGCTCTGATTGCTCCTGATAAGGCAGGGTGCTGGTTTGTGAAGCCTATAGAAATTCACATTTCCACTTCAAGTTTCGTGCTTCGAGATCAGTGAACCAATGACGCATTCCCCCCTCCCTCCTCCACATGCAGGAAGACCTCTGATTGGTCTAAGCAGGCAACTCTCAGGCTGAATCCCAAACATCCAGACTTCACTGCACTTGCAGAATTGTTCCCAGGAAGTCTGCGAGTGCCTCAGGTGGTTTAAATCGACAATTCATCATGTCAGCCAGAGGGAGTCTTTAGACTTGTAGAGTCTGTTTGGGGTGCAGACTTCAACCAATGTAACTGATTCAGTCACCTACAATTCATTGCAATAACAGATGTTTTGAATTGTTGGAACAATATTTAATCTTAAAATGTTGTGCAAATATGCAGAACTGAAAAGATGACTCAAAGCATTAGTTGATCGACAGAAAATGAATCTAACTATTTTTATAATTTAATAATAACCATAGTCATTGACAGGACTTCTGCATACATCACCATGGCCTGTGGGAAATTAGAACGAGTCAGGCAACAGATGAAATTTGTTGGGTGGAACTTTAGTTTCAGCTGCAGCAAATGTTCAGAGGCAGGATTGATTTGTTCATTCGTTTTAAATTCAGATTAGAACCTACATATTGCAGGCAGTCGGTATTAATGCTGAAATTTAGTTTTGTGCCTGACTGAAGTAGTATTTTGTCGTTTGACGCTCAGACAGAGAAGCTGAGGGGCTTTGCTCGAGGCCTGGCTCCAGAAAGGATCATCGGTGCTACAGATTCCACAGGAGAACTCATGTTCCTCATGAAATGGTTAGTATGTGGCATAACTACCATGGTTGGGGACTTAAAATGTCTCTGCCTGTACCAAATACAAGTGAGTCGAATTTGGATTTTTTTGTGTTGTTTGTGCAGGAAAAACTCTGATGAAGCCGACTTGGTGCCAGCGAAGGAGGCCAACGTGAAGTGTCCGCAAGTGGTCATCTCTTTCTACGAAGAGCGACTTACTTGGCACTCGTATCCCACCGAAGATGAGAAAAAAGATGACAAAAACTAACACAGGGCAAAGGGGCAGGGGGAAAGAGAGTAGTTTTGAACTTCATTGTACTTTCGACTGGGGGTATAGGGGATCGGGGGGGGAGAGACAAGCAAGACACCACTGAACTTAATCGTATTTTGCTGTAGTAGCTCTCATTAATTCTGCTTTTATCTGGATATGATGTAACTGTATATATGCTTCAGGGCTGCTCGACAGCTGAACCCAACATGTTCAAGGCAGTGTTAATTGACAGTATCCACTCTAGTTTTATAAAAGCTGGTTTGCTGTTTCATGATCATTTTCACTTAATATTTGGTCCAGTGCTCAGTCATTTTGTTATGGCGTCGTATCAGTGAGGTGATGTTTTAATTTCTCTGTGCCTTTTTTAATTTTTATTTTTTCTTACTTGATTAATTGGTACTTTTTAGGGCAAAATATGATCATCTTAGTTGTTTCCTTAGAACTTGTTTGGTGTATGGTAACGAACCCTTACAGTGATTCATTTGGTCATTGGTAATCTTTGTAGTGTTTTTCATTAATATGTCTTGCTTGTCTGTTTTGGAGAATAAACCATTTTTGTTACCATGCTGGTGTTTAATGTAACAAGGTCATTACATAGAAGGGCTACAATTAAGGATTAGCGTCCTGTAATTATGGATTAATGAGGGATAGGCTGGTTATCAGCCAGGCTAATCAGTGGATTTCCAATTTTCTGTTTAGTAGTAACTAATATTCTAAATCTAGAAAGTAACTAGTAGCTTGTCAGTTAAAGTATTAAGAAGCAGAGAATTGAAATACAAGTACCTCAAAATTGTATGTAAATAAATTGTACCTAATGCAATCACTGGTTACTTTTACTGTAATGTATATTGGTTCAAAATTTTACCTGCCTCCATTTTTTTACTAATAATTGGTATAGGCCCTGGAAAAGAAAACAAATTGCTTGATCCCTACTATAAATTATTTTGACTGTAAAAACTGTAAACATAACTTCTTTATGTTTTTAGTAGTTATTTTTTGTTGTAGCTCTACTACCTAGCTCTGGTTAGTCCTAAAGGCTCTCCAAGAAGCAATGAGGAGCTGAAAGAAACTTAATGAGCCTCTGTTGTTCTTCAATAAATGAGTTTAATACAAACACAGATCTGTCAACAGAAGAGATCTTAGCACAGAGTGAATACATGGACACAGCCTCACCCAAAGCTTCCTGTAACCACATTTGCTCAGCTTCATACGTGTATCATACAGATTCCTGATTCATCGTGTCTCCTGATGTGTAACTCTTGGTCAATGTTGACTCTTAGCTCGTAATTATTAAGGGGATTTGGAATCTCTCCAGGCCTCATCTTATCCGACTACTGCGGACACTTAGTCTGCTCATCCATTCACCAAGTGTGACAGTGAGTAACCATGTAAACAAACAAACATCCCTATGAAACATATAATCAAACATTCGTCATAATACATTTCTCCCACCATCATGTTGCAAATAATAACCTGTCCAACTCCTGCCCCACCCACAAAATCTGCTTTTTGGACAAAGGGCACCTGTAACATACCATTCATGACAACTAGGACAAGAGTCACGGGTGAAAATAAAAACACTTTATTGATAAAAACAATTCTTGATTGCCAGCAAATATCTCAGAACAGAGGGAACTACATCCAAACTCAAAGCAGAGGGTGAGATTGTTAAGGAGACATTTGACAAATTACATAAATAATGACAAATACAAACATGAAAATATTTACATAAGACAAAAAAAGTGCACTAAGTAGTAGCAGTACCAGATAGTTGGTGTCACAATGGGTTACACTGAAGTGAATGTTAACCAGTTTCATGCCTGAATAGCATATTTAATGAAGACATTTCTCCTTTCGAAACAATTTTTTTGGACATCATCTTAATGTTGCAAGTTCTGTTCAGCCTCTTGTAGATATGCTAGCCTAACTGCTGTCTCAGCTGCAACAATTTACCTATTGTTTATTTTTAAGAGAGGGTTATGTAACATGTACGGACAAAACCTCATTCAAACAGACGAGTAATAGCACTTCTACTTTGAGAACGTTTTTTCTGTAGTTCTCAAAACATTTAATGTGAAGGTAATGAGATTGTGAAATAAAGGCATTCAACTCAAAGTGGCCAAAACATACATAGTCAAGTCAACCATTCAAATAAATGTAACAACTTGGCTCACAAAAACGTTGGACTAATAATAGTTATGCCAATGCCTTAGTTTTACAGCAGTCAAAAAATTGTCTCCAGTGGCTTCCAGTTGGGTAACATTGGCAAATAAATTACATAAATGGGATATCGCTAAACCACAGAAACAACTGAGCCTGTTTTAAACCAACATGTCAGAGGAAAACAAAAAAATAACAAATGCAAAACTATGATCTGTGACGGACTGGAGTTGGTGGCAATCATACAGTACTCTCAGGAGCTCACAGCATCTTGAATTCCTCATGATTACAGGCTCTGCGTGAATTTTTCAAATAAAAAAAAGAAAGAAAAGGTGGAGACTTTTACATAAAGCAGATGTGACTAGACTTATAACCTTGCTTATACTACACATTATGAAGAGTTAATTAGAGCCTTCCTAAACGCAGCGCCCGTATTTAAACCTACAGCGAAAGAATAGCGACAGACACGGCAAAATGCATATAGCCAAGCCTTTTAAAGACAAATTACAGTTGCTATGCATAATTTATAAGGAAGTTGATACATTTAGCAATGCAGTGTGCCTCCTATCTAAAACATCCATCTGCTCCTCTTGCACGACTTCACTTCAGGCCTCTTTTAGCAGTGGCCAGCCCGGGAACACTCATCCTCTGACTCCTTCTTGTCTCAACATCCTCCTTTCAGACATCAAACCCAATCTCTTTAGGCTCTTCTCAACTTAGATGCAGCCGACAAACTGACTCAAAAACTGGAATTTGTGACATAAACCTTCATAATTAGAGTACAGTGTTTGAGCATTAGGATGTATCCAGATCAAGTGATTTGCACCATAAAACCTTCGGTTAGTATAGGCATTAACGGCATTCCTTTAACGATGGACTTCCTTTAACCTTTGGTATCCAAACTCTCACAACCATAGACTCTGTTCTATGCCTGTGGATTTGCAAATTAAAAGCCTCAGTGACTATGAAAATCACTAAAAGTATCCAGAGTGGCATGTGATCTTAAAGTCCTATAGTCCTTTAAAACTTTCAGTGCATAGTTATCCCAACCATATTGTGGATAGTGTTCTTTTACTCCCACTTTTTATGATGCCAATCCTTTGTTTTAGCCTACAAATCTTCCCCATCCTCAGTGGTGTGGTGCAAGGTCAAGAGAAGCTAAAATTCTTCAAATAGCTCATTTTGTCCTTTTATGTTCCTCCTCTCCTTATCGTATTTCCCCCTCTAAATAGTGAAATATCAGTACTCAAACAAAGGGCTACTTCTGCTTCGACGTTGTTTCCGGCAGGAACAAAATTAAAAGGGAGAAACTAATGCAGGAAGAGTAGTCAGCAATGCCACTTTTCTACTCACCACAATCTTCTTAAGGGAAAAAGAGATCTTTCTTTCATCTGCAGAAATCGTTCTTATTGATTTAGCAAATTGATAGAATAAACAGCAGTCTGCACAGCTCACTTTTTTTTGTCTTTTTGTTTTTTCTCTGGCTTACGGTTCTGCTCAGGAGTTGTCACGCTGCGGGGCATGATCAGCACGCTGCCATCAGTGCTGTACTGGAGCGAGTACTCACTGGAAGGATAGGGCCGGCCCTCGTCATCCCGTAGCTGAGTGAACACCTCTTGGTACAGACTTTGCATCTTCTGCTTCATCTGCCGAATGCAACGAATATACTCCATCTTCTCCTTTAGCAGACGGGCTTTGTCACGCCTCAGGTCTTGGACGCCCTGTTCCAGGTTAATGATGGTGTCCAGCTTGCGCTTTCGGCAGTTCTGGGCTGCCATCTTGTTCTTGCCGCGCCTGCGGATGTCACGGATGAGGGCCAGCTGGGCTTCACTAAGGTGGTGCTTGGCTAGAAGCTCGTTGAACTCTTCAACAGGCAGATTGATGATCTTATCATTGGAGAAGGGGATTTTCATGGCACGGGCTCGGCGTTCATCACGACTAGCATGCTTGTCGAGCAAGTCTGGATGGGGCTGAAGTTTTGAATGCTGTTTGTCACGGACAGTCTTCTTCCCAGTTGAAATGGGGAGCTCTGGGTGCTCAGCGAACGCAGAGGAAAGTGGCAGGTTGTAAGTATGATTGTGGTTGATGCCGTCAAGCTGAGGGAGGCTGTTGAACTGGGAGGGGTCCTGATAGCTCATACGGCAGAGCTTACTATACCCAGGTTGATAACCCCCCACAGCACCCTCCTCTGTTTCTGCGGTGGCAACCTCAGAGTCAGTGCTGTACCCAACAGCTCCTTCCTCTGAGAAGGTGGCTGACGTCGAAGAGGAAGACGCTGCAGAAGAGCAGGACGTCTCAGAGCTGCTTGGGGAGGCTGGGCTGTGGCTGGAGTCTAGGGAAAGACCAGAGTCTGAGTCAAGTTCATCCTCTAACTGAGAAGCTTGGGCCTGGCTGAAGCCCTCCTCCATGGCAAGATCCAGCAAGCTGATTTCATCGAGCATGGACTCTTCTAGTAGGGTGCTGAATGGATCAGGCAGCATAGATGTGGATGTTACGTTGTTACTAGAACCATTAATATGTGGTAGGAGAAAGATCCCGGTCAAGTTGGTGGCTCCAAACGTGGAGGTGATGTTGCTCGAGTTGCTGGAAGAGATCCTGGGCATGATGGTTCTTGGGTTGCTAATAGATCCCAACTGTGGACTGAACATTTGAGGGAAGTGTTGGCTGCAGCTGGGGAGGGAGGCCTGGTGAAGGCTGACATCCTGGTTTACTGGTGTTGCACCAGTAGAAAGTTCAAAGTTTCCCATGGTGTTTGATTCAGTCGTCCCACTTGTTCCATCAACACTGTTGGAGTTGAGTGAACTATTGTTCACTTCCATTGCCTTTCAACAGAGAGATTTTGTCAGGGAAAATATACATATATGTATTGACTCAGATTATAAAGTCTGTTTTTGTGCTAATTATTATGAGTTAAAATCAGTATTTTCTTTATTTTTTTATAGTTACATTATTTAATATAATAAAGAGGCATCTTTCATACTTCCAAATATGTTATGACACATTTTAATGAAGCAGGATTTTTTCCCCCCAAATGTGTTATAATTTTTATTGTTATTTTGAAATACAAGATTTTTTGTTGGGACTTGGCAGTTCCTTGACAGGACAGACAAATACATCTCACAAATCACCAAAACTAACATTATTAAAGGGAACATACTTGTAGCTCCATGACAGCCATGATATCTTGCCACTGCTGTTCCAGGTCTAACTGTGGCTCTGCTTGGGGCAGCTGTGGTGCCAGAGGAAGAGCCTGAGATGTAGAAGGAGCTTCTTCATTGGAAGCTACTTCTGGGGTAACAACCGGGGCTGGAAACTAATTGAAAATATACACATCAAGCAAAAACATTGTAAAAACTTCACTGTAGTTTTTTTTTTCTTCACATCACGCAGTACCTAAACAAAATGCTAATCTTGTTTTATAATACTACATACTGCAAATTTTACAATACCTCAGATTCTTCTCCAAAAGGGAAAGTGGCCTCCAAAAGCCTCAGGCATTCTTGGAGAGACAGTGAAGTCTGTGAGCCAATACCTGGGAGCTGGGTAGTAATGGAATAAAAAGAGAGAGTGAGAGAGAGAGAGAGTGAGGAGGAGATGAATACAGTCAAAGTTGCAAATTATTTCAGGTTGCTTTTACACAAGTAGTTCAGTTAATGGGCCAGATCAATTAAAAAAAATACATTGTTGCCTTTTAGTTCTGGTACGGTTTGTGTGCACACTGACTTCTTACAAAAAAAATAGACATTTCTTAACATAATATTATGGAAGAATAGTTACTGTGTATGTACGTATGTTGGGAAACTACTAAAATATGTACTACACAAGCTCAATGCACCTGTTTAAACTCTTGTTCAGTTTCTGTTTGACTGAGATCCCTGAGCTTGCATGGTGATGCGGATACTGTTACAAAACGATATTGCATAAATTAAGAATAGAAAGAGATCACTTATACAGATCAGGAGATTGCTCTCCTCACAGTTCTCATAGCAGATGGAGTTCCTGGTAGTAGTGCTTTGAACTCATGCTAAAACGCAATCTCCAGTCACACAGTTCTGTGGTTGGTCAACTTTGCTTTCACACCACAAACAAAATGCTTCCATTAGGAGGCTAAACAACAGCACCAACCAAAGAGGACTGAGATCCCCTTGAGAAGGAGGGTGGTAGTGGTGCAGTTTTTTAGACAAGCAAAAGAATTTGAGTCACAGCTTTCAAACCATCCTCAAACAAACTACATTACTTCTTGCATTATTGGTAAATATTCTGTGTAGTTGCCTAGTTAATGCTCAGCTACTCTGCTCAAGCCAGACTATTGTGCCTAACGCAATATAAAAAGGAGATCATATTTTTGTGCATTTCCTTCCTTTATCAGAATCATTACTGAAAATATCCCAGATACCAGCGCTGAATGTGTGGCATGTGTGTGGATTGGAAATTTAAATTTGTCTTCTAAATGTATACATCACTGGGGCTAAAAATTCTGAATGCCCACTGGTCCATAGGGAAATTCTCTTGGATGATAAGCCGAAAAAATAAAAAAAATAAATCAAATAGTGTTTTAAGGAAATGAGCATGAACACGGCTCATTAAATCTTGCATTCACACTGGGTAGTTGAACACAACACACAATTTTTAGACAAATATATAAAAGAGACTGACTAGATATGTTTCACATGAATAAGAGCAGAAAAAAAACTCATGAATCTCTTGTGTGCAGCTCCCACATTTCTGATTTTTTATATGCTACAAGACAGGTAAATGTACCATTTCCCACTGGATGAAAAAAACAGGATACAGAGATCCATTTAGGCTACAAACCTGCTCTGGAATGCTCTCTCCTGTCTCCCCGTCCACTGGCTGAGCCACTTGTGAGTTTACTCCATTTCTCCAGCTCTCTTGTTCCTCATTCCCATCTTTGTTTTCATGTGGGTTGGGCTTCTCCTCCTCACTCTCCTTTTGACGGTTGCTGTAGTTGAACACTTCTCTTCCTGCACCAAGGTCGATGTCTTGTCGCCATAGGATGTCAATCAAGTCAATGTCCTGGAAAAACATATAGCAACCATTGAAAAATGGCCCTGTGCAGAGAAAGTTACATTAGCAACCAGTTATTGTTCAGGAATTCGATGCATTGAAATCTTACTCAAACTATAGCAAGGTGCAAATTAAACCAATGTGAAGCACATCAGCGCCATTTATGTTTATTTACTTATTAGTGGTATGAACTAGTACTTTTCCTGTTATCTTTAATAGAAATGTCGCTTTGCCAGGAGAGAGAGAGAGAGAGAGTAAGTCAGATGATGCAACCATGACATAACCACTTTGACACAGCAGTTGTCATCTGATCAGAAAGAAGTCTTGGTTTATTACAGTCCAACAATGACTTTGTGTCATTCCTAACTTCAATGCATTAATGTAATACATGGTGATGTTGTTAAAATGGCTCAAATAACTAAAAATAGTCCTGTTTTTTTCCTCCTTTTGGCCCATTGTAAAGAGCAAGCTAGAAAGGCACCCAGTAGTGAGGGGATCTCCAGCAAGGCCCAACAGTCAAGACATGTGCCCCATCAAAATGGCTGCCCTCAGTGTTATCACAATGTTCATAAAGAAAGTGAAAAAAATTCACTGATCCACCCCTTTATCCAGATCTAATTCAACATTCAATAGTTCCTTGTTTGGAACAATGCCAATTCTTCAACCCAGTTTCATGGTAATCCATCAAGTAGTTTAAAAGTAAATCACAAAAGCCCTATCTTGCAATGTTAAAGAAAGGGGAAAAAAAAATCCTGAATCTACCCCTTTTACTGGATCCACTTCAAAATTTGATTGGTTCTTCCCTGATACACGCCCAACCCTCCTACCAAGTGTCATGGAAATCTATGAAAGCAGTTTTTGTGTAATCCGGCTAACAGACATCTAACTCAAGTGAAAACATTACCTCATTGGCGGAGGTAACTACAAAAGACTCTTTGCCATGGATTTTAATGTAGCATGCTAATGGTCAACATTTAATGTGATCAGAATCACAGCTTTAAGTGAAAGTGAATTAACTGGTTTGACTAAACATATTTGGCACTCACACTTACCAGTGAGCCACACTGGTAAACTTGGTATGTTTTCTTTTTTTTGGAACACAGCATACTCGTGTTTTATGATGCCGTGCCCTAAATATTTTGAAAGTGATAGACTCATAGGATAGTTCGTACTGATTTCTTTTGTTGTCTTATGGTATAACAAAATCAACGATAAGTACTTTTCAGAATATGTAATTTATTTTGTGAACATTATGGAAATTGCTACTTAAAAGAATAATTTACCACCAAATTAGTCCACTCAAAAATGTACATCCAACCTCAAACTCTGGGTTATTATAACATAAGTATATGATTATTCCTGCTTGTCCAATGATGAATGTGGTGAAAACAACAACCAACTGTCAACTATCAAAAGGAGGAGTTTGCCCCTCATTTTGATGCACTCATAAGTATAATGAAGGTAGAAACAAGCTGAAGTACCTCTTTGGTGAGGTTGTCATTGCCATCCCTGCTGCTCTGCTCCTGGTTGCCCTCTGGGGCCACAGCTCCCAGGCTGCTGTCCGCTACGTTCAGGTTGTACGTGGATTCAGTCGCTCCACTTCCTCCCCTCATGGCCAGGGTAGCGTCTGCGTTGTTAACGTCGTCTAGGCCGGCCCCATTGTCCAGGGTGATGCTGGAGCTGGACTGGCTGCTGGTGGACACCACAGTCTCAGAGTCACGATGCACAAGCCAGGTGTTGAGCTCGGTACTAGGTACAGAGAGGCGATCCAGCTGGCGCAACTGGTTCAACAGTCGTCGTGTGGTGAAAAAATGGTCCAGATCCACACTCTTTGGATGGATGCCATAGCCGTCCAGTGTGTTGCGCAGGTTGTGGAACTGTGTCTGAGTGTAGGCTGAGCTAGGGCCCAGAATGATCTCTCTCAATGGGGGCAGCTGATTGCTTAGATAGTTATCGACGTCCACCCGCACCCCTATGAGACTCAGAAGGATGGTGAACTGAATCAGGCCCTCTGTGAAGTACTTTTTCAGGTAAAGCATTTCTTTACAAAGGAACAAAGGGTGAAGGAAAAAACAAAAAACAAAAACAGGGCCAAAGACTTTGGATCAATACCTCTCTACTTGCATACATGAACATAAAAAGTGGTTAAAGACAGTGAGGGGAAAGGGTCTTGAACAAGATTATTTATGTTTAAAAGGCATCTAAGATCCAAGATGGGGTTTCCACTCAAAGAGAGTCCATTCTGTGCTCAAAGCTTTGTTCTTCATAGGGTTCTCATCTTCCCATTCCTGCCAGATGTGAGAAAAAAAAAACATTTAACTGTTCTACTGTAAATTACATAAATTCAACATGACAATGTGACTGCTTTCAGTCCTAAGGCACACGAGTCTTACCTACCTACATTTGCATTTAGCATATGTAAACGAAAGGGAAAAAAATCAGGAGTTGCTAGCCCACTGCAACCACTCATCCTTTCAAGACTATGGAAGTCATGTCGGCTCGCACCGCCTATGCCTTTGGTTCTAATAAATTCAGCAGAATAAAGATAAGGAACACGGGGCTTTACGAAACCCACCCATGGCAGGACAACTACTTCTTGAGGGTGCTGCTGAAGGTGAATGAGAGTCGAGAAAGCTCGCTGAGCACACGCACCAACGACAATGTTAGGTGGCAGGAAGGGTCCCTCCCTCCTCTCACACAGCTGCGCTTATATTCGTCCTTATGACGTTAGCTGTTAGCTACCTTGTGTTTTGAGACTCCGCTACTGTTATTACACAAGTATAATATCCTTGTTTACAGTACCTAAGAGTGACAAGGATATGCTTGTCGTCACACAAACTCATTAAAACTTAGATCTTTGTTTACCCTGAAAAGTGACAGGTACCTCCACTTGCATTTTAGGACTACCTACTTCCGCGGTGGCTAGCATCAATCTCCCTAGCAACAAGTGGTGAATATATGATTGTCAAATTGTACGGCCATTTACAGGCTTCAAGCACGGTGACGACACATGACTCCAGCTACCCTCGGCCAATAGACATAAGCCGTGGGTGGGGTTGACAGAAAATGCTAAACAACTATAGGAACTCGGAGCCTCCACTATGCTAGCCTTGAAGCTAGTTTGCCGCTAACAATCTAAACTGTTCAGCAACTTTGAACAGCATCTTATGTCTTCGATAAGACATACTACCGTATCTAGTAAATCACACACAACATATCTATTCATGAGTCAGGTGTCTGGTAAAGTGCAATGAATCACTACAATCCGTGTATCGGCTTACGCATTAATTAATTGAAAACATCTTGATTTAATACTTACGCAGAAGATTTGAAACTGTGTCTTTAAGCCCAAAAGTCCAGCACAATGTAAGAAAACTAATCAAGTCCTGTTTCATTACAAGTCCACAGTGTTGCCCAATGTAGCATTCTCCAGCCTTTCCTCACTGAATGGCCCACCATGACTTGCAAAATTGTTAGCTGGCCCGGCTAGCCTAGCAGGTTCGACACCAAAACACGCTTTCACACAGAGCATGCGTAGAACATTCTAGTGTCAAGATCTCAACACCACACCGTTATACTGATAGTTCCAATAAAATCATATTTTTAAAGATATTTTGAGGCAAAACACATTCTTCAACACATTTTTATTTCAAAAAATTATAAAACTACATCACATTTTATATCACATCAATTTATAAATATTAAAAGTTTATAATTGTAATGACTGCTTATTAGTATTCTGCAGAAAACAAGAGATTTAAAAAAAGTTAGAAGCACAGACTTATTTTAAATTAAGAGAAGCTACTGTCAAATTATTAATTGTATTTCTCCTATTCCTTAGTGCAAGTTTTCCAAGTCTATCCCATATTTTGCACAATTCATTACTGAATTTAGAAATTACATAGTCTCAATAGATTACCAACAATAAGAAATGTTTGCATTTATGGTATTATAATAGAAAGAACAGTGCAATGCACATATTGGCACTGTCACCCTTATATCCTTATTCTACAATACATATTCCAACAAAGTAAAAAAGTATTAAATTAATCAAAATCCTCTTTGCAGTAATATCAAGGTTACCTAATGGTGCAGTGGATGCAACCATAAATGGAAACCTAACTTTCACACACATACAGTACATACATACCTTTCACACACATTTTTAAAATGTCAAATGTTTCTTACCCATTGCTTATTCAGAAAATGCAAAAACACACAAGATCTAATTAAATACCACTTTTATTTCTCAAAGCAGATTATGACACAATATTTAGAGTGAACGCCTCTGATGTTCACTATATGTTAACCCCCATTAGGTTTACTGGTCTTTTGTGGTATCTCTTTGAAATTTCAGCTTCAATCTGCAAAAAACAAATAACAATTAGAATTACTGGTAATAATACTATTAATAATATTATTGAGATCGTCCAATGTGTAACATATATAAAGTTTAAGCCCTCTGTGTGATATATAGTCCATTCAATTAATATGCAACTGTATATTGATTTATTTAAAATGTTAAGCTTATCTACTTTGTATAGTTACTGTATTCTGAAAGTTGAGATAAAAAAATCTTCACAGCCTTGTCCTACGAGTGAGCTGGAAAACTGCCAACTGTGTGAGCATAATGAAATTGAAATAATAATCCAATACCAGTTTCTGGAGATCCCGGGTGCACCCTGCCAGCAGATCAACACGGGGCTCCAGTCTGGACTGCTCCTCTAGGGCTTCCTGCCTTTTCTCAGCCATTGTGGCAGCCTTCAGAACCAGAATGTCTGCTTGCTTCAGCTTCTGTCTCAGCATCTCTGACACACGTTCAACATATCTAGACAACACGTACAAAAAATAACGATAATGGCATTTCTGAAGGAAAATGGTTTAAATGCTAAACCTTGTCCCTTTACCCCTAACGTCACTGTAAGATTTTTGAGCTGTTGCTCAAGTTACATGAGATTCGGCGTATTGACAAACATAATACATTAAATGATGGTCGAGTTTGACACTATGAGGATTAGTTATGGCAGCATACCGTGGTGAGGCCTGTATCATAAACAGGTGCTGCATCCGAAGAGAGGTGAGTCGGCTCTGAAGGTTCTGCACCTCTGACAGCATGTCCCGAACACGTTCACGGGATTGGCCCTGAATGACAGAAGGGGCCAGTTGGAACTGACTCATAGCTACCACATCTCCCTCCTCTGCCATTTCACTCACACGCTGGGTTAGGAATGCTTCCAGCTGTACAAACACATAAAAACCAGTATCATTTATGTGGGATAAATCTGAGAGATGATCTAAGCTATCATCCAACTAAGCCAACAAATTAAATACCACAGTTAATGTGACAACCTTCCTTCACCAGCCTTTACCCCGCAATTATTCATTTCTATTTAATCTACTTTTCTGTAACTGTCTATTTAGCTTCTACTCTTTGCAAGTTAAAAAAAATACTGTGAATTCACTTTATCATTCATTTCACTATTTGTGATACATACCTCTAGTTTTTGTTATTGCAGTTTTAAATTTGCACGTCAAAATCATGTTTAGTTAATACCTCATGATATGATTGATGTGGTTGTTGGCCTTTTTACAATTAGACCAACGTTCTTATTGATTTTGTGGTCACCAGATAAATGGAAGTGCAACAGTCTCTCATAGAAGAATTATATGTACAGCGTCATTTTAATGCTTTCTTGCTAAATGCAACTGTCTGCTGTGGCTGAAGATTACACTACTATAGTACTGAGAGCGAGCAAAAACAGTAGTTTCAGGCTGTAAAACCAAAAACAATGAACTGAGATGCGCTAAAGCACCACAGAGCTGAGGGAACTACAGATGTGGGTGGTAATTCTCTGTGTGTTCATCACTGCAGGCACACACAGAGATTTCACAATCATCTGATCAATTGTTAATATAAAAAACATTGGTTATAGCAACCTTAAGTATGCATGTACTGTGCACTATCCCATTGAGTGTTGTAGTCATAATCTGCAAAGGCACACTGCCATATTTACATATCCAAGATTGTACATTTCTTCAAAAGAAAATGATTAGATATAATTAGTGGAAAGACAGAAAATTAATCAGCCACAATTTATGAAGAAAAAATGGCATCATTAATTGGTTATAGCTTAGAAAATGTAAAAAAAAAACAACAACTGCTGTTTTTCTATGCTCTGTCATTGTTAAATGAATATCTTGGTTTGGTCGGACAAAAACATGGTATTTGAAGGCATCACCTTGAACTCTGGAGAAAAAAAATTGACAGGCATTTTCACTATTTTCTACTTTTTATTACATGAATAATAAAAAAAATGAATAGGTGAATCAATAATGAAAATAATCGCCAGTTGCAGATATGTTTGTATTTTTATATATCCTTCTTTGTTTAAGGATTATAATCACGATTCTGATGACATTACCTTACACACAAATATCAAATGGATACACAGTCTTATATTTATTCACTAGTATTTACCTCCATAAGTTCATCGATGAACTGGCTCCGTGACTGAGAGTTCTCCAGTATAGATAAAGCATCCTCACCCCTAGCCACACCCTCAGGACCTAAAAGATAATACAGTTGTCTTCAGTTAACATACATTTTAACAGATGAGCATGTTAAAAATTAAGGGGCCATTTATATTTAAAAAACAGTAGTTACAGTCTGTGCCTGCATCTACAATTTCGATTTCAATGGGAGCCGCTTCGCTTTCACCCCAGTCGATACCACCGGCTCCTGTGTCCTGTCGCGGGAAACAAACACAAATTGGTACATTTGAGCAGTGAGATTTTTATGTGATGTACAAATGAACTCAAGCAGCCCTTCAACATCACCATCGGTCATGACCTAAATGTGTTCACTTGAATTGATTTCAAACAGGATGCTGCTGAATGGTGTACATTGTTGTTGAATTGTCAGTGCTTAGGTCAGTTTGGAAAACATTGCACTCCACTTGGAGCATGATTTGTACATTTCAAACATTTACTTATCACTTTAAGCTATTTCGACCATTACTGATGACTATACTTTATATTTATTGCTTTTAGCAAACACTTCCAAACATATATAAACGCAAAATTCAGCCATGTTCTGATTCAGGTGTCTTACCTCAGAGTTTGGCTCCAGACTGATACCCCAGTCTACTCCATCCTCAACTGTGATGCCAGAATTTACATCCTGGGTATCTGTACCTTTGCCAAAGTCACCCCAGTCAATCTACAGCGGGATTTAAAAGACAATACGATCAACACAGAATTAGTGGCAATTAAAATTAGTTATGTTCTGGCATTTAATGAATATCTCACTGTAGCATAAAGCCGCTACAAGAGAGCCGAGGCTGTATTACATAATTTTTCAAACTCTCAAATCTGTTATATAACCATAGTAATCTGAATTAAAAATGTATCAAATGTAAAATGGATTTAAGATGAAATTCCAAATAAAAAAGAACCAAACAAACAAAACATTTACCCTAGAGATTTTCCGACAATCTACGTATAAAAAAGTTTCTATTATACGACTCTCATTCACACTTAATATAGAAACATTAAAATCAACCGTGTCATCTGTGACTGTATCAGGTGGTTCTTCTTCCACAACTGGTCTCTCAATAATTGTGGAAACTTTCCCCGTTCTCCACTCATAAAACGTTGTGTTTCCTCTCTTCTGGGCAAATGTCAGCATGGGCAACACTGGTTCAGACCTACCAATAGCAAAATGTGAGCTCACGTGACTAAAATGCTGTTAGGTATGTGAAGGCATACTAAGAAAAGAGCTGTTTCATATTGTGCTGAGCTGTACTGTGCAAGCCAGTAAGGCTAAGTTGAATAAAAAGAGAATTTATTGATGATGTACTCACCATTCACATACAAAGTTAGTGAAAGCGGTATAAAATTTGATTTGCTCATCGAACTTCGCAGCATCCTTCCCGACTTCCTCAAGGACGGCTGGTAAGTCTTTGACCAGAGCCTGAAGCTCCCGAGTTACATTTTCTCCCTGTCAGTGGAAAAATCATCTGTCTTTGAATAAAAGCCATAATTCTGAACATTACACAATCCATGTTTTTAGGGTTTTGTGTTGGTGTGTTCTCCTGCAGGTGTTCATGTTCTCATACTTACTCTGATGCCATACTGTTTGCATGCAGCATAGTAGCGTTCCCTCAGGTCTGCGCCTGAGCTCTGGCACTCCACTTCCCGCCTGCTCAGCTCCTGCTGCAGCTGCTGGGCTTTGGCCAGCTGCTTCCTAAGAGCCGGACCTTCATAGTTCACATTGCGAATCAGCAAGCTGGCCACCTCGGCTTGGACACACAAATATATAGTTAAATTTTGATTTTGATTAAAGAATTCTATACATGCAATTATGTAGATTCTATACCTAGATGCTATTGTCCTATTATTACACAATAATGATGCATAATTCATCTGAAGACTAACAACCGCTCTCAGTTTACAAAATGACAAGTTAAATTTCCTGTTGTCCAGCTTAATGACAACAGTTATTGCAAACACAATCAGTTTTACTTGCTTCAAGCAGCCTTCTTACCAAGGGTGGAAGAAAATATCGATACACTGTATTGATTCTTAATAATTTGCATGCAAATATTCATGACAATGGTTAATTTTGAGTTGAGTTTAAACCACTGATTGATAGCATCTATCTTCAGCTATGTGGTTCTTCCACTTCAACATAACATCAACTGAGACAGGAAGAAGAGAGCACACATCGCCAGTGTAAACACAAATAACAAACCTATGAAATAATAAGTATTGTAGCTCCAGATTTTTGTCAATGCACAATCCCAACTATAAAAACGAGGAATGATAAGGTGTGTACAAATATTGTCTCACTATGATAAATGCATAGAGCTATGGGTTTGCTGATGTTGTTATATTACACTCACCCAAATAGACATTATCTGCCTCATAGAGGGACACAATCTCTTGCCAATCCTGTGACAACAAAAACAGAAAACACAATTCAAATCTGAATTTTCAGACAGCTATCAGAGTTTTAGAGCAGAGGAACATGACACAAAGAATCCCCTCAAACCACTTTGTTTGTGACATTAATTATAAACTTGATAAAACCAAAAAACCCCTGCTGTGAGACACAGTTTAAATCCTCGCACCTTCATCCTTTGAGATGAATATCTGCCAAAGATGTTCTTGGAGGAAGCCTCAGTTCCCTTCAGGATTTCCACTATCCTCAAGCAGTGAAAGTAGTGAATGTCTATCATTAAATACAAACAAACAAAACAAAGTGCAAATTTAAAATCATTTATACATTCAAAGGATGAGGACAAATAGACTCATTTGTGGACAACAATCAACTTAACAGAAGAAACAGTTCTATAAAATTATGTTACAATTCATAACAACACACATACTAAATGAGGGCTCCAACAACTTTGTCCCAACCTTTGACTGGTACTTTAAATGCATTGCTGAAAACTATTATAAAAACTGTGAAAAGGAACATATAAAGGCAAAAGTTTTACATGTAGTATAACTTCATACATGTTTTAAATTCAGTGTACTAAATGTTTTATCTTTTCAAAACTTAAATGATTGTCTTTACGACTTGAATGCAATGATATAGGGCTGTAAAGGACCTACAGGAACCAGACAGCAGCTGTTTGATTTCCTCGTTCTCTGGCATGTCCTGGATGGCAGAGTTGATCTTCTCTCTGATAACTTTGACAGCACTCTGCCATTTCAGACCACAGTGACGTCGATCCAACAACCAGTCTGTGGACACAGAATGATTCAACATGAATGTCTTTGGGCACAAACTCTAAACATTGGTTATAGCTATGTTGATGGAATTAACAGATGGGATTAGCATCTTATTTTAGATCTGTGTCTTTTGACTTACCCAAAAGCTTGCTGGTCTGTATGTCGATTGGAACGTTTTGGATGTTCTGCTGTAATAAAACGGTCAACAAATTAGTATTTGACATTTTTCCTCTATTTGGTAGCAGTAGCTTGCTAACATCGGCATTAAATTCTTGAACGACTTGTAACGTTGATAACAAAACTGAACAGAAATTCTTCACAAAGAAGGAAACTTTGCTATTTCTAAGCTTTGTTGAATGTTTATTTTCACTGAACTTTGACAGAGTGACAGCTTAGCTAGTTTACCGTTAGCTAGTAGGTTTATTAAAAACGAATCAGGAAGACTTTTTTTGAGCTTACCTCCATTTCTATTCGCCTTTTCAAAAACGAAAGACCTCCCAATATTTTATGGCTTCATTACATTTATTCAAAAGATTTATTCCGATATTGTTGTCACCATCCGTATTACCCTGCATATGACACGTTACGAGAAGGAGAGCCAATAGAAGGAGATTATGTTACATTGTCCAGACGGACTAACCAATGATATGTTACTATGCTTATAGTGGCAGCTGATTGGTGGGTGGCATAGCGCCTGAGTTGTTGCAGAGTCAGAATGCACCAGTAGAGGGTAATATCGTCTTGCGAATGATGAATTCTATGTTTTTAATGTAAAATCTAAATCTGAAAAGTAGCTTCTTTACGGATACATTTAGTGGAATAAAAAGTATGATATTTTGTGCTAATATATGGTGGAGTGGAGGTATACAGTGGAATTAAATGCAAACACATTTTCCTTTTTTTCACAATGCAACCTGACATATTTGGTATCATTGGAAACTGGGATCTCCACTGGAACTTAAAATAAAGTTCTTAGGTGTTGATCAATGATTGACCCATCAGCAGGGTACTACTTGATTAAGGGGTTAAATGGAACTGAAATTTCCTATTCTTGGCATTTATGCCATTCTTGGCATCAGGCCATAGACTAATCTCCCATATGATGTAACTGAAAACTAAAGGAATAACATAACATTTTGGCAGCTCGACAGACATAAAAATGACTCAAACACTACCATCAAATCCCTGCATACAGACACAGCCCTGCCTCTCAAGTGACCTAAATTCAGGTAATTTGAATTGTTAACCAAACTTGCAAAGTAAGCATCCATTCACGTCTGTAACCCATGCAAAACATTAGGGGCATTCACCTCATTCACATGATCTTTTAGATCTCATTCTCTCTCTTTGTATGCCTCTGTCTCTTTGTCCAGCTGTTGACTTTATTCTGCGTCCAAATTCCACATTAAAACAAGACTTGAGTTTTTAAGTGAGCCTGATAAAAGAAGAATTATATGCAGTTTGGAAAGCTGTTAACTTCTCAAGCTGTCATTGGTTATTGATGCCAGTAATCTTGATGTAGACTGGGCTGGCCTGAAGAAATTTCTCCCTAAATCAGATGGTTGTAACATTTGCTCACTCATGCAATTAGCTGGGCAGGTTTTAGGTGTGTGTGTGTTTGAGGAGGGTGTGTGTTATAGAGTGGAGAGTGCAGGGGACAGAAGAGAGAGAGAGAGGCAGAGGGAGAGGGATGATGCACCTGTGCATGATCACCTGAGAAGAAGAATAAAAAATACAACAGAGAGGAGGTGAAGAATTTGCAAGCATGGTGGGACAGTTTCACATCTGAGAGAATCTCTTTCAGTCATCAAAAAGGTAAAAAACAAAACAAACAAAAAACACACATTTGCGCACCTTAATGCTATTTTAGAGCTTTGAGGAAGATTTTTATTTTAAGCTATTTCATTAAATTATACACTGCTGGGAAAACTGCACTTAATGGTTTAAATGCTTGACAACAGAATTCACATTTGCCAAAGAACAGATTGAGTAAAGTAATATTTTCATAATATTAATAAAAAGCAACGTATCAGACTTAGACATGCAATGATAAAATCGGGGACCGTTTAGGTAGTTTCTTGTGGAGGAGCTGATTCAAGGTTCTCAAATGTGAGAATTTGCTGCCTTTCCTCATCTTGCATTATCCTGAATTAAATATTTTTTGGATCTGGGCTGTTAAGTGGACAAAAGTAGACATTTTCAGATGTTGTCTTGGGCTCAATGAGATTGTGATGGGAATTTTTATACTCTTTATGGATGTTTAATAGAGGAAATTATTTATTGAGTGATCGGAAACATATCTGTGGTTGAAGCCCCACAAGATGGTGACGTGTTCAATATCTGCCATTAAAAAACATTAGAAAATAGAAAAGAAAAATAGAAAATTGAATCTTATGAACAAACAATATGCTATATATAGTTTTTTGCTATATGTTGTATGTATTGCTCTTTTATATAATGGCCTCAGGTTATTTCACGTGATGTAATTGCTTGGCCTTGTGATGTTTACTCTGTCTGAGTGAGACTAATAAACCCACCTCAATTCAAAATCACCCCGGGTTAATAAAGACAATACAGTCATCAGCACACATGAAGTTTCAAAGAAATGTCAGCCCTCTGTGACTTCCATTCTGACTGAAAAACCTAAAAAAAAAATACAAACTTAAATTGATGTTAATTTACATTAATATAAGCATCAGGCAAAAAACACCCAAGGGCTTTTCATCAACTCATTCATCTTTGCTGTTAAGGGTGAGCTGGCACAAGGGAGGAAACCTGAGATTCTATTGAAACTTCAGCTCAATTATGAGAGCTGTACAGTGCTTGGTGCCCTTGAAGCCTCCTTTTACTCTGCAGCTCAAACATTGTGCTATTGAAAAGCTTTGCAGCTGGTTAGTGATTTCCAAATGTGGCCATAGTGTTCCCTTCCTGCTGTGATCTCTGAGGCTTTGCTGAGCAGCTCACCCACACATAACAGAATTCATAGTTACTTATTAAAGAGAGCTATGGAGGGCCTCCTTTATGTCAACAGGACGTTTTGTCTCAAAGGTCACATCTAAGTCAAACACGGATTACTGAAAGAAATATATACGAATATTGTACCTGCTGTGTTCTCTTACTTAATATGGTGTGAAAGTGCTGTTCAGGCCCTTTCAGATCTGCAGAAACCGCTTGTTGAAAAGTCAACAATACTATGTAAATGCTCTGTAAACATTGGCTATAGAGGAACCTGTCTTTTGTTAAAGACTAAACACAGCCATGTTGCTAAATTCAGTAAGAAAAGAAGGGGAATTATCTTTGGATTTAGTGTGTGAATCTAGGCATCAATGAAAAGTAGCACTAGAAACTGAGAAACAGATGTAAACAATTGGTTGGAACAGTCATTGGGAAACTCTTAAAAGCTCAAAACACTATCTGTAACCTGAGAGTCTGTAAACATCCAGGTCAGAAATAAGTGTAATTAAGCAACATAAAGTCAAGAAGCAACAGTAAGTCCTTCCTGATAAAGCACAAGGGGCCTTATGTATGAAATGTTCCGCTAAGTGGTCTTAGATGACAGTTTAAAAGTTACTATACAAACCCATATAACAACAGTAAATCGAAAATCCCGTTAATTGTTTCCTCCACTGTGTCTTTCCTGAACCTTGGCACCATTTTACGTGCCAGGTGCCCAACATCACGTGTTTCAGATAAGAGTAAGATGAGTGGTTCTGCAAAGGACACGGACTGTGTATTTGCATATGTGCTACATGATAAAATGACCACACCAAAGGCGGTTTCTGTGGCTATTTGCGTCTTGTCAGCCCTCATAAAGCACAAATCATTGCATTCGTGAAACTCATAAGATTCGGTTTATGAGTTACAATTATAAGAAACAAGATCACAAAAACAAGACTTAAAGCTTCAAAAGCTATGTTAGACCTAAAACAGCAATAAACATACAAAATTTAAAGATAGATTTTATTCAGATTGTTTTTGCCTGACATTTGACTATGGAGGAATGGTGTTCTGCAGCTATAATCAAAGAAGGGATGGAGTCATATGAAATGTGCTTTTTTTTGGTTAATTATCACAATTATTTTCTAAGTCAATGGATTAATTATTTAGTCTATAAATGATTTAAAGAAAAAAGGAAAAACATCATATTTTGCCAGACGAACAGTCAAAAACACAATTATGTTCAATGCACAATAATTATAAGAGCAAGATAAGAAACAACTTCTCATAGTTTTGGTATTTTTGCTTGAAAAATAATTGAATAATTCAATGATTATCATAACAGCTGCTGATTAATTCCTGATGGCACCACCGAAAGGTCATTCTTGACTATAGAAATAGTCATTTTCTAGGTTTTTCTTTAGCTTCCGAATGAACTTCATCTACTGATGACGTACACTAAATGTAGTTGAAAAGTGCTTTGAGAAGCTATAGGTTAAAAACCCCGTTATAAGTCATTACAGTATTAAAGTATGTGTGTTTTGAGTGATGCCAGGCCTGTCTATAAATTCTATTTTAAAAAACGATACCTTTCTCAGAAACACTTGACATAAGTCAAAAGTCAACGTCAAGGAGTCAAAATTCATTCCAGATGGAAGATATTTTAGCAACATGGCTACCAGGAACCTGAGAATCACAGTAGCTGTGGGTAATACATCTACGTGACTACATGCACCCTTAAAGTGCTGCAGCTGAAATCATATGAATAGATAATCCAGAGGCCCACCATTACTTTGTGATGCTGAAAATAAGAGTCCCCTTCACGTTGCTGTTATATAACTGAGCTCCTGGTTCACCAATAAGACAACAGCTTGCTTGCTCCATCAGTCAATGGCCTTTTTACCTGACTTCATATCAGATAACTTGGGAGGGACAGAGGATACTCCTCTGATCCTCATTAATTTATCAACTGAGAGCAGAGTGTCAGGTGTCCTCCTCCATTGTGTTACACCTTCAGCTCACTGAGATGTACAACAGATGAAAAGGAGCCAACCATTGTAGTTAGTGTCTGCATGTTAAGAGGAGAAAACAGTGGCAATCGTTTTTTGTGTGTGTGTTTTTTTTAACAAGGGCTACCTGTTGATCAGTTGGGAGTGATGTCACATCAAACCATCATGTTCAGCTATAATATATATAAATCAGCAGAACAAGTCATGAGTGTATTAAAGCCAAAGTATTGAGGAACTTTAGTAGACCTAACTATTTGTAGTACTTTTTGTTGAAATACTGAGACACTTTTTGTAATAGTATTTGTGAAATATTTTTGAGACACTTTACCCCCCTCCTTTATTGTATTGTATTTTAAAAAAAAATATTATTTCCCCTCCTCCTGCTGTGTTTTTTGTACACTGTGCTGCTGCAATACTGTAAATTTCCCCACTGTGGGACTAATAAAGGGATATCTTATCTTATCTTATCTTATCTTTATACTAATACTTTATAATTCTACTCCACTACATTTATG
This sequence comes from Chaunax sp. Z400, assembly GCA_037577475.1. Classification (NCBI taxonomy): domain Eukaryota; kingdom Metazoa; phylum Chordata; class Actinopteri; order Lophiiformes; family Chaunacidae; genus Chaunax; species Chaunax sp. Z400. The sequence continues at coordinate 6,832,163 of CM075203.1, read as the reverse complement.
TGAAAGCTATAGTTAGAGACTCAGGCTTTATATAAAATTATAACAATAAAAACCCATTTAAATATAGTTTTTGCTTCTCACAAGACCCTATATGTTAAATTAATATAGCTGAATATTTCATATATAATTATATAAAAATTAAATAATGGCAGGGGGTCATTTTGCCTCCACAGTGAAAACATTGTTTGTTTTTTTATAAGCGAACATTTTACTGTTCATAATTCTGTAAAAAGCACACTGAATGCTCTACCTTTTACTTTTTGTGGATTTCAGTTTTATGCTGCAGTATTGCTTTACCTTTGTAAGAATAAAATATCTCTATGAGTAGACACCGTGTGTAAAAGTCACATACATAACTAATTGATAAGACACCTCACGAAAGTTCCTGGTGCTTCTTCAGACAGCTGAATTGCCCTCAGTGCTTGGTAATATATGGTTACTGGATTTTAGATATAACGTCGTCAAAAGTCCAAATTCCACAAAACCTTAAGAAATGTTTGACAAAACACCAAGTCGTGAAACTTTGTAATGATTTGATTATTTCTTGTCTACTTGTATTGTTCAAAAATGGATGTGAGATCTCTTTGTGGTATTAATTTAAAAGACAAATGACGAGATCAATATTATTTTCAAAAGCCAAATTCTACACACCATACATAAGTAAAGTTAGTAAATCCAAGACCCCTTTTCTTAGGCTAAGATGTGCATTTCTGTAAAATGGATTACGTTAAATAAAATCAAAATTTTATTTTATTTTATTTAGATTAAAATTGGTTGGATATAAAGGGAGCTCTTTCAGTGACTGTCCACATAAATCATGTTTTCAGTACATTTTATCTCCTTACATGGGCATCTAGATGATAGAACACACAGAGGAGATTAATGGGGGGTTTCCCTTTCTTATCAGTTAAAATCTCATATTTTTTGTAATAAAATCATCCAAATTTGAAGATATCTGCTGTAATAAATACCTGAATAAGTCCCACCATGACTTACGGTTGTGTTGCTGTAGAGTACACACTAATAAAGAATCTGCAGAAAACGCCACGTTAGTGTCCTCAGCAGTAGCCACAAGCATGTTCAGGATAGTAACTTGTTCCAATCAATAAGTGTTATTGTCCCTGTAGGTTTTACAGAGACAGTTATCTAAAAAAGCTGAGGAACTTCCTCAAACTATACATTTTCTAACTATAAATGTCTAATTATATATATAAGATAAATTTACATTATAATCTCAAGGTTTCATCTTAGAATATGATAAGTTTGTATGTCGTAATAATGTGAAATATTTTGTTATAAAAAAAAAAAAAATTTCATGTTATAAAATGACACTGGCAGCAATTTGCCTCCATAATGCCAAGTGCAAATATACAATGGCAATAAAGGTATATTCTAAGAATATTCTGTATTCTTCTAATTTAAGTAATTACCTGCAAAGCATCAATAAAGCATCTATCTATCTATACATTTCTTAATATGTGTTTTGTGGCCTTCAGGTCAGTCCTGCAGTCTCTATTGGTGCCATGGCTGATCAAAGCTGGTGGAAGCTGACCTTCTCGCGCAAGAAGAAATCCGAACCTAAAGTTCTGTATGAGATCCCAGCTGAGTATGGCAGCAACACTGGAAACAAAGAGCACTCAAGCAATAATGCCCCTCCTGACCATATGGACAGCCAGTTCAATGCCAGATTGGAGAAGATTGTAGATAAATCTGCCACCAAGGGCCGCCACGTCAAGGTCTCTCACTCTGGACGCTTCAAGGAAAAGAAGAAGGTCCGTGCCACGCTTGCCGAGAACCCAAACCTGTTCTCAGAGCACAACCTCAGTGACGAGAACCATAAAAAAAAGACTGACAAATAACACACAAGCACCCAGACACATATACCAAAATGCACATACTTGATCGCAAATGTGTCATACATCAGCGTCATGCTTACATGAAGGCTAAAATATAAACAAGCACAACCATGTGGCATCACATATGCAAGGCGGTCAAACACTTCTCACCATGCCGACGCCACACCCATGTGTGAGTCCACTATAACCACTCACATATACAAATAACTGGTATCAGCAAACAACCATTAGATAAAGAGCTGGAAACATTTTGTGTCTCATTTTCTTTTCTTTTCTAACATTCTGTCAAGACACTCTTTATGTATCAACGTTATGTATGAACAGTAACATTATTGAGAACTAAGTTTTTATTTTTTATTATTATGGGTGTAAAGTTTTGGAATTAAACCTCCTTTTGTATGTGTTACATAATCAATACACAAGTAAAGAAACATCTGTACATTTTTATTACATTTTTATGCCTAAAGTAAACAGAGACTTGATCTGAATCACTGTCTGAAATTTTGTGGTAAATTTAAAAAAAAAAGAAGAAGTTTGTTATATAATCTTTCCTGGAGTCCACAAACAAAATTGTATTTTATTTTAATAAATATTTCAAGATGAGTTAATACAAAGGAGTTCTTTGTATTTGTGAAGAAGTCACAATTCTTTGAACATGTAGATAAATGATTTAAGCAACTCGGCATGTTTTATGTTTTAGGCTACAGAGGCAAGTATTTTTTTTTTCAGCTGAGCTTGTGTGTGATGCCTTTGTTGAGATGGTGACAGTAAGCAGACACTGACATTTGATACAGACCTGTGCTTCTGCATTATGTAATATAGCATTCCTTGCAGTTCAAAGTCTAGAGATAGTACAAGCATCCACTAAACAACTGGAATGCATTGATGGAGTAAGCATTCAGATGAAAAAATACCCTTTTACAAAAAAAAAGTCCTGTAATCCTCATGTAGGAGTAAGTATCGGCAAGACGTATTTCAAAGTGAAAGTACTCAGTGGAGAGAAATGCAACCCTATGACGTTTATATTATGCATTATATCTTTAGATTATTATTACTCAGTCATGTATTAATGTCAAAGCAAGATTTTACGGGTGTAGTTGATTGATGACTTGCTCATTTTTGAATTATTTTGTGTAGGACTACTAACGATTATTATCTGAATGGAATAATCTGATGATGATTTTATCCATTAAATGATTGTTTGGCTTGTAATAATCCTGAAAACAGTGAAAAATGTTTTCACAATTACCAAGAGCCCAAAGTGACATCACAATCAAAATGTTTGTGTGATTAGTAGTCCAAAAAAAAAAGAAAAAAAGACTTAGTGATTATAAATGGAATAGTTGCCAAATTGACTGATTAATAAACCATTGTTTCTGGTGTAGTTGTATATATTATTGTACATAAGTTTAAAAGAAAATATTTTATAAAACTTAACTTGTGAAGTAACTAGCAACTAAATCTGTCAGATCAATGTAGGGCAGGAAAAAGTACAATATTTCCCACTGAAAGTTAGAAGTAGAATGTGGCATTAAAATTATCCTAATAATTTGTAATTCTAGTACTTACATTACTGTACTTAGTTACATTCCACTACTGTATCTAAGTATTCTTTGTCTTTTAAGCTTATAAATGATTCTGTTTTGATGATCACTGATGTTTGCGAATGTTATGCTGCTGCCATCTGCTGGCCAAACATGCACCGAGTCCTACATTTCAAATGAAACTTTATTATTACTGGCTCTTGTCCACAGTTAATTCAAGTCTACTTACAATCCGCAAACAACAACAAATCCTCACCCTCAAACAGTACAAGACATCCATAACACACGGTACACCTAACTTCTATGCTAAAACATGGCTGAATTAACACCTCAGTGAAACAGTGTCCACATACAAACATGGAAGGCATTATAAAAGTAGACTTCATGGAAGAACTCTTGTCCTTGATTGCACTAGAATACAATTCTTTCAATAATGTCAAGTCACAGCTGTCTTATAATATCTCTATTTCCCCTGTAATGAGTAAAAAAAATTAGAAACTACTTCTGGTGTGCTTTCTTGATATGTCTTAAAACCTATAAAGAAGTTACAGACCTGTAAAATCAAGGGTTATTAATTATTTGGACATTCAAAATGGACCAAATGAAGCTGCATCTCTGGAGAACAGCTGTGACTCTGCAGCTGAGTGCAGATGGTGCAGTACAGGAAAAAAAAGGGCAGTCTCCACAATGTAAGGGTTAACAACACAGATGAATAACCAACGTCAGTCATTAACAGCAAGTATGCTTTCTGTATACCTCTTTACATAATGCATGAAGAGTCGTACAGTCAAGTCAGGTAGTGTGACTCCTCTGAAAGGAATGAGTAAACGCCTACTGATAGAACATTTAATTGACAACACAATGATGTTTGGCTTGCTGATAAATCTGACACACAGTAGCACCTATTATATCAAAGATAAATGTTCCCAATCAGTGCCTATAGATGAGCTTCTAGGGAGGTTAAGTTGCTGAGTTTTTCTAAAGGATGAAGTAAAACTCTGCCTGTTGAGGTGCGTCTCATGGGGCCAGCCGCTGGTATACCCAACCTCCCTCTGCTTCATGTTGAAACTCTCCCAGCGCAGATTCTCCATCCTTTGGCTTGGTGAAGACGATGCGGTCGTGAACTCTGTTGGTCTGGCCCTGCCAGAACTCGATCAGGTAAGGCTTAATGATGTAGCCGCCCCTGTTAACAAAGGAGAGCAGCTATAAGATCTCCTTGCTTTGAGTTAGATGAGAAGACTGACAGGTGGGAATCTGCTAGTTCAGCATTTCTGAAGCTCAATAATTATACATAAGTTATGGAATTATAACTGTACCTCATTCAAGACCAAGCAATGACAATAATTTGTGAAAAAAATGTAATTCTGAAATGAAAAATTCAGTTTGAGCAAACAAAAATCTCTAACATCCTCAAATACAATTCAAACATTACGCACTATATCTCATTTATTCAGTCCATACATGAGTAAAACTGACAAACAGCGTTTCACAGATTTTGTAATTTCAGATGTTGTAGTTGGACTTAAGGTGAAGAACAAAAAGTAATACTCACCAGTTGTCAGGCTTAGGCACCTCTGTGTCCTTGTACTTCTCCTCTAGCTCTTCACTTTTCTGCCTCAGGTACTAAAAGAAAAATCAAGCCTTTTTTTTAACACTTATGTATTACCTACATGAAAAAGTAAGGCTTTGCTTCTTACATCTCTGCTAGGAACCGGAGTGCTTTGTTGGCTCAAGGCAGCCCCAATCTGGCTGCTCTTTGGCCGGGAGCGGAAGTACTCACAGGAGGTCTGGACGGAGACTCGCTCCACATTGCCCTCAATGCGAATCTGCATATCAAAATTAAAATGACTGATAAACACTTATGAAATATTATTAATAAGACAGAACTGGATGAGTGCATGAAAGACGCTGACCTGTCTGTGGAGTGGGTCCCAGTAGAAGACCAGACATGCATATGGATTGCTCTCCTATGGACAAAGAGCAGATGAACTTAATAACCGAGCTGCACAGGCTGCACAAACTAATTAAGGAGGAGTTCAATCACAGTAAAGGAGTTAAATCACCACACACATAACTTTTTCAGATGTGTAGCTCAAATGCATCTGCTGGTTATTCTTGATTTAAAAAAAATTAATTTGTCATTTATCAGACAGTGCAAAAAATTTCCCAGAACTCATGTTATCATTTTCAAATTGCTTGTTTGTTTCAAACAGTAAAAAACCTCAAACATGCACTTTACTGTTATAAAAAAACAGAAAAAAAACACATCAGTACTTTTGAGAAGCTGGAATCACAGAACATGGTGAGAAATTAAACTATTCAACTAATGGTTTCAGTACTAGTGTTGGGCTTATTGTAATGATTGCTGAAACTTTGCTCCTAGCAACATTACATCAGATGCACCAACAATTCAGACAGTTGCATAGTAACAGACCCAGTGTGTCACTATGAATGGAATACAACATTTTGAAGTGTCAGCTTAAAAAAAATGGATTGGCTGTCCCTTTGGACTGCTTAATGGTTACATAATGTCAAAAAGAATCCAGACTAGGGGTGGGAATCTCTAGGTACCTCACGATTCCATTCTGACTCAGAGGGCTACGATTCGATGATAAAATGATTATCGATACATCTTAATGCATCAACTTTTTTTTCTATAAATGACTTATTTTGTCTCTCTGTGACTACTTGCTACTTTTAAAACAAAGTGTATTTGTAAAGATTTAGAAAATCCAAGTTTGAAATTTGGGATGCATCTAAGAATCAACCCCCCCCCCTCAAACCCCTGACTGATAATGTAAAACAGCCAGAGAGAGACAGAGAGACTCACCAGCTCAGAAGCCTTTCTGCTCTTGTAGTTGGTAAAGAAAAGGAAACCTTCATTGCTGTAACCTTTCAGGAGGACCATACGAGCAGACGGACGTCCATCTCTACACAGGCAGAAAGTTGATATTAGATTGTGTTGAAAATAAATGAAAATGAAATTTTTCATTTTGGGAAAGCGGTGCTACCTACTTGGTGGCAGTGGCAATGCACATAGCATTTGCCTCTCCAATTTCAGGGCACTTTGTGGCTTGGTCAAACCAGTTTCCAAACTGTATGATTGGGTCTAGTGATGCAAGCTGACTCTCCTCAAAGCACTGAGAACAAAATGCACAAACAAAAACAACATAAATGCACTGAGGAACAGACCCTGCCACTAGTACTATCAAGAGTCTGTTTTTAATAGGCCACAAGTCAAGGTTTGAAACATCTTATGTATGGAAAGCCGTTTGAGCATTAATTACATCACATATGCTACGGTATTGAAGGTATACAGTGCATACCGCAATATTTGTACATCTAATAATGGACTGACCTCATCATGACCTTGTCGTTAAACAGACCAGACAATTAAGTAAGTTTTATATGGTATATATTTATATAGTACATTATATTTCACATCATAACATGTAACCCACAGTTCATTCAACAACACTCACCTCCTCATCTCCTCTGTATTTCTTCCTCATGTCACTCAGGTCCATGCTCGTGCGATCACTCGTTGGTTTATGGCAGTAATTTAGCGCAAAAACACCTTGTTGTTCAACTGTGCAGGGGTCACGATACGGACAACATCTACCAAATAAACGTGCATACCTAATCAAACCTGTTCCGAGTATGCGCCTCATGATTGCGAAACTGACATTGACGCAACTTCCCTTACGTGAAATATGCAAATTATGAAGTGTTTTGTAACTTGAACATATCCTTAAGACCAACAACGTTTTTGACGAAAATAACATTATTTCAGAAAAAATATACAGTGCAAAACAGATTTAAAAAAAAAAGCGATGACATAATTGATTTGAACACATCGACGCTTTATGTAGCCTTCCCGTCATTTTTGTGATAATAATAATATACAAATTATATCAACATCATACACATAGTTCATTCAATAAATGCGTTATCTTTATACTTTAATTTAAAGTATAGCAAATCCCCTATATCGGAAACAACGAGGAAACAATGAGCTAGTACAATCATGTACAATAATGATAAAAAACTATTTAAACAATGATATAGACGATGTATCTATTCACAATTAGCCACATGTTGCTTTTAAAATATGACCTCGATTGTTTGGTGAATATAATAATAGACTGGTGATACGATAAAGAGTTTAAGATGGATTTCCACAATTATGTTGTGTGATTTCCGTTCTGTAGACATCACTTGAATGCTGCATTTGAGCTGTCGTCACTTCCTGAACCACATTTGCGACTTCCTGTTAACATGGCGGCGACCTTGTGTGTAAAATTACTACAGAAACAGGGTAATTCATAGTCAATACTGTTTCTCTACCTGCAACTATGTGTGTGCAGCGACATTTTACGATGTTTTCTGTTTGTATAAACTAACTTAAAAGAGCAGTTAACCATACTTCAGTTATACACCTTATTAGATGTATTTAATTAAGCAGTGTTAGCATAGCAACCTCAGGCACAGCAAGTTGACCGTCAGCAGATGTTTAACAGACTTTGTGTCTTTCAGGATGGATTCCCCTTACACAGAGTGTTCGGCATGGCTCCAAAGCTGTGACGCGGCACAAGAGACCAATGCACTTCCTCAAACAGAAGCTCATGGCTGTTACACGGTACATTCCTCCGACACGGGTTGTTCCTCCGGGCGCATACCCATTCCAAGACAAAAGAGTCAAGGAGGTAACTTAGCTAACATCCATCCCATTCTCATCCTTTCCCTGTCACTATTTTTTTCCTATGCTGTCTTCACGACTTGAAGGGCCAATAGCCTCTTTTTCTATACCTGCCCTTCATGTTTATAGTACGTGGCCAAACGTTTGGGCACAACAAACCATCACACCTTTAAATGATTGCTGAGTATCTTATTCCAAAAGTTACAAACAAACGGACATGGGTGAAAACGTAACCTCCTTGGCAGAGGTAATAATATCTATAGGTAAAAACATTGTCCCTAAACCATATGCACTCATCAGAACAGTGGATACACTATTGTATTTTTTTTGGACAAATATGTTTCTATTCCTCAAGCTAAATTCATGGACTTTGAAATTGTGTTTACTTGCAAATTTGCTTAGGTAGATTGTGTTGTATGAGAATAACATCTTGTATTTAGTTCCGTACTAACTTTTAAAGATTGTCTTAATTTAACCTGTTAGAAAAATATAGACATGATTCAAGCAACATCAAAACATCACTCATCAAATTTCTCAGGTGACACTCCTGGAGTGTACAACAGTTAACTCAAATAGTAATTCCTGTGTCCCCCATCAGTATTGATTACTTCAGTAATTCTCTACCTCCTGGAATGCCACAATCTCCAGATGATGTCATCCAGTGGGATGGGAGCCCACTCTTCAGTCAGAGCTGCCCGAGTCAAATGCCATTTTCTCCCCAGTCTTAATGTGTTTTTATAGGGGTGGGATAGTTTAACAAGGTTATGTGGGATTATTTGGATTAAAGCATTGTAGCTATTTCTTTAAACATTGTGTTTTCAGACTCCAGACTACTCTCAAAAATCAGTAAAGTGTGTCAAACCCTTGTATGTTGTGAATTAACACACAACCAGACTTGCATATAGATGAACAACCAATGTTTAAATAGAGAAAACGTTTTCTCACATTGGACTAAAAAAGTAGGGGTGCGTTTTTAAATTCCGTGAGTATAAAATGTCCCAAAATGTAAAAAAAATCTTGGTGTACAGAAATTTTGTCGTCACATTAGCATTAATATGAAACATTACAGAATGGCACTTAATATAGGGCCTACCTCCGCCAAGGCTGAACAATTCTATACATCTGTTAAGTTTGCTTGGTGCATGCCCCGCCCCTCTACAAAGCTTCAGGGTAATTGCGTTAGGAATGTTTGCGTAAGAAGGGTAAATGTTAAAAAAATTAATTATTTTGCAAAGTTGAGGAAAGTCACAAAATATTCAATGATCCTTGTCTTTATCCCGATCCAGTTTTAATGGGTTCTTGCCTGACCCATGCCCCACAACTGTGGAAATTGATTCAGTAGTGTTTGCATTATTAGGGAAAATGTTGAAAAATGCCCTAAATCATAGTGTTAAAGAAAGTGGAAGAATATTCCTCCATTGGTCCTTTTATCAGAATCTGCACCAAAATGTAATATGTTCTTACATGTCCCATCCGTCCACCAAGTTACATGGAAAACTGGCAAGCAGGTATTTTGTAATCCTGCTCTCAAACAAACAGACACTGGTATGGGTACACGTACAAAACTGCCTTCACAGAGTTAGTAATATATATCAGTAAAAATATTGTCATTGTCGTTGCGCTCAGACCTTAAGCACTCACCGGAACAGAAAAGACACTATAGGTGAAAATTGATAAAAAGAAGGGATCATCTCTTTTTTTTTCCTTGTTTAAATAGGGTAGTGCCTCTACTGAATCCACTCTTGTTCCACTTCACTGTCAGACAAACTCTAGTTTTTTATTTTCCCAGGAAAATCCCTTTATGCCAGTCTTGAAAAAGGATTTGAAGAAGGTGTTCCAGGACTGTAAGATGGTCGCTGTGGTTCAGAACAACGCCAGTAATGTTGAAGACATGATAATTCTCAAGCACAGACTTTATAAACATGGCATCGCTGTCAAGTTCTTCCCCAATGAGGTAATGCAAAAATGTTATGTAATTGTGTCAGTGAGTTCATAATATTAATGAATGTTATTTTTGTTATTTAAATGTGGCAGTAGGTTCACAGTGCAAGCAACTCTTCTGTGTTCTCCCTTGTAGCTTGCTTCATCACCTTTGTCAACTTCATTTATGTATTTTTTAATGTTTATTTGATTGGATACAGTAGAGAATGAAGGGAAATTAGATGAGAAAGAGAGATAAGGAAAAAGAAATGCAACAAATGTCCCAGGCTGGTCTCATTGACGGTGCCTTGGAGCACACCAGTCTTGCACTAGTCAGAATCAAAAGTTTATGCTTAAAGGTTGAAGGTTAAACTTATCTTAAATCATTCTCTTTTTTAGGTGGTCCGGTCTTTCCTGATAGACAGCATTTATAGCAACATGGCTCCTCTATTCATTGGTCCCACAGTCCTGTTTGTCAGTAAAGAGCCAAAAGTGAGGGAGCTGCTGATGACTCTGAGGGCCAGCCCACAGATGACACTCCTGGGTACGTATATCATCTGTACTTGAATGCAAGGAGGAACTTGACAATATTTGCTGCAGATGAAGATCGCCTATACACAATGTGATGCATTATGAATTTAAAAATGTATTTACACAAAATGGTACATTGGGTATGGGCTAAGAAAGAGCTTTGGCATTTCTGGCCTCTAATAATTCTATTAATGTTAACAATTTTAGTGGAAAAAAAGCACAACAGAAACAGCAACATTATGTCATACCCTAAGGGTGTGTTTGAAAAGTGAAAAAAAAGCAAGTGATAGAACCAATAAGGCTTTTAAGAGTAACGACACTTTAAATAATTACCATATTGCTGAAAATTGTTATCATGTAATACAAAAATGGCCCTCTGACAACTCAGGTGCACAAATCACTAAACTGGTCAAATTAATTCTGCTATTCCTAATTCCATAGGTGTCTCGAATCATTTGAGACCAAATGTATATCGTCAAACGATAAGAAAATCCCAAAATCAAAGTCACTTTGACCACACAAAACCCGTTTTTGGCCATAACTGAAGAATTAATATGCTAATTATGGCAAAAGTTCTTAGAAATTTCGTAAAGGATAAAATGATAAAAAGGATAAAATGATGAAGTGTTGACATTTTTTATGGAAAAGATTAAAGATGAACTTCAGTGTAACAATCATCTATGATGTGATGGTAGAAGATTTGTTCGTTATTCATTAACTTTACTGAAAAACCTATTCAACATATTGTGATTGAAGCGTTTAACTTTACTTATTTACAACTGCATCACTCATCTCTCTATAGGAGCCTGCATAGACAACAGTTTGCTGAGTGCACAAGGGGTGGTGAGATACTCCAAACTGCCGTCAATGACTGTTGTCCAGGGTGAGTTAGTCAGCGGGCTGACAATGCTGACCTCCCACACTGCCTCCATGCTGCAGCGCCACCCAGCCCACCTGTCCGCCTTACTCCACCAGTACGTCAAACAGCAGAGCTCGGACAATGGCACAGAGGAACCTCCTAAAGCAGAGGAAGCCACGTAGAGCTTCAGAGGAAATTACTGGGATTTTTGCCTCTTAAGATTTCCAGCTGCTTGGAATGACAAGGGACGGTTGGGTTGGATGCATACTTAAAAATTTATCATAAATTAGTTCCAAAGTTCCTGGCAAATTTTTAAGAATAGTAGAAGACTCCAAAAGAGATCTTAAAAATTATGAGTGGAGCAATCAAATTGGCACTATATTAAACTAAACCATACAATATGCATCCACCCATTGGGGCACAGTGACCACGATGAATAAAACAGTCTGCAGAATTGACTGTTTTCAGTTCCCCTCCTGCTGGTAATGGAAGTATTGGACGGACAGTGCAGCAAATATGTTTGTGTTGTCCAAGCAATTGCGTTATTTAAGGATATAGTCACATATAAATAAATAAAAACTATGTCAACAAAATTGTTGCTCTGTCTGATTTTTGCGAATTTGTAGGATTTTTGAAACATGCATTTAAAAGTAGGTTTTTTTTCAGTGTTGTGTTAAAGAAAAAATTGTCACATTTGATTTGTCCACTTGTTAGACACAGAAGAGTACTGAGTGGAGTGACAGAATTGTTGTAAAGCATAAGTGGCATCATGAAAACCACTCCAGCCAAAATAAACACAAATGGTCACAGATCCCGATGCGTTAATCTGCAGATTACAGCATGTTAATCTGGGTCAGATAGTCTATAATGGCCTGCCTTTCTGAGAGAGACAAGTTACTCAGGCGCTCTGCACAGGACGGAATGTCTAAATGTCTTCAACCTTTTGATCCCCAAACAGAAGTTAAGGTGCTTGGTGTCATTTTGTTGAGAGATGAAAATAACTGATTATACTTTGGTTACATGTATAATGTTAAGAGATGCAGACAAGGAAGCATCACCTGCACAGTTCACAAATTATTAGTAAAGGCAACTAAAGGGTAAATTATGACCTGCACTGAATGATTACCGAATAGGAACCCATTTCATTAATATTAGTATAGCATCAGTATACATTAGACCAAACTTTGGACTTAAAATACCACAAAAATCTGTTTCTTCCCAGCATGACGAAGCACTATTTAAACCCTTTGCTTTACGATTCAAATGAGTAGGCCTATGCTAGTTGTTTCGAGTGCGTTGAGGTCGGCTAGAATTACCCTCCATATCTCTGCTGCTAGACACTCGGTGTAATTCCAACTAATGCGGATAAAGCCCTGGACACATTGCGCACGGCGCGCGCTCCCTGCGACGCACAGCTCTCCTTGGATTTGGAGCGAGATCTTGTCTCTCATCGGAGAGAGGGCATGGTCGGTGAGATTATGTGATCAGATTTGGTGGTTATCTGTGGAAAATAACATGTAGCTTGACATCTTTTTTTTTTTCTTTAAAGTTTGGTTCGATGGAAAAACGCTGTCTTCGTCCAAATGGTGATTTCCGCAGGTTCTTAAACGCCAAATGATAATTGTTGGGTTTATCAGGCGCAGAGGACGGAAACAGATGATGAGACTCGGAGGTGAATATCAGGTGAGACTTCTCTGCCGGCCTTTAATCATCAGCTTGCTCAATAAACGCGACACTAGAAAATGTAAAAGTTTGATTTAAATTCTGATGTAAATTACCGAACCAAACCATCAGAATATTTAAAATTTTTAAAAAAAAAATAAAGAGAATCTCTGTTTAAATGCTGCCTGTTCATATTAAAGTGAGAATAGAAAGCAAGGTGAGGTTGAAATGGTAACAATTATCAACAGCTTACTCTGAAGCGGGTACAGTGACTTCTTAATGGGCTTTAGATAAGAACATGGAGGCCAACAGGCCTGAACAGTTCACATGGGCCCAAAATGACTCGTGTGACATCAACCAAGGCTGTGAACATCAGACTGGCTTCATCTGATGAACGAGTGTCACTCATACATACCAGTGTAGCTGTTTCCTGTCTGCGCTTCTGGCAGTTGTCTGTGAAACCTGTGATGCTGTGTGTGTAAATGACAGACATCCTCTCTCTACTACCGATACTCACATTTTCCTCACCTCTGAGTTTTGATTACAAACATATCCTTTGTCCTTGTAATTTGATTTAAATACAGTATTAAAGTGAAATATAAAGTCCAGAGAGTCCTCAGTCCGTTTCAGATGGTTGTACTGCAGATGGACAAAGGTTGAGAAGGTTCACAATCGCTCTTAAATATTTTGTCCTTTACTGATGTCATCCTCATTCATTGGCTTTTATTTGCTGCAGTTTTCATTCCCAAAACAAGATCATAGCTGTCATAATGTCTGCATCTTAATCCCGTTCTCTGGTATGATGCAGATTGATGACTGTTGACCTCTTTCACCTCCCCTGACTTGTTTTGTTGGCTTCCATTCCCATATCATGAGCTCATCACGTCACTTATCAGTATACTGTACATATTGTGTCTCCTCTCTTCTGATTAGTTTGAACAGCCATAAAATCTTAAATATGTGACTGCTCTACATTTCCCTCAGATTTTTAATAAGTTTTAATAAGTTTTTAATAATTTTTAGTAAGTTATATAGTCCCTTTTTTTGGCAGAAGGATTTAATCTGAAATGCTTACATTCAGCTGTGGAGGAAGTATTCATTCATCAATACTACACAGTAAAAATACACATTTAAGTCCTGAACTGAAAATATTACCTAAGCAGAAAGATAATTACTCATGCATTAATGCAAAAGCAGGATTTTATTGTTGTATTTGGTTGAGGTAGAATTAATTCCTAACTATTTTGTATAGGACTGCATATAACTAATGATTGCTTTGATTGTTTTATCCAACCAATACCTCAAAATTATTGAAAATAAATTAAAATAAGGAAAAGCACCAAACACTCACATTTAAAAAGCTGGAAGCATTAAATATTTTTGCATGTAAAAAATATAAACATAGGTCTGGGGGATCTGGTGATAACCTAATATCACAATCTATATACTGACATTCAGTATCCCTGACCTTAATTGTAAAGTTTTTTTCTCCATTTTGAAATACTGGTAGAATATGGCTTGAAATATAATTTCTAGATTTGCAGCATTTAAACACAGTATTGCGTTAAAGAGAGTTCTTTTTTGGCACAAACTCCTATCATGCCAATAACTATAACTCACATTATTTACAACATGTCACACAACGAACAGCCATTGGAAGTAATTTGTCCAATCAGCAAACCCGTCTAGTTTATCAGTCTGTTGGTAGCACAGATATGCTATTCAGGCTATGCGAAATTTGGAAACAGGAGTAAGAGGATATTAAATAACAAGATCTCTTCACAGTTTGCATGGAAACTGTAACAATTATCAAAATAGTTGCAGGTTAGTTGGCTAAATGAATAATCGATTCATTGCTCAAGCTGTGCTTTTATAGACTGTTGGGTAGTTTGTCTTATAACAGTATTTTATAACCTCTTCTCTTATGTTATTTTGCAAAAAATATCGATTTGAAAATGAAATTACATGGTTAGATAAATACAGTGAAGAAAAAAGTACCATACTGAAATGTAGTGGAGAACAATTTCAACGTTATACGAAAAGAAAAGCCTCAGGTAAAGTACAAGCACCTCAAATTTGAAAAAGTACAGTACTTGAGTAAATGTGCTTTGTTATATTACACCACTGTCTGATTGTGGAAACTCACATAAGATCAAAATCATTTTTTACTTGAAGACAATTCTTTATTTCCTCCTTGAGTAAGCAAGCTGAAAAACCTGCAAATCCTTTCATCCTATTCCACCGCATGCTTTCATCACTAAGGTCAGTTACTCTCACCCTCTCCTGCCGTTATGCAACAGACAGTCAGGACTGTTCTGTGCAGATTTAAAAGGATATCAATTTGGATGATCCCCATGTCTGTCTGATTCTGTCTGTATCCATGTATTCCCATTGTGTTATTGTTTGACTGTGATTTGTTTTTCTTCAGACAGATAATGCTACAAATAAAGGAACTGTTTAGTCACTAAAGTATAAAACTGTAACAGCGTAACGTCCATACTTGAAGAGGGAAGGTTTGCAATTAAATGTACACCAGAAATGTAGCAAATAAATGTGTGCAAAGTTTTCTCCATGCAAACAAAATGTAGTCACTGTCTCAAAAAACATGTTTTACTACAAGCTTTTAATGTAGCATCAAATTTTCATTTGATATGAAACACTACTGTATTTATTCTTAAAAAAAGTTTTTATGTCTGTAAAGAATTGGGCCTAGACTTACTGTATAAGTCTGATATAAATAATGGATATGATTATTTTTTATTTCAGAATCATCTGACTGGGATATTTCAAACTACTTTGATACAATCTGATGACATCTTTCTAACAAATGTCACTGCTGTCATTGTGGTCAAACACATTTTTTATGTTGTGTCACTGTTCTCCTGTGTTTCGCCATGTCCGAGTGACAAGTGTCTAAAAACATCCCCTGAAAAACCAATTAAGCAGAGGTTGTTAATCCTCTCCCTGCAGGCAGCATTGGTCATGGTCTCACATACAGTAGCTGTTGCACGTGCTTTTGCAAATCGCACATCATTCCTTGAAACTATTCATTTGTTAACTAATTTTGAGAATTGTGTGCATCGTTTTAAAGTTTTGCCACTCATGCTCAAAAGTCTAATTAACAGGTTATTCTGTGACACATTGACCACAAGAATGGCTCTTCATAGGTTGGCTCTGTTTTTATCTCAGCTGCACTATGACGGAAAAGCTTGGCAACTGTGAAATACGTCATTAATAGTACATTTTAAAGATGTATGATATCTGAAAACAAATGAGAATTTTGACATATTCTTTGAGAAATATATAAAATATAAAATATTCTCCCATGTGTTATCTGATTTTGGCATGAATGTTTAGTTTTGTTGTTCAGTGAAGGGGTCAGTGTGGTGACATCTATCACATGAAGCCAGAGCTCAGCTCCAACTGTTCCTCTCTTAGGTAACTGGATTACACAGAGTCCTGCTCTGTTGAGCCTCTTTAACACTCTCTCTTTGGTTTCTTGCTCATGAAGGTGTCTCACCCTCATGTGTCAGTATACGGTGCCTCATAAAGGTCAATATCAAACAATATATATATATACAGTATATATATATAAAATAAATATGTCTTAACTTTAATAAAGTTAAGACATGAAAACGTGCCCCTGCAATTTATTCTAACGTTACACTGCAAATGTTGGTACATGCAAGCAAACATTGTGATACAATTGATTGATTATTCCCCTGAGGCTATGCAATTTAAAAGATAAGGATGAATCGTGATTAAGGAGCAGCAACTTTAATGAAGAATTAATGCTAAGAAGTCATTTATATGGAAAAGATAAATATAAATGATAGATAGATAGTCAGTTAAAACAAGCAATAAAAATAATTTGTATCACATATTTCAGTAAAAGTAACTATAACACAATTTAAAACTACCATTAAACTACCCATCCTGGATTAACAGGGGGCTTTTGGACGATTGCAGCGGATCTCTCTCAACAACCAGTTGGTCACACCAGGGAGGAGGGTCTGAGGTCTGCTCTCTGAAATGGATTCATATGGATCTTCACTCAACCGCAGCCACTCGCTGGCAAGTGGCCTGGAGAAGACTTCACCAATGTCAAAGCCATCTCACTCTCGGAGCAGTAGCACTCTGTCATCCCGCCACTCCAGACAGGTGAGGCTTTGTAGCAGTTAATATTTCCCCACCATATAAAATATCCTTTGGAGCACACCAGAAGACGTTTTTTTCATTCTGAATTACATTCATGAATCACATTTTTACAATATCTTATGTTGCTTTTCTATGTTGTCTTAATGCCTTTTATATCTTGTTTTAAGCCAGTTGAATCACCTTCTCATTGAAATGTGCTGCCTAAATAGAATTGCCTTGACTTGCCTCGCCATAGATTATCAAAGATTGGGAAGTGATTGATGACCCCCAGGTAGAAATGCCCACAGGAGGTGACAGTGCTCATGATGTGCTCACCACCCCGGGTATCTGTGAAGGATATCTTCTCAAGAGGAGGAAGTGGCCTCTGAAAGGGTGGCACAAGGTTTGAAACCATCCACTCTCATCATGGATGCTGAGATGTTGACTTTATGAATAAAGTCAGCTTTGAAAAGTTGATGTTTGATCTATTTTTCAGCGATACTTTGTCTTGGAAGCAGGGATCCTGCGTTACTCCAAAAATCAACAAG
Organism: Chaunax sp. Z400; assembly: GCA_037577475.1. Lineage (NCBI taxonomy): Eukaryota > Metazoa > Chordata > Actinopteri > Lophiiformes > Chaunacidae > Chaunax > Chaunax sp. Z400. Next base: position 6,814,407 of record CM075203.1, on the reverse strand, counting down.
ATGTAAGTGAACATGACGTTTTACAACAGGAGTTTTTAACCTACTAGATTTGAAAAGACTTAAACATACCTTTTTCCAATTAAGATCTCCAGGGGAAGAGTTCAGGGCTCCCTAGATGTCAGCCATGCTGTCATGTCCATAAACAAGAAATCAAATCGGATTGATTTGGATGCAGGGGACATCCTCTATCACATGAAGGTAAATGTCGTTATCAAATGCTACTGCTATTTTTCAAACAAATAGATAATTAGCCTTCAGATTAAAAATGAATTCCTTGTCTATCCAAGGCAAAGAGCCATGAACTCTTCTACATTTGGGTGACCAAGCTACAAGCCCACCGCTTGTACAAGAAGAATGAGGCAGCTCATGTTCACAGTGGTGTCCTCCAGACTTTGTCCTGTGGCACTGTGGCTGGACAAGCTCAGAGAAATGGAGATTTGGTGACTATTAGATGAAAAATAAAAGCTAATAATACAATAAAGTGATTCTTAGATTAACTCCTGAGCCCTCTTCCTTCTTTTTTCACATAACCAGCGCTCTACAGGCATGGTGGATTCAGCTCTACCAGCAGCAGGGCTGCCCTCAGCTAACACCGCTGTGAATAGCAAAGTGTCTGCCTGGCTGCAGCAAAGTCACAACCCGGACAGCTGTGCTGAAGGTATTTAAAAAATGTTAAAAGGCACAAAATTTGCAAAACATTTAAAGCGTTTCATGAGAAAAAAACACATTTGGCTTAAGGTCTGGATAGTTCCTTAAGTGGGAACTATAAAGCCTTTTGTGACCTCAGAGGGAGCTGCAAGAAAACTGCCTCCAATGATGTCAAGTCAGCATTGGTTGTGTCTGAAGACTACAAGTTTTATAATCCTCTGCGGTTGTAAAGTTAGAATGAAGTGATCTTATCAGTAGTCCAAATGAGGCTAATGACTCGAGGCTACTTTAGCCACTTCTAGCATAACTTACATGACATATTGACAGTGTGTAGATTTACATGGGTCAACCAGTCTAAGTCTACCAATCAAAGAGAAAGCATTCCTGTCTTGGTACTTAATGATTCTCACCATTTAAATCTACATTTGCATCTACATTAATACAGCTGTCACTGAGGAGTCCTTTGTAACCTTCCTGTTTTCACTGTAAAATGTGGTCATGACCTTAGTTTATAATCTTATCTTAAAAGTATACAACTCTTATCTGTTCTTCCAGAGCTCAACCGTTGCCATTTGGACATTTCTGAGCTAAACCGCTTAATCCAGAGCCTGCAGACCTGCAGCCCAGATTCGGGCCAAGCTGTCACTAACGGGGACCTAAAGCGCATCATCAGCATACAGGTTGACTTGCTGTTCCATTTGAAACAGCTAATTTAACGAGAAAAAACAAATTACACCTCCATTCTAGGCAGCATCACATGAAAATAAAATCATTTATGCTGATATTTTTCTGTTTTTATATTTTCTCTCATGACACAGAATCTTTCGCTTGAGAAGCCAAAGAAGCTAAGGTCAGGGAAGATGCGGGGCCATTCTCGAACACTCTCCAGAGTGGAAGCCCTGGGAATGGTAAGGACCGTCTGAGACATAGTCTTTTACTCTTTAAGCAATTTGAATTTGAAATAGTAAATGTTTTTTTAATTTAAATTTAATTTAAAATTAATTATTAATCCTTATTATATATATTTTGTTTGGTGCACATTAGATATAAGTATTTTACATTCCACTCTAGTAACATTTTGGGGCCTTTCTCTAATTCAAAGCCTTTTCGTGGGATTACTAAATCGGTGAGTTTTCAATGGGCAGATCCATAAAGATCCATAAGAATTATTCCGCAGTCACACACTGTGGCAGTGTCATCCTTAAAATGTTGTGACAATGAATTATGACATATGACATGTTGCAATGGTAAGTGTACTTGTTTTATTTACACTCAATAAGGTCTGTCTGTGTGCTGCAGCCTTGTGTATTTATAGTAGATATCCTACCTCTTAAGCTCTGTTTTATTCAACATCCAAAACATAGTTATATACCAGAGTGTCTTCTTGTATATCCCACATAATATAGCATAGCAATAGCATGGTACTGATCTATCAAATAAAGAATTGTCGTGAATAAATTCATATAAATCAAGTAAACTTGTATTTCTTTTAGAGGCTAGTAGTTTTCAATCTTGCTCTTTAGAAACCTTAAAGAGAAACCTTTTTTAGTTACTGTTGGTTGTCTATCTTGGTAGTTAGTCGGAATCCTACAGCTCTGAAGGTTTTCTTTCTTACCAAACAAACAGGAACTGATTTCAGCATGAAATTCCCAAGTGACCACAGTTAAGTATAGCTGGTAGGACAGAAAACCTACAGGGCTATAATGATATAGGTAAGACGTCTAGCTGTGCCTTTATACTGCAAATACGGAGAGACCTTTCATAGCACGAAAAAACAAAATAATCCAAATTAAATTAAAATAAAATAATCAAAACACACCGCAGGGATCCAGAAGAATGTGAAATTGAAGAGAGACATCAATCAGAGCACTCCTTGTAGGATTTTCTGTCAGTATTATGCTTTGCATCAAACTATTCCTTTAGCATTCATAATCTCAATATTCTGTATTGCCTGTGGTCCATGTCACATTCTTCATATTGGATAGTACACACTCATATTATGAAATAACAGTTGTGACAATTGTGGAGTGCTCAGGATTGAGCAGCAGAGAACAAACTGTAACACTTGAACCTGACAGATAACAGGGGAATTGTTAAATTAACCAATGAATCAACCACCCCCTCCTCCCCCCTCCTCCTCTGTTCAGCTGTCCTCCAGTCACCTGAGCAGCTCGCCTCACCTAGGAGCATCAGTCCCCTCTATCCCTGACTATGTCTACTCCCAGCTCTCCCTTCCTACTGCCACACTGCCGCCTGAGAGCAAGAAAATCCAGCAGGACATCTGCACCATTTCGCTACGAGGTCAGAGAAACGGATACACATCTATATACACATTAGATATACAGGGTTCAGATAAGGTAGTATTGTAGGTAGATGAACAAAATCCAAGACTGGGATTAAATACATAAATCTGGGAAACTACACAAAGATGGAGGTTATGCAAAAAGGAAAATATTAGTATAAACTTGCATATATAAATAAATCTGAAATTAATATGCATTCAAATTTCCCATGAAGCTTATCCGTCTTTTATTCCTCTACAGTGTTTTCCTCTCTGAAGTCAGTGCATGAAACTCTGTCCCAGGAGAGGCAGAAGCTGCAAGAAGTCTGGGAGGCTAACAACATCCACCAGGTAAACACATTAGCTCAGGTAAGATCCATACTGCCATCCTGTCATCTGGATGCTCCTGCACATTCCCCTTTTCTGCTCCTCTGTTGTCAGCCTGCAGCAGTAAGGCATTCATCCCACGGGCCTCCATCAGCAGCAGATTCTGCAGAGTATTTTGACGCCAGTGATGATATTCTTTGTGGTAGTTCCTCAGAGGTGTCTGATGAATCCGGACTTAGTGATGGAAGCACCACCAACTCTGAGCCAGAGGAAGGACACGGTGGGTACATGTACAGGAAATTTGTTAGTTTGATTAGTTTCATCTTGACTTCTAGTTGAACCAAGACAATAACATGGACTGGCTGAGTATTAGGGCCAATATTCTGTATTTTCTGATTGTTGGTCTCTTTTTTTATGCACTGATTAAATACATTTATTTAAAAATGCTCCGCTTCAGTCAAAATAAAGTACTCCAATACTTGATTAAATTATTTAGTTACATTCCACCACTGGATATTCTAAATTATTTACACTAAGAAGTTCAACTTATATTTTTACCTGCTATAAGTATCAGTGTGTTATCAATGCTATTATGAACATGTTTGCATGGCAATGTTAGCATTTATCTCCAGCACTGCTGTGCCTGAATACAGATGCTAGCCATGGCTGTAGAGGCTTGTTCTTCTTGAATAGTGGTAGCAAATGACGCTTTTGCTCTCTAGAGTTGTTTCCAGTTTTGATTATCAGTATGATTAATATCATGTACTTTCACCATCATTTATAGCATTAGCCACCCGCAAATACCGTGCTAGCATTTCCAAGACGCCCAGCAGGTTTGTTCCAAAGAGCACTGGCCGGAGAACTACGCTACCTGCTACCTGTCCTGACAACAGTCATGTGGGCCTCGTGGCTATCCTCTACAATAACATAGGTAAGGACCGATTGGGAAGCAACACCAATGCAATTGCATTTGCAGAGAAAGGATTTTTGACACCCAGCAGAGGTTTTCTAAGGCTTATGTGCTGTTTTTCCTCAGGTAAAGACTTGGCTCGAGTGTCCATGCCTGCTGCTCTCAATGAGCCTGTTAACCTGCTGCAGAGGCTGTGTGAAGAGCTGGAGTACAGTGAGCTGCTGGATACAGCCAACAATACACCAGACCCCTTCCAGAGGATGGTAAGACTATGGAAAACAATGTTAACACCAAAATAAATCAATCTTGATAAGTCTGTGTGTGCACCTGCTTAGATGTGGATAATGTTCCTGTAATTTAGACTCCCGTAATTTCCTGTGTAGTAATAGTAAAGGAGTAAAAGATGACATGACAATTATGACAGAGGAATATTGCAGTGCAGGCGGGAGAGTGGCTGCTTGATGCTTTCTTGTGGCTGCACCCAGAATTATCCACCAGTATTTAATGGAATGTTGTCATATATATTTTTAAATGGACAGTTTGAACAATAACAACGACGACAGCATTCCTATTTGAACAATAACATCGACGACAACATTCCCATTTGATCTATAACAACGACGACAACAATTTGCAGAGAAAAATCAAATGACCTCTTGTATTTCATGTCTTACAGGTTTATATTGCTGCCTTCGCTGTCTCTGGTTACTCCACTGCAACGTTCAGAAACCGCTACAAGCCCTTTAACCCAGTGCTGGGAGAGACCTACGAGTGTATCAGAGAGGACCGGGGCTTCTGCTTCATCAGTGAGCAGGTATCTCAGGAATAACATCACATCACATGATATCTTATTTAGGAGTGCCGTGTTCTTCACATCCATGAAAACCTTTGAGAACTCTGAGTAACTACCGCAGGGGGAAAAAAAACCCAAAAAACAGTTCTGATGATGGAGAATTACTATTTAGCCTCCATACTTCCCTCTTGGTAAATGAAGATGAATCACCTACTGGTGTAAATGAGCAGTTCATCCCCACGGAGCTGCACGAGCCAACAGTGATTGAGTGAGACTAGACTGAGTGATTTGTTGCTTTAATGAAATTGCTAATTGCTAATCGTTTCGATGTCATTTATTCTGAAGTGGCAACAATTAAGCGAAAAGTAATTAAATGTCAGTCCTCAACAAAGCAGTTAATTTCTTGAACAGCACCCCAGGGTGTTTTGTGTGTGCTCGTTTAATATTTTGCTGCAGAATATATTATAGAGTAGTTTGAAACACATCGTTCAGATTTTATTATAAATGTCAAAGCTCAAGAAACTCAAATTAAAGAGATTGCACAAAGTTTAATGGTGATGTATATTCATAAGTATATCAAAACAGTATTTATAGTATCACGATGCAATGACTTTTATTAATATCATTGATTATAAATTATAGTATGTGATCAAAAACCCCTAATAATATTTTCAGTCTAATGCAGATGTAGCTGAAAATATTAGTAGTGGCGGTGATGCAGTGGTTAACACAGTTGCCTCACAGCAAGAAGGTTCTGGGTTTGAACCCTTTGGCTGGCTGGGGCCTTTCTGTGTTGAGTGAGCATGTTCTCCCCCATTTTTGCATCATGCCGGTTTGCATAATTGGTGACTCCTAATAGCCGGAAGGTGTGAATGGTTGTTTGTCTCACCCCTGTGATGAACTGGCAATCTGTCCAGGGTGCACCTCACCTGTCCGCTCTTCTGATGAATCTGGTTGTATGTGGTTAGACTTTTGTCTTATCTTCGATGTCAGATCTCTTCTCTATACTATGCCAGGTCTGCCACCATCCTCCCATCTCTGCCTGCCACGCAGACTCGGATAACTTCTCCTTTTGGCAAGGTGAGTCTCTTCTTTCATCAAACCATGTATTGCTTCAGTCTGAGGTAATAACACTTTTTTTTTTATCATTTGACATGAGAAAACCCCGATCATATGTACGTTCCCAACAACTCTTGTTTATGTTCCTGAACAGACCAGCGATGGAAAAATAAATTCTGGGGGAAGTCACTGGAGATTCTGCCAACAGGAATGGTGAATGTCACTCTTTCAAGGTAAGCAGTCCACATATATCTGCTTGTAAATTTTCTTGTGATGAGACATGACACAAGCAATTAAAATGTAAATGCATACTGATTAGACATGAAACACTTTCCATGTATGTCATCATTTTAAAATGGCACTTTAGCCTCAGGAATCACTGGTGGTATAACTTTAAAACATGTGTCATGATGTAAAAACTATTTGATAATGAAAGTGCACTGCACAGAAGACAATAACCTTTAATGTGTATTATTGTTTAAAAAAAATTATTTATCATTTTGGCATTTTTGGCTTTATTTTACAGTTGAAAGTTTAGAGAGAAACAGGAAACAGGTCCAAACTTGGTTGGACTTGAACAAGAGATATTGTGCTTTAACTGTTTGGCTACTCGGCCTTTAAATTGCTTGTTTTGTCGAGCCAAGAGTCTAAAACTCAACGAGAGAAAACCAGCAAACATTCACATTTGATAAACTCAAATTAGAGAATGGTTATTTGCTTGATAAATTGCTGAATTCTGGTGTTTTGTCCAGGTATGGAGACCACTATGAGTGGAACAAAGTAGTGACCTGCATCCATAACGTCTTCAGTCAGCAGCGCTATCTGGAGCATTATGGAGAGGTCACCATCCGGAACCTCAACAGTGACGTCTGCACCTGTAAGATTACCTTCGTTAAGGTGAATGAAATGACTTCCTGCTCTACACAAGAGTTTTCTTTTTCTTGGAATGTTTTGTGCAAGTGATTTGTCTGTGTTAGCATATCGTAGAATTTGACTGAAAATGCTGTATTTTGTTGTAGTCTCGTTATTGGGGCTCAGATACGAACAAGAATGAGGTGCAGGGCACAGTGCTGGACCAAAGTGGAAGTGTTATTCACCGGTTTGGAGGTCTGTGGCATGAAGGCATCTTCTGTGACACTATGCCCACTCCGAAATGTGTCTGGAAGCCAAGTGAGTTCATGATCACAAACAAGACTTGAGACTTATTTACTGCATGAGTTTAACGCTTGACTTTCTCCTTTTGATGTGCTGACGTAATTCGACTGATTGTTGAGGTGGCGCTTTAGAGGTGGAGGGTTTAAATGGAAGTGAACTAAAATGATATGCATGTTGCCCAAACTGCCAAGCAGCACAAGAGGTTTGTGCAGCGGCTCACCTTAGAGGCTTGTGTCACCCCACAGATCCCCAGCCAAAGGATTACCTGCTGTACTATGGCTTCTCCACCTTCGCCATGGAGCTGAATGAACTCACCCCAGACCTGAAGCCTCTTCTGCCCCCTACAGACAGTCGCCTGCGCCCAGACCAAAGGTGACAAACCTTTATGATCTCGAAAATCTAAATGTACTTCAGCTGTTTTCTGATGTTTTAATATAATATAATATAATATAATATAATATAATTTTTTACACATATGTAAATGTCTGTTCTGTTGCTATCTGTACTGCCAGCTCTGAGGTGGAAACACAATGCCCTCCATTGCATATTTGTACCATTTAAAGATAACTGCGTGGTGGACTAGTGGCGCAACATTTCCGCTTTGAACATGCTGTGTAAAAGGGGCTATCGACTTCTGTGTGAACCGCAGGCTTTGCACAGCGAGGCAGAGCAGAGTGGGAGAAAAAGGGATATGAATACATGTTAGGGAAGGTATGAATTTTTTTTACAGAGACTGATCAGCATCAACACTGTAAACTAGCTTACAAACAGTACAAGGAATACTTTTACTAGTATTTCTACAACTGAGTTGCAGAGGCAACATGTCCTGGTGTTCATCCAATTTATTTAATTACATAGTTAATAAAATCGTTCGGTGAATGTTCACGAAATTTCTCAAACTCAAACTCAAACTCAAAACAAAAAGCTGCCTTTAGTGGCTCTTTACACTCTTCCTCTCGTCATAGGATGCTGGAGGAGGGAAAGGTGGATGAAGCAGACAGAAAGAAAGATGACATAGAGGCATTCCAGAGGGAACGGAGAAAAGAGCTGAGCAAAAGGGCTGAAGAACACGTTCCGCGTTTTTTCAAGTAAGTTCAGTTGTGTCATAATCCTGGTTATAAAATGTTAGCAATAATAAGAGGGGTTTATGTCCTGTGTCATCTGTTAAATGCTTTCTGTTTCAACAAATGTATTGAATGAGTATTTTCTTCTTCTTCTTCTTCAGGAAAGCCAAAGATTCCTGTGGACGGGACGTGTGGTTGACGAATAAGACTTACTGGAGGCTCAGGGAGAATCCAGGTTTAGCTAACATTGAAAACTTAACTTTGTGGTGATGAGACGACAGTGACAGCGGATATTTGGACGGCATATATGAACCGCTCTGACAAAGATGAAGAGTGAAGATGGTGCTGCTGATCTCTTCTTATTCCCTCTGCACCCCCATGACTGGCTCATGGGAAGCAGACAGTCGACAGTCACGTTACCCAGGATCTAGTCCACCATAGTCAGTTTTGTTAAGCATTCTAATTCCTTTAGATCATTTCAATCAACATATATATGTATATATTTTTGACGCTGGTCAGATGTTGAAATGACCAATTACTTGGGGAAAAAAAGAAAGAACTTGAAGCTGTCAAAATTGCATTTCTCTGTAAGGTTAGTGGAGAGTACTACAATATATTATTGTATTAAATATAAACATTTAAGTAAATCATGTTCCCTCGACCAGTTTTCTGCATTTTCTAATGTGTTTCTAATAGTTGGATTGTACTGAAAATTATGCAACAGTGTGAGCTGGATTACCAAATCGAGGGACAGATGGTTTGTGGTAATTTGATTTATTTCAAATTTGTTTGGGAATATGCACCAACAAGTGAATAATAATTAATATAAGAACCTTAAAGTGGCTATGATTGATGTTTTAATGGTGATCATGTTAAATGATGCCGTTGTTGCACTGCCCCTAGTGGTCACAAAAAATATTGCAAGTTTAAGGCTAGTCCTGCATTATTGCCCTGTGTCAAACTGCATGGTGTATATGCATAAATAAAGTGTCCAGACAGATTATTACAAAAAGGCATACAGGCAGCCAGAGTTACAGTATCTATCAACATGTAGCTACTTATCTAGACTGGCCCTGTCCTGCTCTGACATACAGTATATGTGACATACGAAGTACTCTTAGTATCTGTGGCTTTAACATTACTAAGAACTGAGTGTGATGCTGAGCACGATTATTACCTGTATAAAAGTAGATGTTTTATTTATAAAGTTTAAGACAGTATTTGTCTTAATACTTTGGTTAAAATAAATCACAATGGTGCAACACCTACAAAAATATTGTTTTTTTTCAATGTTTATTTAAAAATGATTATCAACATTCAACATGTACACATGTTTAAAAAAGGAGTGAGGATATCTATGCTGTATTTTCACATGATTTATAGTGAAAGGAATATCCAGCTTTGGTTTGAATCATATACATGGACTGTATTTATACAGCATATTTATTATCATTCTGCTATTTGTATTAACTGCTTTCACATCTATTCAGTTCTACCAACATGAAATAAAAAGAAACACGTGTTAACAGCCAGATTTGCCATGTGTAAGCTTTAATTTCATTAGTAAAAACAACAGTACAATGCACAAATATGTCACCTTTAATAAATAACATTTTTCAGCTTCAGAAATCATCTCATTTGTTTATGCATTGCAAATTCATAGGCTCTCAATGAAAGAGTCAAAAGAGTTATTATTGCTCCCTTGACATAAACAGTGCACATGGATCACACACACAAAAAAAAATAACATGCTTGTTGCTTAACTTTGTCTGATCTCCCTTATTTGCGCCTCTATTTCTATATCACACACTAAAATGTCTGGAAACACAGATCTGCCACACAGTCTCTTACAGAGGGAAATATGTGCAAGGGAAACACAGACTCATGGGAAATGGAGGCATTAGAGGTTTACATCAGGTATTGGCTGGAGATGATTGTAATAGCTGAGATATTCAGCAGGGGTCGTTCCTGAGGTGTCTGAAAGCATTTTTCAGCTGCTGTTCGATAGAGGATCTTTGCCTTCATGTTGGTGGAGGATCACTGAGTGAACCCTGTCACAAACCCCAGCACATGAAATAAATAATTTACATTATCCACAGGTCATCAATCACATAAAACCTTTTCCTCATTGTTTTTGTAATGCCATCACTAATTCTATACTAATTTATGTTCTATTAATTGCACTTGGAACAAGGATTGTCCGTTTTACACCTTCATTAAGGTTTAAAAGAATCATCATGTTTTCCTCCGACATTTGTCAACATTATTAAATATCAAACAGTAGCCTACATCTTTTGGAAATGTTACACAAGCAGCATACATATTTTCTCATCAGTTAATCATATGATGTTACCATTTTGTGTTCAGCATAAAATTAGCACTTCACTAACATTGACTTTTTATTTAAATGCTCCAGTAAAGAACTGAACTGTTAGACAGTTTGTCCTTTTTGCATCAACATTATTTTTAAGACCATTTTGTCAAGTGCTTTACATTTTACATCTATAAGTATCATGTTTTAAATTGTATTTAAATTACAGTGAGTCTTAATACAATACTGGCATACAGTCAGTTTAGCTCAGGAAAGAGCTTAAATTTCGTATCAACATGTGAAACTTTGATAAGGCAAGCAGGGCTGCAGTCATGGCTGTGTCCAAAAGGCAACAATACCTGCATAACAGAACCTTTAAAGCTCAGAAATTAATACTTTATATCCTGTTTATTTCATCTGTACAAATTGGAGTCTAAAAACTACAAATTGTGCTTTTATAAGAGTCTGTCTCAATGAGATGGTGTAGCTGAATTCACCTGCTCCAAATCTTTATGCTAAACAAACCCTGTAAGAGTTTTTACGTAAAAAATGTATGCCTATGAGGAGTTAATCAATTGCTGTATCTTTAGCCCAGGGCATAGAGCACACTATGATGATGACCATGATGACTCTGCCTCCTGCCAAATTAAGTAATACCACTTAATCTCCCTATCTCACAATCCAACTCAGAATCTGATCAACTCTTCCTTGGCCCAAGATTCACCACCACACAAAATTTCATCAATATCCGTTAACAGTTTTTCAAGACATCTTGCGTACAAACAAATGAACAGACAGACAGACAAGCAAAGGTGGGCGATGGCATAATCTCCTCCTCTCGTTGGGAAGGTAAAAAAATCTTACATAGATACACCTCTCTCACTGAAAAGACTTAAATGACCCTGCGCTGCACCGGGTGAGTGCCTGTCTGTTGCCCCCAGTGTTGTCTGAGGCCATTAGCACACCTGGTGAGGAATGAGGAGCAGATCTCAGATTAGCGCTGACTGCAACCTCACTCTTCATTTCTGTCACCAGGCTAGGAGCCGGGTCTCTGTCAACCACCGTCACAACATGAAAGGCTCAAGGACTAGGGGGGAAATTCTGTGTCTGTCTGGTCACTTTGTGCTTCCTGTTTATCGTGACAGAGCCTTGTCTGTTTGCCATCAGGTGCGTGTAGCCACTCTGAATGACCCAGTTTTTAAATGTCTGCAGGACTGTTGCTCTGCTGCTCCTGTACAGAGGTGGCAGGGAAACAGAATTAGGAAACCTCACATTTTTCTGCAATATAAACAAGAATAATTATCTTGCAGAGCTAATGTCTTGCAACACTGTGTGTGTGTGTGTGTGTGTGTGTGTGTGTTGTTTGTGTGTGTTGTTTGTGTGTGTTTTGTCACGCTTGCCCCCTGCCAATAGATTGCCAGTTATGTTGTTAGAGATGCTGTTATTGATTGCTGTCTTAATCTGTGTGTGGTGACAGGAGTCTTTTCAAATCAACTGTCTGTAGCAGGGCCTTGGTTATAATGAGGCCTTTTTCACCCTGTCCAGGCAAACAGTGTTCAGCTGGCCTTATTAAGTCTGGTGCTCAGATGTACAAATATTTTATATCAAAAAACCTGAGAGCCAATGCAATAAGAGAGGTTGAGCTTCGCCTTAAATTGGAAGCATTTTCTGATTTTTGGGACAAATTGGTGTCAAGATCGAGGACCACATCTAGCATTTTACTATGTAAACCGTTTTCTGCCCGTGTAAGAAAAAAAGCAACGTAAGCCTTGAAATAAGTATATACTGTATATATAAAAATATTTCCATTTTGAGCCAGAATTGTGACATAAAATGTGTCATAGTTATGAAATAAAAAGTCAAAATTTTGTGGAAAAAGTCATAATTTTTGTCTGAAAAATGAGAAAACAAAGACATTATAAAATAGTTGTTGGTCATCCGATTGATTAATTGATCAATCTTTGTGGCTCTAAAAAAGTTATAAGAGTCTTTTTTAAAAATAAGATTAGATTAATGTAGATTATAATCCCAGACTGCATTTTTGCAGATGAGTTAACTCCATCGATTTCCCTCACACCTGATACGTTGGATTGTCTACAGCTGTATGGACTTGTTATTTCTGCCGTGGCCGCTGATTTACTTGACACACACAAACACACACACACACACAGAAAAGGTTGTCCTAGCTGGTATAGATAAATTAGTGGCTGTGCGTCATAGCATGAGCTTGCTAAACTCTCTTAACCTCCTGACTTTAGTTCATTTTGGCCTCTGTAAGCCTGCCATGCTCCTCTGTCACCACTGGTGGATGCTGCACTAAACGTATTGGGCTGCTTTGGAGAGAAGACTGTATGAAATGCAATTTCTGCACAGAATCATCGGGGTGAAATGAACAAGAGTATATTGTGATAGGATTTGTTAATGGCTGAGGGTGAGAAGGAAGAGACATACGGAGATAAGACAGAGCAAAAGAGGCAGAGCGAGTATCCGGGGCAGTAAGAACAGACAATCACTGCAGGCGTCTGTCAGCAAGCAGATATGCAGATGATATTTTCACCCGAAACTCCAGATGTTTCAAAGTCTAAAGTCATAGGTCTGTGTGGTGTTTATATGACTGTAGGGCAGGGTCCCAGTCACTTCTGGTCAACACTATCTTTGACAGTAACCTTGAAAGTTCCTCCTGTAATCATTTGACACTTTGAGAGCAGACTTTTTAGACTGTGTGGACTGATGTGACAGCTGAAGCTGCAGGTTCTGCTGTGTGGTTCTTACAGTATATTTGTCTGCAGCAAAACGGAGACTGTTCCAGCCCTTTAACATACATGTCCATGAGGGCAGTGTGGGCAGATGCTGTGGTTACATGTGAAGCCTTCAGTGGGTGTAATAGCCATAGTAGTCTGCATCTCTGTTGCTTTCCTTCTCGCAGACCTCTCCACTGCACGTAGGAGGGGAGTTTTCAGTGCTGGACGTGTAGGGCGACACCCTCCTCTTCTTGTTGTCCCTCATGCCACCTTCAAACAGGCTCGAATCGGCCGAGGCCGCTGATTTCACAGAGGGGGGTTCGAGCCAGGGGTCCTCTCCCACCACCTCCACAGTGTCTTTGGACTTGTCCTGCAGGATGGGCGGCTGCAGAGGCTCTAGAAGTGAGGGAGGATGCAGTCTAGGGTTGCAGCCAGGGGATGTAGAAGAAGATGATGAGGAGGAAGAGGACGATATGGGTCTAAACCAGCCCAGGTTGTGGCTAGGCTTACCCGGGTGGCTGAGGTACTGAGGGGTGGGCCGGCTGGTGGTCCAGCCTACTGAGGTGGCTCCGGATACAGGTATGCTACTAGATGCAAACGGATGGTCTGGGTAGAGGCTGAGGGCATGGTGAGCGGATGTCTGCAAGGGGAAGGGCTTATAGAAACCATTTCCAGAGAAGTCACCTTCATAAGAGGAAGTGAAGTCAAGCCGGTTGGGGGTCACACTCTGCTGAGGCGGCAGGTACCAGTGGCTGTGAGGACCAGGGCTGGAGGATGGGTCTTTGTGCTGCTGGCCCATACTGATAGGCTCACGGCTGTAGAAGCGGCTCTGGGTCAGGGGGCTCATGTACTGCTCTGAGAGGTAGCCTTGGGGGTAGCAGGTCCCTGGCAGCAGCTGCTGGCTCTCTGTGGGGGAAGGGGTGAGGCGATCAGAGTCAGGGGGAGCGTACAGCCTAGGCAAGGGGAGGAAGAGGGGAGGAGAACGTGAGATGAGAAAAAAAAAAAGGTGTTATTTCCTGCCCTAACCTCAAACTATCTCTCAAACATTTCACAGCCCCTCACACCCTGCATCCCTCCAGCATGCTCAAGCAGTGAAGTAAGTCAATCTATTCCAATATTAAAAGCAAGATAGAAGCACGCGTGAGGAATTTAAGAATCATCCCTCACTGTCTCACTATTTATGCTGAGCAAATACAAGGAAATAATAAAGATATTACTCTTTCTCTAGAGCAAGAAGATTTGTCGTTGTTTTCTCTTACTTACGTGTCGTAATTGTCGCGGAAACCTTTAGCGAAGGGGTTATGGTCTATTTTCAGCTGAGTGATCTGTGTAAGGAATAGGAGGAGGGCAATGAGAGAATGCAGGCATAGGAAAAAGAGAAGGAGTGAGCAACCACGCAAGAGAAACAAGAGAGCAGAAAGAGAGGAGGCCACTGACCAATAAATAATGACGATAATAATGCAGTTTTCTCTCTTTGTCTCCTTTAGGCCAGAGAGTGGGCACACATTCTGCATTTATATATAGTGATGCAGTGATCAGCATCACACAGGGTGAGTGCATCTTGATTTGGAATACTGTAACTCTTACACAATGTATTTGAACAGCTGTTTAAGATATACAGCATGCACTGGGGAGGACTGAGCCTCAGTACTCAGGTCAGCTGAGGTGAGGTGACTCTTATTTTTTAACTTAGCTACTGTATAGTAATGCCAAGTTTACGCTTACAGTGGTTGTCGGAATGTAATTTAGCGCATGTGAATTTTTGATACATGCATGCATTAACTGAAACATGGGTCTGACATGAATCATTAAAGTCTAGATCTCAATTAAGATGGTCTTACACGTACAAGTTATATGAGGTGTCGTTATGGTGCTATGACCTCGTTGTGCAGGCTCACAATAAATATGTGTGTAAATGAAATAAAATAAAGTAACATATCCCTACTTGAGAAAAAAAGAGAGAATATTAGGACTTTACTTTCATAAATGTTTTCTTTTCAAATTTGATTTGGTTAATGTTAAGATAATATTATGAAAATGTTTTTCTATGTCCCTGAGACTGGTGTGACTTACGTCTGCATTCTGATAAGCAGTGACCGCAATAAACTGAGTCTCCGGGAAGATGAAGGTCTGAGCTTTGGATGAAAGGAAGGGATCCTCAGAGCCGTCCTCCTTAACCTCCACGATGTGAAGACGAGGCTGGTACTTGTGGAGCGACTGGAGCACGATCATCTAGAAAGGGGAGACACACGGCTGTAAAAATATGCAGTATATATACATATATGTACAATGTCATTGAATTACAATATAATTGTAATTGTAATGGACAAATTATGTAAAGGTGATTGCAGAGAAAAATCTGTAAATAATTTATCAATGACTGTAAAGGGGTTGGAACAGAAAATATTCTTTCAATATAACACAACATTCAATATAACAAATGTAACATTCATTTAATAGCTTTGATGCTTTTATCCGTGCAGGAATGCCTTCTTACCTTCAGCCACTGGGCAACACATGCTTATTTTTGATTGGTTCTCTTATTTGAATTTGTACCACCTCACATCTACAAATCCAATCAATGTGCAATGCTTGCATTGATTTGATTGGTTCATTTGATTGTATTGAATATGTAATGTAACTCTAAATGTTGTCAGTGACTGCACAGTAGGCTACATACTGTATTAATGTGTTATTAAGCTCTACTGCCCAGTTTAAAACATTTGATAGGAAAGTAATCAAAGGGTAATGAAATATAATAAGTTATAATAGTTTCAAGTAATTAAACTTACATTATTTATTATATTTTCAAAGTAACTGGTAACCTATTATATTTCAGAAGTAACCTTCTTTATAGTAGTGAGAAACATGATTGATATGAAAATTAAATTTTAAATGATGAATACAAAGCAGTGGGTTTAGACACTCTCAACATGATGTGTGGAGTTTGTTGGTGAAATGATGAATTGCATACATGCTGTAAGACCTGCACAGACACGCACAGATGGAATTATTAGACAGAGAACAGGAAACCGAAAGTACCTGCGCCACATTATTGGTGCTACCCTTGTTGTTGGTGAGCTTGAGTTTGCTGAAAGATACTTCTTGTCTCATCCAATGAGCTCCTGTGTTGGGTGAGTCGGGGTGCATGTACATCCTGTTGCCTGTAAGTAGAAAAGCACACCATGCGCAACTTTTAGAATGTTTTGAAAGTATTTCTTATCTTATAATGCCAAGAAAATTAGAATCAGAATTATTCACTCTAAATTGGCCATATCTGCATGATTATTGAATAATTCTGAATTTGAGTGCTAACACACATATACTAAATGAATTTCTGGATGTTACTGGCTGCCAATATTTGAAAAAGATAAATATGATATAAATATATTTTTTAAAAACTTTTTCTTTTAAAAACAAATCGCATTTTACCTCAAAAACATATCTTTGATTGAAATAAGCAATTATTTTCTGCTAATTGGGATATTGTAACACAATTTTTCACAGCGTTACCACAAACACTCGCTAATCATTTTTGTAACCAAATTGATGTGACATTAAATGTAATTGAGTAAAATTGTTTCACCACAATTTCCACCACTGTAGCAGTCACCTTTCCACAACAATTGGCACGTGTGATAACACCTTACAGTTTCTCTCATTTAAATAATTGAGGTTAGTCTATCACCTGTCACACAATAATGTTTTGGTTGACTTGATTTTTTTTTTCCTGAGGTGTGAACAGAGGGTACTAACGACAGAAGAGAAGAAGACCACACATGTAGTCCGACACATGAATGGGAAGAGAAGTTAAAACCAAAACCATGTTCTTTATGGAACTGCAAACTGGAAATAAGGCCGGAAAGTCAAATCCAATGTAAATCAGATACTTCTGTTCATAAAATCAATCAACTCCTTACAACTACAGGAGAAATATGTGGCTGTGGGTGTGTAGAGTTATGCATTTGGTGACCAATTAGAATACTAAAAGAGAGCTCAAATAGAAAACTATTTTAAAAAGCTACTTATGCCAATCAGTACACATATGTTCTGGAGAAAACATGACAAATTAGGGTGAAATTTTATGTCCAAAGTATTGTAATTATTGAAAAGATGTGTCCAGTGGCCTCTTTCATGATGTTCCATAAGATTCAAATGAAGTCCTTCAAGGTGTCATTCCGAAAGGCTTTGAGGGGGTGCAATGAGAATGAGAATAGAATAGAATAGAACTCAATAGGTTTATAAACGGCTAAACAGTTAAACTTTCAGAGCATCCAAATAATCTAAACTTTGGCTTAAGAGCTTCTATAAAGCTGTTTTTTTCAACAGCTTTATAGAACACAATATTTATATTCATAATTCACCTCAAGACATTGGTTTGTTTTAGTTTATTAAATATAATTTAAAAAAAATATTTTTGTGCAATGAGATTTTGATATATCACATTTTAACATGTCAGTTTTTATTTCTCTTTCCCTTCCTTTTTCAAGTTTCATATTTTACCGTGACAAATTCAAAGAAAGCAGATATATTAAGTCACACAAAAATGAGGAAGTGGGGTTATTTTTGCATGGAGGTGTTGCATGGGTGTCAATTATTGAAAAATCTAGGTAGTTTAAAATAGTGTAAAGTGGATTAAATATCCTTATTTCAATACAGGACTTCACCTCTTTAAAATGGTGGGCTTTTGGGGCTTCTGTTCAAATGTTATTTAAGCTTAAATGTCATAATCACACTGATTAAAAAAACAAAACAATATTCAAATATCGATATCGGTGTCAGCCTCAAAAGTCCACTCCCTGGAGGATGCATGATGAAGCTCCTGACTTCAAAATGTCCACAAAACCCTCTCAGACTACTTGTTTATCATCATGCATATCTTGGTTTCCCTACAGAATGCATATAGGTTTGCTAAAATATTGCTAAATAAACCACTTCCTCAAGATCTTCCGTATTGCATGTACTGAGCAAAAGATCTGTCTCTGGCTCATTGATTGACCAGAGTTTATGCTCATCAGCTAGTGTTTGATCATCCACTTTGTGGCAGAATTTGATTCTCTACGCTCTAGGTAGAAATGTGAGCATGTACTTTTTTGTCTGTCATTTATGTCTACTAGAAGTAAATGTCTGATTTAACAAGATTATAATATTTGGATGAAGCGTTCTGTAAAAGACTGATACACAAACTGTGTAACTTTGCATGTTGGCATATCCAAATAGCAGGAACAAGTGACTGAAAAATGTCAAATTAAATTAAATTGCATGTAATTTGACGTTGATAAACTTCCTACTCAGAAAATAATCACCTCAAATCAAGGGATAACAAATGGAGGAAACCTGCTGACCTGCTGCCAGTCAGTAGGAGACAGTTGTTTTATATATTCTATAGACACTATATTATTATTGGAGTTTCTTGTCATCATTAGATTATACAGTAATTATTGAGTCATGTATTCATCATTTCAAGTTTCAGCTGGTACAGTGGAGGTAATTCAACTAATTTAAATATGGGTAGTTTTGTTTATTATAATAAATCATAATTTATTTGTTGATAATATTTGATATTGATAACATTAATCTGCGAAGTAACTAGTTGCTAAATTTGTTATGCATGATATATTGATGATACTGTAGTGTAGAAGTACTGTATAAAGAAGCATAAATTTAATCAAGTAAAGTAGAAGTATCTCATAATTGTACTCAAGTCATGTGCTTACTTACTCTCCATAAGTGCTTTATATATCTGCTCTCTACACTTTTTGGTTAAATTTTGTTTTCTTAATTTATTTATTAACTTTCTTAATAATGAAACATTCCTTTGCTTTTGTTTAGTAAATAAATATAATTTACATTTGTATTTTTAAAGTCATTTCCTTTTACCCACTGCAGCACTCTTATGTTGTATATCATTTAATTTAGATTTGTTTATTTTGTTTCCAGTCATAACAAGAGCAGCAACAGAAAAAGAAATTATGAAACCATTATTTATGATGCACTATGATTTTAAATGTACCTGGCATGTTGCCCTCCGCTTTCCCACACTGAACCCATTTGCCGCCCTGGTACCTCCAGTGGTGCTGATCAGCCAGAACCACGTCCACATAGACATTATAGTGGGCAGACGGATCCAGAACACTGATGTTGAAGCTCAGGAAAGGAAACATCCTCCTGGATAATAACACAGGGAAAAACCTGATTAATAATTGTTCCTTTTGTCCGCATGTATCTGTAGGAATTGCAATGAAAAATACAGTAGCTAAAATCTGCATGCCTTAACATTTCAATGAAAGACTTGCATTGATTTTTGTGTACTAAAATGTAATCGAAGTTTGCAATTGTTACACAAAATATAAGTGCTTTAAATGACAACAGAGAAGGAGCAGATTTGGACAAAATTTTCCTTTGAAACGAAAGCAGAAAAACAACAAATGCTGACATTTTGTTACATACATTACATTGGAGATATAAAATTCATGTATAACTGCTAAGAGGAGGATTTGACCAATTGAGATTGCTCATTATTATTATTATTAATTCCTAGCAGAAGGTATTATTGATGAACACAGGGCCTAGCCTTGCCTGGACCTGTGGCCTGAATGAAATTAATTCAATCAAATTATGCAAAGACAAAGTAATCCACATGGTTGAAACAGTGGCCAAATGGCTAAAAAATGGCAATAAATAAATAAATCACAGATTGGTACAGTTTGTCCGTATTTATACAATTAACGGTTCTTTTCAGCAGGCAAATCGATGTAAAAGAAAAAGTCCTTTCCAAATACGGCAGTCAAAATGAAGTCAAGATCAACTTCACAAAGAATTACTTGACAGAACAGAAGTTATTTCAAGTGCTCTTTCAGGACAATAATGTCAGGAGAGGAGATTTAATCCTGTTTGGACATCATGACTTCAGGACTCCTCCTGTTTGCCTTTGCTGCCCCAGCTGAAGAATCAGGAGTAATGGATGAAAAGTGGAGGGGAAGGCTGATGGGAGGGGGGGCGGTGTACAAGTGTTGGTGAATAATTAACGCTGCTGTTAATAAAAGATGGCCCAGAAGCTGTTCCTGATTGCTGAAGCTTTACATGTTGAACTTATTTTGAACACACAGGGCTTCACTGAGACGGGGTAACAAGGAGGTCAGGGCGTCCCCAGACACACACAAATATAACACATGGACATGGACACTGAATACAAGTCAAGTCAAATCAGTTTTATTTATACGCCAGCGAATCATAACAGAAGTTATCTGAGAGGGACCTCATATAGAACAGATCCAGACTATACTCTTAATAACACTACCTTTAAAATACACAAAACCACAAACACACCATAACAGAAAAACACCACAGTGGCATATTCATGTATGCATTAAACATTCAGGGTGCATATAGTGTTGACAGAGAAGCACTTACCGCCACAAGATGACTAACTCGGCTGAAAAGTTTCGGTTTTACATTATACAGAGCAAAGCGACAGTGAACGCATCGCTGCATGAATATTACAAACATTTTCTAGGCCAGTCAGTGACATATTTGCCACCTTGTTTTGGCATTTATACATCCCATATAAACTGTAAGACAGGTCGGGTTGTAATAGTTCAGCATTATGGAAAATCATGCTTAGAGCTGGATGAGAGGAGTAATACCACTCTCATGCCTCGGTGGTAAATATGAAGCTACAGCTAAAGAAGGCTTAGCTTTCACTTAGATGGAAGCAGGTAGCCTGGTTTTGTCTGAATGTAAACATGATGGGTCGATATAGTCATACTAGGCAAAGGAAAAGTGGTGCTTTTAATGCTAAAATCCCAATGCTAACATGCTCTAAATGGCAACATTTATTTAGAAGCCCTAACCTTAGTTGTGCAGGTATTCGGTCTAAACCAAAACATTGGGCAAATTCAAATTTGTGTCACAAAAGTTATTAGGATACATTCTTTAGGATACAATTCAGAAATGTCAACCTGCTGGTGGTGTTTCAGAGCTGGTGGTGTGTCACTAAAGTTTTGATTTATCCTCTGGGGATCCAGAATGTCTATATTAAATCAAATAGTTATTGGGATATTTCAATCTGGACCAAAATGACTGACTCACTGACATATCAGTACACCAACAGCCTGACATTATCTTCTTAGATTAAAAGCAGCTGGACTCAGCAGAGATCCCTACAGGTTATCATAGAACCAGTGGTCCATGGACATTAACATGTAGCCAGGAATTGTGTCTCCTGACACAAAACAAAGCCTGAAGTACTGAAGGAATACAAAAACCTTGACACTTGGTCGTAGTTTAAGATAGGCAGCATTACATATTTCCATACAGGAAATGTACCTGAACATCTCAGGAACAGAGTGCTTGTGTGAAACCAGTTTAATTTACATAATATATAACTTGTTTGTTTAATCCATACAAAAACTTCAGTGTCATAATGAAAAGTGAAGAAGTCATTTTGTGGCCATCATAGGCTCTCCTACACACTTGGACTCACTTGAGGCAAGAGGTACTCAGAGGCGTGCAATCAGCAATCTCACCATTGGGTGCCACTAAATCCTACACACATTAAAAAATTTTCTAAAGGTCAATAAATCAACCACTGACTGATTAATTCCTTCTCATTCATGCTATGTGTTTGCATATGAACCTGCACTGCAGCCTGGGTTTGTATGAGGTCACCAGTGTGCAGTTGGTGTTAAATCAGAGCAATATGTTTGACATTTGGCCCAGCCGTTTAAAACGGCCTAACGGTATTTGTATGGAGCGATGCCCTCCATCTCTTTTATTTGTTCACTGTGAAAAACTGGTTTTATTTTGAACTTCAACTCCTGCCTGGAGAATGTCTGCAGCGCAACTCCAGGTTTTTAAAAGCATGTGGAGTAAAAGCGGACTGTTTTACTGAATGAGGGGTTTGAGTACAAATGTTTTGATTCAATAAAAATGAATTAAACGTGTGAAGCATGGAGGCATTCAGTTTCAGTCTTTTCTAAAACATTCTGGTGTGGTTAGAACACATAGATAAGTTTAAAGTCTATATTATTTGATCACAGCTGTAAAACACAAAGTTATTATAATAATTCAGTCTGAAACAGGTGAAGTGTGTCCAGCACAGACAATCCTACATGTTGTCAGTGTTGTTTAGATAATCTGCAAAAACTGTAAATTAATCCTGACGGAAATTTATCTCATTTAAATTCAGTGTTTCCTCCCTGAAGCACTTTGGCCATTTAACAGTGTAAAAGCAAGTGAGGTGTGTAAACAGATAATGCGTTCGCGGCTACTGTTCGCAGGCTGGTGGGACACCTGGAGGGCCCGTCATTGTTGATGAGGGTTTGCGTTATGTTGCCTCTACAGTACGTGAACACATGCATTTAAACAGCAAAAAAAGCCAATTAAAACTATATTTCCCTCACAAATTAATTCATAAAGTTAGTAGAGTCTGTAATCTTTACTGTACATTTTGAGTTCATTAAACTGAAGTCATGTAAACATATTGCTTCCACATCTCGAACTTTAATGTATCTTTACAATTTTGTTTGAATTTACATTTTGCATAAAAACCTGGACACTGAAGATTTTTCCAAAATGTACAAGAAACATTCAAATATATTCAGGATTGGGTTTTCTAAATGATGTCGCTTTATGCTTGAGGATTGAGCACACATACACACACACACACACACACACACACACACACACACACACACACACACACACACCCACACCCACACACACACACACACACACACACACACACACACACACACATACACACACACACACACACACACGCTCTTCTTCTCCTTTAGTGGTAAAACAAAACCAGGTCATGAGAGGTCCCAGCTGGGTCTTTGTGGCTACATTTCGAGTCCAGTTTAACAATCAATCATAGTTCTGGGTGAAACAAAATCGTGGCAGCGGCTCTTTAGTGGCTCGCAAAGAACAGGTGAAAGGGCTCCTCTTCCATCGCTGTCTTAAATACAAGTGAAAACAGAAACTTGGCTGTTCAGCTCATGAAAGGATAAACCCAACCTACACACTGTGAGAATAATCGAGAAAGTAAATGAGTAGTTATTATTTTTGCTCCCTTAATATTGCAGATTGACTTAAACTGTAGCCTTTTAGAGGAAATCAGAACAAGGGGAAAACCATAGAAAACAACAGAGAGAGGAATTTGCATGTGGAGGCACATCACAGGCAAAAACACCAAAAATTGTCCGTGGGCAAGTTTTGTCAGGATTTTTATTTTTGCATGACAGCTCACAATTCTCTCTGTTGCATTTTAGAAAATAATTGTGCAGTATAGGCCAAATACATGGACTTCCTTTGACACCAGTGGGAATCAAACCTGCAGCTCTAAAGCTACCAGACAGTCTCCCTAACCAACCTGCCAGCGTGCCACTCTGATTCAATAGAACCTTGACAGTGATGACAGACGGCTGCTGCTCCCTCAGACTGATCCTGTTGTATCTGCACATGAATACTCGTAGTCTTCTTTCAGACCAAATACAGAAACAGATGCGTCTGGTGAACCAGCCAGTAATACAGAGATAGTACTGCTGGTGATGACATTTAAAAAAAAAAAATCAAAACAGGGAGAGAGAAAGAAGGGAGGGGAATCCGCAGGGGGGGAAACTGAGGTTAGAGAAAGGGAAAAGCAAAGAGCAGAGGGTGGAGTGAAAGGGAGGGAGGGAGGGTTTGTCTTGGGGATGCAAGGCAGAAGCTTGAGAGCAGAAGAGAGACTGGATTCACCAGGGAGAAGACTTCTCTGCTTGAATGAATTCGCTGATTCATCCGGACAGGAGTTCAGGTCCAGTTTTTGTCACTGTGCGTATGCTCGATCATCTGTGACGAAAACACGCCAGTCTACAGCTGCTGCCGGACACAAGCACTCCTTAACAGACACTTCTGCTTCTTTATTGACTTACTGCAAAGGAATTCAGTGACTGGATACGTTGAAATCTCAATTTTGTAGTGCAGTGTGCCATCTGATACTATTGATTTCATGCCTCAAAAAACTTGTCAAAAACTGAAGCATATCCTAAAGTGTGAGGAAATGGACTTCACACTGCATTTGCTATCTAACTAATCAAACAAATTAACAGTGTGTATTTCAGCCCTCCTGTCCTAAAAGTTCTTTTTAACCCTACTGGAAACCAAATATAGAGAGATACCTGTGCAAAGTAACAATGCTGAGGCCAGCAGGGATTTGCCTGAGGCTGAAAAAAGACTTCATCAGCCATTAGAAGAGAATATTTAATTGGTGAGAGGAAGCACTTAGCTATCTGAATATATTGACAAGGTTTTTGTGTAAAAACCTGCATACGGTATGCACACATCAACAGCTGAACAGGAAGTGACAAGTCATACTGTCAAAACTTTGAAATAGTCCCACTTCTGCTTTCAGACAGAGAGAGACAAATAATAAAAAAGACTTCCAAACACTTTCAAAGACCCCAAAGGCAAATAAATTATAGATGAGAAATTTAATTCTTTAATTTGTTGTTTGATTTGATTGTATTATTATTATTATTGTATTGTATTGAAATGTCTATATAGCCAGGCAGTACAGAGAGGACACCCACTCTTATTTCCTTGATGATGTGTAGTGATAATTTCCAAAATATGACATACCGTCTTTGGAAAGAAACTTGATTATTCAATATGTATAAATGTAGATGACTAAGCAGCTTATGATCATTTAAAAATACCACATTTTTATTCTAATTATATAGGCCTACATATAAACAATTTATAAGAACTGCTAATGTATGTTGTAGACGATCAGATAACACTTTTTTTTATAACTGCAATAGAAACTTAAAACAGCTCATGTATGTTGATGATTGTGAACTTTCCTAGAACACACACACTTTACTGTAAGGTCAACCAGAACTTAACCGTCTGAGGTTTATGGATGCGTGGGTGCATTTTTGCATTGTGTCTGTTAATATATGTTTGTGATAAAATGTTGTTTGAATGTCGCTGGAATCTGTAAACTCGCCCTTGTATGCGTCCATGTTCCTGCAGCGACCTATAGGACACCAAGAAGAAAGCTCGAATCTCCCTCTAACATCTGGTGACAGTTCTACTTTCATTTTGATATGACAATTTTTTTTTACATTTACTGTATCATGCATTTACCAACTTTTTTTCTGCCTCAGTGAACGTAAGACTTTGGTAAACCTATATCAAGCACCAAAAAAAAAAAAAGTTCAAATGACTAAAAATGTGTTCTCAGGAGAGATTTCAAGAATTTCAAAAATCTGAATAAAAATTTTTCAGCTTTGAGGCCAAATGACCTCTTCACACATTGCTCTGGGATGAATGGGAGTTTAAATTGTGCTGGAAATTTTACATAAAACATCACATTATCTGGAATCACCTATAAAAGGTGAATTTAAAAAGATATTTTAAATCGAGAAAATGAGACTCCAGAGGGTTAATGGAATAATTTGGGTGTCAATAACTGTCTTTAAATTGTAAAATGTCAGATTCATGATTATCAATTAATTCAAATGTGCATTTATATTATATTAATTATATTATAATAAACATAATTTCTAGAAAAGTCCCCACAGATGAAAGTGCTGCTTGGAAACCAAAGTAGGGAAAACTTTGTCCTCTTGACTCAAATCTAAACTCCCCCCAGGTGTGCACTATGATTAATAAACATCTTCACTTTCTCTTTTCAGTTTTAGTCACTTGAGTCTTCTTTCACCATATCAGAAAATCCCATTACTTTGCATCTAAAAAGCCTCTTTGGGCTTTTAAAAAAAATTGAATCAGTCTTCTGGATGCCAGAAGATGAGGCTGTGTTTATGTCGATGAGGCTGTGTCTTAGCTGCCTGCTGTGTGCAGTCTAGATGAACTTTGCCTAAGTCCATCAGTCAAACACAGCCTATGCAGGGCCTGAAATGTTAGGAGCTAGTGAGTCTGAATTTAGCTCATGAGAAGTGCAGATGAATTCCCCCCTCTTTGCCACAGGCCATGAAAACGTCTCTGGGTTTCAAAGCCCAGATGTGGTGTGTGAGCAAAACCTGTGAGAGATCTATGAGGCTGTGCAACCAGCGTCTGGTGCAGGCTGAAGAAAGTGAAAAAAAGAGAATCTAGTCTTTTACTTCCTGAACTTCAAAGGGGCCTCACCTTCTGGGGTGGCCATCTAAAGGCTCGGTGTTGTTTGACCCCTCTCTTTTCTCTCGAATTTCTTTCACCCTTTCTCTTACAGATACCAGGGTTTTGATTAACATTGCAGACTCCCAGGCTTCTCTCTCAAATCACAGCAAAATTATTGTGGGAGCCTGAACCCAAGACGAAAATTTCAGAAGGACATTGCCTCTGATATTGAAAAATCCATCCTTTTTTCTGTCTCTTCCTTTTTCTTGCTGGAATTTTTGTGATGTCAAAAAAGTTTTTTTTGGCTTCCTCATGTCTTATTGTGCTGCACAGCTCAGGTTCTGCATGTGAGGGAGGGCATTAAATTAGAATTTTCATTGTCTGGATATGACATTTAGCAGTGACATGAGTTTGGTGGTTTTTGCCAAAAAAAAATGCTTTTTGTCTCATGTGGAAGGATAACATCTGTTCACTCTGTTGTTAGTCTTTCTTGAAACTTTCTCTGCTTTCACAAACAACTTCAAAAAATCGACACATCTCAACATTTCAAATGAACTAAAAAACATCTTAAATGGTCCATTCATATCTAATATTGTTGATGCAATAACAAGGATAAACAGAACATCTTGCATTTTTTTTCAGGTCCAAATAAAAGTCAAAGTTCTTGAAATTGCCTCAGGAAACTACTTCAAAAACGTTTCTATGACATCCAAAATGCAATTTAAACACACTCTAAATAGCTTGACAGCAGGTGTACCTACAGTAGTCAACCAGAAAATGAAGAAACCATACAGGCCAAAGGTTTGTTTTGCTAGAATCTAAGTAATTTAAAAAAACAAACCCAAAAAAACCCTTTAATTTTAAAATTAATATGAATTGCTAATTTAATTTTAAAAGTGTGTGATGTCAACTGACAACCAGAGAGAAGTCAGTGGAAATATCAATGTCCTATTATATGACAACGCATTTGCTTTGCGTGCACAGATCCGAGGCATGAGAAACGCATGGCCTGAAACCTTCTGTCAGACACAAGTGTCGCGTATTAGTGAATTAATCCACATCGTCATGACTGCATCTTAATGCTCGGTGACCCATCAGCGGGGCCAGGGGGCAGCGCCGTCTCGTCCCTTTCAGGCCAGGAGCTTCTTTTGCATCTTGTTTTAAAAAAAAAAAAATCTGATTTCAACATTATCCGCCGCCTACTCCAGGTATCACATTGAGGCATTTAATTATCTCACTTCATCACGTCTTCTTTTAAACGTCCTCTCAGTCTGAGCAGGGATTTGAAAAAAACTTCTGCTTCACTGATTTGATTTTGTTGAGCCTTTTAAAAGTAAAATCGCAGGAAATGAGAGTCTGTTTTCCAGCTTTTTGACGAGAAAATAATAACACTTTTCGTATTTTTTTGGGTAATGTACAGGGAAGGACTGGCTCCAGGGTGAAGTGATAATATCACTACAAAAGAGGCAAAATTGAACTGATAACTCTCCTTATGTGTTAAAAGTGCAGGGGACCGATGTGACTTGATAGGCCAAGCAGAGGTGTCAAACTGTTTTCCAGCAACTTAGCTTACAACTGATATTTTGCTGCACTTCATTACTAAAGGCTTTTGCCCAAAGCAAATTTTGATTTGGTCCCTTTTATTATTATTATTATTATTATTATTATTATTATTATTATTATTATTATTATTTATACAAAACGATTAAAAAATATTTTAAAAAGAGCGGCAGAGCTCTAATAAGAGACAGAACTTTGTAAAAATGTTTACCAGGCTAATTAAGTGATTTTTAATTCGACTGCAACATCCTTCCATTTCAATTAAATTACTCTATGTAGATTGTGCACTCTCTCCCTCCTCCCAACTACAACCAAAAGCCGCAAACACCCCCGTCACCTGACCACTGATGTGGATGTTGTCCTGTAGTAAACAGCAGGTAAGAGACGAGTAAACTATGACCGCCAATTTTCTGATCACGGCAAAGGCAACATGACAATACTTCTCATATAACTGCATGATTATGAAATGATGGAGTGGTGTTTGGCCACCGTTAAGGGAAGGCTGAGTCAATTGGAAAGTCTGTAAAACCAAAGAGACAACTCTTTCACGGTTTTCTTTGTCAAACTCTGACCACAAACGTGGGCACTGTGTTTTAATCAGTGTGGAAAAATGAGAGAGTTTGTCACACTTACCTCCCCTGTTTGGTGATTATCATCTCGGTTTGGAACTTATGGAACTTTGCCCATAGCGGGTAATTATTGAGCAGAGCCTGCGTCTTCCCGCACACCTGCAGCCCAGGTAGAGGGTAGAGAGGCGGCCGTTGGTAGCCGTGCTGAAAGCTCGCCGGGTAACTCTCTGGAGACGGAGAGTACAAGTCTTTACCGCCTGTAGGAAACCCGTCTCCTGTCGTCGGGATGTAGCCATGCCCCGCTCCACTTCTTGGCGGCGACCGCACGCCGCCATACGGACAGCTGCTGAGAGTCTGTGCGTAAAACCTGCCGGGTTGCGCTGCGTACCCTCCCACAGTCTGGTCCGAGTGGTACGCCAGACCCAGCGCGTCCTGCCCGCTTTGAATTGACTCTGGGTAATAAAACCTCGCGTCCTGAATCCCCATTTTAAACTCGGCTAGATCCTTGCCGGCGCGGTGGATGTGACTGCTGATGTCGGTGTTCTTTCCGAAAGTTTGCGTTTCAGTGCCATTCAACATGCTGAGGTAGAGGTTGCCACCTATGCCGCCCATTTGCAGCAGCGCTCCCGGTCTGTGCGTAATGTCATAAGGCTCCGCTCTGGCGTCAAGTTGAATATAGTTATGTAAAATAAAAATAAAAAAAAAATCACCAAACAACACAGTAACTGTTATTACGCACAGCGGACTGACATGCCACAAACTTCAAAAGTGTCCCCGTCGGTCGCAGCCTATCACTTAAGACGTAAAACCATCCCTCACAAGGTCTCATCGGATTATTTATAACTAACCTTTTGTTTCTTTTATCACTGGAGTAGGTCTTCTTGTATTATTGACGCCTGGAGTCGCTACCAGTGAGTCAAACTCACGCTCAGTTTTCTAACATATGATATATACATTTTCTAAGTAGTGACAGTGTGGAGGTGTGTCTGATGCAGAGGGAGGACATGATAGGCTCCAGATATGAGAGAGCCATCCCCTCATCAGAGAGTAGCCACACAAATCTCACGTTCCTATATTTAAAAAAACAACAACAAAACACTGTAATTGCATTCATATATTTTGGACGGATAGGCTACTTTGAAATTACAGCAATTATAATGACACTGCAGGAAATAACATTTACAAAGAAGCTGCAAGCCAAACACTCCTCATTGGTCATTTTATGAAACAGTGAGTATTGTTTTACAAGTGTATGAACATAATTGTTATTTCAATAGCCGATAATCAAATGTTTTTATGAGTTACGTGAGCTGCACGTCGGTGAATTAAAACTAAAGACAAATCAATTAATCAAAATAATTAGGCAAATGATTGAATTATAGTACAGCAATATTGACGGAACAATAATTCACATCACATTAGTGATTAAAAAGGATATTAGTGCACGTATACGCACTATCCCTATATAACAGGTTTTCTTTATGTACATTTTAAGGTGAATGCCTCTTTAATTTCATTATTGTTCCTATTTGCCTCATAGCCAGCCCTAAATAAACATTGTTTGAACCCTCCCCCCCCCCCAAGCATAATCGATAACACAATAACGATTTGTTGTTCAGTCAAAAATGAAGTCAAACATCGTCACTCATTCTGTCTGTCGTCGCAGGATGATTCTTTCATTGAAATTAAGCAGTCTTTACTTTAGCTGTGCGTTGTTGATAGGTGACATCATCAACCCGATCATATATTCATTTCGATTTTGAATCATTGTCTAATGACCGAGTGATGCCTATTAAATGACTTACTTGTCTGTTACAATTGCGTAGTATTAAAAAAAAAGTAAATTAATGCAAAATAAAACAGATTTGATTCATAAATATATATTTTACGACATAATATTCAATATTCATCATTATTCAGTTACAAAGCTGAATATCTGACAGTCATAACAGACACAAGAGGAACATCTAGGCTGAAAAATAGCATCATTTTTTGGAATTTGCGGCAGCAGAAGTCCTCCAAAAGCATCAGGAAAAAGGTTTCAGTAAAGAAAATCACTTTGACAAACCTTTCCTGTGACGTATCAAAGTCAAAGTATCATTTGGTTCAATTCCGGATGAAACGGAAACTGGTTTGTCAGCATTCTCTGCTCTTTAAGAACTTTTAGGGGCATCACAGGTCGGCCAGCCTGGACACAGACTCAGCCTCATGCACACGGGTGAAAGAGATAACCCTGAGGTATTAGCAGCTGCATTTGTATGACCACACACACATTAATAGATGAAAGCCCCCCAGTGTAGGTATGACACAGTTATCCCCCTTGACACTGTCACTGCTCTTCCAATCCCACTTCCCGTGTCTCTTCTAGCAAGGTGAGCTCAGAAGGGCACACGATGAAGTCATCAGTGTTGACACAGGTGGCGAGAGGGCCTCAGCGTTAGCGACACCATGGACGCCGCAGCTAGCCAGGCGTTTCCACCCTCCCATCACCGAGTTCCCCCCCTGGCAGGAGTCACTACTTCCTCTGCTGTCCCTGCTTCCGGTGAAAGCCCACGGCCATCACCTTGTGAAGCACAATCAGCTCTCATTTTTTTTCCTGGAAGTGTTATTAGCTGGTCAGCATGGCTCTCACGTGCATGAGGAAAAATATGCAAGAAACACATGGTATTGTCAGCAGGATAGAGCAATTTTAATTCAGCCAGAAGAAGCACCTGGAAGATTTGTGATTTTCTTCTGATGTCTCAAAATCACATAAGTAAATAATGTGAGCTGGGGTAATGAATAGTGGAGTTGTGGACATGAGAGGCAGAGCTGCTCTGCAACTGGATGCTGATGTAAAATCTTAACGGTTGTAAAAGACTGTAATAAAAGCAAGTGTGGTTGGCGTGACAGATTCTTCAGGCCGACATATTTAGACGTGGTAGACGGGCACACCAGCGGATGTCTTAACATGTCTTCATTAATGGTATCACCCGACTGCTAAGTTAAATCATATGATACTTTGTGAGAAGGAAGAGGTGGCGATGATTATGAGGTTTGTGGGAATCACATCTTAAAATCCTTAGCTGGAGATTTCATCTGTAATGAGCCTGGCTGACATTAAAGGCCTCATCATGCTTCAAATTAAGTGCTTCTTAGATGGTCAAACGGTGTCTGAAATCTTGCTTTGAAACTCCTTTCCTGTGTTCGAAATGATGACATTTTTTTTTTGTACCTTTAAGAAGCAAACCATCAGACAGGAATGTTCGTTCATGCAGCATGGACCTCCATACACTATAGCAGGTCTGGTCTGTGGAGGCGAGAAAAAGTACAGAGTTTGAAATTCTATCTCAAGCTAGCTTTTTGCATTGTTTATACGACTTCTCTCACACTCGTACAAATTATGCTTGTAGAGGGTACAACAAGAACAATGCAGTATATTTAATGGAATAATCACATTTTGAGGGAAAAGTTTCCCCACAAAAACATCTAATCTTGCACTCTTGCAAGATCTCGCAGGATCATTAAACATAGTGGTCCTGGCAGGATTGTGGTCTAGTTTAATATAGACATAATCAGCAGTGACCTTAGATGTAACATGCAATTAAAATCACAATCTTTCCCAAACCTTGACCAAGTGTAAACCCAACATGACATCATTCATTGGTTTGTGGATTATTGTGTTGAGGCCTTGCTTTCATGGTTTTTAATCCCCATTAAGGTTATTCTCTGAAAGAGAGTGAATATATTGATTTATAGACAGTAGGCCTGTATGGTGGACAGAAATATGATTTTTTTTTTTTGTGATAATGTTATTTCATGTCCACTGGATGTTTAAATAATCAACTGTTTGTTCTGCCACAGCAACCCCAAACAAATTTGTTATTGCCGTTTTAAGGTGCCTTTGTCAGATAGCAATAGAAAATTCTTCTTGACCCACCCCGTCTTCCCATCTCTGCTGAACTGGTGGCTCCATAATGTCACCCCGTAGGAGGATAGCCTTGTATTAAAGCCTTGTCCTTTAGATGTCTTTGGCTCAGACCTCCTACATGTGAGTTAGTGTGAGGCTATACTGAAGCCTTACGGCAGGTATTAAGTATTGAGGTTAGTTTACAGCTTGTTCCCGCTGAATCTGCACTGGAAAGGCCCACCAACCCCCATTTGAAACCTGAGGAGGCTACATGTTGCTCTAACTCATGACCACTATGTTCACTATGTCAAACTCATACTGTATATGCTTGCTGTTAAAATGCACTGTCTATACAGTATATTTTGCCCACAAGTGTCTAAAATGAAATCACCTTATACTTTCAGGATAATAATTTCTGTAGTGTTTTAGTTCTGTAGTGCTGATTTTTTTTGTGCTCGTGTTTAAAGTCAAATGTGCCTATTGGGTACATAACCCCTCAACCATAAATAACCATGTCTTGACATTGCGCCGATGTGGGTGGGCATGGCATGCCTGAAACACAGTTCACAAATCAAACCCGATGCACAGGCTGAGCTGCGGCATTCATTTCACTTGAACACCAGCTTGGCGCTTGTAGCAGACTACTACAAAAATAAGACATTATCATCAGAGAGATTATCACTTGCTTAGAAGGGGACACAGCTCAGCAGATATGATGGTATAAATTCTAAAAAATTAAATAAAATTAAAAATGCCACGTTATCATGCACTCATTTCCAATTATTTTGGCTTGTGAAACTTTTTTTCTCCCTCTATAGTCTCACACTTGTGTGTTTATGAATGATGTTCCCTTCACAGATGAGATAATATTTCATTTTTGTTCCATGAATCAGGTAACAATAAAATACTTATTAGCTCCCACTGGTGTTTAAATGTAGATACAGTGGAATGAACTAAGACTGTGGGGAAAAAGGGAGTCACTACTGGGCATTTTAGAGGAAATATGTACAATACTTTAAATAAAATTTGCTTCTAATTTCATATAAAATTCCTAGTTACCACTTTATTTTTCCCCCCAGTCTTGTTTGGCTCCACTGAATCTACATTTAAGAACCAGCTAGTCTTTTATCGGTACATGATTCATACTGTAAACCTAACATAGGTTACACAGGCTACATTATGAGAGGTCGTTCTGTTTCTACACCATGCTGAGGCGTTGACAAGCTTGTTAAAGACCGTGGAAAAAATGCGATGAAGCCTGCCTTTAGTTTGGCTGTGTTTGCAAGGCAGCTCTGGGAGCAGGTGTTTGGACGCTGTTAGAATGAAGAGCGGGGACGTCCCTCCTAATCACCATGTAAACATTTCTCATTAGACCGACTTAACTGGAGCTCAAGACTCTCAAAGGTGGCTCCTGAAAATCGCCGCCCTGTCTGAGGCGCACCATGGTTCTGGTTCATAATCAACACAACATATGTTTATTCAAATCTCTGCATGGGGTGTGAAAGAGGGCCTCGTGAGTCACCACCCACAGAAGCTGTGAAAACAGAGGGTGGTAGAATTAAGTCAGGAAAGAGAGAATAGACAGATCCTGTGAGCTCCACATATAGAGATAGAAAATATAGCACTTATTGCTCAGCGGAAATCACACTTGATAGCTTATGAAGTCTTGGTTAAGTGCAAATGTATTCCTCAGCAACCCAGAAACAAACAAGCTGCCACTTCCTTAGCCTATAATTAGCTGGTAATCAATGCTGGGTGGGTTTCTGTCCTGTCAAACATCCCCAGCCATCGTGGAGCAACACTAGACCTGCAGCTGTACTCCCAGATCTCAGGTGACAATCCAACATAAAGAACATTAAGCCATGTTTTCGGAAAGCGTTCCTTGCCTATCGGGGTTGCCTAAATAAACATGGAAACAGGATGCACATATGTCAAATTTGAATACAAGTCAAGTGAGGCTATGCGGCTTTATTTTCTCGACGAACGTCTGAGGACATTTTGAAATAATGTGAGAAAATGCATTGGTTTGGTGCCACCTCCCTGATCCCCTAGAGTTTATAGATGTCTCCATTAGCACATGTGACACCCTGAGACATTTGCCACTTTCTCCAAGGGTTTGAGAGATGTGAGTGTTGTGGTGGGAGAGCAATGGGACAGAGTGCACAATCTTATTGGCCTATGAACTCTCGCTAACCCCTATAAACACAAAGAGAGAATGTATAAGCTTAGGGCACAAGCAGCAGCTCTTATAGGTACTGTCTCTCTACACTCATAGATGTGACCTCTCAGCCTGAAAATATCAAACAACTCCAACTTGATATTCTTTTAATTAACTTGGTTCTCTTCTCAAGGGCATCACTTTCTCTTCACCACTGGTATAATTTCCCCTTCTAGTATCTCTGTTCAGATTCTTCTTGACCTTAATGTTGCATTTGACTCCACTGATCAACCCATCTTGATTGATTGTCTCACAGGAATCTATATTTGAAGCCAACAGGCAGACAGCCATTGCATTATGTGTTGTGATATCATCCTAAGGTCCTATTTCAGTCAACCAGATATTAATATCCTAATATGTGATTCACGCACTGTTGACTTGCCGTCCTTAAGTTGCATCAGCTGTATTTTCCACACTGGTCTGACTCATGATGTAGCGCTTGACTTCAACACAATGCTAACAGACTGGGGTATATTTTAGATCTTTCAGGCAAATTAATCAAAACATTTTTAACTAATTATAAAAGGAACCTTTCACTCATTCTGCAGTCTGCTCAGAAATCTATTATAAGAACCATTTACAGTTCCAATTTGTTATCTTTTCTTCCAAATAATAAAATAATAGATTTGACAGACTCATGAGTCAAAACTTTAATCAACTAGAATCTGACTGATGGTGTTGCTTTCAAGCCCAGCCTTAGCTGTACTGGTTGATACTCATGTAGGTTCGTTCATGCTGGGTTGTGCATCTGGGGCCCGCTGATCCATGGGAGGTCCTGCACATGAACGCACAACACTGGCAGCTTTATATTACTCAGACAGACAGCACAGTGCACAGCTATGACAGAACAGGGCAGCTGTGCACTTCCACACATTCCTCTGGCCTGCTCCGTGAACACAGATCAACCCACACCTCCATCAACCTCCCCCACCTTCAAAAACTTGCCAGGCTTCCCTTCACCATACCTCCTAACACAAACCCTACACCCACCTCAGATGCAGACAGACTGCCCATCTCAGCCGCTGACCACTCGCCATTCCCTCTGACTACATTAAGAAATCATCACCCTTGTCAGCTTCAAGCTGACCCTGCTATACTAAGTGCTACTGTCAGGGTCAGCTGGTGCAGGCTGAGTTGCATGCTGCAGCTACTGTTGAGGATTCAATTACACCCAAATGAGAGACCTATAGATGGTTGAGCATGGAGAGCATTATGGAATGTCTCTAAGCCCATGCAGAGTTGCTGCCAATTAAACGCTCGACTTTCCTCGCATAGACATTTTGCTCATAAGACTGAAATTGTGAATGATTGGTTGTGGTTGAACGGTTGTGTTTCGACTGGCCAGTGGCCGAGTGTATGCACCTGGCATGTTGCCATTTAGTGACAGTAAGTTTTCATGTGAGTACGAGAGAGAATGTGGGTTGAGACTGAATGTATCCCTGATTTTGTGCAGAGGCCAACCAAATAGAAGCAGTCAATAAAAAGGTTTAAAAGTGGTCAGTTGCATGATAGGATTGATACCACTTCACCATATATCTGTATGCTAAATATGAAGCTAAAGCAAGGAGACAACTGTCTTCGCAAAATGACAGGAAATAGGTTTTAACAGCCTATTTATGACTTTGTGCTTATTTTATGATGCCTGCTCAACTTAATCAAATTATTTAAGGAATAGGTGAATACAGTCAGTAACAAGCTCTGTTGTTTTTATTCATCTAGGGTGGCAGCTGTACATCAGCTGTGATTCTGCATAGACCTTTGTTCTAATGCCTTATAATTAGGCCATAAATCCTGCGGGGAAAAATGTCACGTGCCATAAATTCAGCCAAAGATTACAAAAGGCCAATGTCAAGTATCCAGTCAAAGGCACTATCTTTCAATTTAATAAATAATCAAATCTCAAACAGGTTCAGTGGTTTGTATCACTGTGTCTCCTCCGCCCTCTTAATCCGACACTGACACTTGAGAAATGGATGGATTATCATTTAAGACACCGTAACTTAACTGATGGAATTTAGAGAATGTTCACGAGGAACCAGCAGAAATGTGAGATGTTGAACTCAGTTAAATATTTTGTGAACTACATCACATTTCATGAAGTGAAAAAAGCGCTTGGTCACTGCTTCTACTACATTACTCAGCTATTATTCAGAGTGTAAAAGCAGCCACTCTGTTGTCCTTGCTTTCACATTGACCCACTTGGCCACTTTTCCTTGCCTTTGACTATTTTCCCACAGCCCACCTCTGCCAGGTGCTGATATATTTAGTCACTGCCATGAAACCTTGTTGGAGAGGAGTGCTTCATTGCAGTGGCCAAGAAGAGAGAGGCAGAGAAAAAAAATGTAAGGATGGACCAAATGTTTTACATTAAGATGTATGTATTCCTCTTGTAGGTGGTTGAGTGTGACTCAAAAGGAGGGTCAGGGTCACTGTGGTCCAATTCTGTTGACAGAGCTGACAGTGTTCTGTCAGAGGACCTGGTGATTTTTCACCATCTTGTACATCTTCTATTCACAACAACAGCTTCATTAGCTCATTTCTATACTTTTACCTGCCAGAGAAAAATGTGTGGATCACCAAAGTTTGATTTATCGACGCAATGTGAATATATGTAAAATGTGTAACTGTTGAGATATTTTAATCTGGACCAAAGAGATGGAAAAATCAATTAACAGACTCATTGCTACAACCATGCTGCAAACATCTTGGATATTAAGAATATTATTTTATGCTATTTAGGTAGTGGTAATAAACACTCTCTTAGGGGCTATATTCCTGTCCTGCATTTATTTCATTTTAATTTATGCACACAAAAAACCCTCAAAAAAGTCAAACCGTCTCATCTATCGTGTGGAGAAAAATGCATTTACATCTCAACTTGATGGACATCAGTGTGTAGGAAAAAGCACTGAGATTACAGAAGGTCACTCATAATAAATTAATTGAAAAAAAAAATCAGATAAAAACTATTTTCTAGTTGTTCTTCCATCATCACCTCCCAGTCCAAGGTGAACTTAAAACTTTGGACCCTCCTTGCGCCCCACACTCTTTGAAGAACACTGCCCGAGAAGGTGCAGCAGAAGATTACTTTTGAAGAGAATCTGATCTGAATGCTGTATTAAAATAATCCTGCCCCCTTGCTTCTTAACATCCTGCAAGCTTGATGCTGGGGGCCTTGGTATTACAATCACCGTAATGAAACCGAGATTGATTGAATGATTGGCAGCTTGAGACATGTGCGATGAATGGATTTACGGACTTAATGCACAAACCCGGTGATGGACAGAGTGTTCTGGGTTATGTGAAGCCATGGAAAGTACAGCAGGGTTTAAGACTGAGGTGTGTGTGTGTGTGGGGGGGGGTGTAGGCAGACCCTGGAGTCCAGGAGCCCCTGTTTGTTTCACTTGCTCCCGGGTGAGTGCTGGCATTTGTGTGCAATGTGAGTGTGTGTATTTGTGATATGGCTTGAGTGGCAGGAGGCAGAGGGGCACTGCTTGGGGTGGTCAAACACAACAAGAGAAGGTGGGGGTGTACTGGTATTTAGGTGGTGTAGCCTATGTTTGTGAGTGTTAGGATTCCAATCAGACACGTTTAGCTGGACCAGGTGGCTTTAAGCGGCGTTTCAGCTGACAACAACCTGCCAACCAGAGGTCTTGCCTGCCACCGCCACCACTTAAGTCATCTGATTCATCATGGTCTATCAGTCTACTGCGATCTGTATCAATCATTTGAAATAATTTATTTTTAGTGGGATGTGGCCTCTCACCCTCCTTGCTGCCCTCTTGCCCACTGCGGGCCCCCTCTGCCTTGGAGCCCCTCACTAATGAGTGTCAATCTGGAGGGCTGTGGCACTTTTACTGCAGACACCTCCCCTGACAAACGCAGGGCTTCAGTCAACATGAATCATGCAAATAGACAGCAGCAAAAGTGACAGCTGTGCCATCCGCCGCCAAACCCTCCCTCCTTTCCTCCCCAGCCTTTTAAAAGTTTGTTCATAAAAGCCAGAACAATTTTCTTTTTTATGCAGTCTTACTGTTTAACGTAGGTTTTACAAAGACTGAAAAGACAAGTGCATGTCCTAAATTATTCCTTATTTATTATTTGGTGCACTAGATTTACTCTAGACCATTTAATTTGAATGACTAAATTCTGAGTGCAACATTTAAGTAAGATATATTGCCCTCAAAGATTTTCATAGTGAAATGAAAAAGCAGCATCTAAATAGATGTTTTTTTTTACTAATTCCATCATGCAATGTGTCCTATAAATGATGTGATATACATATATAACATAAAAACTCAACTCCCTGGTCATGGGGACCCCAACATCACCACCACAACTGCAGAGGAAATGGACTTGACTCTCCTGTACGGATGTCACCACTGTCCCGGCTGCAGACCACTGGACCCAGCTGGGGGCAAACACCAATGCCCTGGTTTGCTCCACTCCTAGCCTGAAGGAGCCTTGAACCATAAGGTTAAACATGATGGGAAGCTCCTCTGTCAACCCCAACCAGCTCAGACCCTAAAACTGTACTGTACTCTGGCTGAGACTGATCTCCCTCCACTCGCTGGTTGAAATGTACCCTTATCATATCCAGAGTCTGAGAGCCCCTTGTCACCACCTCCACATCCTTCCCATAACTGCTGTTCTCAACAACACAACCCCTCCTCATGACCAGGCTATACGGTGTTCACCACATGCCCTGTAACCAGCTCTTCTGTTCTCTCTGAACTGAACTGGAACAACACACCCCCTCTTTTTGATCCTAAAAGCTGTTCATCGCTTGTCCTGCAGTCAGCTCTCAGGTCCATACCTCCAACCCCCTGCAGTCCCCTCTCCAGCATGGGCCTCCAAGCCCCCTACTTCCCCTACTTTGATTATTGATGATTCAAAGCTGATCTCTATCAACTAACACAACCTCAGAATCCTGTTTAATATATCAATCAGCATGTAAACTCCCCCAACTGCAGATAATAGATATTTCTTCTCCCACTGATTGCAACAAAGTGCTTACCTTCTTCATAGAAAAGATTGATTGGGGCAAATGTCATACCTCCCATTACCCTTGCCCCTCCCTCGATGTGTTGGATTTTTTTTTACCTTGGCACAGATAATCCACCATCCTAACATCAACTTTCATAGCTATGCAGATGATACACAGCTGTACCTGTCATTTACCTCTGAATAATTTGGTGGGCGACTATAGAACTGAGCTCCTGAAACCATGTTATCCATAGAGATCCCTCAGGTCTGCCAGTCTAGGTCTTCTAATTATTCCAAAGTCGAGGTTAAAAACTTATTATTATACTCATCATATCATACTCATTGTACTCATTATTATGAAGGAGAGCTTTCAGATTAAGAATCTCTGCAAAACTATACTTATAAGACTACTAAAGTTAACATAAGCATGCTCACTTACTTCATTTCACATCAAGCCAATGAAGGGTTTTCAAGATATTTCACTTTAGTAACATATGTCAGTCCCAAATGTAAATGTTTGTACAAAATTTTATGGCAATCAATCCAGTTGATGTTGAGATGCTCCACTTGACAAGAGGAATTGACTGATTGTATTGATATGTGCAATTAGCATATGGGGTCAAATTGTGGTCACTATTCAGACCACAGTCCCCCCTCCCCAGTGCTCAGTTTGTCTGACATCTCTATGTGAAGAATTCCATTTGATGCCATGTAGTCATAATGATTTGAACCCTGTGACAGGTATCTGCATATCTGTGTTTTAATGGACCTTTGTCTCAGTGGATATAAATAAATTTGTGTGATTGTATGTGTCTATCCTCTGTGTTCCTTTGATTCTTGGGATGTTGGTGTATTCTAGTAACCAGGCGGACGTCAGAGATCTATTCTGGATTCCCGGTGCAACAGCCGGGCAGCAACAGCAGCAGCAGCAGCAGCAGGGGGAAGGAATGCCGTCTGTCCGGAGGCCTAGGCAGAGTGATCGCTGATCCTGTCGGAGGAAGTGGAGATGACGGCTCTCCTGTTTCATGGATTGTGGAAGAGACAGAGGGAGACAAGTGAGGAGAGAAAGGGGGAGTTGGACTGGAAGGACGAGCAAGAGTGGCAGTGGTGTTGGGGGACTGAAGACATTTGGTTTGGTGCCAGTCGAGCCAGCTTTCTGGCATGCCGCATTCCACGAGATCAACACCACAGTATTTCCTTTCACCTCCATCCCACATCCACTAGCCTAAAGCCCACCCCAAACCACAGCAACGTGTTCTTTAATAAGGCTTTATTGAAGAAGAAAAACCAAACCAATAATGTATTATTATCTATACAGCAAACACACATCACAACAGTCTAAGTATTTAGACTGTGTTCCAGGTAGAACAGGAGGGGCCACCTGAAAAAAGGCCCCAGATGCTTCTCACATGTCAACTTCTGCAAGATAAGCATTGGGCCAATAGAAATATCTAAACTCAAAGGCTGTGGACTTTTGACTTGACTTGCTGTACTGTTCCAATTACTATGATTGCATCTGCAATAAACTCCCTCTGTTCTATCTTACTGTATATAATGTATGCTGACAATCATCTGCAGTCATCAGCAATACATTTAAGCAATGTTTTCTTATGAATTTAAAGGTTTTGATGTGTTGTAACTGGCTGCTGGTGGATTACTGCACTTGGTTTTAGACGTATCCATATTAACTTTTATCTTACCTAAGAATGGCCACATATTTCACAGCTCTGTATCTAATGTACCTTTTCCTAATCTGTTGATCTTGGTGCTCATTTGTGGGGAGTGACAACATTACAGCCTAGAAAGCAAACATCCTTCTGCATTTGACTCTGCTTGAACAGGCTGACTGAAATGACCTGCTGCTCAGGCAGGAGTATGTAACATGATGGAAATGCCACAAATGACGCCAATGTTGCTGTCAAAATTTCAGTTTCAGACTTGAATTTTTTTCTGTGGAACATCAATGCTCACTAATGACTCAGAAGGCAAGATCTAACGTGACATTTTGAAATGACATTTTAAACTTCAGGGAACATTATGTGCCTGGTTTACATCTTGGCCCTCCACCATCACTGCCTGAAAATGCCCCTGTGCACAGCAGTGAATCCCAACTTGAAGTGGGGTATGGAAAGGAATATTATTTGGGTGCCTTATGCAAAACAATGTCAAACATAGTTACATTTTCTTTTAAAGATTAATGAAATTGATTTAAAAAAGAAAAGAAAAAACATCAATTGCTCCATATCTAAATCATCCACTATAATTTGCATAGAGCAAATACAAATGCACTTCACTCAGATATATTTTACCTGACAGTTTCCAGTTTGTGTTTCTGATCTGGTTTCTAACCACACTGTGATGCTCATGTGAACATGCTGGGTGTGAAAACCAACACATCCCTTTAGACCTCTGCCTTTTTTGATATACAGTATGTGAACGTGTCGTGCATTTTACTGATGGTGTGACTAGCACAGAAGCACCTAAGGATTTCTGTGATACCATTACATCTGCTCCAGTGGTTGCCATCTGTGGTTTTTAATGAATGAATGAATGGTTTAGGATGTCTCAACAACCACTGAACTTTCCCTTCAGAATAAACTTTAATAACTTTGGTCATTCCATTGACTTTTTATCTAATGCCAATATCAGGTCAAAACATTCAGTTGGTTTATGATCAAATCCTCTTCAGCCTCAGCTGTACTTTGTATTTTGCACCAATTAACAAATGTTAGCAAGCTACTAGGCTAAATTAGGATGGAGGACAAGGTAAACATCATACTTGTATAGTGACATCATCTTTGTTCATCATTGTGAGCATGTTGTGCAAATAGATAGGGTATTTATTGTATATATATTTACATATACATATACATGTCTCTTATTGAAATTATATTCTGTGCAGCTTGTATCATAAGTAGACTTTTTCACTGAATGCACTTCATTCCTGATAGTGTGTATGTGTGTGTGTGTGTGTGTGTGTGTGTGTGTGTGTGTGTGTGTGTGTGTGTGTTCATGTTTACATTTGTGTGTATATTTATGACTCAGTGTATGTGTTTGTGCATGCACGCCTATGTGAGTGGTGGACAGTCTGTCATCTCAGGTTAAGCTGACGCTGAGTGGCCACACCTCAGGGGTGTGCAGGCCTGCGAGGCGGGCTCTCTCTCATCAGCAGCATTAGGCCGTCGTGGGTGATGGCTGCTGACCTCCGGCAGAACGTTGGCCGTGACGTTTGGCCGGTGTTGGGCACCAATAACGCCAGGTTCTGGGCTCACTTCCCGCCAGGAGCAGCCCTCACTCTCCTGCTGTCAAATGCTAAGTGGCGATGGCAAAGATGGCACTTTAGGTAATGTGTGCTGTATCTCATCAAAGACACCCTGTTAAAATGCCCCATCTCTCTGAGTCATAGGCCATGGAGGAGATGGATGAGAGGGAGGGAGTGTCGGGAAAGTAGTTTGAACAAAACTTTCTAGACAGAGCTAAAGGGTAATTGTTATTTATTAGATCTTGGATTTAACTTTCATAGTTTAATCCATTTATTCAATCAGTTATGGTAGTATTTGCCAAGATAATTGTTATAATCTTTACAAGCGGCAGCGTTGCTAAAAAAGTTCAAGAACAGTCAGACAGTTACACAAGTTTTGTAAATGAACAGCCAGGTTAGACAAGCTCATTTCACCTCTTATCCTGTTGACCATATTGTATTTTTTCAAAGCTGGTATATTTTGTACACACAAAACCAGTGCATGTCTGGCCATCCTGGGAGAGGGATCCCTTCTCTGTCGCTCTTTTTGAGCTTTCTTTATGAGCAACTTTTCCTTGTGTGAATTGAGGGTGTGGAGACTATACAGATTCAAAATGCCTTGAGTGTAATTTGTGGTTCCCATATCCTGATTTGTGAAGTCATCACCCTACTGTCAACAGACTGACATCCTGGTTCAACTTAGACTCACATTACTTACCATAGTTTTGCATATGCAGAGGTTTTCCTGTGTGCAATGAAAGATTATTCCCATTACAGGTATGCTCATTTCCTGTTTTATCTTCATAGTGATAAAAAAATTGTTTTGTTTATATCCTGTCAGATCACCTCTTCACTCATTTCTTGGCCTTTGGGATTTCTTTCTTAGATTTTGCCTTGTTCCCTGAATGAGATATCAGTAATTAGTGGTGAGCACAATGTTATTTTAATAGAGAAGCAATGGCCAAAGCTGTAAACATATGACCCACTGTGCAATTAACTAGAAAACCTTAAAAGGTAGTTGAATAGCCTACAGGCCATAACACTTTTTTGGCGTTCAAAGGTAAGATTTTGCAAGTTTGCAATAATTTCTGGTTATAGGAATTTCTCTTGGTGATACAATCTGATGTTTTTAATACTGTAACTTAAAAAAAATCTATGTAAAACTGTAGATAGTGTGGATCCAGTTCAGATCTCTAATCTTTGAATGTATTTGGCTCCTTGTTGTGTGATGGCCAACAGTGGCAGCAGGTGCACTATAGGGAAGAACACCAGGCAGGTAGGGCCACCACCAGGAAATGACCCCTGCCAGAAAAAACAATGAAAAAGCCAGTGTTTTGGAGCCTTGAAAATATGAAGTGACAAAGGTTGCCCTTTGTGGGGGAATTGACATGGTACGAGGCTGACACTGTGCACCCTCTAGGGGTTGATCTTCCAGTCAGGATCAAATGCCAAAACTAGGTCAGCGGGAGGGGAGAAAGAGAGAGAAGGGAAGAGGGGGCAGATTCTTAATTTTAAGAAAAACTGTGGCTGTTTATTTTAGTGGTCACCACCCCAAACAGGTTAGACTGCTCAGTCAATTAAAAACACCATTATCATCCACGCATCTACTTTGTATCACTTTCAAACATTTCTGCCAAAGTCATAG
Organism: Chaunax sp. Z400; assembly: GCA_037577475.1. Classification (NCBI taxonomy): domain Eukaryota; kingdom Metazoa; phylum Chordata; class Actinopteri; order Lophiiformes; family Chaunacidae; genus Chaunax; species Chaunax sp. Z400. Next base: position 6,769,903 of record CM075203.1, on the reverse strand, counting down.
CTGACAGTTTTATCAGATAGACAACATAGGTAGTCAGAATAATTACAGACTTATGTTTTAATAGACATTGTTGGTCTGGTCTGTCCTGATGAGAGGACACCTGTGCTTACCGCAGATCCTCCTCACACCTGAAAATGAAAGGCAACTAATATTGACAAAGACAACATATGGAAACAATGAGACATACAACATTCAAAACAATTAGAGACGGAAATGTGGAAAAACTAACTTTTTACACATATCACAACAAAAGGAGCAATCTCTCACTAAGAGGGCTGGGTATCAAACCTCAACACCTTTTAATAAACATTGCTATTTATTCCAAACACAGAGAGTAAGATTACATCCTATGCATTATTCAGATACAATTTCTCTTTGTACAAATATGTTTTGAGGGGAAATATTGCTGCTGCCTGGATTCTGTTCACTGGCTCTGTTCTTTACAAGTGAAAGAACTATTACGTTTTGTGCCGCATGCAATAAGGAGGTGGTCTAGGTGGATTTGCATGACTTTGACACTGAACTTCTGTGTTTGGGTGGGTTTATAAGCAACAAAAGCACAGTGGTTGAGGTTAACAAAAGATTGTTATTTCAGTTAAACGTTAATAAAGAGTGTTTTGAGTTGCCTAAACATAACGGAAATAATCATAATTTAGTATTTGAGCTAAAATTTCACTTTAAAAGCAAATTGTGGTAAACAAAATATGTCTTGTTTTGCAGATATGTTTTGCAACTTGTCAGATTTGTCCATTAGTATATCCTAATTATGTTAAAGTGATAACATAATCTGGTTTTGACATGATCAAGTTTCTAACAAATTTACCATTGCAAAATAGTTTTATATTGACAGAATTTAGAGACAATAATTAATTTAGGCAGAGATTTGTACATGGCAGTTTGTGGTAAATTCAGTATTTGAAATCTGTGGGGAAAAAAATATACATTTCACATATATATATATATATATATATATATATATATATATATATATATATATATATATATATATATGAAATGATGTGATATGATATGAAAATAGATATTTCAGTGCCAGTATCATGTATGGAAAAAATCATGTATGGAAACTAGATATTAACTTAATTCACTTCACGTAATTAACCAAATGTATCCAGCAGCATACATTTCCCAATTTACCTGTTTGCTTAACTGATCCAGAAAATTAGCAGGGGAGATTGTGGTGAGGTAAAGCATTGAAAGCAAATAAAGGTTGTGCATGTTATAATTTGTGCTAACAAGTTGGTATGCCAACTTCTTTCTTTCCCCTCCAATCACCTTCTGCCTACCAGCCATGACTTGCCCGAAAAGTTCTCATTGAGGGATGCAGGGTCTAGCTTTGTGAGATGAGCAACAGCAGTAATGACAACAACTGGGCTGATCTTCCCCTCCAGAGGAACAGGGGTTTGGTTGGTCCAAACACCGTCGACCGACCCTCCCTCTGGCCCTCGTTTGTCACGGCCTGACCCTTCCATTTAATTAATTAAAATTAGCATGTGTCCCCTTGGCATTGACTTGTTACGTCAGATAGAATCAGCTTTTGTATCAGCTGGCCCCCAGGGCTGCTGGCCCTAACGAGGCCCAAGATCCTAATTAGACGATGCAAGAGGGAGGTGAGTGGAGGGGGTAAGAGGGAAGTGGACATGGAGGAGAGGAGAGAGGAGGGGAGAGTGGGGTAGCCTTGGTGTGGCTGGGGAGGAGGGGATGGAAGAGAGGGTCCTGCTGGGCTGAGTTGGCCCTGGGGGGGAAGTGGGGTATTTATACATTCAGCACCTAAACATGATGGAGGGGGAAGGTGGAGGAGAGGAGCACCCTTGTTCTCTGTCTGTTGTACATCCTCTTTTATCTCCCTCTGTCTCTCTCCGGTGTGTCTCTCTATTTTTATCTTTCTGCCTTCCTCTCACCTCCTCCGATTTCTGAATATCACATCATCACAATTTACCATATGACCAAATTTTATAGACTTATCCTATAGTTAGAAGGGGGAAAAAAGAACAAAATATGTTTGTTTGTAATTTGAATTTGAATTTAGGATTATGCAACTTGCAAACTTAAACAACTTAAACTTGAATAATTGCTAAAACTTAATGCCAGCACCCTTTCGTCCCCATATACTCATGCACACACACTCACTCACACACTTGACACCGACAGATCCATTGTCTCCATGGCTGCTGCTCGTCGCTTGGCCTGCTGTCCACCTCTGCTATATGTAAAAACCACAACTGTATCACAGTTGCACTTTATTCTCGGGAGCATTTCTCATGCCTGGTTGCTCATCCTGAGTTTCAGGCTGGTGTCATATCCTGATCCCCTCACTATCTGAGGTTGGATGGAGACAGATGCTGGTGTTAGGGTGGCTGCTGGTGACGAGGAACCAGCCAACGTGAGGAGACAGGATGTGGGCAGCGACTCGTTCCAGATAGACGCGTGTCAGTAAAACAATGGGTGGCATGGGAGGAGCCCCATGTGGTAAGAGATGTTAAAGCTTTCTGAAAGTACAAGGAGATGGTGTGAGTGTGAGACAAAGTAGGAGAAAGACAGAGTTTGTTTCAAACCACAACAGACCTTTGTTAATGCATACACACACATGCAGATTACATTATCCATCTTATCACCATCATCATTCATCTCATTGTCCATCTTAGCATTTCTTCTCACTTAATCGCTCTTTTTCTCTCCTGTGATCTCTGTCAGTGCACCAGTCCTCAATCCAACAGTGCATTTAGGAAAACAAAAACAATGCTATTTGGTTACAATTTGCAAAGCTGTGTGCAACCACTGTGGATAGACTTTAACCAGAAGATAGCACTGATCTGTCCTTGCAAAAGTAGCCACATACGTCATCTTCATATTTTTATTTTTCTTTAACACGTGCATCTTTTTCTTTACACATACTGCAAGTGTGTGAGCGTGTGTCTATATGGAGGGGTTGAAGTGATAATGGGGGGATCAGTCAGTCATCATCCAGCTTGTGAGTGAGAAGACTGGGACCACATGCCCGTCTTTTTAACTACGTCAGATTGAGGTGGTCTCTCCTGTCTGTCACACAGTAGCAGCACTGCACTTTACAAGCAATGCCTGATTTAATTATAAATTATCCATCAGGTTCCTCGCATGAATTTGCCAGATTTATCAGTGCTGGAAAGGATGTTGTAAAGTTCTTGCAAGTGTTCTCTTATTTAGAATCGATTTGTTGTAATATAGTGTTTAATTAGCATCAAAACCATCCACATAAAAAAAACATGTGTATATGATTGGTAACCAGGAGTGGAGAAACATCCTAGCAATTAATACTACTTAATTTGGCTTTAGTCTGCAAACATCTCTGAAGAGCTACCTTGCTAACCATGAATGTGAGTTTGTCATAAATATTTGTGAGATGAATACTGAAATATTTTTCTCCTTAAACGTGTTAGAATATGAATGAAACAATTGTTCAGTAAAAACATCAACAACATATTTGGGCCCCCAGGGATATAGATCCCATTTGGGACACATCCAGGTCCCAACAGATCTGCTTTTGGAAAACAGGCGTGCAGGATAGCGTTGATTACTGGCCGTTGTTCAGCGATTGTCTGTATGCATTCTGGTAAACATGTGCATGTGTGTCCAGTGTAGCTGTGAGGAACTCCTTCAGCTAGTCCACGTGTTTGACAGCTGGCGAGCATTCTCAATATAAGCACTCTAATTGCTCAGAAAATTACAGCTAACGATGATTGCACTTGACACAGGCTGACATTACGGTGACACCACAACGCCTCGTCCGCCCCAGCCCCCCATCATCCTCACCTCCCCCTTCCTCCCCTCCCTGCCCGACACCCTCCTCAGGATGTTGTGCCAGCCCCCATTGACCGGCGCCTCGCCCCTGGTGACCGCCGTGTGGCCTCTGCTTGTTGAAGCTGTCCAAAGCAGAAATGTCCCAAAGTTCAATCTGCTTTGACATTGCTTTCTGCCACCCTTCATCTATCAGCCAAACCATTTGTGAACCATGTGTTTCTCTGTACTTCATGTGTGATCTGTGCTTCATAGATCCTTTTTATGAGAGTGTTTGTTTTTGGCCCTTTTTAAAGGCTTTTGTGCTTGCAGAAATGGGTGTTGTTGTTGTTTTTTTGTGTGGTTATGTTTGTCTAATACTTTAGGTGTAAATTACTGTGATGGGAACAGTTCTATTATGAAGAGGAAATGAAGATAAGTGGGATAAAGAGAAAGGCATAAGAGAACACACAACAGATAGATAAATTGTGTGTTAAAACCTATAATTAAATATTAATGGTTTTTAAAGGTACAGAGTTACTGCAAGTGTATCTGTGCGCATGTGAATGCAAGTAAATTCCTGCATGTGCATCTGCATGAACATACCCAGGCACCTGCAGGCCGGGATGTGTCACCTCTTTGTCTTGTCAGTGTTAATGTGAGCATGGCCAGCCAGGCGTAGAGCTGTGACAGATCAACAGACGATCCCCCGCCCCCTCGCCTCCCTGCCCTTAGCACAGGGATTATATATCCTTTCCAGGCATCACCTCTGGCATATGGTTTTTTTAATTTAATTTTTAGGTCAGAACCTGTCCGTCACTGGTGTTTGGGCTACGGTGCGTCACAACGCCAGAGGATGCCCACTAGGCAACATTGGTGTGGCAGAGAGGGTCAGCGGTGATAGCTGTGTACAACAGGCACCTCACAGGCGTCACACTCCTGGCTGAAAGCCATAGTGTCACATCAGCACTCTGCAGCTTTAACCTGTGGCATGGTGTCTTACAAGAGCACATATTGTCTATATGGTGGGTATAGAATCAGTGTGTGGAAGGTAATGGCTGTCACACTTTGTAGCAAGTCCCTCCACTAAGATGACCTTTCCATTACACAGCTGTGTGCAAAGCACCATGTACACAGTCAACATTGTGGTCTTGTGGGTGAGACTGTATAGTAATGCGTCTGGTGCTGAAATGCGTAACTATTTGAAAACCAAAGCAGATACAGACTTCAGATTTGACCATGATAACAGATTTTATAGATAGATAGAGCCCGTACAGGTCTAAATGAGACACCATGTACGTCAGTAATCTTGTAGTGTGTAGGCAGTAAAGGGTTCAAAACTAACACTTCTTGTTTGGGCCTCAGAGCAACCACAGCCATCATGTTTGATATGTATCAACAAAATTTTGACTTAATCAAATATGACAATCTGGAAAAAATCTGCAAAACGTCTTATTGAAAAGCATGCAGACTCTATACTAATATGGCTCCATATTAAGTTGGGTTAGTCCAGCTTCAACCGACAAAATTAAAGAAATATGAGCTACCTGTGCTCATTCCATTTTTAACATAGAGTATCTAGTCACCACAAAAAAAAGACATGGTGGGTGGATCCCACAAACAAGCATGAATGATATGTTTGTGTTGGTGGTCTGAGATGCTCAAACTTAGTCAGTGGAAGCCTCGTGACTCACATAGTCGACAGACACTCAGAGACTCATCCTCAGATCCAGGCAGCATATTCATAAATGCTACTGTGTAATAGGAGGATGTCACAAATAGAGAATGGAAAATATTACATCTACGCATCATTAATGTGCTGTGTCATGTTTCCTATGTTTCAAGTTTGGCCATTGTCGTCTTCACTTGGATTGGGTGTATATGATTCACCAAATTTACTATTTTTCCACCATCCCACAAGCAAGCCTATCAGTTCATTTTGCTGTAGGAGTCCACCTCTGCTCTATTCTGGTTATGAAAAGTTTGATCTTCAAAAAGTTTATTTTGTGAGGGGTCTCTTTTTGCATACTAATAAAGCAATAAGGGAGGATGTCTTTTTTTCTGCTGATCAATATGTCACAAAATTACACAAAATTGTCATTTAATTAAAAGTGTAATGAAAGGTCTAAAGCCTTTAATCTGCATAGTATATAGTATATTATATTTTAAATAAATAGCAGTCATTTGGACTACTGAAATGTTTTTGTGCTTCTGCTGGATTACCCACAAATTTTCCAATTTGCTGCTAACCCCTCCAGCATATACTTCCAGCAGACAAGTCAAGATTGCTTATTGTCTCCCATAAGAGAAAATATTGTTAAATCAGAGGAAATGCAACATTGAAAGCAGACATTTCATAACATAAAACACACTTCCTAGATACACAGATAAGGCACACTTTAAACTCTGATTAATCTTCACCAAACTAAGATTTTGAGTTGTAAGCCAGCTGGTAAATTGGTGAGTTTTGGGTTTCACCAGTCTAAGAAGTAAAATGAGGCGTTGATGGATCTATACACAGATACATATTTGGTTCAGCTGACAAGAGACCAAAGTCTCTCCATTGAACCAAACATAGCTAGAGTTTGAATAATAAAAAAGTGAGCTGCCCGTCCCTCTTTGAAAGGATTGTTTTCTACCTAGAGACCCCTGGCTCATGCTATGTGGCACTCCTGTCACTCATCCAGCCTCACTGACGGAGGTGTGGCGGAAGAGAGGGTGGTGGCGCTGGTAGTTGGGGACGTCTGATGTGTTGTGACAGCGGGATCCAGGGCTGGCGGGCGGTCACCATGCGGCACCATATTGCCGGGCTCCCCGGGGATGAGGGATCAGCATGCCAGCCTTGCCAAGAAGTGCTAATAGGCGCAACACGTCTTGCTTTCGCACATTAAGGCAAGTGAGGGGTGACAGATCAGAGCTGTGATACTGCCGCCTGTAAGGGGAAAAAAGGGGCCACACCAACTGTTTGCCATGCAGTGCAGGGCTAATGATGAAATCTCCCAGAGTCAAGCAAAATACCAATCACTGAGTTGATGTGTTTGAAGACAGACATATCTCCACCTCGCAGTAGATGCCAGTGCAGCCTCACTCTTCACCGGAGTGATGCTCAACTCCATATTGTAACTGACAATAAAGCTAGAGTGGAAGTGTTGAAAAAGGATCAACACTTTTCGAAGAAGACGTCAACGTCCTCACCCAAAAGGTTGAAGGTCAAGTGGGCTGCTCCAGGCTGCAACACCTTTGTCACATCTGTTACCAGAACCCACAGCGTGGATGGACTCTCCTGAGCTGAATGCTTCACAATGGAGCAGAAATGAGAGCTTCTGTGCACTCACTCTTGTTACTTCCACCTTAGATATATATATATGGTTGATTTGGCAGATTTTCATGCACCTGCCTCCATTTGTTTGCCTCAAAGATTATTTAGAACTGTTTATTTTGAGTATGTTTGAATAAGAGAACAAATGATCTGAGTTCAGTTCACTGCTGCAGAGAAGTTTTCATATTTAGCTATGAATTTCTGTAACTACTAATCATTAAAGGCAGTACCCCTGGGAAAAGGGGTGCATTTAAGTAAATCTTACAGTATTAAAAATGTAACACTTCTGCCAGTGATGTTGGGTCAACACTTGTGGCGATCACACTATTTCAGGCCTTAAGAATAAACCTCTTAAGTTCACTTTTGAGATTCAAAGGCATGACAGAGGTGTCCAGAGTCCAGGCGGTCAGAGTCTGGACTGTTTGGACCAAGGTCATTTAGTTCCAGTTAAAGGAAATATTGAGTGCCCTATTATACAATGATATCCCTTATGATACAAAGCAAACTCCAGAGATGGTTTTTCTTGTTTGGTGTTAAAGAACTTTTCTGGCATGGAGAAAACCCTTAAGTCCAATTGTGATAAATCCTAACCCCACCCCCAACCCTAATCCTAACCTCAACCCCAACCATAACCCCAACCTGAACCCCAACCGTAACCATAACCCCAACCTGAACCCCAATCATAACCATAACCCCAACCTGAACCCCAACCCCAACCCTAACCCCAACCCTTTATATCAGATTTAAATAGCCATCTAAATCTTGAAATATGGAACTACTATAAAAGAAAGACTAGTGCCAGTGCATGACTTCCTGTCAGAAGTTACTCTTTCCTTTACCTAACCCCAACCCCATCCCCATCCCCAGCCCTTCCAATATCTTGTGGAAGGCCTGATACCACAAGACCCAAGATACAGGCATAAATCCATAATATATTATGGTTTTGGAATGACACATTCAACTATATCATATGGTTGTAATATCCCATACTTGCAAACTATTGACCATATTGTTTATTAATACCTGAATACCACCCTGAAAAAGTCTTTACAGCCTGTAGGATAACCCAGCCTGCCTTCAAAAAGGTCATTTCTTCCATGTCAGTGAGACAAAAGGAACTCACGGGTACTGTGTGTCAGATGGATACCCTGGTGAAGACCCTTGTGAGCTGTCAGTGACTGCTTGTTCTTCATCAAATATTAAAGTAAAAGATAGTGCTGACAGTAAAAACCAGCACCTCTTAGAAAAGCTCCATCCTAATACTGATTGCAGTTACCTTTTAACACCCTTAATGGATAATGTGTGATAGATAAGAACATGCTAATATGAATGTTATTGAGATACTGCATGAAGCTAAATCTTTCATAACGAATTCTAGTGGATTTCCTCAGCTTTACACTGTAACACTAATGCAAAGTTTGACAATCATACATGAAAATGAAATGAATGATTTATGGAGACTGCGCTCACCTCTGCATTACCCCTGACTGTAGTAAGAGGGCCAGTCTGTGTGGTCCTGGAGAACATGAAAAAATTAAGATTTTGCTTTTTTCAGTCACATCGTACAACTGGGGACACGTAGATGTATGTATACAAGTTACCTGCAAGCATATCGATTTTTAAAAAAAAGAGACATTTCTTAATGTGGTATGTTAATATTATATATGAACATATCACTATATGTAATTTTGGAGCAATCTCTGGCACAAGAATTTCCTTCAGGTCTTATCATATCATATCGTATCGTATCGTATCGTCGTCTTATCTTATCTTATCCTATATTATCTTGTCTTATCTTATCATCTTATCTTATATAACTATGGAGGCTTCACAGCAGGTTAATGTCCATGGTTTTAGACTGAGATGCTCACATTCACATGTGGGTAAAATGTTCAGGCCTCCACATACCTTTGGCCATTAATTGTTAGTTAGTTATAATCATAGTCCCATATGAGAAAGAAGGATCTGCTAATGAATTCCCAATGATATGAAAGAGAATTATGTTCATCGACTGAGAGCATGTTGACTTCTTCTGGCTCACACCTCTGTGTTATCTCTTGAGCCCCATTCATTAGAGCTACCAAACAGGCATAACATGCTTTAAGTTAATGTTTGTCTTTGCTATTCTACATAACTCCTTGACAAAGGAACTTGACTGGCAATATTTTGCAGTCAGTCCCTCCTTTCATCCATTCATCCATTCACCCCCCCCCATTGACGCCTACCATCCCTGGGGCTACGCTATGCTTACTGAAGCGCTGTGTTGTGCGAGTGATGTGCCTGCCATCAATATGGGTGAGTTACAGAGGTCGCCAGTTCAAACGAAGTTCACAGCCTCACGCCGGCACTAGGTGTGCCCCTACCCTCGGCACAGATTACACATGTTGGACTGTCAGAGTGCGTAAATGTGTGTGTATGATGGGATGGGTACATGTGTGCATACTGTATGTGTGGGTGTCTGGCTGTGCGGTGGTGTGAATTTTATCTTTACATGACTATTTGTGTTTGTGTGTCACTGTAGGATTTATTCGGCTTGCGTGTTCGCTCACTCAGCCAAAGCACCGAGGTTTTCGATCTTTGGCCTGGGCCTTCTGCCAGCCAACATAATAACCATATTATCAGTGAGGCATGTGGGACACTAGCACTGAATTGGTGCCTGATCAGCTGTATCACTGGAGCTCAGTCGCTGAAAAGAAAAGGTCACACAACAGTCTATAGTATGGTAGTAGTTATACTGCTTGCTTCAGTGAGCACTATTTTTTGCACATGGTGCATAATATATATAGGATGTATGTATATATATATACATACCTCCTCAAACTCTCATTGGTGGCCGTAATGACAACATGAGTGAGGGCATTTTGGGAAGGTGATTACATTTCAGGTCTGTGAGAGCATCTTTTCAAAAGTGACGACATATTTTTGAAAGCAGAGGAACTTCTGAACAGAAAAGGCATCTTTTGTAGTAGTAGTTGTTTCTTCTATTGGTTCAGTCCCATGTATAGTATGTCAGATTTTATCATGATTATTTTTAAGAAGGGTGGATCAAATATGACGTGAATTCACTTAAAGGGAGCCAGAATTCCCACATTCTCCAGTGGCATTTTGCTTTTTGATAAACCTTTGGCAACACTCCATTTGTACATGGCCTCTGCCCCTTATATGTGAATTTAATACTATTTTGCACCTTTCTTTTTAGCACCTGAAATGATGTCAAAAGATTGCACATAAATGCAATATGTACAGTAAATACAGTATGGCTTGGCAAGAGTCTTCTGTGGTTTATGTGGTTTATGTGGCCATCTAGTGGGCTGGTGAAACACATCCCAACTGGAGAAGGAAAATGTTATTCTTTACCTACAAATTAATTAAATTTTAACTTGCATTTTCACTGGTTCTGTTCTGCTCTGCTGCCACTTTTAGTTCAAGGAGAGCGATTAAAAATAGGCCTTGTAGCACTTTGCGTCAAAGTAACTATTACAAAATCAGAAATTTTCTAACAACTATATGAAGTCATTCATATTTCATATTTTCATTCACAAAAATCGTTGTGGACAACTGAAGTTAGACTTTCTGTGTGTGTGTGTTTACTGTAAAATTAGAGTGTTTTTAATACGTCTTTTCCTCAGGTTTGGACAAGAATTGAATATGCAAAAAATAAAATAAGCAGAGAGAAACTTCTTCAGTGTCTGTCAGCATATTTAAATCTTACATACCACATGTTCTGTTTTGTGATACATCTAAATTGATACACTTCTAGTTGATTTATGCTCCATCTATACATATATTATTTGTTATTCATACATGTTTACTTAGTTTAGCTAATTTTCCATCATTAACTTACCGGAAACTTCAGAGCCCTTTATTTTCACTTTCTCTTTCACTTTCCTTGATTTTTGGGAACTTCTCTGTGGTTAAAAATCCAAACCATCGCCACCTCACTAACCCAGCATTGTCACATTTAAAATGGCCGCTTTTTTGAGAACAAAACTAGTTGATAAAGTCATTTTTGCATCACAGTTTTAAAGGAACATAAGAGTGTAAAGAGTTTTTTCTGTGTTTTTTGTCTCACATTGTAAAGTGTATACTGTTTTGTCTCAGTATGAACGCTGTTCTGTAAAATAAATGCAAACACTAAAACCCAAACACATAAAAATACACATAAATACAGAAGGTGAACTGAATACGGTGAACTTTATTATATAATTTTGTTTTATGCTGATACTTTTATGGTATGTTGATGTATTAATGAGTTAATGCATCTGAATTGACCAACATGCGAACCAAAAAGCAACAGGTAAGAGGTGATGTGAGGCTTTTTGGAAATGCAGAAGAAAAAGTGACTTCTTAGAATTGTGTTTGTATGTGATGCCTGCGTACCGGTGTCTATTTACAGTATCGGCATGTATCAGTGTGTTTCTAAGTACAGAGGGGTGGCTTTTGATCAGTGAGCAGAAACTGCTGCTTTTCAGCACTTATTGACTGATTTTGTGTGTGTTTTTTCTCTGTTAGGTCTCGCTGCAGGCTTCTACTTTAGCTTTAGAGTTTGTGGTTTTTGGCCCGGATGGGTGGGTGCATTTTTTCTCTCCTTCCTTAGGTAGGGTATGTATTGAGGTTAGCGGCATAGCGCTTAAGATGTAGGAAACAAGCTTTTTATGAAACTTGGCAGCTGAAGGCAGGCAGTCTTGAATTGATGTACACAAAACGACCTCCGCTTTACACAAAATGGGTCAGGGGATTGTTTTAGGGGGCTGCTCTTTGTGAACCAATTTTCAATATTGTAAAAATGTTGAAGTTCCTATGAAATGTTCCATATGATGTATGATAGAAGCACTGTCAGTAAATCGATTGATCTGTTCTGGAAATACTGATGCTTCATGTGAAGATTAAAAATGAATTAAAGGTAAGACGATAACTGTCTAAACAGAAAATGTTTGAGCTCCTATAATTAAAATACATTCTTAAAAAAACGATTAAATGTCATTGCTTATGGCTTTTGTAATGGTTAATAGATATGTATTAATGTTAGACAATGATAAATACATTTTGGGTTGTTGTTTTTTTACCTCATGAACAAACATTTGAGTGAAGGAGCTGACAAAGGAACAGATAATTTATCATTGCCATCAAGTTTCACTTAATGATTACAACAAGTCAACAGTTGTGGGGCTTTTTGTCTTAAATTATCTGTCATTATTAACACTCCTATTTGTACTGCAATTATGTAAAAACACAAGTGTCTATTTATTATTATATCAATTGGTATGGTGAGGTGGATGAAATATGTAAATAATACAATATTTTATAACATAAATGCACATCAAACAACAAGAGAATCTGGATTTTAGGCCAGATTTTTAATTTCAATTAAACTGGTAAACAGACTGGCAAACGAAAACATATTTCTCTATTAAATGAGTGTATATCTCATCAGCTGTTAACAAAGAAACAGTTGTTGAGCTTTCTTCCTGTCTGTTTCTTTGATGAAGTGGACCATTGACAAGATAATTGTAGCGCATCATAACACAACACCTAAATGGTATCAGCAGCAACATCAGGCCTCACTGACTGAATGAAACAATACACACACATCCAACTCTGTGTGTCTGTGTGCAATAGGGCATATTGATGTAAAACCTGATTAGAATTTGTGTTTTTTTTTACCTCTCCAATAAATAGTTTTGCAGAATTATCATCTGTCAAGTCAGCAAATAGTCACTTTTATTCATAAAGGAAATGGAATGTGGATGTTTTGTGTGATGTTTCCTGTTAGCCTAAAACAATGAGGATATGTAAATCAACATATGTGGCAATGTTGATACAGAACACATCAGTAAAATGTTTACTGACAACACTTTTAAATGTTTTTTTCTCACTTTTTTCCAGAGCAACCAAATTGCTTTTGTTGCAGAACCACAGACTGGGGTAAAAAAATGGAGTAAAAATATAGTTAGCTGTAAGAAATTGAAGCTCTTAATATGATTTTTAAATAGTTGCTAACATATACAATATGTTGAGTGTATCTTGAGTCCACATTTACATCTGCAGAGAAGCAACTTTAAAGATGCAGTACATAAACTTATCATATATTTCCAATATTAAAGAATACAAACAGCAAGTTTGTGGTTAGGATAATTCTAAGCAATATTTATGCTTCTAAAATTGTTACAAAAGCATGGAAATTGAAGAAAGCTCGCCGAATTTTCATCAAAATCTGTGCTTTTTACATTCATTAGATACAAACTGTTTAACTCCTTAAATGACTTTATGGTTCATGTGTGTCAGAGGCTCTGAAGTTAATATTAATAAAGAAGAGGGGTTGTGTAGTGCAGCCATGAACAAGTGACAAAAAGAGGCCAGTTCATAAATAATTTCAGTGCAAGTTCCAGTTTATTTATAGGAATATTTACAGACAGAAAAAAAGTGACTCTTTCTGGAATTATTTTCTTTTTGCTTATCACACTTATAAAGAACTTCAGTGCCAGTAGTTTTCTTCCACCACTCAAATGCTGTAGTGTAGCCATTATTTCTCATTAGTGTTGTGGAGAGTTCATTAGTGCTGAGGTCACCGTGTGCCCTTAATGTTACCCAGGAGGATAACCTGACTCACATAGGTACTTAAAGGAGAGTTGAATTACAAGAATGAAAAATCAGACTGTTTTCTTTTAGCTGTAACAGTTAGCCACTTGTCTCCTGAGTTAATCTGATGGATATTTTGAGCGACATTTCATGATAAAGAAATATTTAACACAGATTTGATCTTTCCGTCTGTGGATTTGTCTGTCTGTTAATCACCTGAGTAAACCAAGGAGTCAGTTTGCTGTTAGGACACACACACAAAAAAAAGAAGAAAACAGATGAGATGGTTTCACTTTTTGAGGTTGACAAAAAGTAAGAACTTGAACCTGAACTAGCAATTATAACCGTGATGTGATGGACCTCAGCACAGCGTCTGTATGTGAGGATGTGTTGCAGAATAAACATCTGTGTCATCACTTTGAGAGCTCATGCTGGGCGTGATCGGTCTTGTATTACTGCTGCTGGCCAACATGTTTTGGTTGCTAACACCCCCCCTGCAACATTAACCACAATGTGGTGTCTTCCCACACACTGGCATAAACAAGAAACATGCTAACCATGTCCTGTTTGTCAAAAATCCAGAAAATAAACTGTTATTGTTCATTTTAAGCCAAAGTGGGTTCTCTGATTGCAGGGAAAATCTCTAATGGCTGTTCTTCAATATTCCCTTTATGAAAAAAAATACCTCAACCTCAAATTACATAGTTATAACTTAACATTACTTTTACATATGCAGTTTAACCACTTGTGGATTTACTTTTCTTGTGGGATTACATCGTCAGGGAAGATGGACAACTGCACATTTTATTGTGCATAGATCGCTGTGCTTCTTTCCTTGCTGCATGATAAACTATAAAAAATATGCATCAGAGACATATTGGGTTTTTTTTTCAAGCAATTTAAACCATTCAACATTCCTTTCTGATTTTTCTGTATGCCTGCAGTCCAGATCATTTGATATCATAAATGACAAAGCTTGAAAATGCCCACATCACACATCCATCTGATGGATTTCTATTCATCGCTGGATATTAGTTGACTAGAGGACATACCACTACATAGTGAATAAAAGAGGAAAGGTGTGGGGTACTGTTTTTCTATAACTCGGGTATCATTTATATTTGGTAGCTAACATTATATATGATGATTTTCAGACACTCCAATTTTAATTTGTTGAATAATAGAGTACACGTTGCATTAGCCGAACACACTTGCAAAATACCTGTCTGTACACAATTTTAAATATCTTTACACAATGTGATATAGGAACATACATACAGTATAAAATAATTTGGAGTCATTACAGCCCTCTTAAATTTAATGGTCAAGTATCTCTGTGCTGCCTTTTTGTCACGTCAGGATGCGTAGTTCCTTAAAGAACAACTCTTTTATTTATTATCAGTTACAGTATCGTTGTTTTTTCCAAGTTGCCTGCTTAGATCTTTGAGCAAGGAAAGATAAAAAACGAGTCTAATGAGGAAGAAGCACAAGCAGTCTGCTGACCACCACAACGGCTCATGAAGATGATTAATAGGGTAGGAAATGAGAAAATACAAACTCTCTCTCTATAGGGTTGTTCATTCTTCAGATTTATTTGAACTTCACCCTTTTTCTGGTGAAATTCTTACTAATTTTCAGAGTTTCCTGACAGGAAATATTTTGTGGGGCTGGTAGGTGTGGGTTTTTTTTTGGTCTCATTTCAACCACAGGATGAAGGAGAGCTCTTTAAACAAGCTGTCTAATCATGATGTCATAAATGCAAACAACAAAACAGCACAGATATACTGATAGGTCTAATGGTCTTGATGTTTAACATTCTACCTTGAGATCTTTGACCCACAATGACTGATCGACAGAAAGCCAATCTGATGCTGATCTCTGAGGGAAAAAGAAAGCTGGAGCATCCAAATTCGTAGAAGTAGCTTATTCGCAGTGTTGCATCGTCCCATCCAGTTTTATTTAACTTCCTCTGTCAGAGTAAAATCTGACTATTTGAACTTTTTTGTCCTGTTAATGATTTTATCTAAGCGTTTGAGCAAACAAGCTTGTAAACAGCTTGGAGAGATTTATTTCACCTCCTCATTAGCTTTTTAAAAAAAAACTGAACAAAATGATGCACGATTTGAGCAAAAACGTCAAGGGGGAGGGGGGCGTAAACAGCCTAGTACGGAGAAAAGAGATAGCTCACAATGCTAGGGAATGCTGAGATGGCATCTTAGCTCACCAGCCGCTGCAAATGTCTGACTTTGTCTTAGCAATGTTGCTGCTTTCCCAGAATTCAGCAATTAACCAGGCGAGTACAGTGTTGGCATGAGCAATAGAACAAGTGTCCAAACCAACTAAAATAAGGTTTAATTAGTAGTAAACCAGAGTTACCCTTCAATCTATTATTCCTTGACACCCTCCTGAAAAAGGAGCTGGAAGCTTGCAGAGACTGTTGAGTGTTGATCAAGAGAACTTCAGTCAGCTAGAAGTTAAAGAACTGAAACCTGCATCCTACATCATCCAACTACCACAATCACTGCCCTATGTGCTCTGATCTACTACATTTTATCACTTCAGTAAGCCAGTTTTAATGTGTGTGCGTGTGTGTGTGTGTGTGTGTGTGTGTGTGTGTGTGTGTGTGTGTGTCGGGACATCCCCATATTAGAAAATGCAAATGTAACTGAAAGCCTCAGATTAGCTGACATCAGTGTGACTTTCTATTTGTCTTTTTTTTCTCCTCAAACATAAGCAAGCAGATCTTGGAGTTTAGATTCCACTTGTGATAAAAACTAAACCGTGTATCAAAAAGAAGAGGACTGTCATTGGTGAAACCCTGCAGATATAACTTTGCTGATCGGAGATGATGTTTCTCTGATATCAGATCTCCAAGATAGACAAACAGTACACATTAAAACCTGCCACTTTTTCCTCAAAGCAGGTCAGGAATCTTGATCTCATGCAGCCAACTGTGTGTGTTCTTTTATTTTTAGTTTTTTTTTTTTTTAGTTGGGTCATCTGGGCGATCGTGACATCAAACTGCTTTGAAGCTCAGATCTTGAGGAAGACCGATGAGAGTCCCAGTTGACAATTAAAAGTCTTTGCACAGAAACCCCATGCAGTTGGATTTTTAGATCTTCGACTCCTCTATATACAGCAGTGTGCAAGCACATGGGAGAGATACCAACTTGAGACGTGGTGTATTAACATTTGCAAAAATATATCTTCATATTTTTTGCCTTACAGATTGACAATATAAAGAGTAAATTATACATGGAAAATATATATGGGGACTGAAAACAGATACATTGTATAGAATATGCTAACTTAAAGTGCTAAGATACTATTTTTTTGTGTGTTTTTTTTTGTTTTTTTGTTTGGAACAGGCCGCAAGCATTAAGGTATATTCTGACAAAAAACAACAACTCCTTCTTCTTATAAATAAGACACATTATGGCCCCGCCCTGCAGGGCACCATCATAATAACTCTGTATGAACCTAATTGATCCAAACACACTTTCATATTCATTTCCTCCGATTTGTCAGTAGATGAAATGTAAGACTGGAATGTTTTATACTTTACTGCTAAGGAAACATACTTCCTTGTTTCAGAGAAGCGAAAGTGAATCGGCATCAAACCCTGATCGACAGAAAATCTGTCAGAATTCCTTCATTCACGACGTTACATCCTTCCTTAACCTTAGAAAAAACTTAAATTCTTCCCTTAAATCAAAATCCCACGTGAATTTCTATAACTGATCATTTGATTAAACCAGCTTCTACCAGATCTCCCTCCTTGGCACTTCATCCACAGAATTCTCCTCAAAATGCGCTGCTAATATATTGTAGTAAGTGTGTGTGTGAGATAGAAAATATCCAAGCAGGTGTAGAGACTTTAAAGCTAAGTGGTGATAAAAAGATGCCTCAGATCTCCCTGTTCATTTACCCATGAACACGGAAACTAACTCTCTGACATGCAGAGCCCCTGGACCTTCCAGCCTGCCTCTCGTAACTCATCTTTGGCTTACTTTGCTAAATCAAAGTGTACTACACTGTGAAGCGAAAGACAACACGACACCTGAAACTGCCTGAAACCACACAAGAATACAAAAACAGCAGCAACCAGAGCCAGTCATTATACAGGCAGGACTTTCTTAAGGGGCAATCTGTAGAGGACTCTGCATGTGGACTCACACATCCAACACAAACCCGTGTTTGAATACTTAACAAATATAGCTTGGCCTTGCGCCCCTTTTTGCATCCTTACCTATAGATTATCGCACATAGCTAACTGGTGTTGCACCAGAAAATGAATCGCCCGCGTTTGACTTTCCATTTTGGCCAGGTCTACCAATCTCTTAAAGAATCTTTTTAAGAGGAGAGGGCAGAAGTGTGCTGGCTGCTTGTCATGGCAATCAAATCTTGCTGTTCTCCAGGTGGGAGTCAATGTGCTTGATGAGGGCATCGTCAGGGTAATCGACAGGGAATATCAGTTGGCAGAGAGGGCAGCTTCGCATGTCACTCTCCTCGGTCTCCATCCAGAGCTGCAGAGTGACACACACATAATTAGACATTACAAAAAAGGCACACAAGGACCCCAACTCATGCTGCATTTCCTCCACCGCAGGAACTTTCTCCTGGGACTAAGCACCTTTTGGAAGCACCGTGATCCACTGTAAGGTTGCAGGCTCATTGTTTTACCCCATGAAAAGTCCCTGGTCAGTCGGCAGACTTGGCAAGTACTTGCAGCATTTTATTTCAGGCACCTTTTTAAAAAAATCTTTTGTTTATTGTGTTTTGCCACATTTCCTGATGGAAACGCAGACAACGAACCGAAACGACCTGAGACTAAAATATCCAGATACTTTGTGTGGAAACACGGCTTTAGTCAGTCTGTGGGAGGCAACAAAATGACATCGCCACAGCAGTGTGCTCTCAACAGTGTTTTTACCCTAAAATGCAGGTGTAAACTTTCATCCAGGTGTTGATTCATTGTGTAATCCACGGCAGACAGAACAAAATTTGAGAAATTATTTGAAATCTTGGGAATATTATAATATAATATAAAAAATAATATCAATATCAGACTCATGTCTGTGCACTTCTGGGTATTATTGGGTAAAAACCATCTTTACACAAGTTCTATGAAGGTAAAAACAAGTTTGAACTCACATTGATTGAAGGCCAGGACTGAGCATGCTCTGCTGCCATGTACCCAGGCTGTGGGTGGCAGTTGAGGGTGTTAGGCCTCTGAGGGATGGGGAAGGCTGAGCAGGATGCAGGGCCTCTCATGACGCCACTGGGCACTGAAGCAGAGAGCGTTCCCAGTGTCCGTGGTGGGCTGATAGGATGTGGACAGGCCCACTCCTCCTCATCCTCAGAGGACTGTGGGGGCTGGGGGGCCGGTGTAGAAGGAGGAGGGGGCTCAAAATGCAGGTGGGCCACCTCAGACAGTGGGAATGGCATCTCTCTTGAGTGTCGCATGGAGCTCTCACTGTCTCCTCCTGCACCACCTTGATGGGGAGACGAGGAGCTTCTGTGCTGCAGTCCCCCATGGGGAGAGCCCACATGTTGGGGAGGCAGTTTTGGATAGCCCTCAATGTAGGGTCGGGGCTTAGGCAGTGTGGAGACAGGGTCCAGGGAGAAGCGGGGCGGGCAATGGTAAGCCGAGGGGTCGGCAACCTCGGAGTAACTGCGTCGGCCTTGGAAGCTGGCCCTCAGGTGCTGGCTGGGTGGTCGGCTGGAGTAAGAGGCTGGTCCGTCATTCACATCCAGCAGGGGTGAACGGCGGTGCATGTCTGGGGAGAGGCGCTGCAGCACCGGGGAACGTCTCTGTTGGATTGGGGAGTGGTGTAGCGGAGGCGGCGCTGGAGAATGCCGCTGTGAGATGGGTGAGTGGCGCTGAGATACTGGAGAGTGGCGCTGGTGGTTGATGGGAGAGTGACGCTGGACTGATGGAACCAAAGAAAAAGACAGAAAAACACAATGAGCTGGAACACCAAATGCAACCCAGGGCACTATTTGTGTAATATTTAGGTGAAGAAAATGGTTCAACCCTTATTATCTCAAATATTACAGCATCATTCATTCAGTTAACAGAAATGCACATTATGCATTTTGTTTGCACGGCTACAGCTGCGCTGTTTGTGCAAATAAAGATATGCTGATGAGTCAGTCTCTCCTCTAGTCTCCACTTCAGTTCCACTGCACGCATCAAAAAGGAAACATCATTTATGGCTGGTTGAGGTGTTAAAAGGAGGGTCTGCTGGTGCTCTTAAGCACCCTCTGAGCCAATGAATGAGGAGGAAAGAGTCATATGAGACTATTCAGTTCACGCTTACTCTTAAGTGTAATGCCCAAGAGAAAACTTCCCACTTCACTCATTTCAAAGATTCAAAAGTATTTGTTCTGTTGTTAAGTATAGCCAAGAGGCAATCATATCACTTGGATGCTTCTGTAACTAATAAAGCCGAGATGCAATTTAATGCACAATTTCTAGATTAATATGACACAGCATGACATCAAATACAGTTTGTGGGAGTCTGTGTTTTTTGTTATCTGCAAAAATTACGCAGTCATTAATTCATTTATGCGACATCATTTTCTGGTTTGTGCGATCTACAGCTCAGTAAAAGGAATGCATGTGATGTCCTCTGGTTTGTGGCAGGGGTAGATGCACAGTCGTGTGCGTGTGTGACTTTGTGCGCAGGAAGAGAAAGGTGTTGCTACTATTTAGCACAGTTCTACTCCACAACATATCTGTGTCAGTGTCTATCTTTAATTTTAAGTGAGAAAACTGAAGCAACAACTCACATCTAGACACAAAATGTTAGAAAACAGCAATTGATTAATTATATTCAACCTAAAATATATCGTATAAAGTACCAGCATCTGCTCCAAAAAAGTTTATTTTTGTTAAAATTAGAAAATCTTACTATAAATTTTCAATGAATTGATATTATTCCATATATGTTGCCTTAATTGAATTACAATACTCAAGTATAAGATTAAGGTACTTGTACTTGCATTTTTAAATTTCATACTACCCTATACTTGTATTCATTTTCACTATATTTCAGGGGTAAATAATGTAATTTATTGCAGTTTGTAATCCGCTACATTTATTTGGTAGCTTTCATCATTAATTATTTATTACACACATAACATATAATGAGCTTATAAAATATGATGCAATGTTATAGATTAATTACCTGCTGCTTGAAAATAATACAATAATACTATACTGTATTGTGTTGCTACTTTAACTTAAGTTAAGGAACTAAATATTATCTTCACCAATCACGGACTGTGACCCTGGATATCCACTTTTTAAAAAAAAAAAAAATACTGTATTTTACATGGTTATTGCTGATGCTAACCTGGACTAGCCTGCTCCTGTGAGGCTTTCCTCAGGATCTCCGTCTGCTTGGAGCTCAGTGCTTGCAGGCGCCCCAGCTCCTCTGTTAACTCTGTGTAGGCCAGAGCCAAATTCACCCTGGAGGGAGGAGGAAGGGAGACAATTATGTAATTATCATAATCATTGTCATTATGGAATATTACAATGTTGGTGGAACATTAAGGCATTACACCTACGTAAGTATACAAACAATGTAATCTCAGTTTAATCATCAAATTGAACCCAACTGATGGAAGGTAATCAAAGACTTTCTTTAATACTTTTACACGACGGCTGCATTGCATCACAAACCCACACTGATTGTCATCGCTGTTGCTGCAGCGCTGACACAGCCTCACAAATCAGACTGGCTAATTGAGCAGGCTTATAGGCTTATATTTTTAGAGTGCAAGTCACAGCGCATAATTGAAGTGCTTAAAATCACACCATTTCATGCAAGATGTGTCACGACTCTCCAGGGGCCGCATACTGACAGAGAAACTCTATTTCAAGAACCATAAACCAGGGTGGTTGGCTTACATGCTTCTGCGTCTTTTATCCATGACAACAAGCTGACTTTGTCTCATCTCATTAGCTTGAAACTGATCTGAATCCCACAACATAAATTACTGAGAGTCAAGCATTCAACCAGTAGATCTAAGGAATAACTGTAAGCACACTGTACATCTCTATGATTCTATTTAATAGCTTAGATGGAATAGAGTGATACTGTGGTTAAAGTAGATGTACTAGTTTGCATTATGGGATATGATTTTGTTCTTATAGAAAAAGGTGACTATAGTACATAATTGGTCACCGCTGCCGTCAGCTGCCCTCATATCTGATAACAGGCTTCTTATCCTAAACGTCCTTTTTCATAACTATCTCAGTCTTGACTTGAAATGTACTCATTCTGACACTCAGTCAGAAAAAAAACGCAAAATGAATGGGATGTGAAACCCTGAAATTTAACTAGAAATCAGTTAAGATAATAACTTTACACAGTCAGCATGAATAATTTCTTGAATCAGGACCAGTCAGTTTTGATTAGTCTCAAATGAACAGACTTGCAGATGATACTAAACTTGCACCAACTTTGACCACCTTTAAAAGTTTACGGACTTCCTGCACTTTGAAGGAGCCTTAAATAGTCATAATCGACCATTTCCCCCTCCTATCCTGTATTTATGTTTCTAATCCTAGCATTTTAATTTGCTTTTATATGGTTTTTATTTCTTTTAATTTGCACTTTAAAACCGTTTGCTGTTTTATTTTAATGAACTGTGGTGCCTTTAAAAATCCACCATCAGTATAAGCAACTTAATAGTTATTTAAAACTTTAAATCTGAATAATCAGATGACTTGATCATCTCCCACTGTTAGATCTAAAGGAGACATTTGTTGGACATGTGTACCAGACCATTGCCTAACCAAGAACCGACAGAGCACCTCTGATTATCAGCTCAACCTCTTTGTTTATTGGAATATGATTTAGGCCATTCCTTCATAGAGATTGTGGCAGATGAATGAAATGACAAACAACACATATTCATATACTGGAGAAATAAATTAGAATAGAGAACTTCCACTGCAACACCAACACCAATACAAAGACATACTTGAAAGAAATGCACTTATGTATCCTGTCTGCCCAGCAAATACAACACGCAGTCTCAATAAAGATACGAGCTTCCAGCACACCCACGCACTATTGAGTCCTCCTACTTGTGTGTGTAAGCCTGCTGCTTCGGTACATGTTAAAGAACACTGCATATTTATTGGTGCTAATTAGAACAGATTCTCCTCCAGCTTTCAAACTACAGTCTGAATCGGAACCTCTTTACATTTTACAAACATCCACAAAGATGCGCACCGACAACCATCCTCATAAAACCCTCAAAAGCTGTGTTGCTTCTGGGACGTGTTTTTAAAACCAGCACACACTGATAGAAGTTTATCACCCTGAAATAATCTATATTAAAGTCAGGGACCCCATTTCAAGGAAGTTCACAATTTCAACAACAAAACAAAAAAAATCAATCTTGAAATTAAGTCATAGCTTCCACTGGTTAGTTGGGTTTTGTCACTGGCCCACCTAGTTTTCCAACCATCTGCTATGACTCAGACAGAGCGTTGTATCAAATCCCTTTCCTCCCTCACCTCGTAGCGAACAACATCGATCTTTGTGGTGAGGAGTTGGTGGTACTAAAAACTGTAGACATATTTATTGCATCAGTAGGAAAAAATCGCAATCATTAGGTTACTTACTGGCATGGTGGGCGGAGCAAGCAGTATAATATTGATATGGCCAAAGCTCCCATTACATGTTGTTCCTTTCCTCACTGCTTCCAGCTGACTCTCAGTTCTGCATTGTCTTTCTTCCTAGAACTGCATTTCTTGACCATTTCAGTTCAAGCCCCACTTAGTTTTCGGTGTAGGCCTACTACCTCCTTTAAATTCTGCTGGAATGTTTTGACAATCTGTGTCAGATTGCTACACCTCTTTCCCTCATTGTACCTTGAAGAAGAAAAACAACAGACGTTCACACCAGTGCACGCAGGCACAAACCTAACACGGCTCCTCTATCGATGCTTTTCTGTGAAACCGAATCACGTTTGTTCTCATCTCTGCACGTCTAAAAATACTTGGCACATTTGCTTCACTTCATTTCCTTTGTATGTGTGCATGCACGTGCTGTACAGTATATAGTACGGTGCATAGGGTGTGATAATGCCGATGCAGCATTGATGATTCACACCACTTAATCGATCAGGTACAAGAGCATGCTGTGTGTGTTTGTGCGAGTGTGCATGTGTGTGTGTGTGTGTGTGGGAGATGAAGTGAAGGGAGCGTGGGCTGAAATCTGAAATCTGACCTCTGATCTGATCAGATGAGAAGGAGGCGTCACTACAGCCTGTGAGATCTGAACTCCTCTTTGTTAGCTATTAAATGTTCTTTTTCAAACCTCCTGGAGTTTGGTCACTCACTCATTGGCCTTTCACTGCACGGTTGTGTTTTGTGGCAAAAGTAAGATATTAATTTGTTCCTAATTGAATAGAAATGAACATGAAAGTGAATTTTCTCGCTGGCCTCATGCAGGGACAAGTGTTAAATAGTGGGGGCTTTATAAAACAAACATTTAACAGTTCAATGTAAAAACTGGTTTCTAAAAGCTACACTTAATGGTACTAAAAGGCTCAACTGAAATTTCTAAACACGTCTATTGGTTAGTTTCTGAATTTCCAACAAGAATTTCCTCTTCAGGTTAAAATCATCATGTCGTGATTTATTTGAAACAGCCTCACTTTTTGAAAACTTGAAGGAATCATCAGTCACTACCAGGTGGCTGCCAGTATTTGCATCAATGTGGCTTGTGGTTGGTGAGGGTTTTTTTCATAGATCATCAGTGAGGCAAATGGCATTCTGCAAATGTAATCATGACATATGTGAGTGCATGATTCGCCACAAACGGTTTCTTATTAAACTGATGGAAATTAAAAGAAAGGTTTTTTTGTCTAGTAGGAGATAAAATCAGTTTAGCTTAATTCAATGGCTTGTATCAATGATTTCAGTATAGTATAGATTGTATAATGTCTACAGTGATTAACTAAGGGTAATTTGTCAGAATAGACGAGCTTTAAAATGATCACATTCCTTATCTATTAACCACGGACGTGCTGAAACATTACATTTCAACTTTTCGTCTCATTATGCTTCAATTTCATGTTGTGACAACCCTGCTTGAGGTCTAGTTAAGTTTAGGCAAAATAACCATATGGTTAGGGTTAGGAAAAGACCACGATTTGGCTTCAAATAACAGATTTGTCACCACAAACACCGTTTTGGAACTCTCCAATGTCTCTTTTTTTTTTCAACAAACAGCGTTGGAAAATAGCCTGTGGCTAAAATTACACTAATTTGTCATTTGAAACGGTAAGCAACCGGTAGGTGGTCTTGAAGTTGTGTCAGATAGCAGTGTCTTACTTTGAAGCCGTCTCGCCTTGGCGTTTTCTGGATGAGAAAGTCAGCTCATACACATGTAATCTGGATGAAAGATGAATTGTATGCATTGTAGATACGGTGATATGAAACACACAAACCTGATGTGTCTCTACTTTGCAGAAATGTCCAGTGCTGACATTTTATTCTTTTATTCTCTGAAATGACACCAATTACACTAATTTTCCACATCATAAAGTGCTGATTATTATGGCAAAGACGATGTGATATGATGCAATAGAAAAAAAAGCTTCCATATCAATCTGTGCAGTTTACACTAAATGAGCCCAATTACAAGAAAAAGCACCAGGAAACAAAGAATAGACATTGTAGGTTTTCAGTGGGAGTAAGCGATATTGTTGAGTAAAACCAAAAGGTGACCAAGGGTTGGAAAAAGCAGTAGGCTTCCACCACACGCTTAGTAAAAACTCTCTTGGCTGCCGCACCGTTTGCTTTCAGTTTGCTCCCCATCGAAACACTTCTGGGGTTTCACTGTGTGGGAGTCAGCTGCCCAACCTGCTGTGGTTTTTTTTGTTGTTTTTTTAAACTTTTTCTTTCACCTGCAATGCTGAACAAACAGCCTGGGGATAACTCAACATTACGATAAGATTCTTTCACAGCTCTCACAGCAAAAACATGATTTAAAAACACATTTCTGTCATTGGCTGAAGTGACAGAGAAATGAGGGGGAACAAACTTTTGATGCTTTTTTTGTAGTATTACCTGGGGAGGAATAAGAAAGAGATAAGACTGGATATGATAACTCACAGAGATGTCCAACCAACACACTGACATGAGGAAATGCACAGGAAGGTGTCCTACACTGTGCTTACACTGCCCCCTACTGCTCAGCCTAATTTCCTGCCGTGCCTCCTTGAGCAATTGAGAGCACATGCAGACTAAATAGTAACACTACCTGTGCATACAAGCAATAACACTCCTTCATTAATGGAAAGCTTGTCTGGTCAGCTTGGTCTGGTCTGCTCTCATCCTCTTTCTCTTGTTTCTTTTTGTTGTACTATACATCGCTCCTCTCCTGCCTGACATTTGCTTCTGATTTCCTTCCATCGCTCCTTTCTTTATTCCCTCCCCTCCCTCCCTCCCTCCCTCCTTCCCTCGGGCCAGAGACCTGCTGTGGTCACTTACTGCTCGTCTCCCACCTTCTTTATCCACTCCACATCACACTGCTTGCACGAAGTAGTCATTTCCTGTCGAAGTAGGGCATGAAATTAGATTAGGGTGCAGGTGCTGGTAGAATATTGGACAAAATCTGACAGCGACCAATCGAGAAAGCATGTTTGATGGGAACGTGGTCAGATAAAAGTGGCTGCAAACAGGTCCAAGCCATGATTATTATCATTCAATCGCTGCATGTGTGTTTCTGCGTGTATATCTGTAAAAGTGTTGATTTTTACTGTTTTATGAGTGTAAGTGAAGTCAGCTGAGAAGCCCAACTGTCCCAACAAAGAGTGAGATTATTTGGAAAGTTAAAACCATATCGGCAAATCAACTATGAGCTCATCTACAGATCACTAATCAACACTTCATATCTTATTTGTTATGGTTACTCCTGAATTCAATCACAGGCTTCGTTCATCCTTGCTGTCAGGAGCTATTGGATGCACCTTTGATTCTCCCTCAGCTGATGGTAATCAGCCTGGATGGGAGGTTATATAAGGAGGTTGGTTTTTAGCTGCTCTGTTGGTTGAGTGTCTCCAGAGAGTCAACACCACCAGTTGGCTTTCTGTGTTGGTTTTCGAGTGGGAATTTCAGTGTTGTGTGTGCTGGAAGTGTTTTTCTTTGCTTTATTTAAAACTGTGTGGAGGGTGTGACACGTGCAGTGACCTCCCTCTACCAGGTTTTTTTTTTCTCTGGGGAAATGTGACATTTGTTTTATGCAACATCTGAAGTGTAATTTTTTTTTGTTTTTACAATTGCTTATGTGAGTCAAACTAGCGGTTTTCCCTTATATCCAGTCTTAGTGTACAGCTAAGCTAACTGGCAGCTGGATGTCGCATTATATATTATATATATTATATTATTATGGTGTAAGACAAAATATCTATCTGACTGGTTAAGTTGTAATCAATATCTTTCATGTTGTCATTTGATGCATTGTTAGCTTAGAAACATCAGCGATCAGTTTGTAATAATTCAAGTTGATTTACCCATTAAGCATAGATATAAAGTAAAAAGTGGCTTCCAGCATAATCTGAGATTCAATATAAGTGTTGTAGCTGTAGATTGAATTGATTTATACATTTCTCTTAACACTCAGCCAACATTTGAGGGAATGCTTGTCAAGGGTCAAGTGCTTCTCTAACAAAGTTTAAATTCAAACCGCCCACCCATGCGGCATCTTACACTGACCCTGTCCCTCTGGCTGTTCTGCAGCATCCTCATCTCCTCCTCCAGTCTCTCACACTCCCCCTTCAGCTCCTTCTCTCGCTGACATGCCCCCTGGGCCTCTTGCCGCGCCCCCTCCAGCTCCGCCTCCAGCTGTTGCAGCTTCAGGTCGGACAGGGCGTCCAAGCTGCGGGAGCTCTGTAAAGTCAAGGCTGGACAGTCCAGCACTGTGAGGATAAAAAAGAGGAGAGACATGAAACCCGAGAGATACAACATCGTTTTCCTGCTTTACCCCTGACTAAATGCAGCGTTCTTCTGTTCACCGCTGACATCGTCCAAGGGCAGCATCTTTCAGATTGTACCTGGGTGATGTGATCTGTGTGGGCATGTTAGTGATTCAGCTCTGCTCAGTCCTTGAGCTAGAAGACATTCTAACAATGCAGCAGCCTCCTCTCCACTGTACTGATGTGTGGATTAGCAGGTGCATACATAATATACACTGTCTGCATTTCAAAATATGTCATCACCCTCATTCAATAATAACAATAAAATCTAGAGTTTTATGCAAAATTAGACGACCTCTTCTCTTCATCATGGTATACCATCAGTTGGGGCATCTGCTGATGTGGAGGTGACACATTTCTTCTGTTCACAATAGCCACCCACTTCGTTAAAGAGGGCAGAGTTTACCATCAAGTGACTCTAGGTGGTTCGTGTATCGTTGGGTACTTTGATTTTCGTTTCAGAAATGGATACCAACAAAAAGCGAGTGGTTATTTGAAAAGCCAAAATTGAACTCGCAGGTTTTCTAGCATTTGCAAATGCAGACTGATCACAACACAGATCACTCAGCGGTGCAGATGGCAGCAACAGGCTGAATAATACAGAAAAATCCTCAAATTTGCAGTTCCAGACACTTGACTGGTTTGAAGCCAGAATGTTTGAATTTCAATCAGTAGCACCCTCAAAGATCTGAAGTCTCTTTTTCTGCAACTGTGACTGGGGAGTTGGAACAATATATCTGTTTCTCTCCAACAAACCGAGGATCAACCTGACCTCAATTAAAATGCTGTACAGCCAGATTGGTGGATCTGATTACAGATTGAGAAATGGAGAAAATATGAAGAGGGATGAGCAGAGATAACTAGTGTCTAAGATGGCACAGGAACCGAACTACTGACCTAAACAGCCTCATTATATGTATATGTATACATTTATATGCATACATTTACATTGTCAATTTTCATCTTCATGGTAATGTTTTCTGTCTGTTAGCAGGATTAGATAAAAACATATGACAGGAATGTCTCTATGAAGGGGCAGATGCAGGATTTCACTTTCTTTAACATTGCGAGATAGGGCCTTTTGGACCATTATTTTCAATTACACATAAGCTATTTGATGGATTACCATGAAACTGGGTGGATGGGTGCAGCACATGGAAGAAACCATCAAATTTTGGAGCTAGATCCTGAAGAAAACTAACTAAATCAATGTGATTCTAAATTCTAGGGTAAGTTTAATGGTCAAGGAGTCATATAATGAGGGTCAGACTACAATGAGGGACTATTGCTTTAAGGCGGCAGTGACATAACGGGGAAACTGAGCTGCCTCGGTGGAGGTTTGTACTTTCTGAGTGCTGTCTAGTTAATTATGAATTGACATGCAGATAGGAAAATAAAGGATGTGTTGATATTAAAATTTCATTCATTCTCTTTCTCATTATTGAGACCAACAGTATCACAGTTTCATTTCATTTTCATTATCGCCATAATCATAAAATTCTCCCAAAATACTTTTGGTACTAAATCGGAAATTAGTCTTTTTGGGATTTAATATTAGTGAAAGAACCAAAAAACAAACAAAAAAAAAATCAAAACCTAAGTGCTGCTTATCAGACTACTTTTAATTCGGTTGGGTGTGTAAAATTATGTTTGGTTGGTTTATGACAATAGGCAAGTTTTCACTTACAAAATGTTCAGCTAGATTCACATAATTCAGAACCTCATCTCCTCTGATTGGCTTAATAAGGATAATTTTGTCAGAACAACTATTAAATAAACACTAAATGTGGTAATGATGATAATAGAAGTTGTTACTCACTGTGTGCGTCAGGGCCGGCGTGGAGCTGCAGGTACTGCATGTCTTTGGTGTGTAGCTGCATGTTGAGTTTCTGCAGGGAGTTGTCCCTCTGCCTCAGAGCCGACTCTAGGCCCAGGATACGCTCGACATGCTTCTCCACCAGACTGGTCTGATAATCAAACACATTTTCAGTGCTTTATATATATATATATACTGTATATCTGTCCATGTAGGTGTGCAGTCTTAGGAACAGGTGTGATACTGAGCAGACCTCTGGCAGTTTCAACATCTTTGGCACACCTCATCCCAAAATCACTTTGAGCGCATTAAACTGCCGATGCTTGTCTGCAAGAGCCGCTCATTCTCATGGACTTCATTCTCATGAGATGGTTTATTATTACAGATGAGGCAAAGACCAACAAAGCAGTCTGTTCAGTTGGAAGCCTCTACCTGGTCTGGATTGTAAAATACAAATGTGCTCACAAACACACATCAATTAACAAAAGGAGTTGGAAGATAAAGCAAAAAAAACAAAAAAAACTCATTGTTTTAAATGATAAGAACTTGCAGTATAATGGGAAAAAAAACTTTATGTTCCCTGACATTCAAAAAACATCAAGAGTTGGTGTTTCATTCTTCTCCCTGAAGGACTGTTGACTCAGTATTAGAGGTAATGCAAAAAGTTCACTCAGACATTAAATTCTTTGAAATGAGGAATATAGTCTGTGCATAGTCAAGGTGGTAAAATGAATTTTGTTAAGTGTCTTTTTATTCTTCTTGTTTGTCAACAGTAAAATTAATGTCAGGATAGAAAAAGGACCAACATATACATTAACCATCAACTACCATAAACATGAGGGAGTGATATAGAGACTAGATTTGATGGTGTAAAATAAAACCCAGTGAGGTTATGTTTAATATGGTTGAGTTGTTGCATATATTTTTTTTGCTGCATCTATATTTCTGTTTGCAACAGACACTGCAAGAAAGACCTTATTACGAACTTTATGTAGTTTCCAGTCATATTGAGATAAATGGGTGGACCTTCAAGAGACAGATATTATCTTAAAAGAAAAAAAAATAAAGCTGCAGAAACAAAGATATTCTAACTTTTAGTCTTTTCTATGGATGATGCTTCCAAACATTAGATCCTACTGTATATTTACCATAATGCAACTTAACTGCATCTTTTATTAGACCCCCCCCCCCGCCTGAAAAAAAACTCAGTGTCTCTTGTATAGTATTACAGCTGTTTGTTATAAATTTGTAGTCTCTGAACCCACATCTCTTTCATACTTTTCCTATGGATGACTGACCGAAACCTTAAACACTTACATATTGTGTTCTGTGGGTCTGCAGGCAACTTTGTAAAATGTGAGGAAATAACCTCAACAGGAAGCTGTGTTGAATTCTAAAGTGTAGCCTTTGAATGTCTACAGATTATATTGAGTTGAATCATGGGACATGTAGGATCTGCTGCTTCAGTCTTCTGTGTTTCAACTTTAAACACTGTTTAAGTCGGTAAAATGATTTATTTGTCCAAATGTGAACCAGGAACATCGCAGTTCAGGGGATAATTGGCAGCGACCAACAGCATTTTTAGTGTATATGTGGTCGTGTGAGAATTTAAGACAGACTTTAAAAAATGTAGGAAGTGCAATACTAATTACTACATCACTTAATCTGCTGCAATAAGCCTCCACTCTAGTGGTTCCAGGATTTCCACCTGAATCTGGATGCAGGGATCTGCTGTGCGGGCCAGTCAGGTTCCTCAACGATTAACTGAGAAAACCATCTTTACAGGATTGGCCTTTTGTGCAGGGACATTGTCTTGATAAATTATGAAAGGGACAAAAACATTCTGTTGGCACAAAGTTGGAACAGCAACCATAGCCTAGAATATTACTGTTATGCTGTAGCATTAAATATCATTCTGAGATGGAACCAAACCGTAAAAAGAGGTCCAAACCAAGAGTTACAAAATACATGCACAATGTGCATGTGTGTCCACATACTTTTGGTCAAATACCTTATTTGATAGCTTAAATGTAATCATCTGTCATGTGCATTTCCTCTTTGGGATATCAGCCATGAGTTTTACAGTTTATGCTCGGCCCCATCAGCAGACTGTGACACAGAATGCTTTAATGAGCCATATGGCTCATGTTTAAAGCTACTGTAAAATAACAAATGCACAGCGCAATGAACTGAATAGTTCCTCTGACCATCTTGTCGAGATCCCTCTGGAGGTTGCTCTTCTCCATGTGAATCTTCTCGTAAGCCTGGATCACATCCTCAAGCTGCTCCTCTCTCTCCTTTCTCTTCTGGAGCTGAAGCGAGATACAGAGAAAGAGAAGCTGAGACCGAAGTGAAAGGGGGAGAAAAAAAAAGTCTTGACACACATTATCAGTTTTCTAACTTCCACACAATGTAAGAGAGGAAAGATACACCCAAAACTTCCATTGTGAGAGTCATCAAAGGTTTCTCTGTTATGTAACCGGGCAGAGTTATGACACCAAATCCTAAAAACGCCCTAGAATGCATGTAGCCTCCACCAACTTGACAAAGGCAGAAATCATGTTCTTGACGTCTTGCTTGTCTAGTCCACAATCATGCATGGATGCATGCATGGAAGAGATTTTTAGAGCAGGTTAGGATACAACAGTGAGATTTTTGTTAAAGAGTATGTTCACTTTAGACAATGCAGAGAATAACAGTGGGAGCAGCAGCAAGAAAGTGTGATAAACAGAGAGAACAATGAGGTAGATGATTGCTGTGTGCCGGAGCAGTGAGGCTGATTCAGAGTGCCTATGGTAACATTATGCTTGTAGAAAACCAAGGTGAGGACGGCTTGTCAACAGCATCATGGCTGAGGAGAGCAGGATTACTGCAGATCTAGATTTCTGTAAACAAGATTGCCAAAAGTAACTACATTTAAAGACGTTCTCCTCCTCTATATGAGGGATTGATTTGTTGTTTCACATGTCCTTGTATGTCATGATTTATTCAGCAAATTTATTTCAATTATAATTATAATAATTATAATTATATCAATGATATTTTATGGGTTTTTTTAAATTAAATTTTCCACCAATTTTTTTGTTTCTTCTATTAAGAATGAAACGACGATACACTGAGTTTGACTAAGTTTTCCATGTGTCAGTTTTAGTTAACAGATTTTAAAAGTTAAGTGAGAGCAATGTCACTGTTAGCAGTAAAAATACAGACAATGAAAATAAGACCCATTTTGTGATAAACCTGATTTCTCCTTTAATTGAAATTTGCATAAATGTATACATTTTTCTTGGCCTCAGTTCTACTGCATTAGGGCAACAATAGTTATTTTTTTTGCCAGTAGACCACTATTAAGACACTATTGGTCTACTGGGCTAAAATGCACTGCTGAGCCCATAAAAACCCCTAGTTTATACCTCTGTTGGAAATTTGTACAGTTTTAAGCTTGTTGTGTAATTGAATGCAAAAAATATAAACACAAAACTGAAATAAAGAAGGTTTTGAAAGCAGGTTTTGATGCAAAGAGGCTTATTGCATGGCTAATTCTAAATGAGAGGATCAAGTAATAGAGCAAAACCCACTTTGAGGGTCTTACGTCAACTGACACTGTGCTTTATTGTGTATATATTCCCAAATGTAATACATACACAATATGCTCAGCTGATAACCTTGGCTGTCACGTGATTCAGGCATGTGAGGAGATGCTGTACAAATTTAGATGCATTTTAATGGAAATAGATTAACGTCATTTTTTTTGCTTCATGCTTTGTGACCTCTGAATTCCCCTAAAACCACCCCTGACAGCACATATGTCACTACTTCTCCTTGATAACTGCAAGTCATCAAAATGGAAAAGGATAAAGTATGTGTGTGTGTGTGTGTGTGTGTGTGCATATGTGTGTGTGTGTGTCTGTGTGGTCCCGTCCCAGCAGAGCACGCTCAGTGAGCCGTGACACATTTCATCACTCTCAATGCCCAGTGTCAGAGCCATGTGACCTTGGCTGTCCCGCGGTAAATGTCTCTGCTGCTCCCATAAACCATTTTCCTCCTCTGGCTCTTTTTACCTCTGCTGCTGCTGGCTTTGCCGCTGCCTTCCAGTGTCAGTCATTTTTCATTTCTATTTCACCACACTCTCGTTTGCACAGTCAGAACCGGTAGAATCACAAGCTGGGGGGGATGAGTAGCCCAAACATATTATAGGCGCTGCCACTCTCCTCTCTCATTCCATCCCATTTTAGGGAGGGAGGTCCCTTCAAGTATATTGTAGCAAAGCAGAAAAGCTGTTACTCCTGCTTCCTTTGAAGTACTGCCTCTGTATGCACACATCTTGTTTTATATTTCAAATCTGTGTTTGGAATATTATCCAAACATAAACTGCAGGACCCTTACTTTTTACTTTTTCAGGCGTATTCAGCATAATCCTGCCCAGGTTTGGTCCCAATTATATTTCCGTCTCAGAAATAGAGCACCAGCATGAAAATCCCATGTCACACTGCTGCTTGGACGTTTTTTTTTTTGTTGTTTTTTTTTTTAAAACACCCAATCTCAGTAATTTCGCTTGTGCAGCAGCTGTGGTGCTTAATTAGTTCTGGATGTCCTTCTGCATGTCTACCAGGATGACCTCAATTCACTTTAAATTCAATTAATTCACATGCAGGGAGGTATTTCTGCAGAATTCAAGCATGGAGCTTGGGCTTCACTGTGATTAGGTTTTTATTCTATCCAGTGGGTTTAAAAAAATAAACTTAGCATTTCCTCTTATTTCACACATATCCCATATCGTCTCTGCCTTCTCTCTTATCTCCTCTTCCTTTCCAACCTCTCGCCTCCCTCGCTGTCATCCCTCTTTATTTTGTCACCCCCCTCTTTTGTCCTCATTTCTCCTCTTACCTCATGGGTCAGGACATTGACTCTTTGCTGCAAGGTGCCGTTTTCTGAGTGCAGCAGCGCTGTCTCCTTGTTCTCAAAGGAGCAGTAGGAGTTGGTGTTCTCCCCAAACTCACTGATCATGGGGAACTGCAGAAAAAAGTAAACGTTACAGAGACATAGAATTAGACATAAAATAAGGAGGATACGGTTAAGAGTGAGCGTGTCATGGTTTGGGGTTTAAGTTGAGCCATTTCCTGTTTTATTTTGTATATTTTCACATGATCTGTATTGGCACTTTGTATCATGAGCATCACTGAATGGATCCTCAACTTTCCCTTTCCCTGAAGGGACAAAGCTGGTATATATACGTTATATAATATATTATTATATACATATTATTATTATAAGACCGAAACCAATGTAAACCTTTAAAAACAACCCACAAATATGTGGTTTCATTTTTTAAAATGAATGAAATCATAAATTTCTAAAACAGTGATTTTAGTAAACATTGCTCAAACAGTAGTAAATAGTGGGTTTGTGTGTGTGTGTGTGTGTGTGTGTGTGTGTGTGTGTGTGTGTGTGTGTGTGTGTGTGTGTGTGTGTGTGTGTGTGTGTGTGTGTTTCAGTATGGCACAGAAGAA
Organism: Chaunax sp. Z400; assembly: GCA_037577475.1. Classification (NCBI taxonomy): domain Eukaryota; kingdom Metazoa; phylum Chordata; class Actinopteri; order Lophiiformes; family Chaunacidae; genus Chaunax; species Chaunax sp. Z400. The sequence goes on along the minus strand of CM075203.1, from coordinate 6,734,901 downwards.
GAAGACATGTCAGACTTTGATATTTAATACTGGAATCAATTCATTGTTGGTTTTTGTATTAAAAAGTAACATATTTACATCTTATGGCCTCGATACAACTCATAAATCAGGGTGAAAAACATATTTACAGTTGTATAGTATAAAACATAGCAACAAGTACAACTCGGACGCAACAGCATTTCATGAAAATATTTACATTATGCTTACATTATGCAGAAATAATTGGATTTCATGCAGCTACAATCCTGCAGTTTTGACTCATTATGTAACCATAATTCTTTAGAGTATGTATTTATGGGCTGTGCTGCTACTTCAGAGGTAAGTGATTTGTCTAGTTATAGTGCTAAAACGTTGTTTGGTGGCGGGATCCTGTGATAGAAAAACAAATGATATAACAGCGAGTGTTTTAACCTAAATTATCCCATTTACATTTAGAGTGCCAGCCATAAGCATGGAGGGCTTTTCATTTTCTGTGTGAAGTCATTGCTGCTGATGCAAAGTCTATTTCAGGAGCAAACAACCCTTTTCCATTTAGCAGAACACCTCTCTCTGCTCAGTTTAACAGTGAATGTTCAGAATACAGGCAAAACCCCCCAGGGGGGCCCAAGACTTCTCACACTGCCGAACATCGGGAAAACTGGAGAACAACCTCACTTCAAACAATGCTCAAAGCGGCAGGAAGCACTCCCTTCTGCATCATTACAGCTGCTACTCAGGCTGCTTGTATTTAGACAGTGCCTGCAGCAATACTTACAACTCCTCAACATAAAGCTTAAAATAACAGAAACTAATCTAGAATTTGGCAAAGGTTCTTCCCATACGAGAATTTGGAAGTCAGAGGTGTGATTTATGTATTTTTTTCCATGGGCTATCCAAATCTAAAAAAGTCACATGCTCTATTTACAGAACCCCCATTCCTAACAGCCCAACATCTGCACCTGCTCCAACAAAACCAACACCTGTATCTCAGGGAATGGGCCCTGAACAAACTGGCACTTGTGAGTATGTCAACAGTGATGTGGAAGCCTGCAGCCTCCAGTAACAGCTGCTCACTAAAAGGATGCAGGACAACATTCCCACGACAACGTTCCCATTTGAACAATAACAACGATGACGACATTCCCATTTGAACAATAACAACGACATTCCCATTTGAACAATAACAACGACGAGGACAACATTCCCATTTGAACAATGACAACGACGACGACAACATTCCCATTTAAATAACAACGATGACGACAACATTCCCATTTGAATAACAACAACAATGACAACGGTATAACTTCATTTGGTGAACTCAAAACTCTACAAGACTCACACAGCATGAGTCAGACATAACTGAGAACTATATACAACAGTTTCATTAAGTTTGAACCACAAATAATAACTTTTATTAACGTTTATCGACAGTGTGGCAAAGCAGTGCTTACCTCTGATCAAGTAAGATACGGCTTTGACCAGAAAACGCATGCACACACCTACGTCACCAACATCACAGAAGAGCCAGTTTCTGTACCGACAGCATCCTTTAATGCTGCAGCAGCGTGCATCTCTTTTGGAATTGTCTTCCTCAGCATTTTAGGTCCAGCAGCCGCTTTGATCATTTATTGTCACTGAATCATTTCTTCCTCTCCTACACAAAGAAGTGCTTTACTATTGATACGTCTCTATGCAGCATTGCCAACAGCTTGTCGAAAGACGTCAGACACCCGAGGTAAAACGAGGCAACACAAGCTGAGGGGACACTGGGCACATTACGGTTTTTCCTAGAATAAGTAGAACACTATAGATAATAATAAGAATATCCAGGAGTGGATTTCAGCAATTTATCTCTCCCTTGCTCTTTACATCATCTCCTTTTACTGCCTCATTTCTCTTCTCTTGTGTGCGTCTTCTACTGCAACCCTCTGCCCATTTAACTCCCATCTTTCCACCATTTTTCCGTTTTTTCTCATTTTCCATCCTCCCACACTATTCCTGTATGCTAATTCACCCATTGGCCCAGCTACTGCTAGGACGGAGGTGGATTTCTGCCTCATCTGCTCCTCATTCAACCAGAAAGTTGTCTGATTTCCTCCACCAAGCAAACAAGCCTAGCTGTGCAGAAACATCCATGGTGTCACTGACTTCATGCATTAAACTTCAAGCTGATACTTTTATTTTAAATCTAGGGTAACATTTTGAAGAGTTAGAAAGACTTGTACAGCTCATTTTCATGACGATCAGGTTGGACCCTGCACATGTAATAAACAAAAAAACAATTCCAATATTTGAACTCCTACAACCCCAGTGGATGAGCCCCTATGAACTCTGTATCAAGCCTTTTGTCAAGACCATACGTAGGTCATATAGAGAAGCTATTGCCCATCTGACCGATACTTTAAAGGACTACTCAGGAGGACTACTCAGTTCCATTAGCTTCTATGAAGTACTTGTTTAGTTTTGACATGGGGTTATGTGTGCAAAACCCTTTAACAGCCCCTCAATTTACAATTTGGGACTCAATATTTCACGGAAATAGGAGTTAAAACATCAGCAGCCTTCTGCCTAGCTACAGCAGAATGATTTCCCACTTTAGCAGTCATGTTTATTCCTGCTCCAGGAACAAAGCCCACCAAAGCAGCCTTTCCTTTTATCTCTGAATAATTTCACTGCCCTGAATAAAAATGGAAATAGCAAAGAGTGAGTGGACAGCTCTCTCTCCTTTTCAAACACTAACAATAAATCACAAAACAAACCAGCCATACCCTTGTCAGTGCTGGTGACCTTTTGTCTAATACCAACACGGATGAAAATAACAATAATAATTAGTTTGCAAAGTTCTTGCGATGTTTGACTTTGTGTTCCATTTTGAATTGAAAACCCTTCACCTTTATCTCATAGATCTTGAGTTTCCTCTTGATACTGGTGTTCTCTCGCTCCAGGCAGGCCAGTCTAGTCTTGATGTCCTGATAGGCAGTGATGAGGGCAAAGTGGGAGGCTGAGTAGACGTCGTCGGGGGGCAGGGTGGAGGAGTTCCACGCCACACTGCCACAGCCGTCCTCTCTCAGTCCCCCTGGGTCGCCGCCTCCTCCGAGCAGCCCCAGCTCCCCTCCGCCGAACAGAGACTGCATCACTCAGAGCCTCAACCTGAGGACACACACAGACAAGCTGTTTGCTTATTGGTTATTAAATTACCGGATCCCTTCCTCTCAATTTAACGTACTTACCTCCACCCCCCGAAAATGTCATTTTATTTCTAGCTGGGTTCGACTATCAGTAGTTCTGCAGCAGTGCTAAAAACGTGAAGCAGGCTTCTACTTGCAACAAGCAAGAGAACAAAGCAGTATTCAGCTGAAAGCAGTGGGACTGCTGGCACACAGAGTGTAATATTCAAAAGAAAAGTGAGTACAGAGAGACGCAGGAGGAGGACTGAGGGACATTGATGATATTTAAAAATGACTCGGTGCTTATTATCTCTTCACTATAACTCCAGATTCGGAGACAGTAATCTGGTTTTCACATTCAGAATGTGTATGTGCAAGTTATATCCAGGAGCCTCGTTTATAAAAGAGACTCGATTTTGGTATTAAGTTGGACTTTAGATGAAAATTATATGTAGTTATTTGAAAAGCCTTTGAGATATAATGATCGCTAAAGTCTAGACTTGGCCTAATTGATTTTCCTGATGGTTCAGTAGAGGTAGTGCAGTTTCGAAAGCATGTGCATCCAAACCTGTAGACTAGAATTGGCATTAAGGGGATAATCACAAAGCAGGTGCTGTCAATCTGAGGTGATTTAGGATTTATAGATTACAGATTTGAAGGTTACAAATGTGATTTCTGAAACCTGCTCAAGCGAAGGTTTTATGCTCAGAATCGGTTCTGAATCAAACGTGAGCACATTGTATGAAATGATCTTACACTCTTCAGGTGTAACTTTGAGAACATGTTTTAATAAATGAGAGCCTTGATTTTTTGATCGTGTTTTTGATCCGTGTCATGAATCTCAAGTTTTGTTCAGACTGAAGGTGAAGCACACGTTACTGGATGACATGGATAGATGCAAATGTTTTTTTTCTGGATGGAACAAGGTGAGGTGAAGACATGTAAATAGAATATACAAAGAATACAAAAATGTTTCAGTTTAATCCAAGGGTTTATGAAGTCTTGGATGTGCTCTAAGGGAAAATAATAGAAGAGTTCCTGCAGTGTAACATTGTGATGCCCCATGCTAACCTGCACTCCCTCCATAAAGTTTTTTTTTTTGTGTGTGTGTACTTAGCTTTCATTCTACACTTAAAGTTCTGTGTCTCTTGAGGACTGGGATGTATCAAAGTTTCTTTGAGTCTACTTTCAGTCTTTACTTTGCCATTTGCTGCTTTTTTGTTCCCTGAAAACTGTGCCCAGCTGGAAATGTACTAGGAATTTTTAGAGCTTTTTTCCCGAAAAGGGTTGAAAATCACCAAAAATGAGAGTGAAGAGTGAAAGCTGCACACAGGCAGCTAAACAATAATATAAAACTCTTTGTCAAGCTCTGTGAAGCAGTGCAGCTGCTGATTCATTTGATTATTCTATCTCTATACAGATATTGATTATCGTCACTTAAAAGTCACTTGTTTTTTTCTTCGTATTTTGTGAAGCTTAAGTAAATTGTCATAATATGATTTGAAAATTGACAAATTTTGCAGCACCCATGTGGAGACCCATATTTGTACAGTGATAATTTGTATTTAGTCTAAAGACACCTTAAGATTAACAAGGTAATCCTTCATTCATTCATTCATTCATTTTCTGTAATTATCCTGTGTATAGGGTCACATGGGGCTGGAGCCTATCCCAGCTGACTTTGGGCAGGAGGCGGGGTACACTCTTAACCAGGTAATATTATTGCCTTTTGTTTGTCTGGTGAAAATCAAATCAAATTAAACAATCAAATCAAATTAAATCAACAATCTAATCATTTCAGTACTGACTTACCACAACATTTGTTTTCTAGCTGCCTGGACAGACTGCTTTATGCAATAACTACAGATGACATCGGGCGAGACTTGCCCTGTAGGTGCATGAATAACCAGTGTATTTATGGTGGCGGATATGTTAATCAGACTGTGACGTACATATGAGTTTGTGCACTCGTTCCATTTCACAGCACGTAACAAAACAAGATCTTTGACAGCCTACGCTCCTTGAACGGCATGATGAATGTGCTCGGGAGTTAGCTGACCAGGCTGCATCACATCCAACCAGCTTTGGCTTGTCTCCCCTGCCTCAAAGACTTCAGGCAAAAGGGGACATGTACACGAAAGTCACACCACACACAGTTTGATTTAGAGGCACTGAAGGAGTTACACAACAGTTACTTAATTTGATGCATACTGCAATGGATGCCGTCCTGACATCCAGCATTGCCTTGTGAGTCAGCACTTGCCCACTGATCTATTTTCATCCCATCCCTTCCTCCAGGCTGCTATTTTCCTTGTGTTTCAAGAGAGAGGGGGAAAAAGCCTCAGCCAATCAACGGCTCTTTTCTTAGATGGTCGAGCAGAATGATCCAAACGCACTCCCACATGCACAGGCATGCCCACAAACACAAGTCTTTGCACATACTGCCAAAAAAAAAATTTAATAAATAAAAAAATGCAAGGAGGAAGGGCCTCAGAGAGAAAATGCACATGTGGACAAAAATGCCACTTTGATCAAAGAGTCGATGCACGGATGAACTGAGCACTGGTATTTACATTTGCAAGATATTACGATCCTGCGGTGTGTGTGGTGCCGACATCATGCTGTTGGAATAGAAACGGTGAAACAAACGGTGCCTCTCTATTATAATGCCTGTACTCTACATCTTAAATGAACAAAATAGCTTGTATTTAAATTATCTTCTAAAACCACTAGAGGAGTGATCCAGAAAAGACATTATAGCATGGAATTATTTGACGAGATGAGACTGTTCTTACAAGACAAATGACTTCTTCACTTTAAGTGGCTGTAATCGATGTTTTTATTATGACAGTGTATCAAAAGACAATTGAGAAGACTTTGTAGTGATGAAGCTACAGATAATTATCGGCTGAATCAGCAGCTCTCCCATCTGTTTTGAGCTTTATTACTCATCATTTAGCTGTCCAGCACACCACTTTATTGTTTCTGGTTCACTCTCAACACCCTCGTTGTGCTGTTTTCATCCACAGCGGGCAGCTGAAAGCAACAACAACAAAAAAGCACTATAAATTCTCTAACTGTCCAGCACCAAACAGCAAACAAACACAATTAGAGACTAACTGGTACACATAATGGAGCATTTAGTTGCTAAACTATCAGATATTTCCCTCTGGCACTGGTACAGACCAAAACGTGAGAGAATATTATACAAAATTCATCAGGTGGACACAAAACCCACTTCCACTGACTACTAACTACTGCTCCATGCTCCATACTGAATATTTAAAACGTAAGACATGAAACGTATGTGTGCATTGTGGTCGGTGGCAACAACAACAACAACAACAACAACACGAAGAAGTAGTAGAAGAATATATGCATGGAGTTTTGACCATGATGATATTCGATTGCCACGATTACCAAAGGTTTCATCAGCACAGCTCCGTCAACTGTGCTCCCTTTTCACATTTGCTTAAATGCAAAGGAAAAAGGTTCAACGTGTCACACAGGTAGAGCTGCTAGAACTGTCATAACACGTTAATGCTTCTATCTGGCTGCAAACCATATAGGAATATGGATTATAAGTGGCTAAACTCTCATCATGTTGTATGTAGAGACTATAGATTCATATAATTCATCTGGAAGAAGCTACATGTTCATCTATTAAAGCTCAAGGACATAATTATCCACAGAGTGAAAATCTGAAAAAGAAAAAAAAGTCTGGTGGATAGAATGATTCAATAGTGTATGAAGAGCCTATAAGGCTATGCCCTTGTATGGAGCAAGATACAACTGGAAATATATATGCAGATTCATTTCCATAGAGAGTAATTACCATTTACCAGCTAGCGTGCTGCAGTAAAGACAGAGGCCAGTGATAGATGGCCAAACGTGGCCTCAGCCAGGATAAAATACAGGACAGGGAAACAGGAACATCCATTTTGTTTATGCTCCTCTCATTGGCAGCACAGAAATGAGGCATTTATCTCCCTCACACACAGCTCCTGCTCAGCCTCTCTCCTCCCATACCTCTCTCGCTCTCTGCTCCTTTACCAAAATATCCCTGCATCCAGCTTCATCCAATCCCCCCCCCTCCTTCCCAATCACATCCACTCCATCTCCTGGATCTCTGGGCTCATTTGCCGAGGCACTTAGGGCCACGCTGCGCTGTGGAAGAGAAGGCCTGCGCTTCGTTCCCAACCAGCTCCCCGCTTCATTACAGTGATTACCACAAGAAGCCATACATTACCACGGGCCCACGTGGTATAGGCCTATGCATTGCTCCACTGAGACGACCTTTCCCCATTCTCTTCCCCTATACATTCTCCCTTGTTCTCTTTTTCATTCCTTTTATTCATATACAACATCACACAAAGGCAAACATCCAACACAAGTACACGAGGGGAAGGACAATCCTGACCCACACAAGGGAACACCTTCAAACTACCTGCCTCTCAACAACATGGAACAGTCGGAACCCAATCAAATAATCCCAGAACATTTTCTGGAAATACTGCAAGTCATAATTTTTGGGATCCTTTAAGGATTGAAGCAAAGATGGATCTCTGGAGATATGTTTGTGTCTGCCAGTTAGTTAATGGCGGTTTACAGAAGATTTACAGATACTAATGTGGATACATTCAGTTCTGGCTCTTGCTTTTTGCCATAGTCTTTTCATTGGTAGAAAAAAAGTCAAGGATGATGAAGTATTTACATTTTTTCTCCATAAAGCTTGGGTATAAACAGGTTTTTGTCGGTGTATTTTTTTGTATTTCTATGTCTCTTTTGTATCCCATCGATATATGAGAGCAGAAGTAATTGTGTCATTTTGGTCAGGGCTGGGTTTTCCAGTGAAAAAAAGAACCAGAACAAAAGAGGACACTCCCTGCAGTGTGTGATGTTGGTGTTGGATCTTGTACAAAGGAGATGCATCCCCTCTCCTTTAAATCGGCGTCTCTTCCTTCCCCCAGCAATTAATGCTTTTCATAGTCTTGCTTTTCAGTCACTTCAGTCATGCCTCCTCTTTCTCTTTCTTGTGTGTTTTCCCCCTCCTCTCCGTCTGGCAGTGTTAAACAGTCCAGCTCCTCTCACTGTCACCCCGTGATCCCAGAGGGTGGACGTTTGGCACCTCCGACTCAGACAGTATGTCTTTTAATGGAGAGTCCAGGGCAGAGATGTGGTGTGATTTTCTGTGCCCCACTCATCTGGCAAATGCTCCCATAATGCTCAGCTGTGTGCTGCTGCACCTGTTTCCTCTGCACATTGAAAAAAGTCCAGAAGTGGATGGTGCAACACACACACTGAGAACCAATTAACATGCCAGCAGGCAGACTTCTATTGTGTGTCCTGGTGTGTGCGGGTGTGTGTTAATGAGTGCATATGAATTTTTTTGCTAAAAAGAGATAATTTTTTTATCATCTTACTGGGTCTTTTTTTGTTCTAAAGCTAAATGTAAGAGAGATTGTCAAAAATATTTCTGTTTTTAAGACTAAAAGATGTTTTTTGTTGCAATTAGATGGCATGAATCTATTCTTTAAGCGTCACTCATTGAGCCATATCCTTTTTGGTAACCAGCTTAATAAATTTAATTCCAGACCTGATGTGATTAAAAAGCCAACCATCTGGTAGTCCAGACTGATTGAATCAAATGCCAGTATATTTTAGCACATAATACTGGAGTCAAGCGTTATGAGAAATCATGACCACCTCCATTGTTTGAGTTATGAAAGCATATCATATAGGTGCCGATAATACCCAATCCTACTCATTTAAAATCTATTTCTTGTGGGGTTTTCTTATGAACAAATGTTTCAGCGTTACTCCCCAAAACAAAGACTAACAACTGTATTGAATGTGTTTCCTTCATTACAATCAAAATAATCAAAAGGCTCATTTTTTGGAACATTTCTAAACATCCATTGTTTGCACCCATGTTTACTTGCAAGCAGTATTCTTCATTCATGTCTTTTCTGGTGCATATCTGCCACCTATCAGTAAATGCAATAGTCTGAAACCACTGGCAGGGATGTATATGTACATTCACATTATGTTCCACTGGTGGCCAAAACTCCACATGGTACCTTTTAAGTCTATTTTAACATACAGAGATCAGCCTGGAATTGTTTTCTATGCATCAATCCATTTTCTATATTTGCTTATCCTTGCAGGGTCACGGGGGCTGGAGCCTATCCCAGCTGACATTGTGCAAGAGACGGGGTTCACCCTGAACAGATCACCAGTTCATCACAGGGGCAACCATTCACACTAACATTCACACCTAAGGGCAATTAAGCGTCACCGGGTCATCTTTTATTGCATGTTTTTGGACTGTGGGAGGAAACAGGATCACCTGTAGGGAACCCACACAGACATGGGGTAGAACAACAGAAAACTCCACACAGAAAGACCCCAGATCTGGATTCGAGCCCAGATCCTTCTTGCTGTGAGGTGACAGTGCCAACTACTTCACTACTCTGCCACCATGTGAAAGTTTCTTTTTTATCATTTATAATTTTGAGCTGTATAATGCAAGGCCCTCTAAATTATCAAAAATCTCGAAGGCATGAGGTCACTGTCCTCGTTGGTGGCTAAGATGTGTGTCATTAAATTAATCATTCTTGCAAATGACTAATGCCTCTGAATCGTGCATGAGCATGACATGCAGACAGCTGGTTTAGACGACTGGTATCTTAAATTCTAATACAAGCGCCTCCTTTGAACATTTGACTGAATGTTTTTAATGGCACCAGAAGTACGAGGGCTCTGAAAAAAACTTAACTAACTACATTATCTGCACCATATTACATGAAATTACAGTAAGTCATCTTTAATTATAGAATACTGGATTAAAATATGAATACATGGCAATCATTTATGTCTCGAGTGTTTGTTTGTTTTTAATGAAAGGGTGAATTTCAGCTCTTTGTGTTCTGTTCCGTTAAATAAAGCTGTTGCTGATGTGACGCATTCAGACCAAGTTATCTACAAGACATGTAGTCTTAAAACACATGTACACTGTGCACATATACTGTACACACACCCACCTCAGCACTAGCCTCATCCACAATACACACACACACACACACACACCCACACACACACACACCCACGCACACACACACACACACACCCACACACACACACACCCACGCACACACACACCCACGCACACACACACCCACGCACAGTAAAGAACACTTATATAGCCTATCAGTACTAGAGAAAAACACCACCTCTAACAAATGCCATGCTTTGCCATGCCATACCGCGCCATGATTCATCACTTGGAGTCAGCCGCGTAGGCAGGCGGGCAGAGTGCCGTGTTTGCAGCTGCCATCCGGGAGATTGATGGCAGGGGCAGGACGGAGACAATCAGCTGTGTTGCTACATTTTTCTTCTTCCTTTCTCCGCAGCTTCCCTCATCCCTCTTTCTACCAGAGCCGGAGCAAACCATCAATTCCCTCCCTTCCCTTTTTTTCCCCTCACCACCACTCTCCCCTTCCTCTTTCTCTCTGTCTTTCATCCATCGTGGTATTCAGCAGCAAAGTTCATCACAGTCCTCCGAGTGGCAGGGGAAGAAAACAGCTATCCCGGCTTTGAACGAGAACTTCCCCCGAAAATGCACATTCATCTCCTCATTCATGCTACAACTAACGCAATACTTGGATTCTCTTGCTCTGAAATCCGAGTCAGAGTCAGAGTAGGCTGCAGCCCGTGGAGCCAGAGAGAAAAAGAAGGGAGAGAGCAAGATAACAATGACCTTTTTCCACCCGTTGCAATTAACAGCCACCCTCCTGTAACCAACTGGCCTTAGCCTCCCTGATTAACCTCGAATACATGTGGTGTGCATGCAGTACGCACATACATCCTGAAAGGGTGAGGGAGTTAGATGACTCACAAAATCTAGTGTGTTTCCCAGTGAAACCAAGCCTGTAATTTGGTCTCAGCTGTTAAGGAAAAGCTCATAAGGAAACAAATGCGATGCTTTCTCTCAAAGCACAGCAGCAACACGAGCCGGGATGGAGTCAAAGATGGCTGATCTTGACAGACCCCTCGTGGAAGTGTAAGAGCTATGGATGCAGTTACCCTTACAGGAGGGCAAATGGTGATATTTAAAGCTGGACTAATTAATATTTGAATAATGACAACAGGTCAAATGATTAATGTAAAAGGTGTCGCTCATAATGGCAAACCCACAGAGGCGCCCACAACTTCTCTTTTAGTTCATTGTTTGGGGTTTTTGATGCACAAACTCTGTTGCTATCAACCTCATTTCCAGCTGCAGTTTCAGCACTGTATTTATTTATTTTAATTTATTTATTTATCCTTTATTTATCCAGGAAGGTCCCATTGAGATACAAGATCTCTTCTTCCAGGGAGTCCTGGTCAAAATGGCAGCTACCCCTGGTTGGCCATAAAAATCAGTTCATGGAGCCTTGAAGTTAAATTTCTTTGACCAATTTGACCAATCTCACCTGGTAGAGCATGCACACTATGTACTAAGTCCTTATCACGCTGGCCAGGGTTGGACTCCAGCCCAGGCTCTTTGCTGTGTCACTATTTAACCTTCGCAGAGCACATTAAGGGTAAATGTTAAAACATAACAGTCAAGAAGAGTTATTAAGTCATCAAAAAGTCTGCTAACATTGGGCACCGTGAGCTGGTCCTACCAGTCAAAGTGAGGCTGCAGCAAAAGAACTGTAATGATAAGAGCCAGGCTGTGTTTAGTGCTTAAGAATCAAACGTTAGTACTTGTAAAGAAAATACATGCATTTTTCTCTTAAAATATTAGAATGTTCTGCTATAAATCATTTTTACTGGTTTAAGATTTTCTTGCTTTGCTTTACTCTGTTTTCTGTCATTAAAAATGGAATAACTTTGGGATCATTTGGATCATTAATTTGATCACCTTGGATTTGAGTTTTTTGGAAATGTATTAATGAAATAATTAATGACTTAATCTGAGAAGTAATCATGACATCTGTAATGAAAAAACTGAAGAGTACAAAGGGACACTCCTATCCTCTGTAGGATGTGATGAGTCTTTTGGTTTATTTATTAATGACGTGTAATTATCATACAGTGAGTGGGTCTGGTCTTGTGGTTTTGTTTAGTGATGCTGCAATTTCATGACTTGATGAGGATCAGGTGGTGAGGAAGACGTTGTAATGCAAAACGGTACGGCATGCTATGATTTCAGAGCTTTGACATGGAAAGCAGCATCTGTCAGACCAACCACATGCACACACACACACACACACACACACACACCTCCATGAGCTTCCACCTCACAGGAAATCCATACATTAATGTCAGCCAGAGACCTTGACAGCAGCTAGAATCATTCTGCAACAGTGTCCCTGACTAGTACTTGGCTCTCACTCGTTTCCCTTCCATCTAAAGGCTTGCTTGCTTCACAGAACATCACATTCTCCTCCATTGTCTCCTTTAATGCTAAAAGACACACACACACACGGATATCTGAAAAGTGTCTACCAAACGTGTATGAAATGGAAAAATAATGCATATAAAGTATACATAAGTACAGCTGTTACACTATCAAACACATTAATTTTGCATTTTATTTCATCCACATTTAATGCAAACTTGTTTCTATCAAGTGGAAATTTCTTGAGACCCCAGATGCATGGAAAATGTGCAAAACAAAGGCATGCAATATAATATAATATAACAAAATCAGATCAATTCATATCCAAGAGGAAATGTAAAGACTTGCTGCATAAAGGTGAGGTTAATTCCAAGTGGGACTTCTATTATTTTCAGAAATAAAGATCTATGAGAACCTGCTTAAGAGAGAAAATACTACCAAGGGTTTAAGTGGCTCCCTGCTCTGACACGACAATCTCTGTCTGCTGATTAATTAATAGAGTACGCTGCTGCTTCTGCTTCTGCTTCTGCTTCTGCTGCTGCTGCATGTTGGGTGAGTCCAGAGACGAGATGATGTGTGAGGGAAAAGAGAGCACTAGTATGGATCAGAAAGAATATATGATAAACATGAGCAGTGCATTGTGGGAGAAAAACATGTGTGCTCATGATGTGTGCACGTGTGTGGCATCATCTGTGCACAATGGATATACCTCTGCTCACGAAAGTGTGCTTTGGCATCAAGTGTGCCCCTTTGTAAAGGTATTAGAACTTTACTTTAATGGAAGTCGTTGTCCTTGGCAAAGGACACAACCACTTAGTCAGTGAAGGCTCACTCACACACACACACACACACACACATACACACACACACACACACACACACACACACACACACACACACACACACACACACACACACACACACACACACACACACACGCATACACTAAACCCTCCTACCCTCCCCCCTCTGCTGCCCTGTGATGCTCATTTTCTCACACAGAGAAAGGAGAGAGAGTGTGTGCATGTTTATGTATGTGAGTGTACTGTATATATGTGCGCTAGGGCAATCAAAAGGCAGTGAGGGGGTGGGGGGTGGAAGTAGTAAGGGGCTTAGGAAATGTACAAGAGCAACTCTACTGAAGTCAAAGAGGAAGAAGGAAGTGAAAGAGACTGGAGTAAATCTGAATGTCACATAACAGAATACATGGTGCTGATACATCAGTACCGGCTCCAAAATTATACTGCAATTTGAGGAATTTAAACGTGTTTCTACAAAACCCTTTCTTGCATTTCACAACTAAAGCACTCAAATGAAGCTCTACAGCGCAAGTTCAGTCAGGAAGATTAAAACCTTTGCACACTTGGGCTGTACTTATTTCTCATGCTGTTCTGTCATTCACACCTCTCACACATGCTCAATGTTATTTTCCTGCATCACAGTCCGAGGCCATCAATTGTTATCAGCTGCTCTCATCATATCATGTTGCTGCTGTCTTTTTAAATATGGCTCACACCCTTCACCTCCCCATCACCGCCCAGTCTTCAAAGATTCACCAAATGCATCATTCATCAGCTTCACAGGGTCATCAGCCACCACCACCACCAGTGTCTTGACTCCAAGGGGGGATGTATATCTTGCTGCTGCTCAGGACAGATACCCTTTGATCTCAGTCTCCCTGAAGATACTGATTATCACATATCATTTTATGCAATAAACATTCATATTTACTTCAACCACTAGTCTCTCTTGAAATGTTAAATATTGTATAAAAACAAGTAACTGCACAAGAGCTTTGAAAATTAAAAAGTCTAAACTTGGCAAAACTTTGGCTACACTCACATTACAAGCCTCATTGTTCAATTCTGATCTATTTATCTTGCATATGTTCTCCTAAACAGCAGGTATGCACACATTGATGCATTTTTGCACTAGTCATAACGTCACCAACAACACAAATGTCGTATTTGTGAGACAACTCATGGCATCAGCAAATGTATGCATGACACTTTGCTCTGGAGGGATCTGCTTGTGAAAATCTGACGATCTCCATTGTTGTTGCCATCTCTCCTCTCTGGTTGGTTCGTCCTGCTGCACTGCCAGTGCTGGCTGATGGCGACAGCACTCAGCTCATGCATATATGCAAAAAGTCACATAAATTCCAATCTGATGTCCACTAATCAGATATGCATCTGATCTAGGGACCACATATGAAAACAAATCATATCTGATGTGACAGGACTGGATTTTTTGTGTCCACACAGATGTGAAAACATGTGAACATAGCCTTTGATCTGTCACAGTGTGTCTGTTCCTCCCCTTTTACCACATTTCCACTTCCTCAGCTTGCCATTCTCCACCAGTCCACCTAATAACTTCCGACTTTCCCTTCTTTCCTCTTCACCTGCCACACCTAATTACACACCTGTTCTCACCTCTCTCATCTGCTCTGCAGTTGTCTGGCCAACTCCGCCAACTTCCACCTGTTTCCAGTTTCCCTCATCAGCCCTGCAGATACTTACTATTCTCACTCACTTCTTGCTAGATTGTTATGCTGCCATGTGTTTTATGTTTGACTCTCTGTCAAGACACAAAGCAAATCCCTTGTTCTGTTTGTTCTGTGGGTGCACCTGATTATGTAATAAAGAAATAAACACAATTTTTAGATTCCTTTCATTATTTCTATACATTTACTTACTACTAACAATGTGAAATCATGACTGATTGACTGACCACTCAAAACACAAAGTTTAAGTCTTCGTAAGGAAGAAATTGTGAGTGACTGTCACCTCTGCAACACAGCAGACAGTTTTCATTTCACTTATTCTCCAACCATGTGTTCGCTTCTCAGCCACTTCGCTACAGTGCATTTAGCATGACACAAACCAAAGAGGTTAGGTGACTATTGAATCTGCAGAATGCGCGGACAGATCAGATGGGAGTTAAACCAAAATCGGAACTGCTTGCAGTCATGATAGTTACACACACACATGCGTACATACAGAGCAGTTAATGAAGGTATGCATGCACCAGCAATCACCACGCTACTACTATCATATGCCAGCAGAGTGAAAGAAAAAAGAAACAGAGGAATGACAACAGAGAGAGATTTTTACTGTAGCCAACTGACCTCGGGGGTTGGAGACAGGCACACAACTATACAGCAGATTACAGCGAAGCAGGCTTAAGATGTTTGCATGCTGGGTTCTGCTTTCAGTTTAGAGGAACAAGCAGAAGGGCTGCGCTCTACAGACAATTATTATACACAGACACGCGCACAGCAAAAGACTCTTCAGGGCATTTAACCCAAATGTTGCACTTTATATGCCTCTGCATGCTTCATACATATAGAGCTACAGTGCAGAGCAGGGCAATCGTTAGCTGAAGATACACCACTCAGAGAAGAAGGCTTCCAGCTTGTTCTTTGTCTTTCATAGTGTGCTTCACATGCAACACCTCTATCTTTTACCATCTGGCATGAAATGAAACAGGCACAGGTAGGTGTTGAGAAAAGGTCTTTGACTGTAACATCAAAACATACTCAAGAAATGGAGCAGAATAAAAGAAATTTTTTTAACATGGTGTGTGTGTGCTCTTCCTAATCTTGAGCTCATGTTTGCTTATTTCGAACCTTGAATATTTTATAGTATCTACAGTGTAGATAGCGGTACATGTCAGAGGTGTGAGATGTGGGAAGCATGCAGAAAAAAAAATGTTTTTGAGAAGTGTTACATAAGATATTTTTGTCCCGCGGTGGGAAAATGACATGGAGAATGTGGAGATCGATCCCTCTGAACTATCGATCATCCTCGTATTGATTTGCTCTAGGAACCATAAATTAATTGACTCCATCCAATGTGTACTGTTCATCATGGTTACAGGCTTTCATTACTAAGGACAGCAGCCCACACACTTATTACCAAGGTCTTCCTACAGGAAACACAATGTGCTTGTATGCTTTCTTGGTCCTTGAATAGATGTGAAACTGTTTCAATGAGACAGAAAAATCTATAAGTCTGAAGTCAGTGAGCTGTTCAACGAGGTTTTCAATGCAACGGCCTCAATTTTTGAATAAGAAGAATGTGTGTTTTTCTTTTTTTTTTACATGAACATGGATGTTAAAGTTGAATCTTTTCCATCTCCTGCAGATGTACCTTTTACTTCAAATACTGATTCTCATAGACTGCAAAATATGTATCTGTGCATAAATAAGCTAGCCCTCTTCTTCCTCGTTTCCCCAATTTCTTGACCTCATTGACACCAACAGTCAATCAGTTGGAATAGCATGAAACTGGGGAATTTGCCTAGCTTGCATGTACAGTAGTACATGTTTGCATTCCTGCCTTCTCCAGTCCACTGGATCGTTGAGTCATGTGACCCATATGTTCATGCACAAGCATGTCCTTATGTCCATGCTAATATTGCAGGACATGAAAATTAAATGGGGACCTGCTCATCAAAAGATCGCTCCATATAGCTCTTAACGCTCAAAGATTCCACGGGGCACCTTTAAACATTGATGCAGTTAAAGATACTGCACTGGCAAGCTAATGTCTGCTAGCAACACCCTAATCTTCACAACAAAAAAACAACTACTTAAAAGACTACAATTTTGTAAACACAAAGCAGCTGGTCCTCCATCTCTCATCTGCTATGAATCATACAATGATGCACACAGAACACAAACAGATACTCTGTGATTCCTCTTAGTCGTCTTCTTGGCCCATTCTCTGATGCTAGCTGCATTTCAGCAACATGTTTATTGGAAATCTATGCACAGTGTCTGGGACCCTGCTGCAAACACAAAGCTTATCTCAGAGATGAAATTATTCTTTGTATCCTCTGAGTCAATTTTATGACTGATTCCAGACAGCAGCAGGACTCTTTGTTCTGAGAGATGTTACAGTGTTGACGTTAGTGTGTTCCATTTTTTAAAAAGCAGAGGAACAATGTCGAAGCAGTAGAATCCAAATTGCAAAAAGTTCCTGAAATGTCAACAAGAAGACATGTTCTTTCAAAACACTATTGGGGCATTCTCAGAGTGTGAGTAGATATTTTTAGGTGCACCACAGGGAGTTTAGGCAGTCCAGTAAAGAGTGGCAACCAAGTGGGTAACCTGGTTTTTCTGAGACACAAAAAGAAATGTGTGGATCCCCAATGAGCATGAAGACTCCAGGGCCAAAATGGACTTGCTATCTCTTTCTCAAGCCATACTATCTCTAGTGTCTCACAGACACACTGCATCCTTACTAGTGTTTATTTTCCTCTATTTTTACTTTAACTCTGTCACACAGTTTTAGCTGCTCTGATCACAAACATAGATAGACCGTGGATTTTACTCTACATTATGCCTCCACAGTCGGCACATCGCCTTGAGTGGGCAGAGTGAGCGGTCACATTACTCTGCAGTTACATTCTTTCAGTCTCCTAAGCAACCAGGTGTCCTCTGACAACAAACACAACCACAGCGCTGTCATACCACCCTCCAGTTGACGCACAATGTTCAAGGATCCACATCAGAGAAAAAAAACACATTTCTCATCACCAGAATCCTGTGTACTGCTGTGAAAAGACTCCGTCATGTTTGGTGCAGTCAGTAGGGTTAGCTCTTGAACAATGGAAGCAGCCAGGATAGGGCAGTGGGAGGTGTGAGTTGCTTCTGAGAGCAGCAAAGCGGAGTTTGGAATAAGGTGAGGCTTTCTTCCCTGAAAGAATTTGGCTAAATGACTCAGAACAGAAAAGACAGCGTTCATGCAGGTGGGCTGGCCTTGGCCTTTTCAGAAGCAAGAGAAAAGAGAGAATCGGTGGTCATTGTCTTGGCCTGCAGATATTATACCACAGTTATGTAAGCGAATGAAATGCAATAAAGAAAGATATGCAGAGAAAATAAAGTACAAAGAGAAGACAAACCAAGTGAATTCCATCAACAATGTATATTTGTGCACAAATTCTTTTTTTTGTTGTTGTTGTTCAGACAGAAACAAGTTTATGGGTCGTTTACATGACAACCATTTCACCCAAAAACGGTAAACTTTTGTTAAGTTTTGGCCGTCCGTTTACACGAGAATGGTGTTTTTGGGAACTGAAAACGCCAACTTTTGAAAACGAGCTCCAGAGTGGAAACTTTCGAAAACGCCACCCTACCACTGTCGTGTTGTAAACGGGCACAGAGCAACTCCACTGAAGACGATGACGACACAGCCAGCCTTATTGGCGTACGCAGATAGCAGCAGGCAGCCTACTACGACCAGAACAACAACAAAAACACAATGTCGGACTGTCCGGTTTTGTTTGTGTTGCAGACTCTGTTGAGTTTATTAACGCTCCTCCAGTGTAGATTTGCTGAACCACCACTGTGATCTTATTCTGTGTTGTTGATTTTGCAAAGTTACACCACCATCTACGGTCTTTGCATACATACTACAGCGCCCTCAATTGTTTTTGCGGATCCCTGTGAGCGAGGGATCATTTTGAGAGCGATGTTACATCATTAACATTGGACTGTCTGACTGGGTGTGTTTTTGCCTTCTTTATCTTTATTGATGCTGATGTGCTCTCAGCGGTTAGTGCTATGTTTTGGCTGACAGAAATGATGATAAGACACGTTTAATCTTCATTTCCATCAACAACAACAAAATTAAGTTAACTCAAGACGCAGGATTAACACTAAATGGCAGTATCATTAAAGAGCAGATGACATAATGAAAGCAAAAAATGGAGGGAAAGGAAGGAGCTTGTTATCTCCTGAAGCTTTGATTTAGCTCAGAAATGTCCTCCAGGTTCAAGAGATCATTTGTGATTCATCGCTGTGCCAAAAACCTAATAAATTAAATTTGGCTTGTGCTGGATGGGCATTACCTCCATGCACCAGGGAGCTACATGTCTGTCACCAGCTACTCTTTTTTTAATGATTAAAATGAAAGGAGATTGACACTGTGTTCTAAAACAACACACTTTTATCCACCTTACTTGAAGAAATAAATCTCCTCTCTGTTTTCCTGCCACTGAGGCTAAGGACATATTTTGGATAATTGGATTTTGGTACTTGCTGTATTGAAAATGAGTAACACTTAATCACCAAGTTGAGATGAGATGGCATCTTTTGGAAATGGTCATTATCTCCCCATTCTCTACCACCATAATGATGACTGTTTGTAAAATTCAAATTTTGCAGACATCACACACTTAGGACTTATGACAAAACTATCTGACACAGTCTTACATTGCAATCTTCAGACTTATTGAAGAGCTGGGCCTAAATGGAAAAATCCCATACAGGCAGGAGCAAGGCGTAAAGAAGTGCATCATTCCCTCTTAGTTCTCTCTGTCTCCATCCTTCCTTTATCCCCTGTGATAAAAGCTGTCTATGAATATTCCATCACCCTGCAGGGCTTCTTCTTCCTCCTCATTTAGTCATTCACTCTGAAAGTCGCTTATATAAACCTCCATATTTATGTGTATGAACATAATTATAGCATATGAGTGTACATTCACAGAGAGAGCACACCAGGAAGGGAGCTGTTCCTAGGCAGGAAAACTGCTCAGTGTGTGTTTGTGTGTGTGTGTGTGTGTGTGTGTGTGTGTGTGTGTGTGTGCGCGTGTGTGTGTGTGTGCGCGTGTGTGTGTGTGTGTGTGTGTGTGTGTGTGTGTGTGTGTGTGTGTGTGTGTGTGTGTGTGTGTGTGCGCGTGCGTGCTTCCCACTGGTGATGATACTGCCGGGTGAGATAAATGACCTCATATTCTCATGTCTGAGTCTCAGGTGAAAACTGGAAACTACAACATCATCATGCTGTACAACATAGCAAGTTATTATTGCAACTGCGAACTGAAATATTTACTGTGAAAACTCATTTAAATTGTTGTCACCATTTCCGTAATGATAAAATCCAACTTTTAAAGTGGGGATAAATAAGTATTGCTGCAAAATATATCAACTATTAAACGGGTTCCTCATCTATAAAACAGACTTATAATTAATTTTAATCTTAAGTATGTCTTAAGCAGAAAACATAAGTGGTTATTTATAAAAAAAATACTTTCTTCTTCTCTTACTTGCTCTCTAAACAAAATCTAACTTGAGATACAGCAAGTGATTTTCCTGCTGATTATGTAAGAGTATTGAAGTTTGGGACACATACGCATCCAAGGCTGTGATGAAAATTGCATGACTTTTATTAACAATTTGCAGTAGTGACAAACTCCCAAGCTGTGTATCTGGCTTTGTCAAACCACTGGGGCCTTTGGACACGAGCTTAACAAGCAGGATGATGGTAGGCTTGTCATTACATGCTGTGTAGCCATACTAATTGTGCCAACCAAATGAAAGGTTCTTTTCTGATTGTGTCGCATTGATTTGGTCCTTCTTCAACTCTGTCTACTGTGATGTGTCACCAGTGGTATGCAAAGTAGCTTTTCCATCTGGATACAGATAAATGAAAAGGCCATATGAATAATTACCTCTGCCAAGGAGGTCATGTTTTGTTCTGTTTTGTTGGTTTGTCTGCTTGTCAGCACGGATTAACTACTGTTCCGGGTCAGGGAATAAAACGTTATTTTTTGATTGTGTTGCAGCAGCTGCATTTTTAGACTGTAGTCTGACCTCACACCCGACATACTAGCTGCAGGTAAGAGGACCACTTACCAAAGGCTGATGCCCAGAAAGGTCCCCAAAACATAAGAAGAAGAAGAAGTAGAAGAAGAAGAAGAAGAAAAGAAAATACAGGCACACACAAGGTCTTTGCAGATTAGCTACATACTTCACACACCACCATATTTTGGAATAATTCTAATACTTTTGGAACTATCCCCACTAATAATGTGAGGATCACAGTTATATCTGCAGGCAGTGTAGTTAATCCAAGGATTGGGCGGGCAAGGTCATAAAAATTAACAATGGGATTAATAACGGATGGGTTATGGGTGGGTGAAATATGGTGAGACGATGCGCCCATATGTACAAGGCTGCAGCAGCTTAACTTCTATGATTATTAAATCTCATGATACACCAATAGGATTGGTCAGGATCTAATGTTCGTTAATGTTGTGTGTTCCTCTATAAATCCAAAAACTCACACACACAGTCGAGGTAGTTCAGCCTAACTGTTTAAAAGTAAAGCAGCCGTCCTGATAAATGCTGAGGTAGATCAGAGCTGAAGGTTTAACTCTGTTTGTTCTGGAGAGTTTATTCCATCCTGTCAAGGCCACACAGCTTTCAGATTTGCAGCTAAAATGTTTGATGACATTTGCGATTGCATACCGTATTTGGCGGTGTACGCTCCGTCTGAGTAACCTTTTAGTTTGCAGTGTTTTTGGCAGTGATTGAAGACATAATTTGCCATCAAGTCTGGATTTATTGGGGTCAATGCTAGAGAGAGTCTGTCTCTCATCTGTCCTGATCATCATGTCATCATCAATGAACTCAAGAAATGAATATTGCTTATTATAATAACTGAAAAAGAGATTTATATTTACATGCTTGTCAGATGTTAATGGGCAATTTAGAGAAAGACAGTTTCAGGGATCTGCAGGGTTCCAAATGTGCCATCATAAATGATGAAATAGACTTACTAATGTGCTTTTTTTATTGTGCAATACTGAGGGAATGTATTGCAAATGGTCTCTTTTTGTATTAGAGTTAAAAAGATTTTTTTTTGTTAGACTATTTTGAATTGAATAAGGTCATATAATGAGTTACTTTGCTGGTGTCATGTAAGGATATGGTTCAATGCCATTATCCAGAACACTGAATAAGTCATTCCAACAACATCAGCTCCAGCTGTAATTCCCGTTTGCCTCTGGGAGTTAATTCATTCAGCAAGCAAACACACTTTCTCTCTTCACTGAAAGGTCCCACTGTTCTCAAGTTGATTGTGCCAGTAACCTTCTTTCTCACCCAAAACACACACACACACACACACACACACACATATGCACATGCATATCCTATTTCAACACATTGCAGGAGTTAACGACCATCTGTAGGGTCACCTGGCACAATGCATCCTCTAAAAACTGCAGAAATTCAACAGACATTGGGTGTGTGCATGTGTGTGTGTGTCTGATTATGAATCTTAAATGAAGACAAAGCTGAATCCAACCTATTGGAACATTCTACTGTAAAGTAGGTTGATGCAAGAAGAAAAAAGAAAAAAAAAGCTCCTATAATATCAAGTATATTGCATTGGATTTGGATAGTGTCCCTGGTAGAAATCAAAGAATTTTCAAAGCAAATCAGACTGAGAGCCCATATCCTCATGAAAATTAAATCAGTGACACACTCTAACATCACTTCAACAGTGCATTATGTTTCAGAAAAGCGGCATCAACAGCGCTCATCAGCACATAACAAAGTACATTATACAACAACTTCAAGTATGTGGGAGATTGTTGTGATCCAATTTTAAAGTGTGGAGGGAAAAACATTATTAATGAGGGCAGAAATACAGAAAAACAAGCCCAGGCCCATGAGATAGGCTGTGCAGCAGTACAATGGCTGTGTGATTGGTGATTAGCAGTTAGGCTTAAGCCATGATTCACTTCCTTAAATTACCTACCTCGGACAGGACCCTCTGGGAACTCACAAGAGGGGTGGGCTGAATTACTTCAAATAGAGTGGTGTTAATCAACTGAAGTGTAAAGACCAGGACGCTCATGCTCTGCAGATGAATGGGAAACAAAAAATATAGAGTTCTTAATATAACCGTCTGACCCGTATAGGCCAATGCAGAACCAATGATTGACAGACTTTAGCATGGAGCTAATTATCAGGTCTGTCTGAGCTTTAAAGCAATGATTTTAATCAGAGATCTGAATGCCAAAAGCATGAGAGAGCGGTCAGGTTCTTTAATCTTTTAGGCTCTTCTCAGTCTTCTTCGTTAGCTGTGAGACACCAGTGAGATTGAACCCAGCTGTACTTCAGCACCACGTAGCTGTTCACTCTTAATCCTCCACAGGCTTTCTTTGGGACAAGAGCAGGCCGCCAGGAAGCCTTAAAAAAAAACAACCTGCTTCAACATAATCTGACACATCTTTATCACAATATTCAATACATCTTGTTTGAATAGACAAAAATACTCATCAAAACCTTCCCACAGCCCTTTTATCATCCTCCCTTAGACTGTTAGCCTCTGGGGCAGGCCATGTCAGCCAAGGCCAACCATCTGGCTCCAGACTAAAATAACTGGACAAATATTTGATGGATTGTCATGAAATGCGATAGAAATTCATGGTTTCCAGAGGATGAATTCTAATGACTTTGTGATCCCCTGACTCGATGAAGCACAAGATCTTCACACATTAAGTAAAATATCTCCATATCTATGTCATAAATTAGCATAAAAATCTACGCAAACGCTCATGGTTTCCAGAGGATGTATCGACTTCAGTGAGCCTATGTGCTGCCACAAACAGGCTGATATTCATGGTTCAAAATAAAAAGGTTTCAACAAATTTAGGATGGTTTGTCATGAAATGAACCAGACGTTCTTCTGTGCCAATGGATTTTAGTGTTGACCAATACTTTGTTTTATGACCAAATACCAGCAAAACTAATGACATCATCATCCTCATCTGCACTTTTTGTTTAGTGCAAATTATGAAAATATTTGCCTGCTATTAGAGCTGGATTAAGATGGTGTACATAGCAAACATTATGCTAAAAAAAGCATTTTTGCTGAAATTTAGGTCAAAGCACAACTGTTCTTAAGCAAAGCCTCACAGAGACACTAGCATGCAGCTGTTGAGTCTTAGTTCTGTTAGAACTGAGATAAGTTAGTCTCGTAATTTTTTTATATAGGCTTTATATATACATTGTGGGGAAAATAAGACAATTATTCACATAGAACAATATCTACATGCTTGAAATTTATAAATATTCTTATTTATATTACTACAATGTAAGGTTAAGTCTTTTTGGTGCTATGAAATTAGCCAACTATAACATTCTATGGGCCTATAATATACAGATATAATATACTTTTATATTCAGAAATCAAAGACAAGTCCGTGTTTAATTTTTTGCAGGACATACTGACACATTTTCAGAACCAATCAAAGAACTGTTTGTCTTTTTCTTATAGGTTTTTGTTTTTGCAGTACTGAAAAGTGTGGACGTAGCCTATTATCTGTCTATCAGGCTTACTGCTTTTACGTGACATTCTTAAAGCATACTGGAGAGACCGTTTTTCGTCTCTAGTAACTCTCTCTGATGCAAACAAGCAGTGACAAAAGCAGGCCACAGAACAGACAGATGTAGGCTACTTTTGCTGACCGCTTTCCATGAGCTCTGAGCTGAAGTTGAAGGCTTACCCGCGGCCAGAGACTCGCTCAGTGGTGCTGATGTTGACAAAGCCTCGCGCCAGCGGCCACTGCCAAATTGTGCGCACAATAAATAAACACAGAGGAGGATTTTTTGAAACCTCACATCCCCGCGTTTAGCCCATTTCAAAACAAGGCTGATGCTGCGATGACTAAATATGGCTGTGAGACGTACAGTTTTGCCCTATATCTTCAGCACACATTGTATCCATCACATAAAATACATTACAAGGATTGTGCAAAGAGCGTAACTCACGCGCTCCCGTCGATCGATCCGTGGATGCCATCGTTCTGGGTAGGGGGAGGCGGGGGTAGAGCACCCCCCAATAAAGGACCCTGTTTCACCGTGTGTCAAGTGCCCGGTAAAAGCCTGCTGGCCTCTGCTCCAGTCCTCGTCTGAGCTCCCGTTGCACGGCCAAGCACGCCTCCCGTAGCCGCTACTGTGCAGGACTGAGCTTCACGTCGCGCACCGTGGAGCTCCACTAGAGTGGGATGATGATGTCGCGGGAATACGAGCGTCAGTCTGTCTTTCTAACGAGATAATGCACGATACGGCTTGAGTCACCCTGCGTTTACAAGGAGAGAGCTACGTATCTGTCAGAAAACTGCACAAAAAAAAAAAGATTAATCTGTCTAATCTTCTTTAGATATCTGTCTCCTCACAGAATTAAAGCCACAGCGGCTCAGTTTCCCCAAGTACAGAGGGAATAAAAGCAGTTCATAACCAGACTGAAGTGTAATTATAGCACAATCCAAATGAAAACAATTTCACAGCTTGCATTTAAAGCCACATGGCTCCACAAATTGCTACATCCTTCATTGAAATACTAACTTTTTTAAATAGTAGGCTATATTGTATCACAACATTGATAGCTTAGTCTACAAAGAATTGTTTTACTTTTTTCTTTGTTTTTCAATATTCAAATATTTTTTTTCCCACTTAAATGATGCATACATTCAATATAGAATTTGTACTGTTGGCCCAGTAAATATTTAATTTGACATCTTCCTACATATACTGTAAATGAATGCAATCTATGAAATATTTTCTAAACTATAGGTACAGTACATGGCCAAAGGATGTGCATTTTTAAATCCAATTGTTTAAGATCTGATTTCTATAGTTCGCTAATTTTTAAAACCTGGCTGGCGGGATTTGCTCTCTTTCAGCCACAAGAACATTAGACAGGGTCCAACACTGATGGTGGGTGATTTGGCTGGCGTCACTGTTGGAATCCCAGTTCATTCCAAAGGTTATTAATTGGATTGAGGTCAGGGGTCATTGAAGGGGAGTCAGGTTCTTCCATACCAAACTGGGAAAACTATTTTGTAATTGAGTTGGCTTTGGGCATGGGGCATTGCCGTGTTGAACAGCTGACTGTTGCCACTAATTTGTGAGCATAGTATTGTTGGTTTCTTTCTTAGACATGTTAGAGCAATACACAGGAAACACGGCTTCCAGATCTAGATTTGATTCAAAGAAATCTAAAGAGTCCTGACTCTGGATGTTTCACATTCTTGCATGCCACTCTTTACAGGAATGATATACTGTAGGCCATTAATTATGCCTTCAGGGCTCATAGCACAAAACCATCACCTTCACACTGGTGCATATTTCATCAAAGAAAAAACAGATTTGTGGGTGTTTCTTATATAACAAGACCTACAAATAAATAGGCATTTCTATGCTGTGATGGATGTACTTATTCATTCATTCTCTTCACTGCTGCTTATTCACTCTCTATCGCAAGGAATTGAAACCAGTCCAGGTACAGTGGGTAGAAGAAAATGGAAAATAGTATTTTTGGTATTGCCCTTGAGCCTGTGGGCAACAAATGATCTCCAGGATATCAAACAAAGAAGCAGCCTGTCAGCAAAGGACTGATAATTATTCAAGGAGTGAAATTAACTGGTATGTCTTTAATTAAATGAAAAATAATTTAAACAATATCACAAATAAGCTCAAGTTTCAGGTCTACAATTCAAAGGTTATGAGGCTACAATGTTGTTTCCTATAGAAGTTTCATCTGCTGGTATAGGAAAAGTAACTAAACGCATACTAATACAATGATGCTAATATCAATATACCATTGTGTTGAAATTCTGATTGGAGATCCATTTCTTTTAGCTTTGGCTTTTTCAATAGTATCAAATACAGATATCAGATTGCTCAAGTACAGTGATATTGAAAAAAGTATTGATACTTCTACCTGATACGACTAACAACCTAAGTATACAGTGGTGGAAGAAGTACTTAGATATTTTACTTCAATAGCAATACCACAGTGCTCTGTTACAAGTAAAAGTCCTGCATTCAAAATTTTGTTTAAGGAAAAGTTTAAAAGTATGAGCATCAAAATATACTCAAAGGGCCAAAAGTAAAAATACTCATCACACAGAATAACTTTATATTATCAGATTATCACTACAGATTCAGTCATATGGTCATCACTTTAATGTTGCAGGTAAATGTGATGCTAAATCAAACTACTTCACATACTGCTAGTTTGTAACCTATGATATTACATTACATTTCATTTTGTTGTTATATTATTTATTGTATTGTATATTGTTAATCTGAAACTGCAAAGTAATGAAAGTAATCAAATAAAAGGAGTGAAGCAAAAAGTACAACATTTTCCTGTGAGATGTAGTGGAGTAAGAGTATAATGGAAACACTCAAGTAAAATACAGATACCTCAAACTTGCACTTAAAGTACAGTACTTGAGTAAAGTACCAAGTTATTTTAAGATATCAGACAGGGTTCCTCGGTGATCATGTCATATGTAAAAAGTAGGCAACAGATCACAGTCGCTCCCCTTCAACCTGCAGTCAAGTGACTTCACAAGCAGAAACTGGTGATTTGACAGCAGCACAGAGCCTTGCTCTACAAGAGGTGGAATCTATTAGCAGCAATCAAATCACTTTTTGTGTTGATTTGTGTTGATTTCTGACAAGAGAAACCGACATTTTCCAGAAATGAGTCTTGGGTTCTGTCACATTAAAACAGAGAATGTGATGAGACAGAACAGATGTTTAGAAGCAAATATTACCCGGATAGATGCTGATCAGATGATGCAAAATTTTGTTCTTTGCCAACCAACAGAGGATGGAGAAGAAGAGATTTGGACATTTTTCCTGTTGTTTTAGCATTTCTGTGTGGGGTGAAATCTTTATGATAGTGCCCTTAAACACTCCTGGAGCCGAACATGAGCAGGCAGTAAACGCATCATGAACTAAATCATGAACCAATCAACATTGAACCATATACTGAAGCAGACCATTGAAAGTTCTTTGCAGGTCTGTACATATTTCCACTTTGTCATGTAAATTTTTTTCATTTTGCATTCTCAGCAGCTCCTTTTAAACATGATTATAACGGCAATGTAAAAGCTCTATTCATATGCTTGATTGCTCTGCATGTGTGAAGCACAGCCATCATCAGTTTCATCACCTATAGAAACTAGACAAACTGCTAATGTTGTAGTGAGTGTTGTAGCGTTTGTATGTAAATGCAGTATCTCACTGAAGTGACCCCAGTTTTGCCTAATTGTCAATCAACAATCCCCCCCGGCCTGCAGCAAAAGGAAATTTCCACTTGAGTTGTTGTGGTCCAGTTTCACTCTCTTGAATCTCCAAACATTTCAGTTTCACAGGGTGGGCAGTGGGGAATAGGAACTGACTACTGGCTGGAATGTAGGCTGATGAGGAGCGGAAAAGTACTGGGGGTAGCAAACAACGACCCCTTGCGCCCCCACCCCAGGACTAGTTAACCACAATCCACAAGATGTGTCTCCAGGGGCAGTAAAAAACAAAACAAAGACAGGCTTAAATTTAAATTCTGTCATGGATTAATAACAAAAAGTATCTGCTCTTGACAACTGATAACCCATAACTAAAGTCAACATGCCAAGGAAAAATCCACCCAGTGGTTTCAGCAACATGTACTTGAAATATATTGTAAAGTATCAAAAGTGAAAGTACTCATTTTGTACATAAACTATCCTTAGGCATGGTATTAAGACCTAGTCTGACAAGACTTTACTCCTGAAACCAATTCTGATACCTAAACTCAGGGTATCAATTGTTCCTGAGTACTGTACTCATTGGAATCATTTAAAAGTAAAATGAGTATTTGAATTTCCATAGTGCAAAAATTTGGATCAGTTTGTATGTAACTAAGAAACTGCATTTACATTACAATTCTGTCTGGACTGGTTACCAGACCAGCATCATAGCACCATATCATGCACTTGAGCACTCATCTAAAAAAAGAAATTTCACAATGTACCACATGAGTTCTAGGAAAGATTATGTTGGCATGCTTATATGTGTTTGTGTGGATTCTCAGTCATACAGGTTCCTGGTAATCCTTGAAGGTTGATTCAGAAGCAACTGGACTTCATTTCTTGGCTTGAAGATGTTTCACCTCTCATCCGAGAGGCTTCATCAGTTCTATACTGGTGGTACGGGGTCAGGATATTTATCCTCGGTGAGATGTAAACTACCTTGAGAGTTATTAAGTAACCTGTTCCCTTTCCTTTTCATCCTGGCCCATCCCAGTCTTATTGTGGGTCGTATGCATATTGAGCCAAGATGTGGGCTGTTAGCATAATGACTCACATTCCACATTCTGGCATGGAAGAGAAGTCAGGACTGCATTGTATGTAGGTGACAAGTGAGGGCATAAACCCCCACCCCTGTTCTTATATATTTAGAAAGATCATATGTGGAGATGCAGCCATTACAAATCCTACTTTTCAAATTTAGAAATTTCAAAACGATCTGGCCCAAATTAACTTTGAAAAACTGTAGATTCATTTTATACTGCAATCAATTACCAGTGAACACAAGTAATAAATCTAGATTCCCAGCAGGAAAGATATAAGATATAAATTGCCACCTCTCCTATCAAAGGGCAGCTTTTCTCACAAGTAGATTGATAAAAGGAGCTAAAATTATGGCAGCCTGTTTCGTATAAAGGTAAAAAGAAACAAGCTCCTATAATCCTGTTTCGTACAACCACCAAAAAGCCAAACAACGGACATATAAATAAACCATATGACTTATTTGTGTTGCTATTGTCTTGCAGGGATCAGCATATTATCTGATCAGAGGTGGCGAGCAAATTTCTGACATCACACTGCAGTATCGCAGTCAGGGATTTATTGCTTCCTAGACGCAACTAGTGTAAACTAATGTTTTGATAGAGATGCAGGATAGGATGGCTCAATCAGGACAATCCCAACCGTACTGACACAGCGACTATTTATGAAATGAGAAATTTGACCTGGACACCATGTTCCCTGACAAAGGCGTTTCTATTCAAAATAATGGGTGGCAGTCCTCCAGAGGATCATTCATAGAGGATGAACTTCAGACAATCAGGAGAGGAGGATGGAAAGAGGGCATCTGACAGTGTTTTTATCCAGATGAGATTGGAGGTGGATATAACTCCCTGTGTTTCTGAGGACAATGAATCCTGAATTAAAACCATTGCCCCTTTAGTAAAAAAAAAAAAAAAAAAAAAAGTAAAAAGAAGTAAAATATGAAAACTTACTCATTTGATGTCAAATAAATGTGGATGATTCAAAGAGTTAAATATTTCCCATTTAAAATGAGTGAAAGTTCCAAGAAAATAGAATAAGTCAAAATGCAAATACTATGTAGGCCTAATACTAAATAATTACTAGGTGTAAGTGCAAGTGGGCTACTGTAGTTACTATCCACCACTGGTAAGGGTTAGTAACAACGACATATGTGGCCTATGGGGACCTCTTATATCATATATGTCCATGTAAGGCTGAAACAAGTGTGGACTGTAGGACCTATACACGTAGGACCGTGCCCACTGTTGACATGAACGAGACACACGAGGTTTTCTGTGAATGACGCACATCAAGTGCGCTCTGGGCTTGGTTTAACTCTCAATATCGAGGGGAACAAATCAGCTGTGTTTTCAGCTTTTGAGGGGAATTCGATGTCGTGTCAATTACAAATGTTGTATAGGGGGGGGGAAATCAGTTCTACCAAGTTAATGAACTGAGTAGCTCCATGCGTGGAGATGGATGATTACGCGCATGGAGCTGCCCGGTTTGGTGAGTCTTGTCACCATGCAGCGATAAATGACGTATTATAAAATAAATATAAACTATAACCAGTGAATTTTTTTCGTCTCTCCCCTCAGGCAAAATAAAAAGTCCCTCCCCAGTGGTCAGTGCTCCCCTTGTTTTGCACCAACACTGTTCAGGTCGCTCACGTTACGTCATCAATGCGGGGGAAGCCCTCGAAGGCTGATCAGAAGCAACTGGACTTCTACCCTAAAATAGAAGTCCAGCTGCTTTTGATTTAACCTTCGAGGATTACCATGACCTGGATGAATGAGAATCTTCATATGTATAATGGATCGGAAAGTTACTATCTAAAAGATATTCCAGACTAGGAGCACCCTAATTTATTAGACCCTCCCCTAGTGACTCCTATTGGCCAGTCTGAGACACAAATAAGAAATGCCGTTCTTCTATTGGCTAGAGCTCAATACTCTTCCGCGGTCACCTCCCCTGTTTTCACTAGACAGCGTGACAACAAGTTCGGTCAGTCGGAGGACATCGTTAGACGTCGTGGTTCAACACAGAAGCCAAGACCGCCCATAGCAATAATGAAGTTCGTACGTTTTATAATGAAAAATGCCGCCTTGGCCAGTCTGCCGAAACATATTGAACATTTTTCTAAATTTTCTCCTTCACCACTTTCCATGAAGCAATTTCTCGACTTCGGTGAGTATTGATCCTCGTTCAAATTTTCAGTGTAACAAGAGAGCTAGTTATCTGGAAATGGACTGTTCGACCTCTATAAACGTGATCTGAAATGTAAGTTGATGTTCAATGCATATTTGTAATATCCTTAGAGACTGTTGGTTTGTGGCTAGTGGGTTTGCCTGTAGTCGCATGGTGGTCATTGTGCAGAATGTTGCATCAGATCTATTCCAAGCTCAGGCTGCACTATTTGGGCCCTATCAACGAGACGGAATTGCATTGATTCCTCCTACTAATAATTAGCTTACTCTTAAAATACAGTCAAATTCATTCAGCACCTTGCAAATCTGCTGTCAGGCAAACTGTACAGAGGAACTTCGTGCGACCTTCACTGACACAGTTTTTAGACTGCTTGCGGTTTGCCTGTAATTACATTTTGCAAAACAAGGTGCGTATAAACAATGCAAATATCCTGATTATAATAATAATTGCTATTAGGCTTACTCCACAGCTCCAAGGCAAGGTCATATTCTGGTTCCAGCTAATGGTTGTTTTGATCATTTATTGATCTCATTATTTATATTTATTAATGGTTATAATATTTCTAAGTTATAGCTTGTTTCACCCACCAATCAGTCCAAATACCCAGAGTGCTCTAATAATTCTAAGTCTACTGATCCAATAGGGCTGCAATTAATGAATTAATTTTCATTAATTAATTTGAGTTTTCACAAACAACCACAAGCTATGATCCACTCTGAACCCCAAACGTATTAAATTTACCACCGTGTATTAAAAGTCAAAGGAAATCTTCACATTTTAGAAGCTGGAAAACTGTTATTGTTTGTCATGTGAGTTTAGAAAAATAATGGTGATTAATCTGCACTTTCTGCCAATCAAGTAACTTATAGTTTACTTAGGCTGTAATTATTATTTCTTTCCGTTTGTATGAAGGTTCCATCAACGCCTGTGAAAAGACATCCTTTGTCTTTCTGAGACAGGAGCTCCCTGTAAGGCTTTCAAACATCATGAAAGAAATTAACCTTTTGCCTGATAAACTTCTCACAACCCCGTCTGTGCAAATGGTGCAGAGCTGGTAAGTCAAACAAGAGCATGGATTCATGAATTTATTGCATATTAAGAATAAAAGTTGTCTCTCCAATTTGTTAACTGACAGTCTATGTTTTCACTGTCACAACGTCATACATACAAAAACACCCTTGGACAACACTGAACTCATCTAAACTTGTCCTAAGCAGTGGGGGAGGTTCTCTGCTATGAACTTTCCCCTAGTTTCTTGCCACATCACGTGACTGTGTTTTCTGAAGGGTCTGCTTCTCTTCCCTTTATCAGGAAAGCACCATGATCACAATATGCTGACACACATTGACAGCTTTTTAAAAAAAAATTTTAGCTCATATACTTTCACCAACTGTCTGTCTTGCATTTTACAACATATGTTTACGTGTGTGAGCATCTTTTATATCTGATTTTGGTCAGGTACATCCAGAGTTTAATGGAGATCCTGGAATTTCTAGACAAGAATCCTGATGATCACAAAATCCTGGGAGAGTAAGTTCGCAATTTTCCTGGAAAAAAGTCACATCTGATTACTTCAAGTCATGCTGGCTGTGGTCAATTTTCATGTGACATAACATGACATAACAGACATAACATAACACCCTGCACTCAGATGTTAGAATGTAGTTGTTTTAAGCTGTATGATTATTATATCTTGGCTCTAATAATTTTCTGCACATGCATTGCACAGAATTAATGACAATTTCTGTCCTTCCTCCCCAGATTTGTTGATGCCCTAGTTACCATCAGAAACAGGCACAATGATGTCGTGCCGACTATGGCCCAGGGTATCATAGAATACAAAGAGGTTTTTCCCCAGGACCCAGTAACCAACCAGAATATACAGTACTTTTTGGACCGCTTCTACATAAGCCGCATCTCTATACGAATGCTCATCAACCAGCATAGTGAGTAATATTCAGTGTTCAATGTCAAATTCAGTTTCAAAATTCACTGTGCTGACCTTGATGGTACATTTGTTATGCATAGTTTTAAAGATAAGAATCCATGTTGAAGGTTGTGACCTGCTTCATAACATGGGGGTTTCATGTCCTTCTATTTTCCACATTCCTGCAGTGTCAGTTTGCATTCCACACAGCCAGAGATACCAACTTTGGTTGTTTTAACCTTCAATTAAATCTATTGTCTGCCATTTATTTGCATGCATGATGAAAAGATTGATAGGTTTGAAGATCGCTGAGCTTGATTACACCATGACCCAGATTTGGTTAGGTTAAGTTTTGTTTTTATTCTTCTTCTTCTTCCATTGTATCTGAAATGAATAGTGTCATACCAGGCTGCTCACTGTCACTGGTGCTAAACTCCCCGAGGGAAAAATCAATATCATCAAAGATAGAGCCCTCAAACTTTTTACATTTAAATGAGTTTTCATTACATTCAAGCCCTTCCCAGACAAGTTCACATAATGCTGATTAACCCTATCACCGCCACACAAATCTCTCCATATTTTGCAGTATTGTAAAATTTTCAATATTTGGAGTTTGTGGTGACTTTGCCTTGTTGGAGCACTATAGCGATTAATTTTCATCAACCAGCAAATGTTAGTCAGCCAGAGCTGAAGGGAGGAGTAGGCTACAGTAAATAGGGGTATAAGGGTTCCTATGGTATCATAAACACTACAGTGTTTGCAGAATTATTCTCACTACCTGAAGGGGAAACATAAGTTCCACACTTCATGTGTTACTTGGTTTGTTGACGGCTCAGTAATTACAGGTGATACTGCTTTCTGTTCTTCTGAATTTCCTCTTATTTTGTTCTGTGCAGCTCTTATTTTTGACGGTACTGCCAATCCAGTCCACCCAAACACCATTGGGAGCATTGACCCTCACTGTCATGTCGGAGATGTAGTCCAGGGTAAATATTTAGTTTGAAATTAAATGGTATACATGAACTATGATAATTCAATTTCTGATGGGACAAATACTGTTTTTTAATAAGGTGTTAACAAAAATAATTCTGTTCTTTTTGTATTGTAATCATAATTTCTGGCCCCTGTCTTTTTGTTCAGATGCCTTCCAAAGTGCCAAGATGCTGTGTGACCAGTACTATCTCCGCTCACCTGATCTGATACTACAGGAGATAAGCAGTAAGTTTCCATTAATTCAGTCTTGCAGGTTAGATACAAAGCCAGTTTTATTCTCTGTAGTGTGTGCAAAAGATTTAGATTTTTAAAAAAAAAGAGTGTTAGTATGTAAAACGCTCAGCCAGATGGGCCTGATGGGCCTCTAATTATAGCACTGAAGCTGAAGTGTGGGCCAAGTGGGCCATTCTGACTGCATCAGACAATATTGACACAGACCTCCTTAAAAACCAAGGCAGAGCAGACTAATGATGGAAAATGTCCATGAGTGGCGAGGATAATGAGTTTCAGACGAAGTGCATGGAATTAAGAAACACTCTTTGTTCTCACCTCATACGCAGAGAAGAAGAACCTTCCAGTGAGCATCGTATACGTGCCCTCCCACCTTTATCACATACTGTTTGAGCTCTTTAAGGTACGACGCATAATGAATGATATTACAGTACAAAATAAAGTTTGAATTATTTTAAATGCTGGTTTAAACACGACTTTTATTATGTTACATTTTCCCTTTTGTAGAATGCTATGAGAGCCACCATTGAGACCCATGAGAACAAGAACAACCTCCCACCCATTCAAGTCATGGTGTCTCTAGGAGGCGAGGACATGTCAATCAAGGTGGGTTGAATGGATCGCTGCTTCTTGAAATGGTTATTTTCATAAATATGGATTTTTTAAAAACGGATTCTCCAAGTCCCTATAAGGTTTTACAATCTATGCAGCATAGTTTCTTTGGTGTGGCCTTTGTTTTAACATTTTCTGCATGGGTTTGTGTGAGAACATAATTATAATTAATATAATTATAGGTGGATTGTTCCTACGTAAGCGCTGTGTGAACCAGCACATGTTTAATGAAGCATATAATTACACAATTATTTCACTAAATTAATCTTTTACACTGCTGTTCTTGCAGATCGCTTTAGTATTAGATGAATGAATATTGCAGCCAAACTGCAAATACACTGTAACATGCCTTGCCTTTTAAAGCGAACAGTACCAACTTTTTTCTTTGTTGTTGCCACCCAAATCTTCCTCAAAACCGGTTATGTAATGATTTAACCCTCAATTAAGCACCGAAAATACTGGCCAGAACAGATGCCAACTAGATTGCTCTGATGAGATTAATTACATGAGTTTACCTATAATCTTGACTCCTATATGTTAACAGGACATGTTATTAAGTTGCTTGTTGTCACTCATACAAACACAGTCATCAGCGTTCTAAAATAATAATGTTTGTCTCATGCAATCAATCGAACTGCTAACAGAGACATTTAGGACTCAAAGCTGCACGGAGTAGCATGTTTGTATCAGTACTGGTTCAGCTTTCTGTTTGTACTGTTACAAGTGTTGCTAGTGGTGAATCTGACTCTGCAGCTCCCCTTAGCTTAGTCCCTTTTAGTGACTTTCAGCTCACTGTTTTGTTCAAATAAACCCACTGTACACAGTAAGGAACATCATGGATCATTAGCAGTTAGAACCAGACACTGTATTTCCCCCTAGTTCTTAGTGTAACCCAAAACAGAGCTAATAGGAGAGTTTATATTGGACAGTGGACACAAACACTTCAAAGAAGTAATAATGTTGCTCCATACATGTGTAATCAAGTTACAGTTGTGCCAACAAGTAAAAGTAAAAATCCTTCATGTTTACTCCTACTTTCAAACTATAGAATA
Source organism: Chaunax sp. Z400 (assembly GCA_037577475.1). Classification (NCBI taxonomy): domain Eukaryota; kingdom Metazoa; phylum Chordata; class Actinopteri; order Lophiiformes; family Chaunacidae; genus Chaunax; species Chaunax sp. Z400. Next base: position 6,698,436 of record CM075203.1, on the reverse strand, counting down.
AAAGCTATCAATATATTTATTTTGACGTAAAAATTCTTCTAAATTACCCTTAAATGGAAACAGACAATGTTGTAGTGTTGGATAAGGACGGATGTGAGTGTGCACATTCTAAAAAATGTGAGTGTCAAAAATAATTACCTGTATTATGTGTTTTCTCTTTAGTATCTCCTCTACCAATAGCACAGTCTGATAGATATAGGCTGTGGTCTGTCTTCCTGCAGCGATATTTCAAGCGCACAAACAGAATACCACTTACCATCTATTTTTACATTTGGATGCCACCCACGTCTCTGCTGACATCATCACCTTTTTATGGCTTAGCTGTATTCATCATTGTCCCTCCTTTCCCTACGCTGTCTCCTGTCCGTAGGTGAGTGACAAGGGTGGTGGTGTCCCCTTTCGGAGGATCGAGAACCTTTTCAGCTACATGTACTCCACCGCTCCTGCTCCACAGATAGGAGAACACTCAAGGCCTCCACTGGTAGGTAGAGATGCAGGCAGCAGAGAACTGCATTCATTAACTTGTTTTCACTCCTACATATATAGAAAAACAAATAAAGGATTTGTGCAGGCGTAAAGAAGCTGTTCATTGCACCACCATATGGCATATGGTGCTCATGTAGCATTTTATTTAGACTCTCTTTACTATTTAAAGATTGAAATCATCATTTTTTCGAAAAAGAGTGACCTGCAATACACAAAAACATACTTGACAAAAGACTTGTTTATTTCATTGGAGAGTGCTGCTGCTTGCAGTGTGACAGAGAACAAAGCCTCCTTAAACCCTTCATCCCCTCTGTCTCTGTCTCTGTGCAGGCTGGCTTTGGCTATGGTCTCCCCATCTCTCGTCTCTACGCCAAGTACTTCCAGGGGGACCTGCAGCTCTATTCTATGGAGGGCCATGGCACAGACGCCGTCATCTACTTGAAGGTGAGCCAGACATGGGGATCATGCATGAAACTGACAAGTGTCCAATTGTTTGACGTCTGACGCACAAAATAAAGAGCGTAAACTGCTTTATGACATGCTAAAAAAAACAACAACAACTCTGCAGACCTGTGGATTCAGTCCAGGTACGACAGGATGATCGTAATTACATCTTGTCCTCTTGTTCTGTCAGGCGCTGTCGACGGACTCCATCGAGAGGCTGCCGGTGTACAACAAAACCGCTCTGAAGAACTACAAAGTTTGCCAAGAGGCTGACGACTGGTGTATACCAAGTAAAGAGCCGCTAGATCTGAGCAACTTTAAGGTGGCCAAGTGAACATGCCCTCCAAGCCTGGTACTTTGAGTCTGCATACAACGACGCCTTCACAATTTCTGTCTTCATATTCTTGTAGTCATCTGTCCAGGCAGATGCAGGCAACTTTTTCTACTGAGAAGCTCTGCAGAACTGAACTGAACTGTCTCCCCATATTTCAGTCTGGTTTTAGCAGCAGTGTGTTCATGTTGTGTTCAGTCTTTCACAAGAGAGTATTTGTCGCAGTCACCTCTGAGACATCTCCAATGTTGCATCAACATGAAGTGCAAGTGGACATGTGCAGGTAGAGACAGAAGCGGCACCCAGCATGTTATGGGTGTGGTGTTGTAACTCAGAAAGTGTGAATATCAGTGGACTGACAGCTGATTTTTTGAGGAGGTGTTCAGCTAAACAGAAAGGATGTATTTTTGAACAAATGAATGAGGACCAGGGTCCAGTCTTCCATAGGAAAATATCACCCAAGCCTTACCATAGCAACGTCACCCAAAGGCTCATTTTATTGAAATACTTGAACTATTTAAGATAATGTTGCACCTTACTAATTTTTAGCCACTGTAATACTGATTTGAACAAAAGTGTAGTGGTTTTGTCCTTTGTGCATGCATATTTGTTCAACGTTCTGATATGACTGATAAGATACAGTGTTATCTTAACATCGGTTTCCTGGACCAGGCTGAATGTATGCCATTCATTCTTTACCTTAATTTGCATTAATCAGAGACAAAGAGTATTAAATGATAGAAACGACAGCGCTATAGGGCCCAAGTTCTGTTTGACGTAAGATGCTTGACAGCCACCGGAGTATTCGTCATGCTTGTTTGGAGGTTTGATGCTTTTAGCTGAGGAGGCTAGTGTTATTAAAGCTGAGAAGGCAGTGGATGCCATGTTTTGAGTTCAGTGAGGCAAGACCATTGTGCCATTTTAGGAAAAGATACCCTGGGTCCATGTGTGAGCATAGTTTTCTTTTGTATGAATTATAATTATACAGTATGTTATTTTTATAGCTACACACTCTTTGCAACTGAAATTATTGTATGTATTGTAAATACAATCCAAATAATAATAAAAAAGAACGACAGTACTAAGAAAGAATATTCTACATACTGCATGCAATTAAGAGTATATTGGGGTTTACTGGAGGGTCCCGGTAGTTTTGTCTTGTTTTTAAGTATGAAATGCAGCTGTTTGGGGAGAAGAAAATGACAAAAAAGGAGAAACAAGGCGTGGAGAGTGTTTACCTCATTATCACTGGATCTATTCCCAAGCAGGTTATGAGATCAAGTTGAGCAACTCTACTATGTCGCCATTTCAGGGTTTGGTACTACTGACATTTGTCATTAAAAGTTTCCACTCCATTGAAGATCCTCTGGCTGTGGGTGTAAATAGTTACGCCACTAGTGTGCTGGCAAACAACAAGGTGTTATTTTTAGCTTTGAGGCTATTAGGTCAGAGGTCATGACAAGTTAACGGACGAGTAACCGTCTGGTGGTTGTTTTGGGATCAGGGGAATAAATAAATATAATAAATAAATAATTCTGCCACTAAAATTACCAATGATTAAATATCATACTATATGATAAGGGAAAGTCTGCATATTATGTTTTGCACAAACTTCAGTAACTTGTACTGATAATACTTGAATATTTTAAAGTGAGATTTTGAATGCAGGACTTCTACTCTCATTTTGTTTAACCTTCACTTGATTAAGTTACAGAATACATCTTCCAACACTGAGCAATGACAATGTAATATAGGAATAATGAAATAATGCGTCAAAAGGTTCAGCTAAATTCTTGACCTAACTTTATAAAGGTCATTTTATCTGTTTAACTCATTCCCTCTTTAAACTTGCTTAACGTTTTGAATCTATTTTTCTTTTAGTAGTATTGGCAAAGCATGCAATATTCATGCTATTTATTTATGCTATAAATATTCATGCTATATTTAATTTGGCACATTTTGTCTGGGGGTGCACGTGTGTTTTCGTAGTTGAATGTGCAATCCTGCAGGTGGCAGATGTCAAGCGAGGCTCATTTTACAGTCAGTCTCATGTTTACACAGGCCAACAGCAGTTGATCTAAACATGACTGCTGATCCAGGGTGTTTACACTCAGGCCTCCCCAGCTACGTCAAGGAGTGGAAAGAATCCAGCAGTGCCATTTTCTCTATCTCTTACAAACAAAAGGCTGATCAATTCTCCATAGCAACAGGAACAACTGCTACAGTGCAGTGGTACATCATGTCCAGTATCTGCATGTTAGTGTGTGCTGTAATTCACGGCATACAATTTGTACAAATAAAAATAGAACGGATGAAAATTAAGACTCAAATCATTCAGATATAATAATACAACAGGATTATCCCAGGGGGAACCTTAAACCCCATGGGGGTTGTTCTACAAGAGGGAAGTGGAGAGATTGTTTAGGAGGTCAACAAACAAAATTATCAATACATTAAGTCAGATGTGATGCCTAAACACAGCTACCGTATATTGCATTGCATTTCAATCAAGCGAGACAAGTGAATGAAGTAAAGATAATTGTTTATTATAGTAGATGATGTGATAATTAAATCAGTCAGAATGTGTTGGGTGCTTAGATTCTTCAGGAAGATTGAGATAGAAGGGCGTCTTAGCAACAGCAAGATAAATCCCATGGAGTCCAGACACTGGCGGTGGTGGTGGCTGATGAAACTGTTGAATCTACAAAGACTTGGTGGTGATGAGGAGATGGAGGACCTGACCAGCTGCAGTATTCCTGGCAGAACGTTTCACGAGAGCTTCATTAAATTGTTAAATCGTTAGCTAAAATTTACAGATAAATAGTTGAAATAGTTAACAGCAAATAAGAGGTAATAGATAAATGGGTTGCTAAAAGTTAATAAATGGACATTCATGACTGAGGACAAACACCAGGCTCAATTCTCAGTCAAAGCCCGAAGTGACCTGTGGCCTGGTGCCCTTGTTACTAATACCGAGCATCTAGACTGCCAGCATCCAGTCACGTGTGCGTGAGAGAGGCCTGTCATCACAGCAGCTGCCAACAGAGAGTGGTAAGACAGTAAAGTAACTTTACAGTGAAGTACAACTCTAACAGCTTTGCCACTCTGCTGACTATACAGACTGAAATATTGCCAACGCCGAACTATTTTCATATTATCTACATTTGTAACCAGTCTGTGGAAAGTAACACCTAAACTGAGTGGGAGATATGCTGTTGTACTGACATTTGTAGTTTCCCAATTGTTTACATTTCACTTATTAATGAGTATATGAGGTCATCTTTGGACAGTGGTTGAGTTTCTCATCATGCTGTTATGTAAAGGTAAATCTGAAATCTTTATGAAATGTCATTTGTTAAAAAGGTCAGTCAGACGTTTAATATGATTTCTTATTTTTTCAATTATTTATTATTCTTTCAGCACTTACATGGCCTCTATACTGTGACCTGGTCTAGCCATCCCTGATCAAGGCACATATTACATTCATTATATACTATCTTGTACTATACCACATACTGTATATTGTACTTTTGGTGCTGTCTGTTTCCAATAGTGGGTTAAATTTAGCTAATACTGTTGTCCATGTGTGTCAAGTGATTCAAGAGCATGGGACTGAATCAACAATTGAAAATGTGTCACAACTGTAAAAACTGGGGCCAAAATGATTTTATTTACAAACAAGGTCACAAATCACAAGTACAAATATTAACACTTACATAAAGTTGGACAAAGCTGATACACACACACACACACATTATTGACAACAATTATGCAATTACAATTCATTTTAAGGTCTGTTTAATAATAATGTTTTGCATCATATTTCATACATGGCGACGCTTTTCAAGTTTTCTATAATGCATCTGGATTGCAATTCATTAACCCACCCCCAATTATTAGTCCACATCTGTTGTGTTATAAATTCAGTCCAAACAGCAGCAAACGTCATTTATTTAACTATGTATATTAAATCAATTCAATTTTTCCTTTAACAGAAATGTATTCCACATGCCTTTCATAATTTTCATTTTTCTTACTTATGTTCACTTAGTCTATCTTATATGATGTTGTTAATTAATCTAACCAGAATGTTTTTCACATAACAGTAAAAACACTAATTTTAACTAATGATGTTAAATTACATGCCCAGTAATTGTATATGACAGAAAAAAAATCTCCAGACATCTGTTCATCAACTGCATGTTGCTCAGAAAGATGCTGATATTAATTTCATTTGATTACTATTCAGTAACTATGTGAGAAACCATATAAATGTAATCTTTTACATAACTATTGCGCGACTGCTGTTTTCCCCAGATGGTCCTTATAGCTGTGGCTGTGTTTGTGACATATTCATCTTGTGCAGTTGGTGGCTCGAGGACCACGAATTCTGTGAGAACGAGTTCTGTTTAGGCTAGAAGGCAGAGAGATCATGAAAGTCATTCATTATGCAATAAAAGTTTTTCTTTTTCCAAATGCTGTGTAGCACAGACAGAACTGTGCCGAGCTTCTGTCACACTGAACTTATGAAGAGAATAGGAACATTATGTTAAAACCAATTATGCGTGACAAACTCAAGTTTTAACACAGTTCCTCTTTCTTTTTGCTCCAGACTGAGCTGAAACTTTGGGGCATGGAAATGAAACCTTTTCCTGAGCTATTAGCTGCTGTATTTAAGGTGTTACGTTACCGTACCTGTTACCTGATCAGTTGAATAACTGATTAGTCATTTGACAGATAATTACTCTGTAATTAATTATTAATTATTACAACTATTGTGATAATTGGTTAATTGTTTCGGGAAATTTGCAAGGAATCATACCACACATTGTTGGTTGCAGCCATACCTATGATATTAAATGCTAAATTAAATGATGTATGCTATGCAAATGACCATTTTTCTATTCAGGTTGCAGCCAAAAGTTAGGAAATTCCTAAATCAAGGTGACAAGAAGAGTTGACCCCCCAGTGCAACCCAACCCACTAATGAATTGTTCAAATAGCCACAAAAATATACTTTGCCATTTTATTTATTCCTTTGACTCAAATTCAAATTGAGACTCCACAGAAAACACTGAAGACACTGGAGATGACCTCAAATCAAAATCTCGCTCTGAGCCCCACTAATTTTCATACAGTCCTTAATGTGCAATGCTCCTGATAAATAAAAAAGATATAAATATAAAAGAAAAAAGCCTCATCTCACCATTTTAAACACTGCTGCCATCTATCTGTCTATCTATCCTTCTATCTAAATAGGTAGTTGCTTCTGTTTCACACAAGGTGGCGCACTAACACCAATGTAAACCCTGGTGGACAACAAGTGGCATACTGGTCTTGGTGTTCAGCTCCTTGTAAAGGGAATTTCAAACAGGAGCCCTCACCCAGGTTCAACATGGGCAGATCCTAGGCAATAATAAGTACCTGATACTTCAAATGATGACAGCTCAAAGTCAGTAAGATGATCTGAGAATGCTGCAGTCTCTGCAGAATGACTCTAAATATATTTATTCATCCATATCCCATTGAGCAAATAATGATGAGCCCTCATTTTTCCTTTTATGGTAACAGAGGGCATCAAAAAAAGTCAGGCCAGGACATTATGTATGTTTTACAACTTAGAGGTGGCCCCGTCATCGCTGAAAAATGTAACAGTAACAGTGGAGCTGTGGTCTCCAACTATTTGCGTCTCAGCTCACACACAGGCCCAGTTTGACCAACACCTCACCACAGGGCGAGGGCGGGGCTCAGGAGAGGCGGCTTCAATCCGATTGGTGGATGGTCGGCTTCGGCTACAGGATAGAAAATCCAGGAAAACGAACAGAGATGGCGCACGGTGTAACGGGATGAGGACACATTTCGGCGTACAGGAGAGAGGAAACTGAATGGGCATGAGGATATTTTGGATAATTTAATTGTGATAGAAAAACCAGGCTTGTAAGGGAAACTGAGTTAACCATAATTTACCTTCACTATCTACACTTTAAGGGCACCAATTAACATTTTTTCGACCTCATTTAAGACTTTTACGCACGAATGACAACGCGCATCGACCACACAGCTGTCCACTGAGAAGGAGGAGGAGGAGGAGAGGAGGTTGAAGAAGCCCACCAATGTCCACCCTCTGTGTCAAAAAAGGTTGTTAAGATATTTCTTTTCTCCACGCGCCTCCTGGAAGACGAGGAGTAGCATCATGGCAGAGCACGAGAGCCTGGAGTTCGGAAAAGCAGATTTTGTGCTTTTGGACAACGTGTCCATGGACGAATTCATGACTAACCTAAAACTCAGGTAAGCTAGCCCCTTTTATAAATCAGCTGAGTGGTTAATAAGCATTCATTTCCCGTGAGGAACAGAGAAGGCATGAGTATCTTTTCAGGTGTGGACAAACTGCTTATCATTTTACATGTCTAGCATCTTTTTTAGCCCCTCAACAGGTGCTACCTGTTGCTCATTAAGAGTCTAGTTCCTCCTTAATTGTTAGCGCAAAAATAAATGATTTTAAACGTCGCCATGCATCTCAACTTGGCGGCTAATATTTGTCAATTGTGTCACTGCACCTGTGTTTGACATGTGAAACCTGCGTGGGCAACTCTTGAACACAGCAACTATAACATTTGTGTTGCAAGTTATTGGCGTGAGCCATGCATTCATTTGATGCCTTATTTTCATCAAACCGGTAATTCCCTTTGAAAAAATGCTGTATGAGACTCCACCCAAACTACACACACCCTTACACACATACTCCATTACTGCCCCGGTGACTAGATACTCGTGCAGTTCCGGTTTTCTCCCAGCTGTGTTGTCAATGGCACCGAGTCAAGCATGATGTCAGACATGCGTTGTGAATGAAGAGAGAATTGTGCGTTAACACCCCGTCTGAACCGGGTGTGACTTGCTCACCTTTAGTGAGCTGTCCCTATCATGGTGCAGGAGATGTAAAAAGGACAGCAGTGCAGCTCTCTACAGTATGAAAACTTTATTTGATCAGACTTGATTAGAATCATAAGAGAAAGCTGTCTTAATAGTGGGCCTTTATTTGGGCAGGTGATAGAACAGTAGCTTATACAATAACACAAGAAAAAAAATGATAGGATATAATGAAACAATTGAAAAGAAGAATATGTCCCGGACTCATTTGTTACGTCTCTCTTATCCAGTAGCTAGAGCTCTATGAGGAAGTGGTTTGACTTTTGACAGGTTAAAAAAAACAAAAAACAGATTGAGTGGTAAAATAGATTTGCATGAGCTGTTGATTTGCAGAAACTCTTTATCTGTAGTTTGCGATAATTTAATGATCTAATGCCCTGAAATATTGTATTGATCACAAATCAGACTGGCTGTTTAATTTTGACATATTTATTTGGGCTGAATTTATGTCAAAAACCCTGGAGGAAAATGCAGGATTAACTTTTGAACCATTACTTTGAATTGTCTGTGTTACCTTTATGCTTGATCACAAATCTATGAAATAAGATACGACTTAATCCTCAGACAGGAAACTCATCATTGTCTCACTTGTCATAATTCTCAGTGCTTCCAGTACTACTGGTTTGTAAACTGAATTTCCATTCCAATCCTAGTACTGTGTTCGAGACGCCCTGCCAGTAATGACGGGTAGAATAAATATTTAGAGGATTTCGAGGATGCACTTTTCTCCCGTTGACTTTTCGGCTGCATGTTTTCCCTTCTATGGCCAAGTGGAGTGAGCTGCAGAGCTTGTTTAATCTCACAAGAAGTGATGTCAATCACATTTATTTGTTGGTGATTTCTTTTCTGCCGTTTATGAGAGACAAAGAGAACCTTGGTCCTGTGTCTCACTGTTGACACCTCAAAGTCTGACCAACAGTCTTTCTTCTGCTCCTCAATAGTTTTTTTTTTTTTACAAACGTCTCATACTTAATTCAGTTTCAAGCATGTCTGTCATGGTATATTTGCTTAATTCTTGCTTGGAAAATGTAGAACATTTTAAGGTCAAAGAGTTAAGTAATGCATTGTAATGTGTCACAATGGCAATAAAGGTTGTGTGTAATACATTCTAGTTATCAGAGATTACTTTGACCGACCTGAAAGTGCAGAAAACAATATTGGGACAGTAAAATGAAGAGAGTGAATAGAGAATTGATGGTCATAACAACAGCTAAGGACAGCTACTACATGAACTTTGTGTTGACATGACTTTTTTTGTTGTTGAAAGATTGAAAGATAAATTCGATGTGTGTGGTTTGTCGATGCTAATTGAGATATTTTGGTCGGAGATCAAAAAGATAAAAAACGTTCCCTGTCTTCAGATATTTGAGACTAAATGTGACCAAACAATTCATTGATTGCTTGCTAAAGTAAATCAGCAGACTTAACGAGTAGTGAAAATGATTATTAGTTACAGCCCTAAGCTTCAAAGTGTACAACTGTATGGATGTGGGTGTATGAGCAGGTGTACAAGTGTGCATGTTTTCTACTGGACTAGGCAGTTCCTCTGTTTTTGCAGCCATATACCTTTTGAATTAGCTAAGCTGTGTTGGTGAACAGTAGTCCTGGCAGCCAGTCAAGAGGACTTGAGATCAATCTGACATCAACAGGCTTTATTCTCTCATCGCTCCCCTATTTGTTTTTTTCCCTCTAGCCAGACAGCTCGTCCCAGAAATGGCATGTGCAGATTGTTTTTTTTTGTAGAGGGTGTGACCAGCCATGAGTGCTTCCTTTTCCCGTAGTCTGAGGGTGCATGTCTGAGTGGGAGCGGGCCGCTCGAAGGAGGGCATGAGGCATCTACTGATCTCCATTTGTCCTGACGACGTTATCCAAAACAAGGAGGTCTGGACCCCGTCTGCACATCTCTCCTGGGTGTATTTTTTTTCGCTGCATGTGGGAAGCGAGCCTCGCAGTTAAATGCCTGACTCAATGAAAAAGGCTTGCTACACACCGAGGCTTTTTTCTAAGGGCGTTTTGTATGGCTTCCATCAGTCTCACTCACTGAGAGGCACACAACTGTCTGCTCTTTCAGAACTTGTGAAAATCAGTTTTGTTTGAAGTGGGTCAAAAGCTGAACTTTGGTGTGCAGCCGGCCTACATTTAGTGACGCTCCCCCTCCACGAGTTTGGCTCGCAACCAACTGAATTTCACTACTGTGCATGGGGATTTCTACTCGTGTCATTAAACCCTTGCCATGTTGAGTAGGTAATCAAGTCTCCCAGTGGCTGCACGTGAACCATGATTTGGGAAAAGATTGCTTGCTTCCCCTCAGGGTGGCGGGACATGCTTGTTTAATTTGACATTTACTTTGTCTGACTTGAGAGGTTGAACTGTGTGACCTGTTCCCGAGAGCCTCCCAGTTTCTAGCCCTAAATAGAGCCCAGCAGATGCCCAATCTCTTTGTAGAGATGTCTGGTAGGATAAAAGCTAAAGCTAAATTCCAGGGAGGGGTCTTGGGAATTTCGCCTGAATTGACCAGACAGCCTATATAAGACTTCTCGGACTAAAACTGTACAGCCAACATGCGTTTGTGTAGGAGAATCAACTAATGTGTGATTAAAAGTGACTCATGACAGGAAAATACCATTACAGACCAAACAGAAATAGCATCAAATAATTTTTTTTTCATGCTGTGTTTGCCCATTCCTTCCCTAAATTGATATTTAATTGATGCCCTTGGGGATGCCACAATTCAAGCATCCTGAGGAGTTCCCCTGCAAATGATAGGGATTGAGTGTCTGGTGCAAGAGCTCCTCACCACGATGTATCCCAGGAGAACTTGGATGTAGATCCACCTTTACCTTCAGAAGGAAAAAAAAAAATACAGACAAAGTAATGGCTACAGGAAACCGTTTCAGACCGACAGCAGAGGCTCTCTGCATATCGTCAGTTTGATGACGCTGTAAGCCTTACAGTATGTGTGTGTGCCAGTAGCCAGGCAGTTTTACTGCAGCTGAATGTCTTTATAAGGCAGCATTGTTTTTGTCTGCCCCTTGGAATCCAGGGGGGAAAAAAACATTCCTTCATGTGTTTTACAAATAATTAGGCAAGGATTTTTTTTTAAATTCTTGTTTCTAATGGGTATCTGATATGTAAGTTTTACACAATGTACTGTGCACATTTGTATTTGTTTTTGTGCAGATGAATGAAAATTGGGGAATTGAGGAATTTAGTAGGGTCTGATCTTCACAGGACCGGATGTTTGTTTTTATTTTGCCTGAGTACACGACGGGTGGGGCTTATGTACCACAGCACACGGGCGGCTGTGTCTCAGCAGGCAGAGCGGTCGTCCAGTTAACGGAGAGGTCGGTGGTTCGGTCTGCAGGTCTGCATGGCATGGCAAAGTATCCTTGCGAACCCCAATTTGCTTGCTTTCCGCAATGGCTCCCCACTGTACCTCAGGGTCAAATGCAGAGAAAGAATCTCCACCTGTGGGATAAATAAAGTACTGTATCTCAAAACAGAATAAAAAAAAAAAAAAGAAAATACGTGCATCATCTGACGTCATTTTAGTACATAATTATTTGAATTGCCCAGATGTGTTAAGCACAACTATGTGGCACAAATATGTCCAACCAGATGAACTGAGCTCATTTAGCTTAGAACAGTGCACAAGAGAAAATCATTTTTACATTTTTATCTGAAGAACATCTTGTCTAAATAAGTCATATGTTAAAGATCTGAAAGCTCCCGTTTGTTTGACTGTATGAGTAATTTGACCTTTGAACCCATCAATCGGGAGTTGAAGAGAACTTTGAAACGGAGGTCTCCAATAGTAGGAACAGGCCAACGAGGCAGGAAGGCTGGCATTTCCCCCTGGCCTTTGCTCCTCACATTTCATTGTTTCCTGCAGCTCCTCTTCTTGGGTAAGTGGGGCCATCCAATGTGCAGACAGGAGCATATATTTGAGAGTCAAAGCTGTCCAGATTTTATTCTTGGGTAGCATTGACACACATGCTCCTAAGAGTTGCATAACTCAGTTTAAATTAGCCCTCAATATCTGTTGTGTCTCGGATTTGACCAAGAAATTACCCGGCAAATTATTTTCATCTGTTGTTTAAAGAACTACGGCTCTCCTGTTTTAACTGCTGTGTAGCTGAAGGTAGACTAGAAGAGGTGTGGTGGTGAAAGGGACAACCCTGCTCTCTGTCTTTCTCCTGTGGGATAAACAGAGGGATCAAAGTACCCATGTGGCTCAGGTATAGTCGGGCTTGCCAGCGAGTGAAACCGAAAGTCAAGGGTCAAACTTGGTACTTGTCCTGTGAGAATGGTTGAGTAAATAAGCCTCCAGACTTTCTTTTTTTTCTTTTTTTTTTGTGAAAGCATAGTTGATACTGGTGGTATTTTCTATGTCCCAGTATGTCTCTGGGTCATATGCTCTTCCAAAGCATAGAAACGTTTTATCCGAGGGCCTTTAGCTTTTTTTTAGGTCAGTAATAAAACCAAAGTCCATGTGCAGAACACATCATTTTTGACCGGCATGTTCATACCCTGTTGCAAAGATGAAAAAAATATGTGACACTGGGCAGCAAATGCCTTTAAGATGATCTAATCCCAACCATTTTATTCAAGTTTTTTCCCCTTAGTGGTGGTCAGAAAAAGGCTTGCTACACACACCGAAGCTCAGCTCTATACTCGGTTAACACAATCAGTGTATTTGAATTTGTTTTAAAAGCGCTGGAAGGGAATTTTTGTAAGGGGTTCCATCATGTCTTGTAGATATTGCAGATAGACCTACTGGAGATGAAGAACGTTACCGATACTTAAGACCACAGCTAAATTAATCAAGTGTTATGGCACAGCAGGCACGGATTAGTAAATACTTAAAAAGATATAGAAGTCCCTAGAATCACACCAGTTTCTATAGCTTTTGTAGAATGTATGTGTCATGTATTTCCTATTAAGACTAAAGGAACATACAAAACAATGTTGGCAAAATGGGAGGTGGAGCTGAAAAACCCTGCCTCACTTCTCCCATAGTATCTTGAAATAGACCATTTCTACTGTGACAAGCTTATGAATTGATAGCACAGTGTGTTCTTTCTTGATACAAGTCAGTCTCTCTCTCTCTCTCTCTCTCTCTCTCTCTCTCTCTCTCTCTCTCTCTCTCTCTCTCTCTCCCCCTGAAATCAAGCTAAACAAATATAAATCAGCCAGATGAACAAAACAAGGTGACATTTCCTTAAATAGAATTAAAGTGTCAGTGTTGAATGAATGTATTGGTCTACACAATCCAAAGATAATATATCGGATACCGTTTGATTTTCTCACGATTTGAGCAACACATGAATACAAACTGTCGTAGGTAAATATTAACATATCTCTGTATTAAAAATTATTTTGAAAAAAAATCACCCAGACAGGCTTGTCTCCTTCCACGGAGTATCAGTCTTTTCTGTGGCAGTAATAATACTTTGAAAATGCGAAAGGAAGGCAAAGAGTGTTAACTTCTGTATTTCGAAAAGCCAAGCCAAAATGACGTTAACCCATCCATAACTGAAATCCTGGCACCATGCCTGGATGAGTATACGAAGATAGTGTTCTCCACTTAACTTCCTGGTAATCAGCCAGTAGCGAGGTAGTGCAATGTCAATCACAATCATAGGCTTAAAGAAGGAGGATCTGAAGCAGATGGCAGGCCAGTTGTGGTATAGTAAAATGAGCTCTTTCTTTTATGCCTTTTATGTAGTCAAATCTTCATAAAACGTCTCCTGTAAGTCTTGCTTCAGTGCTTTTAGACTGATGTTCCCAGGAGATTTCTAGCGAATCATGCCGAGAAAAAAAAAAAAAAAAGTGTCTCCCCTGAACTGACTGATTCATAGAGGGCTTTCTGAGAAATGCCTCATAGGCCGGCTCCCCTGCAATCGAGCAGTGAAAAGTCCAGTCTCGCCACAAGAATTTCCATACAACCGTCTGTAATCTGAAACACATTACCACCCTTACGTAAACAGGGGCTGTGCTTGTGTAGCTCTATTCCTCTCTAAAATAAGTTCGCCAGCTCTCAGAAAGCATCTCATTTGTGGACTGCCGGAGTTGGTAGGCGGGGTCAGGAGAAGGCCATTTAACTCTTAAAGCTTTTAGCTTATTTATTGCCTTTGTGTCATAGTTTGTTTAACCTCTGCCTTCCACCACACCATATTCTCTTATACCTTTTTTTCCCCACTTATTCCTAAACTATATAATGTGTGTCTTGCAATGGCCGTCCACTGAAGTCACTGCTCACTTGCTGTATCCCTGTTTCATTCATTCCCATCCAAGCCATTAAGTTAAATATAGCGTGCAAAAATAAATTGTCAGTTAATATTTAAATTTCATTCATCAAAGAGGACATTGTGACACCATTCAAATGATTACAGCCCTTGAACCAGCGCAGCCAAAAGAAGCCCATAGCAACAGATGTTGAATGTTTGTCTCCAAATCCCATCCAGTAACCCAAATTGAGGTAGTTACTTAAATAGACAAAGTATTTTATGGACAAATATACATTCAAACGCCCTCGGAGAGAAGAGCAGCTTGGCGTGTTGGATAATAACTTTTGAACAATAAGCAGTGGATTTCACTCCTTTGAAACAGTCAATGAGTTTGAATATATGGTCAATTTAAAAAATTTTGACACAAATACTTTCCTGGACTGTAAATGATAACCCTTAAAGAATCATTTATTTAATGTTGGGAGGTGTCACATTAATGCTGTCTGGCTCATGCTTTAACAACCAACTGTATCCTTTGTCTGCAACATTACCCCCAGACACAACTTCCCAGAAAGCCAGCTCACACACACACACACACACACACACACACACACACACACGGATGAGACATGATGCATTCATTATACACTCTTATCTCCCGTCTGAGCGTCATTCACTAAAATAATTTTCTTTTTCTTTTTTTTTTGTTAGGGAATCCCTAATAATGACTTGTGACTCAGACGGATGACGCTGCACATGTGTTTCTTTGTGTTTGTGTCCTAGTTGTATGTGATCTCATCCTCTGCTTCCTTCAGTGATGCATTGTTCTCTTGTCCACCTGTTAGAGCTGTACTCTGAGCTGTGGTGGGGGTGGAACTGCCTACTCACTTTCACAGCCAGTGCCTCACATCTCTCCAGTGACACACACACACACTGAGCTGGATTCTTTACTGCCACTACTCAATGCACATTTCCCCCTTTAGCAGTCTTTAAACAGTAGTGGAAAGTAACTAAGTGCATTAAGAATTTTGAGATAGACCTACAACTACCTACAGTGACTTTAAGGGCTGCAATGGATCACACTCACGGTTCAGATCATATCACAGTTACTATAGTACTATTGCTTAATTAATTTATTTTTATTTGTTTTATTCATTAGATTTATTTTTAGACATTTATAAAGGGTGTTGGAGGGTATTTGCCCTGAGCACCAGCGAAATAAATCATCGTGGAGTCCAGAAGCTGGTGGCGGTGGCGGCTGATGACTCTGCTGAGACTCTAGCTTAATCTGCAAGACTGGACGGTGATGGGGAGATGGAGGGACCTGCATAATAGCAGCATGAATTAACCAAAGGGGTGGGTTAACCAAACAATGTGGGTGTGGTGCTGAACCATTGGATAAACCAGCCGCCACAGACAATTACAGCAAGAAATTAAGACCGAGCATATGTGTGAGGTGTGACTGACAGGAAGGAATGGTGAACTATGGTTTAAGTTTAAGTGTCTCCCTGACTAAACCTTTTGTCCCTCTGTCTATTTTTGTGCTCCTCCTTGTCCTTCTTTACCCTTTATAGAAATCATTCACTTCCCGAAATAGCATTTTGAGTAATGTCTGTTTCTTTTGGATAGGTTCAGCTCTCACTCTCCTCTCCAAATTTTTACCCAGTCATCCCTTTTTCATAGCAAAGCCCAATCTGATTTTTACATCAGTTGACGCTGCCCAGTGTGTTAAAGCATAAACAGGTCTCGCATCAGGCTAACAGCCAGGTCTGAAACCCCACCTCCCTTAATTTCTACTGCTTTCACTAGAAAGCTCTTTTATTGGATTCCTTCTTACACTAACAGCTTGGTGGTGGTATATACTGTATGTGTGTGTGTGTGTGTGTGTCGGTGTGTGTGTGTTTAAAGGAGGCGTGGTGGATGGCTGTGATCCCAGTAAGCAAAGAAAGGCGGGTCAACCACCTGATCTGCAGCCATGCTGTTTACACATGGCTCCAATTTTCCCCAAGTACCCAGACCTGCCAGCTTCATGGGAACATCCTGTAGTGTGAATGGGAGGAACACACTTTCCTCAGTACTACCAGCCGCTCAGCTTTGTCTTTGAGAGTGCTGTTGTTACAACTTGAAAATGATCCGTTTTTTTTTTAAAGTCCTGCAGAGTGCACACAGGATATAAATAGGCTAAATAATTTCCACCATTAACGCCAATGAGAAACGTCCAAATCCACTTGAGCTGAACTAGTCTCAACACACCCAGGTCTATCTCTGTGCACTAGATGCAGCGGTGGAGTTGATATCGATCTCATCAAAGAGGAGTTGTTGTTGATATGAAAGCTGGTGACTGGATGTAGAAATGCTGCTGTAAGCTGCCTGCAAAGTGCACATATAAAAGTTGTGTTATTAGGATAAGGGTGACGATCATCCTACCATGAAGAGCCTTGAATCTTCAACCGGGTGATACAGTTGAAATCGGTGTCACAGAATTAGTCACAGATTTAAATAAGTTTTCAAAGGGGTAAGTCTTTTCCCAGTTGCTGTA
The DNA here is from genome assembly GCA_037577475.1 of Chaunax sp. Z400. Taxonomy (NCBI): domain Eukaryota; kingdom Metazoa; phylum Chordata; class Actinopteri; order Lophiiformes; family Chaunacidae; genus Chaunax; species Chaunax sp. Z400. The sequence goes on along the minus strand of CM075203.1, from coordinate 6,681,479 downwards.
CTATAGGGCTATGAATTTGATTTTAAATAAAGTTTGACTGAATTAAAAGCGACTGTTTTTTTTAGTGTTTGTTTTGGGAACATCTTTGTAGTAAAACTCTTGAAACGCACAATTAAAGATTTTTGAATTTAAGTTCAGGCATAGCAATAAGTCTTGTATGAAAATCTTACATAATCTTCTTCCCCCTTCCAGACTGGGTGCAGGCCAGCTGGTTTAGTAGCAGAGAAACTACCTCTTCTGATTTTAGGGAGAAGATTGATGTTAGGTCAGAGAGAGAGGGTGGATGTATTGTGTGTTGATGGGCTGCATCTCTTACAGACTGTCTGGGAGCTGTTGTTTAGCACTAAGCAGGTTAGCAAAAAAATCCCCTAATGCAGAGCCCAGATGTCTTGATGGCTGCAGACTGAGAAGGAGGCCCTCGGTCACACTGCACATAAGAGTGGTACTGTATAGAGGAGAAAGGGGTGAAGTAGAGCAACATTTGACCCATTGCTGGTGTATCCCATAAAATTAAAATCACAAAAGCATAGTGAGATAATAGACCTCAACTTTGTCCTGCGGTAGAGTAGATCTTTATTAGCCACTAAAGAGCAATAGCTGTCATACAGAGATAATAGATTGATGGCTTTACACTACATAATACAAAATGACATCAACAAGACCTACACTACGCTTTGGGTCACAGCTGCTCCTGCTGACTGTCTTGCCAAAATTAATATTATACCATTGTTTTTCAAACAGCAGCATGCACCTGTCCCTGTTTGCTAACATCTGAATAACAAGATAGGATAGCAAGTAAAACACAGATCCTTCTGCCTGCCAATGCTGCTGCTGCTCCACATGCATTTGCTGCAGCACTTTCAGCCCCACCACCACCACCACCACCCCAGCATCCACCTGTGGGCTCCGATTAGGGCGTTCGAGAAGTTTTCTCACCACTCCCCAATACATTCCTATAGATATGTCTGCAGGGAGTGATGAGTTCGCTGCTGCTGTAATAATAAACATTTCAAACTCGTGAGTTGTCTGACTGAAATATCATTTAAGCATCAACATTGCAATGTGCAAATACTCAATAGTCACTTTTTAGTCCATGCAATGTGAAGTAAGGCAAAAGAACGTCATGCTACTACATTTTTGCTGCTATCTACAAAAGGGAAAACTCACGGTTATTTTTGCATGGCTCGTCTACAAGACATGTCTGTCTGGTAATAACTTGCCGGCTCAGCATGCAATAGTTTCAGAGCAGCCATCGTTGTTTGTTCAGTGAAGGGGATATCAGCTATAAATCCCGTTGTATAATGTGTGTCACTGTAGCGAGCACATCATAAAACATACTGGAGTCTCTGGAGTGTTTGTCAGATGGAATAGAATGATCCAGCTGATGTTTGTTTTTTTTTCTTAATCAGAGTTTCAGCAAAGTTGCCAGCGTCAGAAGAGCCGTTTTGTAAGGATCTGTGGTAAAAACCCAGAGCAGACGTTTGACTTGTGTCATTTCTTGTGGTCATGAACTGGATTGGAACTCAACTGATTTAGGATTGTGGGGAAAACGAAACCTACTCTTTCCCATGTGAAGAGAACTCTTGAACTGTGGGGTGAAGTCTATCCCAGAGCCCAGTGTGACATCTTAAAGATGACTTATTTTATCCGACCGACAGTCCAACATTTAAGAAATAATAGAATGGACTCCAGCAATACAGATGAAAAGAGCAAGGCATTGCCTTCTGGTTCATAAGAAGAACCAGTTTTTAAAAGACGAGCTCTCTCTTACCCAGTAGACACTGTGATGAGCTTTAAAGCATGCTGCTATTAGTCGAAACAAGAGCAGTGATGATAATGAACTCGGATGTAAAAGTGGAGCGGACACAGATTATCTCCCTTTTTATAATTCCTAGAATGACCCTGAGGTTCAGAGCCAATGATGCTGACACGTGCTGGTTCAGCTCATGCCAATACAGGCCACAGATTACACCAAACAGTCCCGTCTGCAGGGCAGAGATGTTGAGGATGGCATTCATGGATCACTATTTTCGTCACATTTGCTTCTTAATTCCTTTCTGGAACTTTTTTTTTTGTTTGTTTTTTGTGGGAAAGAGGGGGGAGGGACTGTTGGTGAGAAAATGTCATAAATCGCTGGTGCTCCTCCTTAAGTTAACCATACAAAAGGCCCACCCAAACAACACTGGAGACAGTGGTTGTGCTCTGCTTTGCTCTTTAATTCACATCTGAGAGGAGTGTGTGCCAATGTGTATCTATTCTGTAGGTTTGTGTGTCTATGTGTGTGTGGCATTAGGGCTCCTCTGGTATTTATGTGGCAGACGGTCACGTTTCTGCCTTTGCTTCTGCGTAAGACAGATCTTTGAAGTCAATTTTGAACATCTTCACGCGGATGTCTGTATCTGATCTTGTGTTCATTACAGAGTTGGAGGCTCCTTGTCTGGCTTAGCTGCTCCTGACTAACATTCCCTATAGCTGCATGTCAATAGATGAGTGTCAACATGATTGACAGCAATTCCTTGTGACATGAAGAAACTTCTTACATCAAGATTCCATACATTGCATTCTGGCTTATGGGCTAACTTTCGACTGCGGTCATGGTATTTGGTGCCAGAAGCCAATATAACTGTGCTCCAAGTCCATCACTGATGTCTTTTAATGTTTGTTACCGCAACACCCTTAGAAAAAGTCTAGGATTTGTTTTTCTTTCTTCTTTCCATCTATTAACTCCCTGCAGATCTCAGAACATGAACAGGTGCATAGAGTCTGAGACACTGAGCAATTTCCAGTTAAATGTCTAAAAAATTGATTCTGTAAACCTGATTTTGTTGATGGTGTTTTTAGTGTATTTTCTTGTACAGCGTGAAAAAAAACCGCATTGTTCATTCTATTACACCATTACATTTGGTTCAATCCCAAAGGATCATGATGTGATGTTGTTTTACTGTATTTAGATCCAATTTCGGGAAATCTTCATTATTTTGACAATACCCTTCACGTCCTTCAATTTGATACTGAAGTGGGAGTCTTCAGATGAATTATCACCATTTATGATAAGGCTACTACTTGCACGCATGATTTATGTTCCTCCCTCTTTCTCTTCATGTCTATTCTACCTCTTCTTTCCGTCTCTGACTTCCTGGCGGCTCTTCATGGGAGGGGTCCTTTTTGGACAGAGATCATACGGCTGCAGGTCAGACCAGTTGAGACTCGCTTCCCTTCACAGCTGGACGGACATTAAGATGAAGGGGAAATGGAGGGTGATGTAGAGGGAGTTGGTGCTATTGCTCAAAAGGATTTAGTAGCGATCAACTCCCCTGTCTAGTTAAATATGCTGTATTTTTCAACTATGTTTAAACACAAATCTCAAACTTTATGTAACCAGCTTCAGGTCACTGCCCAATTCAATGTCACGACCCCATGTGCAGGCCTCTCTCTCTCCTGGGTCGTTAGGGTGACTTCCACAGTGTGGCTTCCACTGCAAAATAAACATACTTTTAGTTACAACTCATGTGTGTCTTCTTCTTCTCCCCTCCTTTGTCCAACTTTGAGCCAGGTTGTGTCAGTGTGAGAATGAAAAGGCATACAGACACGACCACACTACTAATTCTAAATCTGATTCAGTCGCCATGCACCTATAAATAGCATTTCTATTTCTTTCTTTCATAAGGTCGTGTAATCTCTGTCCTGTTTTTTTCCATTTAAATCCTCCTAAATGAGAGTGGAACAGATGGATCAGCCAACCCTCTGTATCAGTCGACGCGCTCCAGTTGATGGAATTCTCTCTTTTTATCTTGTCTCTTCTCTTCATCTGAACTCATGCTCCATGAAGGAATGACAGACCCAAACGTGATTTGTAGATGCTTTTATGAGCCTTTAACCCATTAAGTTCTTCCTCTTGTTCTGAACTGTGTAACTACAAAGCATTGTGATGATTGCGGTTTGTTTGTCCAGAGTTTAACGTTTAGTGAATGTGTGAAAATGAAAGATGCGACACCAGACTGACGGTCCCTTATCTTTCGTTCAGGTTTCGTTCCCTCCTTTGACCCAGCTCAGTATGAAAAATAGCTTAAGATATTTCCATTGTGGATAGCAGATCTTGTCACCTTTCCATGCTTACCCAGCTGGGGTAAACTATTGTTGACAATCCTCCAGAAGCTATTGTGCACATGTGTTAAGCATGCAGCTCGCTGTGTTGGCCCATGTAGGGGGAGACGGAGGGCCTTTCTCAGACAAAGACCTCCAATTGACATCTGAACAATGGAGCGGGCACACAGCAGCCTCCTGACAGAGGGGAGGGCAGCACACAATGGCTCTTTTTCTGTAGCATCAGGAGAGGTAGAGCCAGTATGTTGGCACAGATGCTTAGAGAGAAAGTTTTTTATTTTACTTTTTTTTATGCATTGATATATATGCACACGTGATGCTGAGACATGGGTGTATTATTTGTATTTTCTTTGCCGAGTTACTTTTTGTTTTGCTTTTTATATTAAATTTAAATGGTATTACACATTTAAAGTACATTCATGCGTCTTATTTGCAAACCAGTTTATTTTAGTTAGTGAACCTTTTTGCTGACCATGCATGACCTAATGCATGCTAGAGTTAGCAGATCTTTTAAATTTGTCAGGAATTCTTATAGCAAACAGCTTTTGGTTTGCATGTATTTCTTGTCTTGCATTATCCAGCACAGTTAACACAAACTCTGCACCAGTATCATTAAATGAGTGTTACATTCCCAATTTCTCTAGTCCAGTTTAAATAGGTGTTCACCATTGAAATGGGGTTTCCTTTTTGTAACGCATGTCCAATGAGAAAAGTAAGTCTGTCCTCATTTTGTGTGAAAAAGTATTTATAAGTTAATATGAAGTTCTGACATAAATGAAATTATCATTTAATTTGAGATTGATTTTAAAAGTCTTCATAAAAGTCATCCGAATGTAACCCGCAAACTTGAAAGGCCTCCACTTTATAAGGCACAGCTGCTGCAACATTGAAATGAAAAGCTGTGATATAATGTACAGTGTATGTAATTTGTGGTAACAAGTGACATCCTTAAATCGTCTGGTTGTCCCACTCCGTTCAAGTCGCATGATCCAGTGACCTTACCAGTCGATCGTGCCAGTTTGCACATGGCCTGACATGCAGTATGAGAACTGGCACACAAATGTGAACACACAAGGATGAGGTAATCTATGTGCAGTTCAGTGCTTTAAGTGCATAGAGTTGTGTGGTAAATTACAAATTTCTTACACTGGACTGTAGCTGTTACTCTTCCATTTCTAATTTCTTATTTTCTATTCAACTCTGTTAAAATTTCTATATAAAGGATTTTAATGCTGTCTTGTGTTGCTTTTCTATGTTGTTTTAATGCCTTTTATATTTTATGTAAATCTCTCTGAATTGTGACTTGTGTGCTAAACAAATAAACTCGCATGGAGTATGCACAATATTGGATTTTTGTCTATCAATATATGCACATAATTTTCTAGTAAATCTCTCCTGTAGTGGAAATGGCAAAATGAAAGAATTGTTTAGTCCAAGGTGCATGTTGCTTATAAAGATGAAACGTTGATATTATCGTGCATCATAGAGTAAACCATTACTATTTCTAGTTACTGCATGACTGGATTGTAGTGCATTTAATGCTTGCCCATTGCACTGGGTTGTGTACTCACCCCTTCTCTGTCACAGTTACCCCAATTAACCCAATTTCAATAAAATCATAATTCTACCATAGTATGGTATGTTTGTGGGTGTGAAATAATTACCAAACACCAGTATTCAAGTTACTTTACTCTCATGACGCTGTTTGTTTTGATTCTTTTTAAAAGTTTAGAGAAGATAAGGTGGATTAAACAGGCCAAGGCTCATGTCTGTTTAAAAAAAAAAAAGGTCAAGGTTTAGGAAATACTGATAAACGAGGAGAGTGTCATCGGCATCTGTCAACAGCCTCAAGGTCCTTTAAGTCAACAGAAATGGTGCTCATTGCAGAAACATCACATCGCTTCACACTTATTATTGCTTGATTTGTAGTTCTCCCACCAATTCAGCATTTTGATGGAAAAAAAAATTTGTATCTCAATATCTGTTAAGTCTAAGGATATGTTGAGTTTATATGCCAATTGAATTAAAAACCACAGTCACAATAACTTTTCGTAGGCCTGTCAGGATTTCCTCTGGAATAATATGGTTTTGGTCTTGTTCGCAAGGCAGTGGCAAAGGTTTGGCAGCTGTGAAGAAAGAGACCATTCTTCTGTCAAGAGAAACTGGGATCCTAGTCCTCTTTGGAGAGGAAGGAAGTCAGGCGGGTGGCCCGGGGTGGAGAGAGGGGAGCCAAGAGAGTGAGACAGAGATGGAGAGATTGTCTGAATGGGTGAGAGAGACAGAAAGGCATTTAAAAAAAATAAATAAGGGGTGAGAAGTGAGATACAAGTATATCTTCCAACGTGTGTGGACATCAGTAGATCACACAAATATAATAAAAATAGCAAAAAAAAAAGTTTATCCTATAATTCTCATCAAAACCAGAGATTCCAAGGTGATGCATGAGGGAACAGTGGAAAAAGTTGCATATGAATTTTGCACATAAACTAAGATTATTGATCATCTCATTCCAAAACAATGAGCATTGGCTGCAAGTGTTTGCCCCTGTTGGGCCACAATAGCATCAGTGAGGCTCAACGCTGGTATTGGGTGATCAATGCCGGTCTTTAAATTCATCCAAAAGATGTTGGACAGGGTTGAGGTCAGGACAGTGCACGTTCTTCCATACCATTGTGTATTTAACGTATTGGCTTTGTGTATGTGGACATTGTCCCGTTGAAGCAGGAAAGGTTCAAACAATAACTACTGACAGAAAGTTGGAAGTTCACTATTGTCTAAAATATCATAATATGCTGCTGCATTAATACAAAAACATTTGGACAGGGAGAGAGAGAGGAGAGCAGAAACTGGATCTTTTATTGACACATCATTGGAGTTTAATAAAGTGACTTCCTTATTGACAGTGGTGGAGGGTGTGATTTAGCCTGCTGTGAAAACTGTGCCCTTGGACAGATGGGAGACTGAACTCACCATCATTATGTTTATAGCCTATTTAATTTGCAGCAATGTCTGAACACCTTATTAAGTGCAGTGAATTGATCACAAAGGCTAACTTCCACTGTCATTGAAGCACAATCTTGGGATGAAAAATGTATATTTTATAGTGTTAATGAAGTTAAGTTACTTTTGTAGTTTGTTGGAATATTAATGACTGAAGGCCTCCTAATATTGTGTGGTATTGATTTGTTTGGGGTAGATGTTAATATATTTAATATAGTGCAATTACTAAACTTCTTCCATCGTTTACTATTGTGATGTCCTGTTTTTCAGTAATTTATGGTCACTTATTTAACACTGGACTATGCAGAACTCTAGATGTGATACTTAAGATGTTTGAGGGAGTAATTCAACATTTAGAAAATGTGCTCATGTCCTCTCTGGTAGAGAGATTGATGGGAAGATTGATACCACCTTCAAATGGACTGTGCATACAGAGAAGAGAGTGTCGTATCATGTGTGTCCCAAATGTCAGAATATCCCTTTAATTAGTAAGATGTTGTATCTCTGATATGTTATGCTATTTTTTTATTTTATTTTTATAAATTATTTATGCAGAGGATGCAAAAGCATCCAAAAAAAATTGTAAAATGTTTGAATTTAATCTGGGCCAGGTTGTTTGTATTTTTCACCCCACATGTGATTAAATTGAATTAAATATTCAAATACAAATATTTAGTATTTTTCTTCCATATATATGATTTGATCACATTCAGCCATTTTTGCATGTCCTCAGGTTTGAGAAGGGGAGGATCTACAGCTACATCGGAGAGGTGGTGGTGTCCGTCAATCCTTACCGTGCCATGAACATCTACGGCCGTGACACCGTAGAGCAGTACAAGGGCCGCGAGCTGTACGAGAGGCCCCCCCACCTCTTTGCCGTTGCTGATGCTGCTTACAAAGCCATGAAGAGGAGGAACAAAGACACTTGTATCGTCATCTCAGGTAACACGGGAAGCCCCCCTGTTTGAGTCGCACTAAGATTACAGAGATGTTTTACTCTCTTGTTCATTGTAATGCTTGCATTTAATTGTAAGTTTGGGATCATACTTTTCCAAGCTTTCCCCCCCCCTTTCTTCCTTTACAGTATAATCTAAATAATAATTTCAAAAAATGCTATAATCTATTATTTTCTCTTGTACTCAGATTTATTCTCTCCTGAGAGATGTTCTGTAGGAGAGACTTATTGAAAAAAAAATACTGATAACACCTCTTTTCAGTTTAAAATAATCTGAAACAAATAGTCCATGTGGTCACTTGAAGCCATCTGAGATGCCATGCAGAGGATGAAGCACCACTCAGTGGTCAGACAGGGAACTGAACCTCTCTAAATGCCGTTTGATCGGTTTGTCATAAAAAGATGGGTTTTGTGTTCTGACATGTTTTTCTACTAAATGATTCTGAAGCAGAGAAAGCAACGTTTTGGGTCTTAGTCTTACAATCGCATTGGCAAAAATATCCTCTTCATGTTAATTTGTTCTTTAATTCTTGCAGTTTTGACCACATTTTAATGTTCGGTTATTTAAATCACTTGAAGTTTGGTGGTTTGATTTGCTTTGATTTGTTTTGTGTGTTTTTTTTATTGCAGGGGAAAGTGGAGCAGGAAAGACAGAGGCCAGCAAGTATATAATGCAATACATTGCTGCTATCACCAATCCCAATCAGAGGGCTGAAGTTGAAAGGTGAGCTGCTGTTATTGACACTGTTACACCTGAAAACACTGTAGAATATGTGCACAGGCTTGGTTTGGTGACTTAACAGCTACATTACCAGATGACGATGGTTATTAATGGAGTTATTATAGTTCCTTAGCATCATTGCTCCTGATGCATCTCACTTAAACTTTTTTTTAATCTCAAAAACCCATTTAAACCTAACGTAGATGTGTTCTGCAGACACACATAATAATAATAATTTAGTGTACTGTAAGGTGAAAACTGTGCCAAACCTCCACCGCAGGAAATACAGGAAATGCTTAACACTGTTCCCAGTTTGTCAAATCAGAGTTTCTACCAACATGAAAAGTTCCTTGACTAATTTTAGTACCTGACACAACTATAAATATGTTATCCTTAATTCAAGGTTTTCTATCCGACGTTTATTGCATTCATTTATCACATTTTATTGCAATTAGAAGTAAATCATTGTCACACTCCAAGTGAATGAATGCTGCTAGTAGTCAAAGTCTCTTAGACCAGACCGAGATAAAGTTACAGGGTCATGGCACTGATAACTGAGTGGGTGTGGACCCAACACACTGGAGGAGAAATTGTGTCGTGTTACAAAATGGTTATGTTTAAGTGTGTTGAAACTAAATAGGGATGTCTATAGGCTGCAAAAGCAAGCTAATGAAAAGGTAGGATAAAAACTGGTTGGGGAAAGAGTGAAAATGGGCCAGACCCTTAACCCCAGCTGCTAAGTGTCTGCCAGATCAGACTGTGGTTGTCGTCATTACTTTTCAGGTGGGAATGTGAAGGGTGTTCCTGATTTTTTAAAAAGCGTTCCTGTCAGTGAGCCTCACCTAAATACATAAAGGTTAAAAAAAAAAAAAAATCTGAAGAAAACAAGAGATAAGCTTTGATTTGAAGTCAACAAAATGTAGGTCAGAGATTAAGATAAGATCTGTGCAGGGAAAAGATGACTCAACTGCACAGTTGTTGTTCAATGGTGCATTCAAACTGGGGATTTGAACATATAAAATATACTGCATGCAAAACCGCACTGCTGCACAAATGTATACCACCAAGCAAACATTAAACCACAGACAGGACATAATAGTCACAGGCCATTCAGTCTCCATGTGACAAGAATATGTGTAGCTTATGTTTAAACTCTAATTATAGTGTTGTATATGTACCTCTGTCAAGGAGGTTATATTTTCACCCATGTTTGTTTGTTTATTGGGCATAGGCCAGACGAGAACCCATTAGATTTAGGTGTGAATCTGGATAGAGGTGTGGATCCAGTAATTTTGTTTTGTAGCCTTAATCCAGTAATTTTGTAACTTTCCTTATTTCCACAGCTTTATACAGCCCATGCTTTATTTAAACTGGTAGTCTTATTGAGATCTGGATCTCTTTTTTCAAGAGCGACCTGTGTACAAAAAAATTAACACATGAAGTTGAACAAGGAAGAAAAGATGCACATATACATTATCAGATTTTTTTTTTTTAAACGGCTACATGTGTGATTGCAAATATAGAAATGTGACCAAATTAATCAATGGATTTCGACTTCATACGTTTTTAAAGCTCATTCCATTAGTATGCAGCATAGTGTTTGGATGTGCTTTTGCCAACTTCAGTAAGAACAGGATGTACAATTCAGGTTAAAATGTCCTGTGACCTGACATTGCGGTAAATCTGCTCTCTGGTGAGGAACAACAAGCTACGAACTTAGCATTGGCAGGTCATCTTATAATGTTGATATAGAGTACACCCATATGTATGAGACCCTCTTTTAACCTGGTTGTACGTCATCGACTTCTTAACCTGTAATATGATGCTGCCTCCCGACAGGGTAAAAAACATGCTGCTTAAATCCAACTGTGTTCTGGAAGCCTTTGGGAATGCCAAGACCAACCGCAATGACAACTCCAGCCGCTTTGGCAAGTACATGGACATCAACTTTGACTTCAAGGGAGATCCCATCGGAGGTCACATCAACAACTACCTGCTGGAAAAGGTAATGACGAGCCAACTAACTAGGGCAGTCATAGCCTATGATCTGGTGATAGTGACACCAATGACTTTTTTTCCCCCATTGATTTACAATAGACTGCAAGTGCAGATACTGGAGAAGATTGTTCATTTTAATTTGCTCCGTAATTATGTAATTTTCTCTTAATGAAGGAAAAAGGTTTCTATTTTGTGTAATAATTCCCACACAGGACTATTTTCCATATGGTGGCGATGTTCATCTTTGTCGATTTATTGCGTACATGAGTGGTTCCCCAAGTTGGAGTCAGGATGCCTCATATATTGGGTTTAGACAAGGTGTTTATCATAATTTGGATCTTTCTTTTTACTTCTAATCTTGGGTTTTTCTGATGAAATACAGGAGAATTTCCCCTTATTAGGTTTTCCAAAACTATTCAAATGAAACAACGTGAGACATTAACTCAAGAGGTTTGGATTAGACTTGGCTCCACTCTAAAGGTTTACAAGCTGAAAATCATTGTGAACCACTGGCCTATGTAGTAAGAGAGCTCTGCATTCAAACAGCAGAATTACATGGAAAATTGGTGTTATGTTACGTAATCCTGTTCCGCATGTTGCTTTTATCCAGTCTAGAGTCATTTTCCAACAACCAGGAGAGAGGAGCTTTCATTCATTCTCCCAGGTAAGTGTGTGTCTGTTCCTCTGCGTTTGCATTTGTAGAGAGTATGTACAGTACGTGCATGCATGCAGTCATTTATTTTGTTTGAGACTGAACCGAAAAGCAGGAATATGATTCCATGCAGGAGTTCTCAAAAGGCCTTTTGTTCATACATGTTGAAAATGAGGCCAGAGTTTGTGTTCGATGTTGGGTTATAATAAAGGTGTGTCTGTTTCTGGTCTACCACTAGTTGCTCAGAGGAGCTCCAGATTCGCTTTTACGCTCTCTTCACATCCAGAGGGACCCGAGTGCCTACAACTTCATCAAGGTTGGAGGCCAGATTAAGGTAATCTAAAGAGTAAACATACAATTAAACTCCAATACAAACAATCAAACGAACAGAACTGTATGAAAACTCCGACAACAAAGAGAGAGAGATTGTCAGTATGACATAATGCTTTTTGCAGAGGGGTTAATGGACATGACTTAAAGATGTGTTTTCTCACCACAGTTGACATGTTTTCGAGACAAACCATACGAACCACACATTTTGAGTGTCAGATGTAGAAAAAGTGCAGTATATCAGCTGTCGCCATCTCTTTTTCTTTACAGAGGAGTATTTTTTAACTTTATTTAGACCTCTGTGCTGCCACCTTTGGGTGAGTTTAATGAGTAGGAACAAAAGCACTTGACAGCATCAAACAGCCTGATGTAATGAACGCAATCCAACCAAATAGCAGTGCAGCACCACCTTTTAATTTAATTAACTGTGGTTTTGATGATGTCCCAACTTGATGAATTGGAAGAGAAAAGAAATGCAATACAATAATTGATCCAATTAACTTATAACATCCTTTCAGTATTTTGTTTTCAGCCTTCTCCCACATTGTCTCCTTTCTCTCTCCAGTCTTCCATCAATGATGGGGCTGATTTCAAAGCTGTAGCTGATGCCATGAAGGTCATCGGTTTCACAGGGGATGAGATTCAGACTGTTTACAAGATCCTAGCCACCATCCTACATCTGGTAATACTCTACAACATCAAATCCTGCTTTTTTTCTGCTTAGGTCAGCTAAGTCCCAATATGCTGTCTGCTGTGTATAGATTTTACACAAATGAGTGCCATATTGTCCTTGCCAAGAAAGTGAGTGTATGGGTTTGAAAATGCACAATATTCATGTAGTTTGGTTGTTTTCTTTTTGTTAATTTTAAAGACCAGTTTGAGAAGTTACTAATGATTTTCTAAATAGTCCACTTTCAAAGAATTACATAATTTAATCCTAATTATAGAGAAAATATGTTTGACCACAGTTGTTTGTATATAGTATGTACTATTGAGTTAATACACAGATTTTCCAGAGGAATTTCCATTAAGGAACTACTACATTTATACCCAAGTAAAAAAAAATTTTGTTTATCATTGGGAACTTTATTTATCTATCTTATTTCTCCCTATTTGGCATAGACTGCATTTCCCCTGTTATTATCAAAGTACCAAATCACATATTCCTTTCCTGGAACTTTCCTGTTTTGAGAAATATGTTTTCCTCATTAATCTGCTACCAGCTGATTAGATATCTTTGCATAAAGACGGCAAACAGGAGGAGGCAGCTAATCATGTTGTATCAAAAGTTATAAATGTCTAGATACACCTGCAGATTTTCTTATTACCACATTATATCTTATTTGTTTAATCTGTACACGAAAAGAAATCTAGAATAGACAAGTTGTGGTTTTACAGGGAGTGGTGTGTTGGATCTAGCAAGAGCCAAGGTAACCTTTTCTTCCTGCTTTCAGTCTTCATGCTGATATAATCTACTGGCTCTAGCTTCATATGTAATGTACAGACATGTAAGCTACTGGCTCTAGCTTCATATGTGGTGTACAGACATAAAAGCTACTGGCTCTAACTTCATATGTAATGTACAGACATAAGCTACTGGCTCTAGCTTCATATGTAATGTGCAGACATATAAGCTACTAGCTCTAGCTTCATATGTAATGCAGACATGAAATTCTTTCCCAATAAAGAGCCAAAATGATAAGTACTCACCAATAAGCTGTTCTCTCTCCCTCTTCCTACTAGGGCAACCTGACTTTTGGGGTGGACGGTGATGTGACGTTGATAGAGAACACTAAGCTGGTGTCTGTGATCAGGGAGCTGCTGTCGACCAAAGAAGAAAATGTTGAGAAAGCTCTGCTTTTCCGCACTGTGGCCACAGGTCGAGATGTCATCGAAAAACAACATACGACACAAGAGGCCAGCTACGGACGGGACGCGCTAGCCAAGGTTATTGATGGAAAGACAGAAAATTACATGTTGCTGGGGATCTGCTAGGCTGCACACATACACAATACTGATGATGTCCGCAGGGAAGTGACATTTTGGTAAATTGGCGGTACTTCTACTGACTCACACTGATTCATTGAAGTGTGAGTCACAATGTTATGACTCCAGAGAGAGGCTGGAGACGCAGTGCGTGTAGGCAGATTTAAGATCAGCAATGTGGGCTGTGGGCTGTGGACTGAAGCTGACTTACTGATACTGTGACCTTTTACTCTCAGTAGACCCATCTGTAACTGTTAATTGTGTGTGTGCTAGATGACTGTGCCCCGGAGAAAAGCACTTAAGAATCAGAATCGCCAGCTCGCAGCCAATTAGTCCACCAAACACTTGTTAATATTTCTGTCGTCCTCAGGCCATGTATGAGCGTCTGTTCTGCTGGATCGTGGGACGGATCAATGACATCATTGAGGTGAAAAACTATGATGCCAGAGTCCACGGGAAGAACACAGTCATCGGGGTGCTGGACATCTACGGTTTTGAGATTTTCCAGAACAACAGGTTTGAATGAGACAGAATATTTTTGCAATTTAAAAAGCACTAAAACATCTGTATAAAACATTTTGTACCCATTGATCATTTTACCTTTGGTTTTATTTGTTATAACACAGTAAGGATCACATCTCTGTATAGAATTATTATTGGATGTGGCTGTATCCATAACATAAGAGTAAGTTAACATTAATTCTCCTGTGTTTCTTGTGCTGTAGCTTTGAACAGTTCTGCATCAACTACTGTAATGAAAAGCTGCAGCAGCTTTTCATCCAGCTGGTGCTGAAGCAGGAGCAGGAAGAGTACCAACGAGAAGGGATCCCCTGGAAACATGTATGGAGGACATTTTTGGTCTTACTGTTTTTAATTTAGAATTTGTTTGCTTTATAGTTTGGGGAATCTGTTTACATTTCTGATGCAAAGGAGGCTGATTATTCAGTGGACTTTGAAAGTCTCTCAATTTTAACAAATTGTGCAGAACAAAATTCAGTAGCTTGATTTGGTCTTTTTTTGCTCTGTCCATTTGTTTGTTTGTTTTTGATTATTTATTTATTTTAGTTTCACAATGAATCAAAAAATTAAGATCACTAAAAAGTAAAAACCCAAGTGAACAAAGTCAAAAAGAAATAAACATAATATAACAAAACACGCATAAAAATCAATCAAACAAGTGGTCAGGAATTAAGATGCATGTTGTTTTTTTGTATAGTAATATCTCATTTAGATATGCAGCAAATATAGGAATCATTTTCGAAATGTTACATTTGTGTATGAATAATATGTTAGAATTGGATTACTTTTATCATTAGTGTCACCCTATATTGAAAAGCACCCCCCCTCTTTGTTCTTTTTTTTTAGATTGATTACTTCAATAACCAGATCATTGTGGATCTGGTGGAGCAGCAGCATAAGGGGATCTTCTCTGTGCTCGACGAAGCCTGTATGAATGTTGGCAAAATGACGGATGAGGTTTTCCTGCAAGGACTCAATGGCAAACTCGCCAAACACGCCCACTACACCAGCCGCAAGGTAGGGATCACTGAATACAAATCGGACATGCCGTGTCTAAACGGTGTGGATCAGGTGTGTGATCATACTTGTGCAATACTTTGTGGTTGTATCTCAATGAAGACAACAACTCCCATGATCCCATGCTACCTACGTCTTCTGTCTGACACCCATAGAGCAGAAATGACCATTATTATACTGCTTAAGCCAAACAAATAATACCAGTGTCTCAATTAGAGCGGAAACAGTTTCATTTGACAGAAAATAAATCAGGCGTCATTTTGACAATTAATTAATCAAACTTTTAAGGTAAGGCAAATAATTTATTATGTCAATATTTTTATGGTTCTTGTTACTCAAATGTGAAACTTTGCTGCTTGTCAATATAGCAATATAATCAACTCAGTATTTCTGGGTTTTGAGCTAAAACAGTTGGTTGGACTAAATCAACATATTAATCTGTAATAAAAAAAATTTGCTGCTGAATTTGATCTGCCTTCTGCATTTGAAGCAGCTGTGCTTTTTATAGTGCGAGACAGTTCGTTTTTATCACACATTCCTGGCATATTTGGCAAAAATAATTAAAGAAGAAAAAGTATGAAAGGATCAATAAACATTAAAAATAAACATCGAGCAAGATATCAGATCCTGATGATGTAGGATGATGCTATAGTAACCTGAGAACACCAGAGGGCAGATTACACCATGCAGTCAGGAAACATTAGTAAGAGGAGATTCAACATGATCCTGTTAGTTTTGATAATCAGGAACCCTCACAGTCTGTTCAGTCTAATGGCTTGTAGGGGCAGACAAAACATAAGCCAATTTACTTCCTGTATGGGATCAGATATGTAGTCACTCATTACCACTGATCTGGGGTCAGTGTATATCAGGTTCTCAGATAACAAACATGTTAAAGGGTGTTTGCGGTGTTTAAAAGAGTGCAGCATCCTCTGTGGACACAAGAGGGCATCAGCTGTCAGAGAGAGTGAGCAGTCAGATTTGACAGCAAGTGATGTCACTGTAAGCCAATGGGAATGTGTGGAGCTGCGTTAGAATGTCTAATGGAGGGAGAAGGAAGCAGCGAGATGCAGGGGATGTATTTACAAATTTATGAGAAGCAGTAAGCGGAGAAGCCGAGAGACGAGAGTGAGCGAGATGGTGATGCAGAGAAAATGAATGCCGAGAAGTCCCAGGCAGATGCTGTACATTTCTGATGCACATTGAGACAAAGCCTATTCAGAAGCAACTACATTTCCCCATGTGATGCAAAGGAATAACATTGAGCCACAGACACTGTTACCCCCTACAGGGAATAAAGCACACAATGACAAGGGAACTGTGAAGAAAGAAACACTGTCCAGCAGGCTGTATTGATTCTTAAAGTTTCCCTTAACTATCATCATCTTGGAATCAATATGCTCCCTGCTGTCTCTTTTGTAGCTCTCTGACCTGCTACTCTTTTAAAACGCATATGATATGAAGGGGTTGGAACTCGGTGTGATCCAGCTGTTACTTCCTGGAACCAGTTTTGGTACGAGTCAATATTTGCCAGAAATATTTTATTTCTGGACTGTCTGGAGTCCTGTTGCCAGGCAGCATTAACATATTGGACTTTTTTGTGAGGAACTAGTGTGAATTGTTGGGGGCTTTAGTTGATCTCTAGGGCATTTTTGGCAGGAATACACAGTCTATATTACCATTCAGATTAACAGTCATGAAAGTTAATTCAGCCAGAGCGCATTAGAGACGAGATTTCCAAATGACGGTTGTTGTCTTGAAATGAATTTGTGGGCTAATCTGTCGGGTCAAATGGACCCCCTTCCCCTGATTTAGCATTTATAAGCACTTAATACATGCGTTATAAATCACTTTAATGTGGTTGCATGCAGGTTTGACCCATATTTTTGCACAATTCCTCTCCTACAATGAGTGTGTCACAGAAGTGCCCAGAGAAAGAGTAGCTGTTGACAAACACAACAATAAATTCTTGTTATCTGCTCACCATTTAACCATTAAAGCTTTGTTTACTGCCTATAAACGCCAAATAGGGTGGATTAATTTCAAGTGTTTCCCATGCACCCATTTCCCATGAGTTATTCATAGTATTGCTCAATAGCCTTTGTACTAAATAATACAAAAAATATGAGTTGCATGCTGGAAATTATACTTGACTTTTTTAAATTTTAATTACATATTACAGGGAAACAGTTTTCATTAGATTGACCCTGATTTTGTAATCCTCATGAAAAGATACTTAACTTACTTACTTACTACTTACTTACTGAAAACTTAGTATTCATTGTATTATTTAGAATCCTATGAGATTGTTATTGTGAAGAATGAATGCACTTGTTACTTTTTGTCAAATCATAGGAGAACAAGTTTTGTAGAGCGACATGTTTGCACTGTTGCATGTCTACAATATGAAACTGAAGAATCTTAATTTCACATGTGTAATGTTAGCAATGATTTCTTTATTTTTCTTTTTAGTTTTTAAACATGTATACTATTTGTGTTGACACACTAATGTGTCAATCTTTGAAGATGATTCTCCTCTCCAAGGGATTTTAAAAATTTTCTCTCCGTCGATCCTTCAGATTCCTCTCAGCCAAAGGAAAAAAAGAGAAAGAAATAGTCTCTCTGTACATTAGTGTGACCCAAAATAGACATCCTAACACACTCTCATGATGCAAATTAGCTCTTTTGAAAGTTCTGAATATTTAAACGCTGTGAGGGTACGGACTGTACCCAAGCTGTGCAGACTTTAAACACATACCGTTGCTCTCTAGCCTCATAAGTCACATCTCTTCACGTCTGTCTGTCTGCAAGGAAAATGTGAAGGTGGGGGAAAAAAGAGAGAGAAGGGCAAATAGAAGGGGAGGTGCACAGGAAGAGACTGAGAATTAAATGTGAGAGAGATGTAAGTCCTGTAAAATACCATTTAATGCAAAATATTTCCATCCATTTTTCTTATTTTCAACCAAATAATCTCTCACCATTCGCTCCCACTCATGCCGTGGGAGGTCCTTTAGGGTACAAGTTCAGCACAAATGACATTGGTCCCATGTTAGATAATGAAGCAGATTAGAATTGGAAATGACTTTTAGACAAAATATGTTATTCATGTTCCTTTAGAAATCAAAGTGTTCTGTAACTTGGCAATAAAATGTGCCCTACTAAATTTAGCCCAGAAGTGAGGTTGTTTTGTCAAACTGCCATTGACAAGGTCAAGCATGAATCCCCTCTCACAGTGACCCCACCTCCACACAGCAAACTTATACATAATGAATATCAATTTCTGCTGTCAACATGTGCATAAGAGCCTCTCTGCCAATAATTGAGGGAACTAGGAAGAGAGATGCTTGGGAAGAAAATGAGTCAGAGCTCTATTCCAGGAGATGTACCTGTAACACAATCTGTCCAGTCTGTCTGCACCAATGTTCTCATCCCCCCTGCCAGTACTGAGTGATGCTCAGCTCTGTTTACAGCATACACGGTCTGTTCTTGTTGTTAACCCTGACCGTTCTTAGTCACTTGATACTTACTGCATGTGCACAGTACATGTGCATCATTCTTTCATGCTGTATGAAACATGGCTGTGTGCAATGCAGACATAAAGATGGAGACACACGTTGCCACGGTCCTTTTAGAGCCGATGACAGATGAAAAGCATAATTAAGGAGACAAAGTTTAGATCACTAACAGATGCTCTGCTTTGTGGGCTTCTAATCTCAGCCTTTATTGGCTCCCAGGCTTCCCAATGCCTTTGATGCATGGCAGCCATGTGTTTTTGTTTGTTTTTTTAAAGGAAATATTGAATTCTGATGTGCAATGTATGATATATATTTATTCAGCTTGTGGATTGGTGCAGTAAAATAAGGCTGTCGACAGTTGTGTTTTCACTACGCTACACTTTCATCACACTAAACTTGAACTAGATTCATAACTGTTTTATTCTTGTTAACCTACTGCCAGCAAACTGCACTTTTTTTTACTTTAATAATACCATTTGCTAATTTTAGGTAATTGCAGCACAACCAAACTGGCTTGTGAGATTCTTTATTTTTCTCTATGTTGTAGCTGTTTCCTCTGTGCCATAGACCTCCATTGGTGTCCAAATAATTTTTCTTCTGCCCCCACTATCCATGTTTAGCGTGAAGGAAACAATTGCTCTTTGCAGTTTTTAATGGAAATTGTTGGATTGACGAACAATTTGATTGTCCCTCCCATCAAAAGGAAACAAATAATCCCCAGTGAAATATCAAGTTTACATAAAGTGTACATTACAGTACATAGTTATCTAAATATCTTAAATATACAATGTCGACAGTAAATTAACATTTACCTAAGATGCTGCAATAGCTACACATTTGCTCTGACAACTATTATAATGGTGAGCTTATTTACTCGTAAACTGATTGGAATAAATAACTCAAATTATACACAACAAATAGTGAATAAAGACAACCACTAAGAAAGTACTGTTAACAGTAGATGCAGAACGATTCCTTGGTCACTGATAAAACTGTGAATCTGACAGTGTCTCTTAAACTGTAACTGTGCCATTGGGGCTCCTAACAAGTGTTTTCACTGGGTGACATTTTTCTTTATTATCGTGAACCTGAGTTTATATTAAGTGAGTCCCACATGCACCATCCTGCTGCTTTAAATTCTCCCCAGTGCACCCAAGGCACAATAATCCTCAGCTGAAAATGGTTCCCTATTAATGTACTGTTAGGTCCTGTTTGAGTAATGTTTGCTAAAACCTACTTCTTTTTTTTAAGGGTTAGGCTTAGGGGAAATATCGAGAGACAGAATAATTTATTGCTGGTTTTCGTCTTTGATAGGATTTGTTTATTTTAAAGCCAAATGTCAGCCTTAACCTTTTAATCAAATCTCAGCCGAAGCATCGACATGTTTCCCAATGCACTGCTTCTCTCTCTCTCTCTCTCTCTCTCTCTCTCTCTCTCTCTCTCTCTCTCTCTCTCTCTCTCTCTCTCTGTATGTTGCTTTCTCACATGTGCTTTTTTGTTCTCTTAATAATTTGCTGACACATCAGTTCCATTTCCTGGCCTCCTCTACTCTTTCTTCAGCTTTCAGAATCCCTGTTTCAATAGCTGTTTGTTGTCTTCACTTCCTTTCTCACTTTCTTCCCCCAGTTTTCCTATCTGCCTTCACACACACACACACACACACACACACACACACACACACACACACACACACACACACACATATATACATATATACATATATATATAAGCATGTCAGCACGTTGCATGTGCAGGTGCAGCATACTAATGTGATGTGAAATGTGTTTGTGTTTGTCCTGCACCTGCTGCTACATGTATAAATGCTTGTCAGGGGGGCCTGCGCTACAGGTAAGTGCTACAGCGTTCATGGTCCACATGTTCGCAATGCTAATCACTGAGATACTCTGTTCATTAGCTCCAGGGAGGCACAAGGTCATCAGGATATAGCAGCCAGCAGCTCGGTATAGAGACGGTTTGATGGGTATTATGTGAGCTGTACTCATGCATGTCTGTCTAGAGTAAGGATGTAGCTCAATACCCACTGCTGTAATACCCTGACAGCTGCCCATCAGCGCATTGGGCATGAAATACATAATCCATCCCCTCATCTGCTGCCTGGATTAGCTCCTGTGGTACCCACTGTGAGTTCTTGACTTGTTTGGAGACAGTCAGGCGCTGCTCATCAGGAGGTCTGGCTTGTGCGCTACAGTAGGATTGCTGTTTCTGAGACTAGCAGGGCACAAACAGAATTGCTGGACAAATGAGGAGCAGGAGGTGGTGAAGGGAGAGAAGTTGCATGGTCAGATTGAGGTGGGAGTGTGAAAATACAGAAAAAGAAAAAATTGAGAAGAGTTTAATTTGCCGGAGCGAAGTCTCAAAACCAAGTTAAATTTTGTCTGTGTGGAGGGATGACTAACGTCTCAGAAGTTTTCTGGGTGTGTTTTAAAGCTGTGTACACATTTCTGAGATTACAGATTCAGCAAATAACAGTTGAGCTGTAGGCCTACTCATTTACCAGGCCTGGTTCAGGGACTATGTTAGAAACAGGATGATGACCAGATAGGGAGTGTAACATTTACTTTATATTTTACGGTTTTTACTGGTCAAAGTGTTGAGAGGGTGTACCCGCTCTCCAGGCCTCTTTTATAATATTGTAAAAACTCCACTTATGTTACTGCTTCAAAAAGACATTCTCTTGTTTCTTATCTCTGGTTGAAAATCACACTGTTCCACGTAGCGCCCCCTAGAGGCCTGGAAGACTTCTGTTGTGTTCACTGAATATGCAGCGTTTTTCTGCTGCATTTTCATTTTGCAATACCTACATTTCTGGGGGGGGGGGGGTTTCTTCTAGTTTCACTGTCTCACTGTGCCTGAAATCTCCATAATCTGTTGTTTTGGCCATCTGGCAATCAGTATTCTACTGTAATGACAGCATTCTCAAATGAGAATGATTTTTTTTTAAAACACTATTTCCCTGTTGCAACATTTCAAACATGAAAATACGTCAAATAAATATATGTGGATTAATTAATCAAATGGTCAGAAGAGCAACTATCTTGATTAATTGTAGTGATTTTTTAGGCAAAAATGCTGGTTCCAAATCCTAGCATGTAATTTTATACTGTTTTTTTTTTTTTTTTTTAATCTTATGGGATTCTAAATTTAACCTGTTTGGGTTTTGGAGTGTTTGGTTAACAGTTTAAAAACCACGATCACTGTGGGCTTTAGGAAATTGTGAACCTCAACATTGTCACACCACATCATTTTTCACCATGGTCTGACATTGTAATGGATCTAACCACTAATCTAAAAAATAAAAAAAAAATAAAAAATCACGGTACTGATATTTCATTTCATAACCTTTGCCAGGTCTGAATTCACTCTTTCTTGGAATTATTCCTGCTTTACATTCATGGAGTGGTACGCCTGAAGCTCCTCATCTTAATCATGTTTCATTGTGTGTGTCTTTCTGTTAAGGTCATACGACTGCTGAAATGTAGCAGGGTTAAATTGTGGGGTTGATAATTTCCATACTATCGAATCAATACATAGACCTACATACTCGCTGAATCCCGATCCAGCATTTTGGGCTGTATTGGAGGCGTGTTTCTGACACTGGTATGGGAATTGGAACCATATCTATTTCTATGCTGTAGGTTGTAATATCTTTAAGGAATGTAAATAGGCTTAATCAGTATCGAATCGTGATTCTGGCAATTATGTCCTCTGAATTGTCTCTCTCTCTTTCACGCTTATGTTCCTTCTCCACTTAGTCCTCTCATTATTCTGACCTTGTTTTCTATTAGTGTGCCCTCCCTCTCCACAGACACACACACACACACTTTTGGCAGCTTTATAATTAGCACCTTCTCAGTGTTTAGGTTTCAGTCTGTGTGTGTCTGATTGTGATGAATGAGGGCCAGTACGTCTTCCATCAGATGCAGGCTGTCTATCTGACAGTGCATCTGTTTTCTCTCTTTTCTGTCAGTTTGTGTGCATCTAATGTGTGTTTTTCCTGCAAGTGTTTTCCTGTGTGTGTGAGTTTGAGTTTTGAGTTTTATTCAAAACGTCTTATCCAAATAGTGTTTTTAGACACTTAATTATGCAACACGGTGTTTTTTTGTTTTTTTTAAACAGATTGTGTGATTCAAATCTTTTTAAAAAGCGTTGTCTTTCATTGTTTGCCCGCCATGTCCCTTTTTAGTAATAAAAAAACTTCAGAGAATGTTAGTGGAAGTGCTTTAATGCTCGATGGATTTCTGAAGTGCCAGGGAGGTAAATGGTTTTGTGATTTCCCTGAGGAATTTCACTTAGATCTGTCAGATATTTACTTCAGATCCCTGCGTGGTTTTCATTAAGGCTTTAGACTTGAATCAAGACTGACTGATTAATTTAGCTCTGATGTGAATGTGTCTGTTTACAATATTTCCTCTCAGAAGAGACAGTTTTTTCTTTCATTATCTCAGTATCTTAGAGCACTGAGCTCTCTGGGTTTCACAGAGACACTGTAATGGTTCCACTAACGGAAATAGCATCAAGGCTACATTGCTGTAAAACTGTCTGACTTGCTTTTCTTCTGCTCCACCTCACCAGGTTCCTGTTTTGATGTAACTGGAAGTATGTGGACACCCACACATTTGTGCCATATATTATTGAGGAAAATCTTATTCTAAAACCTGGTTTTTACAAGCTGGCTGCAGGGATTTGCTGATCCCTTTCAGACACAGCAGCATCAATAAGGTCTGGCTCACAATGGTGGTCTAGTTCATCCCAAATGTTTTTGGATCGGGTTGAGATCATGGGTCTGTTTAGACCTGTCACAGTTCTTCCAAGTCAAACTTGATAAAGTGATTTGTTTATGGAGTTGGCTTTATGCAGGAGCACACTGTCATGTTGAAACAGCAAAGGGGCAAATATTGTGTAAAACATAACTGCATACTGTAGCATCAGAGAAATCGCATCAGATTTTGAGATTTTGTTTCCAGGAGTGAGATGAGATGAACAACGAGTGTCATGTCAGTTTGAGTGTGAAGCTGGAGTCCAGACGTTGTTAGCCTAGCTTAGCATAAAGATGGGAAACTTTGTTTGAAATAGAAAATCTAAACTGCCAGCACATCAATAGCACTCTTTCATCTATTTCATTTATTCATCTCTCCTGTTAACCGGCCTATATACGGTCATAAATATCACAAACACTCTTTTTTTCCCCCTTGTCACTTCCTATCACGCTACATTTACATCTCCACTTTTTCCTCCCACTTTTCTCCTTGTATGACATCTCTGTTGCCCCGTTCTTGGATTTTATTCATCACGTTGCACATTTCTCCCTGTCTTATCCTATCTTGCTCTCTTCCCACCCCTCCTCGTTTCCGTAAGACTTTATCCATCCTGACAGTGTTGATGTTCCTGCATCACTGCATCAGCTATTGCAGCAGCTCTAGCAGTTTTGCAAATCATTGTTAGCACTAAGTTTAACCAGAAAAAGAGTACCTGCTGCTTAAGACTGCAAAAGGAGTTTAAAAATAAACATTCAAATGATATGGAAGCTAAATGTATGGTAATCTTTGATTAGAGGCAGCTCCTCTTCTTCCACCCCAGGGTAGTTGTTGAATTTCACGTTAGAATTTGGCACTCACTTATGAATTAACTAGAGCTATAGATTTAATACTTGGACTCAGATAGAAGCCTGAAAATTTGTCCGACAAACCTTTTTGTCTTTAAATCATTAAATCACAAATGATTGCCTCCAACTCAGTAATAAAAGTTCAAAGTATCTGAAGAAGCTCTGCAGAAGAAACTTGAAATTACATGTTGCATTGAAGTTTTTTTATGCCTCCACATCAGCGATAGCCATTTACAGATTTACCATCCTGTTCTCCTAAAGCCAAGGCCGTAACTCAAGAATCTATATGTTTATTAAGACAATGTTTCTCAGATATATGCCAGATCAGAAATGATGAATTGATAATATTTTGGATTCAAAATGTCAAAGGTCAACTTCACTGTGACATCATTCTCCCTACCTTGAAACTGTGGTGATTGTATAGATCTTTCTGAGCAGCCGGGATGAAGATGCGTGTGAAGCGTCCTCGTTTTAGAATTTGTAGCTTCTTTGCAACGATGTCTATATTTGAGGCAAACTCACCACAAGCCCATTGGTGTTTCTGATATTAAGCTTCAAGTCTTTGCCGTTGCACCATGTGCACTATACGTATGAGTCAGGACAGACATGCACATACACAATAACTTGACTGGTGCATGGAGGCATATAGCTGCATACTAACATGGGCACTTGCAGATCAATATCATGTCCCAGATACATGTTGATTGTCTTTTTCTTTGACTAAAGGCTCTATCTGTCCTCACTCATCGCTCTCTGTCTGTCTCTCTGCAGCTCTCACCGACTGACAAGAGCTTGGAGTTTGACAGAGACTTTCGCATCAAGCATTATGCAGGAGATGTGATGTAAGTATCTTCAAGTGTCATTTATTCAGAATTATTGCTCTTTTCCCACAATTGTAGGTTTTGGGGAATTTAAGAGTCTTACTCAGCCTGTGTGCTACGTTAGGGCTTGCATTATTTTACAAAGAGGACCCAGTCATTAAAAATGAAGTATATTTTGTAGTCAACATCAACACATTAAAATACCTACTTTGTAATGTCTATTTTTGTCAAGTTTGTTCATAGAGGACGTTTAAAAAAAATTGAAGTGAACGGCACGACAATTGTAAAATGACATCAGTCCCTTAAAAGGCATAAATAGTAGTAAAAAGGTAATATATCAACAAAAAATGTCAATAAAATACAAGGTAATATTGAAATACATGTGTTCATGATTGTGAAACTAAATAAAAATTGTATGATAAATGCATAAATAAATAAAAAATAAGATTGTATAAAACTGAAAGCACCAACTCCAACCAAAAGCCTTTAAAAAATACCTGCAGGTGCGTCTAATGAGGAACAGCCAACTATGTTCCACTACTTGACACTCGTCAGGACTCATAAACACACACAATGGTGCGTAAACTCAAAGATTTCAAATACATCTTCAATGAATGATCCCCACCCCACCCCTGCCCCAAAAAATGACCTCCACTTTCCAATCCCCAAAGTACTTGGACATCATCCAAATGAATAAATCACACACACTAAGCCCCAAAAAAGTGCTCTCAGGGAAACGTGTTGAGCCCATTTGTGAGGGTTAAGTGTCTGCCACCCAGGGGGGGGGGGACTCCAGCTTAAGATCAGGGCCTGACTGGCAGACTTGATTGATCCCTGAGCCACTTAGGCGGGGCACTTATATCTAACAGCATGATGTACTACAGCTGTTTTTATCTGAGTCATCCCTAACAGCCCACATTAAAATAATGTGCATATTAACGTACATGGCTATATTTAGATGAACCCCAACCACAATTTAACCACCCAATGGCCACTTTATTTGTTTATCAGTCACTCATGTTACAGCAGCTGTACATAAAAAAGCATGTAGACCTGATCAAGCGGTTCAGATTCAGATTTTCATGCAGACTTTCCACATTTCTTAGAGTTCATTGAGCAGAGAATGCTGTGAAAAACAAAATGATTTAGTAGATGACAGTTCTGTGGATGAAGATGTTAATCAGAGGAGAAGATTTGTTCAAGCATACCAGCAGCGGTAACTCAAGTAACCAGGCACTACAGCCGTTCTATGCAGAAGAGCATCTCTGAATGCTCAGAACGTTTCATCTTGAAGTGGATGATTTATAACGGATACCCATCTTGTCAGCAAAGATCTGAGGCTACAGGAGGCACAGTTAAAAAAAAACAAAAAAACTGCACAGTTAAAAAAAAAAAAAAAAAACTGCACAGTTTAAGACTGGAAAAACATGATTTCTGCTGTTACATGTAGATGTTAAGTTAAAAATCTAGTGTAAACCGCACAAATCCATGGATGCATCCGACCGTTCCTTTTGCACTTAGTAGACCACTTAACACCAGTCAGTCGACCTGAGTATTGTTGGTGACCTTGTGCATCCCTTTATGGACACAGTGTACTGCTGGCCACTTTGCAGCAGAAAAACACCACACAAAGCACACATCATCTCAAGCTGCTTCTGTCATAGAGGTGACTGTGGGTCAGGAGAGGAAGGACACGAGTGCAGACAGCCCAGGCTGGCAGAAAGAGTGCATTGATTTATTGACAATGTGACAAGCTCACGGACAGGGAGGCACCGGTTCCAGGGTTAAGGTTGGAGGTAGTGATGTCGCAAAAACAAACGGCACCAAACAACAGTGATAATCTGGGAACTGACCACGTTAAAGGGGCTGGTATATACATGCAGACACGAAGAGGAAAGTAGGAGCAGGTGATCAGGGCTGTTGCAGTTGCAGTCCGTAAATAGTCTGTTTCTTAATGTATTAACAATACACACAAAAGATATTTAGCACTTAAACTTGAATGCATCGTCATCTTTCAATGAGCTATAATCTGTCTGTGCTCTCCCAGCAGCTCGGTCGATGTGGTGCATAGGATTGTGGGTCAGAAAAGCATTGCTTCCATGCTTCAAAACGTGACTGGATTAGGAAACCCTGGTGTTCTCACTGCACTGCATTTTAAACGCTATGTATTGGGAAACAATTTTTTCTAGCATACTAAATAATATGGTAGTGTGGGTATTGGAAACTAGCACAGGAAGCAAGACAGTCTGAGGGCATCTAGTGGATGGCTTTAGGATGGCAGGTCTGTGGAGTTAGGGGGCAAAGTACATGGCTTGATGGATGTGAATATGGGCTGGAGACTGGGGTGGAGAGCCAAGCCAGGCAAAACAAACAATATGGAGCAACATGAAAATAACAATGAGTTGACGGTGGGTGCACCAATTACCTCCACAGTCATCAGATCTCAATCTAATAGAGCAACACCTTTAGGATGTAGGGATATTTAAAGCATGAATGTGACGCCGACAAATCTGCAGCAACTTTTGCTAATTGTTTGTTTCAGGATTATTAAAATACAACTTTCAACAAACGTCAAGGTAATCATGTAGTCATGATGTTACCGGTTAACAGCAAACAGGACGTAATGTACGAACACAAGTGTGTGTAGGTGTGTGGGCTCACTCATGCGTCTGCCTGTCTCCCTCTGTTCACAGGTACTCGGTGGTGGGCTTCATAGATAAGAACAAAGACACTCTGTTCCAGGATTTCAAGAGACTTCTGTACAACAGGTGACACACACATGAGTAATACACATCACCTCCACACAAGGGGGTGCAAGTTTGATGCAAGTGTTGTTGTCTCTACTTATACAACTCTATAACTCTACCTTTCTTTTTTTTACATCTGTCGATCCAGTTCTAACCCAGTGCTGAAGGGGATGTGGCCCGAGGGCAAACTGAGCATCACTGAGGTCACCAAACGACCACTGACTGCTGCAACGCTCTTCAAAAACTCCATGATATCATTGGTGGAGAACTTGGCCTGCAAGGTGAGGAGTCGGGACTGGTAAACCATTTGATAAGCGTTACATCCAGGGCTAGAGTGGAGGCTAAACAATGATTACCTATTCTCAGAGCTTATACATGCTTCAAATTACTTTACACCGTCAGCGTTGGGTCGTGTCCTCATTTTTTGGATAAAACTTTTTAAAAAACACATCATAAAAAGTTGCTTCTTTGCCTTCACACTGCCGTTACTACCTCTGTGCATCGTAGGTTGATTACAGATTAAATGCATATTTGGCGTTTAACACACAGTCACCTCCTGTTGCCATCTGCAGGAACCCTACTATGTTCGCTGCATCAAGCCCAACGATGTCAAGTCCCCTCTACTGTTCGAACACGAGCGCTGCCGCCATCAGGTGGAGTACCTCGGACTGCTGGAGAACGTCAGAGTGAGGCGTGCCGGCTTCGCCTACAGACAGACATACCCTCGCTTCCTACAGAGGTAATTACCTCAGCCATGTGATAACCATATCTTTCTCCCCTTAAATGTTTTTATTTGCTACATGTCTGCTAAAGAAGCAGAAGAAGCATCATCATCACCATCATCGTCATCTGGTTTTACGATAGTTTTGGTTTTTGTTTCATAGTTAAATTGAAAGATTAAATCAATTTAACTGCGGCAATTATTTAATCAAGCAGAAATTGCAAACATTCTCCGGTAATCACCGCCTCTCATATGTAAATTTCTTCAGAGACTGTCAGTGGACAGATGTGGATCATTGGAGTCACCTCATGTTTCCCTGCAGAGAAGGAGTGGCAGCAAAGCCCCAGAAAGCGTCACTTGCACTATTACACTACACTATGACGCTATTACACTTTACGCTATTACAAAAAAATAACAAGTCATCTACTCTGTCACTCCAATCCCCCTTGGTGATGTATTTGGACTTGGCATTACATCACAGCCTTGCCAGTGGGTCGGCTGTGAATTGACACAGGGATGCGGCCTTTTAACAATCACTAGTGATGGATAAGAGATAAGATAAGATAAGATATCCCTTTATTAGTCCCACAGTGGGGAAATTTACCATCACTGAATGGCCTCATAATCTAGTTTTTACATGCACTTTGCCATGAACAGATTTTCTGTGGTTCATTGCATATTTTTGATTCCGTAGTAGTGATATCCTGTCACTGCCTTTTATTCAAGCGGCCCTTCTTCCTCCTTTGTAGTGATTTTCAGGGTCAAAACAACCCATGCAAATTGCAAGAGCTTTGATTTTGTTGGAAGGCATATTATACAGGAAGAGAGCAGCACCATCACCATGAAAACCATGCAAAAAGCTTGTTGACAAGAAATAGTGTTAGATTCATCAGTTTTTTAGTAAAGTTAATCTCAGACTCTTTGTAACGGGCATCCAAAGGTCTTCAAAAAACATAATAGTGCTGGTTAAAAAAAATAAATGAGGCATCGTAAGTGTAACTTTGTGTTTGTTTTGGTCTCAATCTTGATGAGAACAAAGTCTATGTGTAGAAAGTTGCCATATCTTTATAATCCAGGTGTAACTTTATGTGCTCCATCCTGCTACATGTCTTTATTCAACTACTTTGTCCCTCCTGCAGATACAAGATGATCTCAGAGTTTACGTGGCCAAACCATGACTTGCCGTCGGACAAAGATGCAGTGAAGAGGCTCATGCAGGGTTGTGGCTTTGACCACGACGTGGCTTACGGCAAAACCAAGGTCTTCATCCGCACACCACGAACCCTGTTCAGCCTGGAGGAGCAACGAGCCGAAATGGTGCAGAGAATTGTCCTCTTCCTTCAGAAGGTGAGTCTTACTCTCTCAGTAGTTTATAAACTCACACTGACAAGTGTTGCTGATTCATTACTGCTCTGACCAATAGGGAAATGTAAACTATTGAGAACAGCCCTATAGTCACTGATTCATTACACTCTTCCTGACTTTTCCTTGAATTTAAACCACCAGTGAAACAAATTGAGACTCATTTTTCAAACTTTTCAGTATTCATCGATAATGACTGTTATTATGAATACCCCTGATTTCCAACAGGTTTTATCTGATGAGGGCCTTCAAAACGATGAGGGTGTTCTGGTTTAAAGGCCTGAGTTATGTTCTCATTGAAATTCACCAGCTCTTGATCTGCATATGAATAACCTTGGAGACTAAAACTAAATCTTTATACAAGCACAGCGTTAATTTTGTGGAGTTTAGTTAATCTAATCTTGTATTATTAGTCTCCTATATCTCCAAGGTTGAATACGTCTGCCTCTTCTATTTCCCTGTCTGAGTTTTCACCCACACAGCTCTTTTTAAAACAGCTAAAGGGGTGAGTGGATCTCAGATTTATAATTTGAAATGTTATGGAGTTTTGCTCTTTGAGACTGATTTTTTTTTAAACACTAGTACATAGCATGTTTTTTGGGGGGTTTTCTTACATTATTTTAATGCAAAACTGTTTGTTGTTTTTGATTTGCTGTTCAGGAATTAGGTGGCGACAGATGACCGGGCAATATTTTCATACAGCTTAAAATTTCCCCTGCAAATGTACGATTGTGTTTATCCCGTTTTAATTTAATTTTCAATAAAATGAAAGCCTGCTTTAATTTGTCATCTGATCAAAAAGTCAATAAATGTCCAAGAGTAATTATTTTTTTAGACGTATTTAATGATTTCTTTTTAGCTGAGAATTTATTTTTTTACCAATGACACTTTGTTCCTCTTAGTAAAACTTGTGTTGGTTTGGGTGTGGCCACACGCTCTGCCTTTCTATATGAATCACTTCATCTGCTCATAATGGCAGTTTTGTAAAACATATTTATGTATGTATATTTTCTCCACTCAGCTGGACAGGTTTTAGATGCTGAGCTATGAATATTGATCGGCATCCTTTCCTGTGATTATGGTGCATGGGCTGACATGCCTTATGTGACATGCCAGCATGTGAAGCCAAACTTAGTCACTTTAATAGACGAAGAGTCTGGTTTGTAATCGTGGGGCACGGCTCTGTCGCCATGTCAAATTAAGGATGCATCAATGTGAAACGCCTGGATGCTGCAAACTGCCATCTCTGACTGACAGGAAGGTAGAAAACCCACTTTGCATACATCATCTGGGCACTTGATTCATTATATCCCACAGCTGGGAACCAAGTGATTGACACTTAAATTTTCCCAATCTGTCATTACATTACATTGCAGGCAGATTCCTCCACACTATGTTACTTACATCTTTACCTTTCTCAAGAGGTACTTCCAAGCTCTCAGACAAGAAAGGCGTGTCCAGCCAAATTAACCCCTGCACTGTATTGATTGGCTGACCTTTGTATTGATCTGCTTGACCCTTTGCAGGCTCTGCCAACAGACATGCCAGATGCGTTATCGCACCACTTTTCCCACAGGAGAATCCTTTCTTGTATCTCACAGGATAAGCAGGCTTTGATATCCAAAGGAAAGCCCAGAGGAACCACAGCTTTTCCACCCAAACAAACATCACAGCGCGGCAGAGGTGTCAGAGCAGAGTAATTTATCTTAACCTCTTGTCAATGTGAAGACCACGCATGCAGCATGTGCTTCATTCATGCTATATGCACTCACTAACACACACCAAATCAGATAGAGGTGTGACAGCAGCATCGACTTCCATATCCATCATGTTGTTACTCAAAGATCCCACAGTGAGTCTGATCCGCTGTGCCAAGCAACCCCCTTATCAGCTCCTGGCACACACGCTGCCTTATGCCAGTCGGGACCGTCAGCCCATGTCTGAGGCTCAGACACACTTCTCGTCTTTCGATTTTCCTCATGGATTTATAATAGCACCACTTGCCTCATCAAACAACAACAAAATAACAATCTGTGAATGTGCAGTCTTCCTGAAGTCCGGTTGAGTGTTGCCTTGTAGCACCATTTTCTGTCCACATTGGTAGGGCTTTGTGTTTTTTTTTTTTCTTCTGCAGCCGCACTCTCATTTTAGCCATTTAAATTACCATAAGCTCCCCTTTGAGGAGGCAGAGTAGCTGGGGGGAAAGGAATAGGCCAGGAGGAGGGGGGGTAGGCTCCTTCACAGCTCCATTTAATCTTGACAGTCACCCCATCCTTCACTCCTTTCTTCACATGCTCTTACTCATCTCATCTTTCCACTCGAGGTGCCGCCCGAGCTGAAATTTATTGCAGTTGGGACCGGGCGCATTACCGGTGATTGCTCTGTATTCTCCTGTGTTCAGTCCTGCATGGACAACACTGAAACCTCTCCCCGGTACAAACCAATTCTTGATGAATGGAAGACTCGCTAAAAAAAGGCACCAATCAAACATATACAGTAAATACAGCTGTTATAAATTATACATAGGCCGCCCCCTCTGTCACTTCGTTTAAAATGAATATTTCATAAATTCAAGCTCAGCCATCCACATCACATTTAGTGTCTACGCTTGTCAGACCAGCTACGATGATGAGGAAAGAGACTCCCCCATGTGTATCCTGAGCCGCCGCCTTAATTGCTTTCAAAGCTTGACATAGTCTCTGTGCAGCAGTAGGTTTATCAGACGTGGCGAGTGTTATGTCCTGGGTAGTCAGCTTTCACAACATTGCCACAGGGAGGGTTGTCTGAGCTGGAGCGAAATGAAGACGTCTTAAAAGGATAAAGAGAGGCTGTTTTTTGGAGAATCTGACCGGCATGAAAAAGGGAGTCATCTGTGGATAGCTTCCTATAACTCTCTTGTGAATAACAGGCTGCTTGGTGCAAGGCTTGCCCTGATTCCTCACCGCTTAAGGGTCCAGAACTGATCTGTCTCCTGCTAGACCTCAGCAGAAACAGGATCTCTAATCCTCAGATCTCCTCTAAACCTGCAAAGTTATCGCCTCCACTAAAAACATCAGTGTGCAGGAACACTGAATCGGAGAAGAGGAGAATGGTGCTTATTTTTTCGGATTTGGTGCACATTGTCCTGACATTTCAGCCGTCCTTTAACATATAACCAGTTTTCAAAGAAAAGTTTAAGAATGTGCTTTTTCTTTCACTTCTGTCGCTGAAAAACATCCTACACATGACAGCACAGTGCACCTTTGGCGAGGATAAAAACTCTGAAGAAATGATTTATTCATTCTCATCATATTCATGTAATCGTAACATTCCTTGCTTTTAATCTGGCAGGGTGGTTTTATTGCATTTCGTCTCTCATCTCTCTCTTGCCACAATCTCTCTCTACTATCTCTTGATAAAGTCAAATAAAAATAACATTTAGAATGGTAATAATATTTTTAAATAATAGTTTTTAAAGAATTCAGTTTTTACAGGGTCCCAATGGAAAATCTGGATTGTATTTTGAAAGAAAGTTGCTTTGCAAATGGAATTACATTTACTGCATTTCGCTGATCTCAAAGATACACTCAATTCAATTTGTTGGAGGAAAAAAAGTGCTCCAAAGAGCTCCAGTTTTTGTTGATTGGCTAATCAATTTATCGACTGATGCGGCTCTCGTCAGTTCTCCCAGTAGGTATTTAGGATTCTTAGTAATTAAGAAAAAGGGGCCCCGATTGGAATCCATTTATGTAAATTAAATACACATTCTGCAGCTCTAGTGGTAATCTACAAACCAGATGAGCAGATATTTAGCCAATTCATCAATTGTTTCAGCTCTGGTCAGTTCTACCTGTAGATAATTAGGATTCTTGTCTTATCTTATGAGAAAAGGGCACAGATTGAAATCCATTTGAGTTTATAAAATACATATTCTACAGCTCTAATGGTAATCTATAAACCAGCTGAGCAGATATGTAGAAAACGTGAGTATGGATGCTTTAATGATCATCTGATGACTCTTATTCTTTTACATTCTTTTGATGAATAGTCTATTCATGCTTATTGTGTGTTTCTCTAACTCACTCACTCTTCAGTCACTTTCAGCTTACTATACTGCTGACTATTGGCAATATTCTTACAATCTATTTCGTTCAGTCCCATCTAACTGACGGATGGACCATTCAGAGCTGTTCAATTTATTCTTCAATACTGTCCTTTCTAATTAGACTGTATTGTTCAAAATCCATTTGAACTCTTTCAAATCATTGTCTGCCACATTAGCCCAGGGCTGAACATGTTTTAATGTGACCTGCTGGGAGTCATGATTGAAGGAAAAGGAATCAGTGTCAGTATAGGGGTGTTAGTGTTACTGGTGGGTGTGTGGTGCTCACCCCGAGGACTTGATTAATTTATGGTAATGACTGCTGGACTGTGCTTCAGCCCCATGTCTCCCTATGACAGCCTGCAGTCAGAGCATGTTGCAGCCTTACTAAATTGTGTCACACCCTCTTGATTCTGTCTCCCTCTGCCCAATGTGTGCATCGAGCATGTCACTGGAAAACCAGCTCAGTATCCCCAGAGGATGTGGAAACCTTGGCATTCAGCAGCAGGTTGCAGTCAAGTGTGTCAATGGTGCAGACCGGTCTATCTATCTTTCCATGTTGCAATTTGGTCATGCTTTTCCCCCCTCTGGGTGACAACAAGGTGAGGGTTGTTTTTTTTTGTGTCGGACCCTTCACACTGCAAACGCTGCAGTTCAGTTAATGGCCTTTTATTAGACTTTGCAGCCCACAGTACTTAAAATTAAAAACATTCAATAGCCAGCAGTGAATCTTGTTTGGTTCTGCTCTGCTCGACATCTCAACCAAAACCTTCCAGCTTTCACTAGTTGCCCTGGCTCATGTGATTTGTGTGTGCTTTCACCCAGTGTGCATTTCAAACCAAACAACCCCGTGTAAAAAACCAAGTAGTCTGTCCTGCTGTGTTACAATAAAAGACCCCCAATCTGACTTTGATGAGGTCGTAAATCCTGGGCCCCGAGGCGTGTGGAGGCTCCATGATGGCAGAGTCTCTCAAACGATGATCAGATGGCTTTATTGGCCAGCAGAGCAAGGGGGACAGACCATCACGGGCCTTATTATTGGCCTGATTTATCCACATTCCCTCGGGTTTCATCTCCATCAGCTCACCAGCGTCATCATAGCCATTCTGCTTTTGCTGTTTGAGAGGCACAAAGTGTGTTTATCGTGTCTGTGCCTGTGTGGGCAGCTAGATGGTATCATAATTCTAACCTCTCGCCACTTCCCATGTGTCTCACACACCTTAATGAGCCTCTGAAGACATTGGGAGACATTTTATGTCTGCTGTTATCTGATTTATTGTTGCTTTATGGTGTTTTTATTGTTTTTATTTTTTTGTCCTGCTCTGCTTCTCACCTCCAGCCTCAGTCGTTTGCTATTTAATTAGTGATTTGTAGCTTAAATAAACACAGTTGTTGATCTGGCATAGTCTCGTGCACCATGTGGATATTATGCAGGCAGCATCTTAACTGAGCTCAGTCAAGATCTGATTTGGCAACTTTTTGCTTTACTCAGTGTATTATGTTGAGCATGCATGATGTGTCACTGTGTGTGTATCTCTGTGTGTGTGTGTGTGTGTGTGTGTGTGTGTGTGTGTGTGCCTAATTTACCGTGACTGAATATAAATGAAAGTAACTTTTAACCTTGTCCACAGAGACAACTTAAGTCAGGGCAGGCAAGAAAATCCATTTTCCCTCCCGCCACTGTCACCCTGAGCATGTCATCTCAGGGGTTGATTAGTGATGAATATGTAGTTGTTCCTCTTTTTTTTTTTTTTTTACTCTCATCCATTATTTATTAGAGACTGTATAGCATTGAGGAAAAGGTTGTCAACTTCCGTTTTGCCAGTGAAGCACCTTTTGAGACTATTTTTATAGTCTCAACCAGGCCAGTAGGCTTTAATCTATATCAGCCACATCCAGGGGACAGATTTCTCTTTATTTTTAGCCAAGGGCTGATCTCAGATTACTGGATCTAACATGATTACACGAACTTTGCGGCTTTAAAGATTCATATTAAACCTTCTGCATTTGGAAAACACAGTATGACTGAGCTGGTTATGCGATTTAGATTGCTTACTGCCCTTCTTTTTTATTGATTTCAGTATGATTCACCTTGTTAAGAAGGCCACCCTCTTCCCAGTCACCAGTGGAGGTGACCTCATGCTGTGTGTCACATTAGAAAACATGCAACTTAAACACACACACATTAAACATATGGTTAAAAGGTTGTCATCTTGAAAGAAATGAATGCCTCTCCCACATTCCAGCGGCTCATGATTTATCTTCTCTGCAAATTATTTCACCACCAGTCTCATCAGGTGCAGAGTGCCTCCTCCACACATTCAATATGCAAATGCAGGAAATCTTTTTCTGTGCCTTTGGGCCACCCCCACATTTGGAAAGATTAAATTGATCTCCATGATTATTCTGCATCACACTTAGATCATATCCATTCAGTAAGTGAGCCTCCAGTGCAGCGTGCAGTGTTGCCTGTAATTTATCACTGTTCAGTCTGACACACTAAATGCAATGTATTTAGGATTATGTGGGAGTATTTAGGTACAGTGTAGTCTAATAAATTGTAAATAATTGAGAAGTGTGTGTATAAGAAAGGGAGAGAATACAGTAAAAGAGGAGCATATGGTGGTGATTTTAGTCAGGGTGGATCAGGATTTATGGCTCCCTTGGGTCCCACTGCATCTATTATTCATGTTTTAGAGGGTCTTATAGCCACTCAACCTATGTTTGGTTGCACACAGATTTAGGGGTCCTTAGTTTAGCCCTTATGTTGAGTAATATAATTAGAATAGATAATAGTTATAATTGTAAATGAAGAAAATGCCACATTGATATATACATTGGTAAATTAGCTATTATTATTTTTAGCGATATTCTGTAATTTAGAGAGCGTGTACTGTGAAAAATGACGTTCTTCACCCAAGAATGCTCCAAGAACCGCATCGTGGATTGGATCTAACTAATTTGGATCGGCCCTCCTGCCACATCCATCCCTCCTCTCAATTGTTGGACCCACATCTTGCATGATAGCTCACTGCCATTGATGTGTGTGGGAAATTGTAAAGTGCTACAACTTGCTTTTGGACTGTTAAAAGGGTGTAAAGGTCGATATATCCCAGCCTCTGCTGCTTCAGTCTTAACCATTCTTTTTTTGTCACCTTTCTCTTGTGCGTCCCACATCTTATTAATTGCAGTTGTATCCTTTTTCATAATGTTGTCATGTGTCTCCAGGTGTGGCGGGGAACCCTAGCCAGAATGCGATACCGGCGGATGCGAGCAGCCCTCGTCATCTTGCGGGCGTATCGACGCTACAAGGTCAAGTCCTACATCCGCGAGGTCAACAGGCGCTTCAAAAATGTCCGATCCATGAAGGATTATGGGAGGCATGTGAAGTGGCCCACGCCACCCAAAGTTCTGCGCAAGTTTGAAGAGGCACTCAGAAACATCTATAACAGGTACTCAAGATGAAGTTACTTTATTTTTTTATCTTAATATGTCTTCTGCTATTTCAATATTCAGGTCAAGTGTTTTTGCCTTTCAAATGCAGGTTTTGGGTCAATTCTCTTTTATTCCAAACAGTTTAAATATAAAATGAAACAGCATTTACCAATGCACCATCTGCTCTCTATTATGTAATACGAAACAGATGCACAGGATGAACGCATTTAAAATAAAATGTTTTACATTGCTCTCTTTTGAAGTATATCACTTTCTTAAACTGGCTAAACTAAATGTGGATCTGACTGAACCACAGGAGAGAATGCACAGCCTCGGGTTTTATTTTACATCCAGATGAGTCCATTTGAAGCAACTTGCATTTTCCCGTTCTGCCCTGAGCTCACACTGGGTATTGATTTTTCTTCCAACATCAAAGATTCATCACTGCCTTTCATCCCAATGTCTGTTTGTTTTTGTTTTTTTCTATTTGAAGCCAGGCACAGTAAGAAAATAGCCTTCCTAGACAATGTTGTTGGCTGTCAGGATATGTGAGTAAAAGTCAAAGAACTGCAGTACAGTTCTTTGACTGCTGCAGTTCCCACTGACCCTAGCTATCAGGACCCTGTGCAGTAGCCTCGGTGGAGAAATTCGATTTTCGATGTGTTTGCCTCCAGGTGGTGGGCTTGGACACTCATCAAAGGCCTCTCTCCAGAAGAGGCCCTGCAGGTGAGGGCCAAAGTAGCCTGTCTGGAGGCCCTGAAGGGACATAGGGCCGACTTGGGTCTACAGAGGGCCTGGGAAGGAAACTACCTGGTAAGTAAGTGGGATGGCAGAAAGGGTGGGGCTGGAGTCCAGTAAAATTTGTGTCTATATGTTCAAAAGGAGAAAGCTAAATTCAGCAACAAATGAAAAGGAAGAAAAATTAGACTGACATTTGTTTATGCATGGTTGTCTTGCATGCATCCCTGTTTTCTATGGTTTCATGTTCCTAAAATCTATATTAGGACTGCATATCGACCATCAATACTTATTTGTTACTGACTAAACAGTGTCTGTCCAGAAATGTCAGGTATCAAAAGTTGGTTTCAAACTTTGCCAATCTGTTCGGCAGGTTCTTCACTTTTACTTCAGTAACTATGAGTAACAACTCTTGTTATTGCATTTGTGAATGATATTTTTGTCTTATTGTATGTATAAACAGTATGGATTTGGTTTTCTTGATATATTTATCTATCAAAGACTGAACCCAAGATTTAATATCAATGTAAATGTTCCAGATTTAACCAAAAGGCTCATTTTAATTTGCTGTCTTTGCTCAGGTTAATGTTAAAAATTAGCAGAAATTGAAAAAAAGCACGTTCACAAAATGTTGGAACGAAATTGCATTCTGCGATGAGAGAACGTTCTGTTTGGTCGGACATTCATAATGTTGTCTAGTGAGAGTGTGTTTAAGATGATTATCCAAACTGATGAATGTCAGTAGTCTCTGCATTCCATACAATGAACCTGGAGTGTTTGACAGTTGTTTTTTCTTTCTGTGGCTGATAGAAGCGAGACAGCCCTGACACAGCTTCATCGTTCACTCTTGTTTCCAGCGAACTTCAGCGGAAAGACAAATTCATGCGGGTTCTGTTCTCCTCCAATGTACGCAAGGTAGGACGCTTTTAGCACCTTAGTCCAACCTCTAACCACATGCACACTCCTTCATGTATCTGTCTGCACAAGCAAATAAACCCAACAATGTCTGGTTTGCTCCAGCTCCCTGCAGGGTGTTTAGCTGTGTGTGTGTGTGTGTGTGTGTGTGTGTGTGTGTTTGCTGTTATCCTGTGGGGTGACTAATGAGGAGCTTTGTGTTTCCCAGATCAACCATTTCCACAAGGCAGAGGACCGGGCTGTGCTCATCACTGACCGCCACCTGTACAAGATGGACCCCCTGAAGCAGTACAAACCCATGAAGAGCACCCCCCTCTACAACGTATGATACTCTATTTCTTTAACAGCCTCCTTC
The DNA here is from genome assembly GCA_037577475.1 of Chaunax sp. Z400. Lineage (NCBI taxonomy): Eukaryota > Metazoa > Chordata > Actinopteri > Lophiiformes > Chaunacidae > Chaunax > Chaunax sp. Z400. Next base: position 6,641,884 of record CM075203.1, on the reverse strand, counting down.
AGTGCAAACACAGGCGGGCAAACGGAGGACTGCTCATTAAACACAGGCACAATAGTATTTAGTACAGACTTCCAAAGAAGTTACATACACTATATAAGCCGTGAAGCTGTGGCTTCACATGTGTCATATGTCAATATGCAAAAATCTCATTCAGCTCTACAATTGGCTGGTTTTAATTCAAACTCGCACTGTGATAGGCCCATTAAGCCTGCAAAGTTTTTATTTTCAGTTTAAATTTTTTCATTTCTCTTTTCTTCAGCGTGTTGATAATAATTAATGTCAAATAAAAGGCTGTGATTTTTTTGTTTTTTTTTAACCTTTTTGTGGTCAGAGAAACACAGCGTGACATTTAGAGCAACACACTTATTCCAATCACCTATTAACTCTACTTGCTTCTAAATTTAAAGTGTGAATCAATATGAAGGTCACATCAGCAAAACCTGACACTATTCGGTTTGGTCACATACGTTTTCTAATGAATGTGCATGTTTTGCTAATTGACTTTTAATATAATAAATCTGAGGGAAATGTTTCCCCTTATGGCACCTAATAATAATTAGAGGCAACATCCATATTTGAAGCATTGCAGTCCACCATTAGCCCATTAGTTTGGCTGCTATTGAGTGTCAGTTGATTATTTCTGCTCTATGTGACAAAGCTTTCCATCAGTCCTCTGTACTCCTATGTAGTAAAATAGTCTCTAAATGAAGACAGACAGATTCTCACTGCAATCATACATGTCAACAAATGATAACTTCATGTAGTCTTATATTTATTATAGTTATTTCCCAATACATGAGTCTCAACCTCTTAATATAATCCAGCTAATAATGTATCTGTCTGTGTAGAGAAGTTCATTCATCTTTCTAGTTACTAACACATGACTGATTATTACCACTGCTCTTTTTAACCCACAACACCAGGCTTTTTTATGCAGTAAATATCAAGTTAAGTTGGCAAAAGAATTGTCCATGGTCAAAAACTGCAGAGGAGGAGGACAAAAAGTGTGGAAAGAAAGAGGGATGAGGAGGCAAAGATAAAGATGCCCTGTAGTCTGACGTCGAGCTATCGATCGGAGAGGGTCAACCAGAGGGGAAAGCAGTTTGCTCATTGTTGATTAGCGCTGATAGGCTAACACCACAGCGTCCACCTGGCTGTCCTATATTAGGTATTTACTGCTGAACCTGCAGGGTAGCAAATGTGGAAAGCCAAGCTGATATATAGCTTGTACTTTAGTGAGGAGCCAACAACTGTCTGCCAGAGAATTTATACTGCAATTAATGCCTGCGAGGCAAAAGTGAGATCATTACCTGGTTTCTTGTTGAATGAAACAAATTCATGTTAAAGAAATATCCATTCTGCAACAGTGAATCATTTCACCGCTTCTTACCATCTTTCCTTTCCTTCTCACTTTCTTTTTTTTTCATTCTGTTCCTGCCACCACCTCCTCCTCCAGCCATCCACACCTCATACCCCCCTCTCTCCTGTCTCTGCTGCCGCTTCTCTCTTCCCATTGTTGTCATGCCAACTTCCCGGGAGACAGTGTTGTCATGGATACCGAGCGGCAGTGCAGCTCAGCTGATGTCTGGTGTCGTTCAGGCATGTGCACAAATCGGTCTCCTGTATGTGTGCTGTTTTCCCAGCAAGGCTTATTTATGATCCCTGCGGCTTTGCGGTCTTCCATGCTTTATTTTTCATTCACACATTTGTTTGTTCTCAGTCCACCACCACCCACAGCTGGTCTCTATAATCAGGTAAAGGGTGTCCATTTGCACCATATTACTCTAAATGAATAATCTATTAAAATAAGAGGTGGCCACTATCTGTAAGCAGCTTTCAAATTATGTAGATCTCCGAGCTTAATACACAAGATCAGGATGAGAAGGTGATGAAGCATAAACTGTGTTAATAATTTCATTCATCTCTGAGGCAACTTACAGCGGGGCGCCTGCTTTTTGTAAACATCACTGACTCACTGGTGGCCTCATAGCCTCACAAAATGAATGGCTACGAAGCTTAGCTCATTATATTCTAATCATTTAATCACATAGGACCCACCCTTTTCTCTCACTGCTTTTGTTTCCACTTCTATCTATTTAAAGGAACGTTATGGGATTTGTTAATAACTAATAAGTTGTACCCATGAAAATACATATGGAAAACCTGGTGTTTAAATTTATGTCCTCGAGACAATGGCAGAGCACTTGACAGAAAAAAAAAAAAAAAAAAAAAGGAGCTCACTGGTGGTACCTTTGGGGACCTGACATTTAGAAAACCCAAACAAGACATTAGCAAAAAGAAGTCATCTCTCACCAGTGGTGCATTTCTTTCTGGGCCAAACAGTAACAAATAGTCCTTGAGCCAGTGGAATATAAAATTAGACGCAGCAAAGCTGTGAGGTTCATGATAGTCCTAAATATTCTCAAACATAATAAGTATAGTGTAAAATAATTAAAGAAGAAGGCAGCATGTTCCTCAGGGTCGGACATGTGGACAGAAAAACCGTGTTAGGGGTAGAGACCGTACACTCATCCAGAAAATATATAGCATACAGTAGTAGTGGATAAAGGCTCGTTATTCACTGCAAATTTCAGCTGTTGACACGTCGAAATGAAACTTGAAAATCTTTAGATTTTTTCTTTTGAATCTAATGGCAACCAGTGTCATAATTATGGCAATATCAACATTTTCGGACCAAGTTCTTTCAATATGACTGCTGCTACGATCCACATCCACAACTCACCCAGGATATGGCACAAGAAGATCAGAATACACTGGCCAATGAAGCATCTGAAGCACAGTCCTTGTAAAATGAAATATCCATTTTCAAAACAAAAGTTGAAGACATGAGTCTGTAACCATTTTTGTCTTATTTGCATCATAATGAAGGCTGCTGATTATTTTCTTGATTAATCTTTTCCTCCATAAAAATGATGAATTCGTCAATCACAATTCCATTTAGTCAGAGGGGGATGTCTCCAAATTGCTTGTTTACAGTCTTCAACCTAAAGATGTTTAGTTTTTATCACATAAAATAAATGGAAAAGCTTCAACTAACTAATGTGACTGTCAAAACAGTTGTGATCCATTAAGCATTCATTGCACAATAAATACGCCTTAACATTGATGCCCTACAGTCATATTCACAGATTGCATCCCAGATTTTCCTGCAGTGTTACATGCAATGACCTTGATCATTACTATCTCAGTGTGTAGGAGCCTATAAACAAATTAACACAATTAGTTGGGCCGCACTATTGAAATATATCATCATCCTTTGGTTTTGTCTGATTTGTGAGGTTTGGCCAGACAAACAGTTGAACAGATGGCTGGCCAGACAAATGCCTTCAACAGATTTCATACTCGGGGTAAGACTGATTCGGTGAATCAAGACAAAAAAAATTAAACGAGGAAGTGAATCAGAATGTATCATTACCCAGCTCATTAGAACACTGACTATCGTTCCAATCAATTAAGCCTTTAATATAAATGTAAATGTAATCGGCTGAATGTAATTAACTGCGGGTGGATTGCTTGACAGAACGGCCTTGCTTCAGGCTTTAATTCACACTGAGTTCGTGAAGTGTTGTTTCTGAAGTCGCAGGCATCGTGTTGGAGCTAAATAAGCAAGCTGGTTGTCTAGCCCCTGGTAGAATCCTGTCTTTTCCTGATGGAGAATTTACCCAGCATTCCAGTCTGGTGAGTGCATATAAATGTTACCTGAGTGGCTGCCCTGTGGCTGTTTCCTTTACATGCACTGCCTCAGTTCATCTTAGAGAGACGAATGAAGGGAGAAATAAATGGCTCCAAACCAAAAGGGAGGGCGTAACAAAGGAGTAAGAGGAAAGCTAGGCTAAAGGAAAGAGAGATGGTGGCGTGAAGGGGATAGAAGAGAAAGGAATTAGGAGATAATGAGCTCATTTCTCTCCAGAGATTTGTTTTACCTGTGAAGATATTGGCCTGTTCCTGTTGTGTGGAAGCCCTGTGAAGCTAAATAACCCAACCACAAAATTGGGATTTTAACCTTGCTACTCTCTATTGGAACGTCGTTTGGGGGGCTCAGAGTGGAAAAATGTGATTGGTCCTTTGGGATACTGATCAATAAATCCTTATTGAAAGTGCTATTATCTCAAGTGAGATAAGTCCCGTAACCCAGTAGATACCAGACATTGGCCTTTTTACTATAGTATAAACATGTATGTTTAGTTTCCATGTGAACAGCTCTTGACACTAATTTTGGGTTCAAAGCTTTATTTGTTATAATCAGTTTATGTTCTATATCTATAACAAAAGTTTGTGTTTTTATTTAACCCAAAAAAATCTAAAGATATTTTTGTCACTCCTCTGTTTAACCATTGAAAATGCAATTACTTTAAGAAAAATAGATAAATATATTTTAATTTAATTTAAAACATTTTTATTAAATTATTTAAATTATTAAATTGTTAAAATAAAAAAATTATTGTAGAGTTTACTGGATTACATTTCCTACTTTGTTGGAATAAAATAACTTTTTCAGTATCTTTCAATTATCAATTTTTTTGTTTTTTTCTTTTGCAACTTAAGTCAGAGATTTGCTAAATGCACAATATTCCTCAGGTCTCCTTCCCTTTACTTCCTGTGGTAGTTAAGCATAATGAATTCCGCCCTGGTGCAGCAATCCCAGTACATTAATGTCCTTTGGGATGTTCCATCTTAAATTCCCTTATATACAGATGTACATCTGTGTCTGCAAATGAGCTGTATTTGTGTTTATATACAGTACAGATGGTTATGTGATACGTCTCTCAGCACACATTCCTGCCTTTTCAAATGTTTGTGTTTCTCTGCGTTTCTCATGTTTATCTGTGTTTAATTGTGTGTCTTTTTCTGGCACATTCCCAGGTGACCGGAGTGAGCGTGTCCCCTGGGAAGGACCAGCTGGTTGTGTTCCACACCAAGGACAACAGGGATCTGGTGGTGTGCCTTCAGGGCATGGTGCCTGCCCATGAGAGTCGCATCGGGGAGCTGGTTGGCACCTTACTTAGCCACTTTAAGAGGTGAGCGGTTGGAGTAAGCAGTGGGGAACAAGTGGTGGTAGAGGCTGAATTACTAAAACACTAGTGGTCCAGATGTGCCTTATTGATCGAGGTGACCTGCTGCGGGAGGATTTGGGGGCAGATCGAGTTCACAGTCACAGCTGTCCTAATTCGAACCATAATTTTCAATTAATCTGAGCCCAGAGCTCTCTTCAGGACTTGATATTGCGAAGGCTACCACTATACCTTTGTTTTCAACCTCCCTAGCAGAGAAAAAAACACAAATATGGATGAAATAAAATCCCTGAATTCTGCAGAAGCTTTTTCTTCTTCTGATTCACTGAGGTTCATTTCAAGACTGTCCCTTTACATACTGTTTTCCAACACTACAATACATGATCATCATTGAAAATCCGTTATATACATTTAACAACCTATTCAATTTATTCATAAGCCGCCAATCTTTACCAAAGGTTTTATTGTCTGGCTCTAAGCATAAAACCCAAATCTTTATTTCAAAACCTCTTGTCAAAAAGGTGTCTTTGACATCACAGCTGCTATGTCCGTGTTTGTCTGCAGACGTTTTTACTGCACAATGTGCAGCAGTTGAGGAACATTTACACACCAAAGCTCAGTAAAAGCAAAAATACTGTAAATAATCTTTCTCTTAATCAAGTAATGTGAAAGCTTTCCTTCAAATCACTGCAGAGCACATGGATAAAAACAAGAAGTAATCTGTGGAATCTTTTTTCTTTTTTTCTTTTTATTTGAGCATGTTTTTAGACCCCTGACATTGCTCATTTCACTGATTATTGAGGTGACTCCACCACAATTGTCTGGCACATAGTATATTTAATTGTGCCTTTATGCTTGAACCTCTGTGTGTGATTGTATGTGTGAGACAGAGACAGACAGACAGAATGTGTGCATGCAGAAAGCTGTGTCTGAATGAGGCATTGTCTCAACCGTTGCCAGTCTGTGATGGTATCTCATCCATTGTGGAGCTCATTTCTCTGTAGGTGTCGGGCCTCATGTAATGACCCGCCATGTGCTTTTCATGCAGACTCATCCATCACTGTAAAACCCTGACAGAACAAAGGACATGCGCACATATGTGTGTTTTTCTGCACCGCATGTTTGTGTCTGCATGCGACTGCAATGTTTTTGTTTATCTGTACTCTAAGATCTTTTGCATTCAGCTCCCTATAGATGTGGTTTTAACCTTTATCTCTCCTTCAGCATGCTGCACAGTGCACAATATGCACAACAGCAAGCAGGGAGAAGGGCAGCTTACCGCAGCAACAAAGCAGCACTTTATCCCCCTCCGAGTGACAGCGGGGGCCAAAGCAGAATGACATGCCACGGGGAATAAACACTCTTCTTGTCATAGCTTGTGTCTGGGTACTTGAGTTTCTCTGAGGCGTGTTTTGTTTTTGACAGTTTCCAAAATCTGCTTGGCGATAATCTGTTTTATTTCATGAATTGTGATTTTGGTGACAGCTGGAGTGGTTTTCATTTTTGAGATACTGTCGAGGCTGGCATATGTCCACTTTTTTTTATTTTATTTTTAAGCTGAAATGTATCAATACCACACCGAGCTGAAGTGATTCACAAATTTCTGCAATACATAAACAAGAAAATAACACTCTTATTGGCCATGATGCACCAGTTGTGTAGAGAAATTCAGAAATACTTCAGTCTTATTTTGCATAAAAAGGATGGTGGGGATTAGATTCCCATGCCTCCTCCCTTTCTCCCTCCACCCTTCCTTTCCCCCTCACTCTGTTTCATGTGTTTTTCCGGCTTCCTATTTTTGACTATACCCCCCTTTGTACTGTTTAACATCTTGTGGTCCCTTTATATATCCTCATCTCTTTCTCTCTGCCTGGCTCAAAATCTTTTTTTCTCCTTTTTTCGTCTTCATTTCTAGAGAGGAGGCAATGAAATATTAAAGGCTGTGCTGCTGTTTAGGCCTATATTTAGATGAGACAGAGCCACCCCCCCTTTTCCCTCTGTCTCTCGTGAGTGTGAGTGTGAGTGTGTGTGTGTCTGTGTGTCTGTGTGTGTGTCTGTGTGTGCTTACACGCACTCCACACAGCAGCGACTGCAGCACTCCCACTGTCCGCTGCCAGAATAGCAGATCAGGCACTCTGCATTTGCCGCACACAAACTCTGCAAAATCAATGAGACATTGAGGCAATCCAAAAGACCTTACTATAAGTTCCATGCTCCTATTGATTACTGTACATCCTCCAGTGAGAGAATATGAGCCTATTTGAACTAGACTTAAAGTAGAACATGGTCTTTTCAAAAAGAAGATGCAGGAATACGTTCAAGTTTCGAGGCCTTCACACAACAGTGATGTGGCAAATTTAACAACACACAAATGTAAAATACATGCATGTGAATGTTTTGCTTCACAAGTATTCATCCCAGGACTGATTGCAAATTTGTGAGAGTTGCAATATTTGTTCAATTAAGCCTCAAATACATTCACAGCAGCTCATTCTGGAGATAAAAGGTTAGTCAACAGAAAATCTGGTCAGAGAAAATGAACATCTGTGACAGATGAGGTGCCCTTGAGCAAGAAGTTTAACCCCTCAGACCTGTAGTGGACTTGCTTGTGTTACTTTACTGATACTGAGGTGTAACACAATATGTCTTATGACTTTACACTGATATCTGTAAATACATTTTACTTTATTATGCCCCTGCCAAAGGGGGCATATATGGTTACCCTTGTCCGTCCCTCCATCCATGCGTACGTTACGAGATACAGTCTAAACACATCTCCTCAAAAACAGAATCCAGTGAAGTTTCACACATGCTTTGTTGTTTTTTTCATTTTGCTTTTTTTTTTTTTTTTTTTACATTTTTAGACATATTTTAACTTAGTAGCAGAGGCATCTTTATCCTTGGGCACAAATATTCTACTTATTTCTTATTGAGCTCTGTATTACCCACTTCTCCCATTGAGATCTAAATGTAAAAATGACATTGTGTTGAATTATTCATCCACATTCTCAACTCTCGCAGGTGATAAACTGCAGTTTAAAGATTTGTCTCCATCAAACACAGCATCTCACATATGCATCGTGTTACTTACACCATCACAACGGTGTGATGTTTTGACAGGTTGAAGTGATCTTAGATGTGTTTAGATCATGGAGTGCAAAACGTGTTGTTAATTAATTGGTGCATTTTCTCTCCCTGCTGTGTCTGTATGTGTCAGTGACAAAATTGCCCCATGACCAGTTCTTGTAAATCCCCAGTTCACATAATCACCCCTGTCCACCTATCATTGTAGTTTTCATGTTGTGTTAGCAGCTGGGATTTCTTAGAGAAGAAGCACTGTGAAGCGTGTTCCTGGCTAGAATTTTAGAAGTCCTGTTTACCGAGCAAGAATACCAAAAATCTGTCTAATAGTTCAGACAATAGCCTCCTTAAAGCCGTGATGTTACATTTATCTTGCAATCCCGTGGAGGGTCCCAACACCCAGGATGGAAACCACCGGATTAACCGATAATTAAGTGATTTTGCCTCCCATGATGATTTATTATGGTGCTTATGGTTTCCAGTAAGCATACGGACATGCTTCTTAGTGTTCCATCCTCCCCCACTGCAAACTGTCCAGATCTGTCCCTGTGACAGATGTTTATAGATTTACCTCCCTAATACAACATCTATCTTCAAGCATGGCTAAATCCATTCATACTTTCTCTGTCTTACTCTCCTCTAATCTCCACTATACCACCCTTTGTCCTTCTCTGTCCACCTCCTCCTCGCCTCATTCTTCCTCTCCTTCTGTTTCAACCCCCTTTATACGAACCCTCCCGCATGAGTCAGCAGTGGCATTCAGTCCACATCCCTTCATTGATCTGTCAGGGTGATGTGGTTATATTCTGCCCTTGCTCCTGCCTCCGTCCCTGAAGACCTGAATGTTTAGGGTCCGCCTGTCTGCTTCCAAAACTACAGGAGGGATTTGGGAAGACTGCTAAGCCGAACTGCCTGGGGAGAAAAACATTGATTTAGAACAGAAAGTGTCAGTGAAATAGGGTGAGGAAGAGTGAGCTGAGAGGGAGGAAGGTGATACTGAGGTGGAAGTAACAAACTGCAAAATGAATCAAGTGAAAAGTAAGCAATGAAGAAAGACGAGGATGTCGAGTATAGAAAAGAAGCATAGGCTACTTGGGTTGACTTTGTTTATTATTATTTGTCTGAATAGGACTTCATCGTCTCCTTCCTTTATGATGGTGAGGAAAATAAGGATCATACCGATTGTTCTTGCATATTTCTGTTCATTAATAGCAAAATCTAGAATGACTAGTTCTCAGATGTGTACTTTATAGTTCTAGAGGGTTTGATGTGTTTTCCAGACTATTTCAATTACATGTCTCAATTGGTTTCCATTAATTTGAACGTCACTGTTAGTTTCACATCGTTAAACAAATGCAGCAGAGTGTGAATGTGAAATTATTTGGGCACACCTTGAGTGCCTGAGTTCTGATAGATTTGCTAAGCTACAGTGCTTCTTATCATTAGCAAGTAGAGTATAAACATTCTATGAGTATGTTTATAGCAGCCCAAAAATAAACATCTGTTGTCTGGTTAGAGTTCTCTCTGCAAACGTATTTCTCTACTTAACTAGAGACAGTTTCTGAGGGAAGAACATCAGTGCACAACGAGTAGTTTCTGTAGTGGACATCAAACATCTCCGCCCTTGTAAAGCTCAGAAATTATTGATTACTTTTAATGGAAACTAAGGAAACTAGAAGGCTTATCTCCTGTGCCAAGTATTTCATAACATTTGTAGTGGAGCAATAGAAATCATCCTGACTGGAAACATCGCAAACTGTCATGTTTGTGCAGCCCACTACTGAACATCAGTGATGTCGGTGAGGAAAGGTGCTTGCACAGATCCCAAAGGACACTAAGAGACAACGCCCACCTTAGGCACAGCCTGCTCACCCTGCTACCATCTGGTGAAAGATACAGTTACAGAAATATCTGTTGCTATACCACCAGACAGCAGAGCAGCTTCTTTCCTCAGGTTGTGAGACTCCTGAACTTATTGAAAAGTTTCTTTTTATGGTATGATTTATCTCATCCATCCATCCGCTTTCTGTAACGTGGGCGTAGAAATTGCAGGACTCGGCAGAAGCCATGGTTCAAGTCCCAACCCCAGTCTGTTGTTTAGTGGTTTAGTTTAGACAACTAAACCACTTTGTTTAAGGTAGATAGTTAAGGTAGTTACACAAAGTAACATGAGGCCATGTCACAAAAAACTGATGGAAGAAACAACATTTCAATAAAGACACTGATGAAGAGAATATATTTACTCTGAGTCAGTCACATCTTGGCTGATCTCCTCACAGTTACCTGTGATGTGAAGCACATGGTATAAAACCACCTATCCCTAGTATGATTCTTTATAATCTATTAAAAGAAGGCCATCCATTAATGTAGTTTTTTTCTTTTAGAGTAATAATATCTGTTGCTCCAGAGAGTGATATTTGATATTCAAGAACAAAAACGGTTTTAAATTAATGTGTCAACGTGCATTTTCTGTTTTATCTGAGGGAGACACAAACATAATTTATAATAGTACGATAAAGGGAGGATAAAAGTGGGGGCGGTAGAGAGACGTGATTAGAAAAATAGAGAATATGAGAGAGAGAGAGGGAATGCCGAACTGCCTTTGTCTTCCACACCAAGGTCACCCGTTCTGCTGAATCAAATATTTTAGACTGATAGAAGTGAGCTTCTCTCTTCCCCTCTGTCTCATCTCTCCTCTAATTCCTCCTTCTCCATTAATCACCTGCCCCTCTGCTATTCCCCCACCTCCCCCTCTTGTTTTTCACTTCACATTCCACTTCTCCTCTCTCTCTCTCGCTCTCTCTCTCTCTCTCTCTCACTCGCTTACTCTCTTTCTCCTTTCTGGGGCGCTGCGGATGCAGTTCCCATGGCAACCGTGGGATCCGTGTTTGTCTGATACGCATAGGATCTATTAAAAACCCTGCTGGCTGGAGATGATAATGGTACATTTTGTCGCAGGCCACAGACGGAGGAATAGAAACACATGCCATCAAATAGTATAGAATGGGAAAACTATCAAAGGAATATAAAGATTAGAGAAAAGGAAAGATGGAAAAGCTTTTTTAACAGCTTTACTATACAGATTGAAAACTGCTAGAATCAAAGTGGCTGGAACCTCCTTTACTTATTCTTTCTTCAGATTGTTCCTTATTTAAATTATTCAGGCAAAGTTTATGAGCAGATTTTCAGCAATTAAAAAATTCTCTTGTTTAATAAAATATGAGCTTTGTAGGAAAAAAACTTTTAATATTTCTAAAAGTATTGTTTGCTTTCACAAACCAGGTATTGTTGAATTAGCATTTTCTTAGTGAAAACTTTTGTTCGTTCTTCTGTTTAGTCACAAAGGGCCCTCAAGGATTGTCTATCTGCATTGTTTTTATGTAACTCTGATTTGCAATTTGCAGCCAAGTTCACAAATTCTCACACATGTTAAAAGAGACTCATACACTTATCCTGCTTGTGTCATTTGCACTGTGCTGCAGCGTGCTGTGCTGCAGGAGGCCGGCTGGGTGGAGTGAGGGTGTACGTGTGGGTTTGTGACTGCGAGGATCTGTTTGTGCATGCTAACTGTCTAAGTACACAGTAAACATAATAGTTAAAGGAGTGAAAATACACAATATGTTAGAGGTTGTGTATGAATGAAAGAAGTGTGAATGATCGACTTGGTCTGACCTACTTTCTCATTGTAGCCAGACTTTCTTACTCACACAAGAGGACAAACACACTTTGGAGAGTGTGTTACAGAGGTGTAAACTATACCAAACCCTACTATTATATGGCATAAGCACAAGCTTAAGTGACAGAGGTCTAATGTAAAATTTCCTCGTGAAACTCTTTGAAATGGGGTTAAACATTTATAAATCAAAAGTTTCAAACTGTCGCTGGTTCCAGCTTCTCCAAATGTGAGGCCATATCATAAAAATGTAATATATATTTGGGATTGACGACTTCAAGATGTCGCCAGGGGCTTTGAGAAACTGAGCATGAGCGTTTGTCACTATTTTCTGACATTTTATAGAACAAACAATAATGTGTCACCAGAAAACTGCTCATAGGTCTGTTGTCATCTTCTACAGTGGACATCTTTGCAGATCAGTACATCCTCCAACATTGCAACAATGCATGAAATCCCATGATGTGAACAAAGCTGCACTCTTGTAATTAGCTCTGACCCTTTGACAGATTTAGCCCTCTGGGATTGATTTATTAATCATTTAAATGCATGATGTCACTGGGTGTAATAAAGTTCAAACCATTTGCAAGGATCAGTATGGATTATGATATATACTGATATAAATATATTCTATTATATAGATTATAATATTTCTGCCCCTGAAATGTAATTGTAGCCTTTGTTGTTATTTGGGATGATGATCTACTTCATTAGTGAGCGTTCCTACAACCGGATCGTGATGAATTGTCGATGTCAGACAAAATCCAACTTTTGAACTTTGCCTTTTAGGCCCCCCCTCAGATGTAAAATGCAGTTACACACTGTACCAGTCGTTGATGGCATAATTAGTTTCTGCTTATTAAATCGGGCAGTGATTACAAACAGATTGTGAGTTCAAATTGAGTGAAAGAGATGACCCTCATGATTCTTAACAAATTCCTTCATTGTATTTATTTCAACTTTCATGCTGTGATAGTTAAAAATTAAATTATTCCAGCAATAGTCTAATCAGTTGTTGTCTCTTAAGTTGGTCACTTTGCAGATTAACACATTTATGCACTTTTAAATCCCCTTGTGTGGAGATTCATTCTTACATGCTATAGCTGTCACGATGGGAACGGGTGTGCATGTTGATGTGAGCTATATTTAATCTTCTCATAGAGTAGCTGCCTCTGCATTCCCACAGGAGCTCCACTACTGAATGTATGCAATGTATGCACTTGCTGTAGTCCCACATCTTACTGTCACTTTGGATAAAAGCATCAGTTAAGTGCTTTACAGTTAAGATGATACAGTGTGAACCTCCATCTCTTCAGTGACCTCTACATTTACCCCACCATCCCCTCCCCCACCTCCCAAACACATATGTTCCACCCAGCAACAGTACCATACCGTCTCCCACTGCCAGGCCAATTATGATTAGCCTCAGCACACTCTCGCCTCCCTCCCCTCCTCCTTCACCTCCTCTTTCCCCTCCTCCTTCTGTCCCTACTTTTGTTTCTTCATATCCCTCCTGCCATTAATCCACCTATCATCTTTTCATCATGCCTCTTCTTTCTTTTTTTTGCTTCCCCCTCCTCCATCCTTTCCTTCCTCCCTTCCGTTCATCTCCTCATCCCTTTTTTCCCACCAATATCCTTCCACGCCATCTAATGATTTCTGCGTTTTATCCTACTTTACGCCGATCAGCCTTAACATTATAATTGCTGAGGGTTGGGGTGCATAGCATTCATTATCTCATTACAGTGGCATCATTGTGTGGTATATATTAGGAAGCAAGGTTGCACGATACGTCTCTAGGATGTACTGGGATGCATCATCAGTGATGTTCCCGGGGTCATCGGGGATTTTTGCAAGAACATTTTGTTCTTGAATTTGATGTGTTGGAAGCAGGAAAAATGGGCAAGCATAAGGTCTTGTTGGGTGTTCTGGTTCTGCAGTTTTTAGTCCCTACCAAAAGTGGCCATCAACTCTGAGACAAAGAAAACTTTAACTTTGGTGTACGAATTATCTTTGTCTGATACAACAAAGGAGTTCAGAAACTATTACAGTTTTCAAAAAGGCTTAAATTCATTGAGTCTTTTAAGAAAGTCTCTAACTGGAAAACAGTAAAACAAATAACAAAAAAAAGATAAATGTCCACATTTATTAGATACACCAAGCTGCCTAATTCTATTCTAGAAGTATTCCTCGTTCACAGTGTGCTCTGGATAAAGTATTAGACAACTATAAAACATGTCCAAAAGAGTTCAAGGTTCAAAGTTCAAGGTGCAAAACGTTATCCTTTATAACATTTACCAGGACATTTTATAAGGCCAACTCAGTGATACATGTATGATTAATAGCAAGACACAATATATGAGTAACAAAGTGTACAAAAAAAGTTTGAAAGCTTCAAAAGTGTAATACTGAGATTTAAAAACTCTTTGCCTTTCTTCCTCAACAGCAATGTTTGAAAATAAGATTTTTGTCGTGTTTTATTATTGGTTGTGATTGGGTCTCAGTTGCAAACTCTTTTGTGTGTTTGTGTATTGGATTATTTTGAAGACATTGTTATACAAAAAGTGACCACAATGACAGAAAAGACAAGAATCTAATCTATCGTTACATGCATCATATGTTCATGTAACCCTTCTTAGTGTAAGCAGTGACAGCTCCACATTAGTGGATAGTGTCGTGAAATTTTTCTTATTTTTGTGTTGTTTAATTCACTGTAAACGTCTCTAGAAGCAAAACCGAGAGCAGCATCACCCAGATGCCACTGATGGCGATTCATTCTGGACATTCAAACCTTCCTGCCACTGAAAAGAAAGCAGCTACATGTCAGTAGAATAGATGAACCTCTGATTGACGTATTGATCACCTTTAATGAACAAAATTGGAGGCGTGGCCCGCTTGAGAGGTGAGCGTCTCCCTTCAGCAAAGAGCAACTAAACGAGGCTGCCTGTCTGTCTTTTCTGTTTGAGTCACTGTGTGGCAGCTTATTGATTTACCTAATGTGTTTTTAAGTCGTCTCCATTCAGCCTTCAGGTGGAACAGAGTCCTCTGAAAGCCCAAAGACAGCTGAGCAGTGGGTTAGATTTAGCTCTCTGCCTTCATGGTATAGAGAAAAGAACAATGACAAAGACGGGAGTTGACCTCCTACACATTAACACAGGTTTGTTTAACCCTCCTGCTGTGTGGCTATAATGGGTCTGTGATGTGCAATAGCCTCCACCATCTGTGGAGCAACTACAGTGGCCCCTAGAGACAGAGGCCTCTCCTTTGTCTGTTTCCGGTTCTGTTTCATCTCCCACTGATCTCTTAAAAAGAGAAATGTAGAGGTGAGACGTGTGTCCTTTTGTCTAAACAGTGATTTTTGAACACTTGACTCGCTCCAACAGCTTGCATGAGTAGCTGTTATCATTGATGGCCATCATTGACCTGCTGTCTTGTTGGAGTAGGGAGTCTTCAGATGGCATATGGACAACCTGCAGGGACCAGTGGTCAACCCACACGTTGCCGCCCCCTCCACACTCTGCACTCCTTGCAAGGAGGTCTGGGTTTTGGTGTGCTGGGCCAGTACACAATCACTACAAATGGAAATAGCTTTGAAAGTTCAAATAAATTCCTCTGGCCGTCACAAACAACATGACAAAATGACTTTTGTTATTATAAGAATTTGGTCCAATAAATTTTGGAGGGCTTCAAAGAACCATGGCAATAAATCATTTTAAATTATCACCTGATAGCCTGAAAAATAAGCACCCAGTGAGCATCTTTATATTTTAATGTACCTGTATGATAAATCCTTTCACAAGACTTTTAAAGCGATACCTTTGTCTTTTGGAAAATATGAGAAAACCAGATCATTTTAGCACATATCTCAGCTAAGGTCAACAATCCTACACGGCTGTTTAGCTTTCCTGACCCTTGCCCCATCCCTCCACAAACGTTTGTGGAAATCAGTTCTGTAGCTTTTGTTGAAAGTGTTGGAAAAACACCTTATGTCACAATATTATGGAAACTTATTTAAAATGATTTTGGATCTGCCCCCTTTTTCCAGATCTACACCATAATTTAATGGGCGCTTTTCTGACCCATGCCCCGTCCTTCCACCAGTTTTCATGTAAATCCATTTTGCAGTTTTTATATAATCTTGTTGACAATCAAACCGATCAATGGATGCGGTTGAAAACATAACCTCCTTTGTTAGAGGTAAAGATAAGTGTTATAGTTGCACTAACCAGTTTAAGTAGATCCAGTTCACTGTGAATTGTCAGTAAAACAAAACTTTTTTCAAGCTGTGAAATAGTAAAGCTTCTCAAGTGCATAAATGGGAAGTGATTGTTGGTGGATATAGGGCCTCTGCTCCATCTCTTAACAATTCTGTTTTTTTATCCATCTCATGAAGTCCCTCAACTTTGTAGAAGTGTTAAATGAAATCACAGGAACGCCTCCTTGAATCTTGTCAAATATCCTTATCTAACTATTCACACAATCGTTTACAGGATAGTAACTCCTCACGGCCCAATTTTGAAAGCAGAACAGTACATATTCTATGTTTATCTTTACACATAAACGGTGGAGAGCAGATTGAAAAAAAAACGAGACAAACTGAGCTGCCGCTTGTTACAGTTTCCATCAGATAACGCAATTTGAACAATGTCAACCTAAACAAGAGCACTGCAGAAAAATATACAAAGTATTTATATTTTCAGATTTGAGGATCACAAAAGGCATTGTATTCAAGGCAGCTCAGGGGAACCTCCGGGGGCCCCTTGATAGTCAGCGTCTCCACTCCCTCACTGCTGCACCGCAGATATTGCTTAATATGCACAAAGAAACGGAAATACTAGCTTAGCATATTAACAAGCAGAGGTCTTTTCTTTTTTTTTGCTTGTGTGCACAGTTCATGTATGATCCGTCTTCAAATGGAGCCTCCTGGGAGCTTTGGTGATTAGTTCTCACAATATTGCACAGTGGAAGGAGTCTCATGGGACAGCATCTCTCGTGTTTCAGAGTTTATTGAACGTGCAGGTTTTCCAGTGTTCATCCAGTACCCACTTTTCCGTAACTCCTGACCCCTCTCTTTGTCTTGTGCAGCAGAACTGATGCTCAGACGCATCTTTACTGTAAGCCTTGCTTTTGCAGCTCTGCCTCTGAGCTCCACTTCTCCATGCACACAAGAGATTGACCAGTCTTTGTCTTTCTTCTTTACTTTCCCCTCCGTTCTGCTCTCAATCAATACCATTGTTGCTGTAGTGCATTTTCACCAGATTTCTTAAATAACCTGCTTAAATAAACTCTCTCATTGTGCGTACTTTTTTGTGTATAACAAGAAGAAACAATCATATCTGCAAAAGGGAACACACAATTAGACATAAATGAAAATATCCATACCAATATCTTTTACAGTGATACTATGAGAAAAGGTCTGCTGGAATAATACAAGACGGTTGTTGCAGAAGCTTTTCAGGTAAAAAAAAAAAAAAAAAAAAACTAAAAAATACAAAAGTGAAAAGCAACAAAAATAAGTTGTATTTTCAGAGGGCAGCTCTACCAAATTTTAGTTTAAGCATCTGTCTCATCAACACGCCCACCATGCCATCAAAACTGCTGGAGTTCTGACTCTCCCTCTGCATTTTCTTTATTATTCATACACCACATCTGCAGTTACGGCACTAGCAAAACTGTACAACTTGGCCACAGTGGTGCTAATTAAAGAACTGCACACAGTAAGCTTCTTAGGCAGTTTTCACGCTTTGAACCAGTCCAAATCCTAGCTGCTTTAAACTGGGGCAGATAAAGCCATTAACAGTTTCATCCATCCAGAAGCGGCCTCAGATCAAATTCTCTCTTTGTGATGATCATTCTGCAACAAACTGGTCCTCCCATTAGAAGCCTGTTTAGATTTAGTTTCAGTCTGATGCAGTGTGTTCTACGTCTTTGCAATTGTGCAGCTCCGTGTGCATCTTTCGCTTTTCTGTTTCCTCTCCAGTGTGAATGTAGCACACAGGAGCACGTGAGACGTGTGATGCAGCCATGTGAGACAGAAAAAGGGTGTGACGGTGAGGGGAAGAGAGATGCTGTGTCAAGTTTGGTGTGAAATGCAAATCCACTAGCATTATTCTCTTCTCTTCAATAGGCCACATTGCAAAATGAGTACTTTTACTTTTGGTACGTAAACTATATTTTGATGCTAATTCTTTTATAGCCTACTTTTACATTAGTAAGAATTTAAATGACTTAGGAGTGAAATATGTTTTGCCTATGTGCCTCTACTGTCACAATTACAGAATAAAAGTACAAATTTGCTAAATTTACTTAGTATAACTGTGTCATTAATCAGTTCAAGATATTTCTCCAACCGTGAAATAATCACGTAATAACTGTGTCCATATAATCTCATCCAGGGTAAATGATTCAAAAACTGAAAAATTTAAAGCAATCTAATTGACAGTGGTTCCACCAGCTGGGAGGTTCCCTGTGTAATAATACTCTCACTCTCGTATTGATTGGTTTGCACACGTCCGTACTGTTTATGATCCACATTTGTATTGTTTTGAAAAGATTGCTTCTGACCCTGTTGTGCACAAAGAGTCTGCAGAAGAAGCTGGATATCCATCAGTCATAAAGACAGTGGGCTTCTGTCTGCAACGTGTTTTCCCTCGTTCCTACCCCGTGAAGCCTGACCTTTACACACACACACACACACACACACACACATGCAGTATACATGTGTCCATGCTTTCTCCTAGTTCCTTGCATTTTCCTTCTTGATCTCAGTGTGGGCCCACAAACTGAAATATTGATGTGAGGAGCATTACTTGGACTGTGCTGTGTGTCTATGGAGGAGATCAGCTTTGAGTCTCTGGCAGATCAACAGCATGAATTCACCTCCTGCATCAACCTGCTGCTATACAAACATTTGTGTGTGTCACCATGCATGTGTATTTTTTTGTGTTTTGTTTTTGTAACCACAGTCCATCTCATCAGATTAGAGTGTGTACGTTTGTTTTTCATGCTCAATAACTAAGTACCTTCCTTTTCCATTTATGCATTTATGTCTCCTACTTTGCCATCTCCTTGAGAATGTATTAAATTGGATTATGGCAAGAGTAGAAATGATATCTCATAATCATAATTATAAGATGGAGATGGTAGGACACTGAAATTTACTTTGTGCTTATTAGAGGAGCCGAATAGGATAACTTCACAATGATATTATCTGGTGCTCTCTGACAACACATTAATCATCAATTAATCTGATTAGAAATCAGATTTTGTTATAGATGCCTTGGAGCTTGTTTGAATTCTGTACTTTGGAAAGATGATTCTTTACTGTCAGAGTTTCATCAAAAATGTCTCATCATTATTAAAAGTGAGGAAAGATCCGACTTTGATCACCTCCTGAAAGTTCGGAGTCTTTCTAGTAACTCAGCCTTGCAGAATGGCCCTCCTCCCCACCTGCAGTGCTCATATATTTTTCAGGAGCATAAAGCCAGGTACAATATTAGAAGCATGACACAGAAGTGGGACTGGATGGCTTCACAAACTCAAGGTAATCCTGGCTCCTCAAGCAGAAAATAGCCTGCATCGCCTTCTCCCACTTCTCTTCATGCATTCTCATTTTGCAGCACTTCTCTTCACTCAGTGACCCTGGGTTTTTTATTTTTTTTATTGCATGCATATTATTTTCCTTGGAATCATTATCTACAGGCACTTTTTTTTGCCTCCCTTAAACTCATCCTTGAGACTCAAACATTTTGTCCTTGACTTTTATTTTAAATTCTACTTCTCTTCAACCTACATTTCTCTTCACTCTCTTTCCCATCCCTCTAAAGAAAGGGAGGGTTCTTTTGGGAGCAAGTGAGCCTGGACATGGCATGAAGGGCAGGGGGGAGTAGGGAGAAGGAAAGAATTGATTTTCCAGTTGGGAGAGGCCATCCAGTGGAGGACTAAGTCTGCCCTTGGGGCTCTGACTGGCTCAGGCCAGCTCCTGATGGGAAAGCTCATTCTGTGACCTTAACACTCATCTGATCATGTTTTTCTATTCAGAGATGAAGTGTTCTATTACTTTTTTTATTGGAGCACTCGTTCAGAGACAGATTTAGGATCTGATTAGAAAGGTGTCAGACATATTTGCTGTACCTTAAACTGTGTAAAGACATTTGTGTGCATCTCTACATGTCTGGGTTTATTTTTGTTAATGTGACATTTACCCTGCTGTCCCCTCATGAGGAGAACAGATCAGCTACACCTCTGGCATTTCAGTGAAACGGAGAAGTAATGGGATCAGATTTGGACAGAGAAAGCGACGCATCACAACACATACAGAAAGTCACACATGCAGTGCCATTGGCTGGCTGGCTGGCAGCCATGACAGATGGGGGAGTTCAGTTCATGGGAGTTGCCATGGAAACCTGCATCAGTGCTACCCTGAGTTCCTCCACTCTGCAGAGGAGTGCGGTGTGGGAAGCAGAAGCCTTTAGCTTGATGTTTATGACTTGTTGTTGCGCAACAAGTTGGTGTCATCAGGTCCTCGACCCCTTTTTTTTTTTTTTTTACTAAGTTTGTAATTGGGGCACTGAGATGGGTGGTGGTGTGTGACTCCAGCAGTAATGACATATAATAGATTTGGTGACGATTGACCAAAGGCAGCCATGAATGATAAGTGTGCCAGTGAAAAAGTGTGTCATGACGAGCACTTGACTGAAGAGATGCATGTTCTTCTCACATGCTCTTGAGCCAGAAGAGCATTTGCCACACCAACATGTTCTCTTTGCCCATCATATTTACATCACATTACATTTCCCCCTCTCTCCGAACAGCGGCCTCAAAATGTATGCCGTTTTCTTCTCTTTGATTCCCGTCATCGATCCTGTTTAAGAGCTAACGAGGCAATGCACCCGTTCACCCAGAAAGGGTCTAACTAGATGTGACAGGCACTAAAAACCAATCCACTGCTGCTGCCCCAGCCAGGCAGCGCCATATGGATCATTACTTCAGCGGCACTCCTGCTTGATTTCCTCTCAGTTATTCATCTTAATTTTCTTAGTCGGGGTGCTCAATGCACACATACTGTATATATACAATCTCTTCTGTATAAGAGGATTTAAATATATTCAGCAGCATAATCCTGCACATGCACTCCTATACTCCCTCCATATTACAATACAACGAATATCAGCTAACTCTCCATCGCTTTATTTAAATGCTCCTTGTGGCATAAATGTTTCTGTGCCAATAATCAGCTTCATGTTTCATTTTCAAGGCTGCAAACTAATTAGGGACTGAAAATGTAAGCTGCATCACCTCCCCGTTGAATGAAATCACTTTGTCCACACTTCAGGAGCTACAGTTCCTGTTAATTGGTTTCTTGCTGAGAGTTAGATCGGAAGTTTGATAGTAAACAGATGTTTTCACCTCTGTTGGCCTCATTAGACCACTTCAGACCACTGCAGTCGGTGAAGTGGTCGGTTAAAACAAGTATCCAGTACTGAGCAGGCCTCTCTCTTTCTCCTGGGTCGTTAGGGTGATTCAGCTGACCTGGTCTGGTTTCACAACTATAAAAACTGTGTATATATATATAAACCAGTCTGTCTCTCCCCCCTGAGTTCCACACTGTTTGGGTTTTGTATTTAGTCTGTCTTTATCATAAGTTGCTTTTATTCATGTACAATAACCTTACCTTTTGTGAACAGTCTCTCCCCTCCTGTTGTCCAACTTTGAGCCAGGTTGTGACAGTATGCAGATAATGTAGCCTACTTTTTACAGGCATTACTATCAAAGTGAAATGGATCAATGTCCCTACTTTAATGAAGGAAAATCATTAAACATTCAAGTTTATAAAAACCTGTACAGATGCAGATAACTGAGTTGGTTGAACAGATACAAATAACGATGCACTCACTGATCCCTAGTACAGACTAGGCTTGATTGACAGTCTCTCAATTCCCATTAGTATTGGTGCATTTGTTTGGGTGGGAGAATTGACTAAAACCTGACCAACAGTAAGTCGGTTTGTGTCAGTCAGGTGTGGTTTCCACGTAATTTCACATTGACACACAAAACATACTGCACCCCACCACATATCACTTAAATGATGGCTCTGCGCGGCACATAAAATACCACACAGGCCAGCTGCATTAGCTAATAAAACACATTTTCACATGGTTTATTATTGTAGCTGAATCCAAAACTATCAGAAAACAGTTTCAAGGCTATGTCCTAAGACAATCCTGTGACAATCCTCCTGGTTAACAAAAATGTATCAGCAGTTCAACTGTAGTATCATTACACCCAGGAAGTAGCGCACTCTCGATACCTACTCCTACCATTTGGAATCATGCTTATCAGTAGTTTATGAGTTGGCAACAAAAACAGTTTCAGTAACGGTGGATCCGAATCAGTTTTTCATCTAGATATAACTGTTTACCTTTCACAGATACATGAAGTGCATTTGAATGACTCTGAATCTGCATTATCTCTGCTACGTATTGGTGGCAGTGCCATGTCTCTCCCCCTCTCCTGTCCCGTACTGTAACCCAATGCATTTCGCCCCAAATATACATGCCCTAATTGCACATAATGGTGTAACATAAGTCGTCCATGCCTTGGTATTTTTATTAAGGTCTCATCTTGTAATGATGAATAAAGTGAAAAAGTGATCAGAATCCACATCCGAGCTGGATCCTCCACAAGATTTAATCCAGCCTTCCGTGGCCCGAGATCCAACCTCACACATAATATCAAAATCTGTTGACAACTTTCTCTTTTAGTCTTGCGGACAAACAAACGAACACGGGTGATCACATATCGTCCTCCAGCTTTCAATGGTGGAGGGAATCAATCGGCCTTACATGTGATACATGCACTTGTGTTCAGTCTGACAAAACCGCTGTGAAAGAATAGAATGCCATATGTGTTATAGTATGTATATAGTTATGTATGTGCGTGAGTGTGTTAATTCAAAAGTACACTTGTGCGTGTTTGTGAGAGAGTGAGTGATTTATGACCAATGGAAGTGTGTGAGAGTATGACTGCGCATATAAAAGTGCATACAGCAGTCGTGTGTGGAAATGAGTGTGGTGTGTTTATGAGATTGTGTGTGACTGCAAGAATGATTTATGACCCTCATATTTTTTTTCACACACACACACACAGGTCATTAATGGATCTGCATATTTTGTTCCTGTGCATTAAACTATGACTGAATGTATTGTGAAGCCATTAAGGCAACCTGTTATACGGGTATATGAGAAAACTTTGATTGTATCTCTAATTGTGTCTCGACATGCAACATTGACCTACCAGCGCTGAATAACTTTCCTCTCCTTCTCTCTGCCATGCTTTCTACTTTCTTTCTCCATCTTTTATTTTCCCTGTGCAGTGAGAAGAGGAAGCTCCAGGTCAACATTGCGAGTCCCATCCAGTGCAGTATGAACGGGAGGAAGTGTACGGTCATTGTGGAGCCCAAGATCAACCAGTCCCAGCCAGACTTCATCAAGAGCAGATCTGGTTACATCCTGGCCATTCCTGGCAACTAAACTGGGCTAAATGAAGAAGAAAAAAAAGAGAGGGTAACAGCTGACATCAAACTAGGCTAAGATGATAATGTCGGTGATGATGAATCACTTCTGATTCACCTCTTGTGTTCTGTGCAGAGCTGCTGATAATGTGATGATTTAGATAGCAGCTGTGCTGGAGGGTTTGGGTAATTTAAACCTCAAAATGCAGTCATGCCAAATTTGACCTGTTTTGTAGAGTATTGCACAACATTTGACCTGTTTTGTGCAATATCTCTATAAACAGGAAGTGCACAATATGCTTACATACTAAATGTTATTTGCTAAACTTTTTTTTTTGCTCTACGGGATAATCTACCAAAGTGCTGTTCTTTCTTTTTTTTCTTTTTTTTCTTTTTTTTCTTTTTTTATCCAAATTTCAAATGATTTGCTTTGTGCAATATGTACTTTACTGTAGATGGAATATTGTGGTCGTCAAGGTGAGAGGAGATTATGCAGCAACTGCTCTCTGAACCACTGATGTTGCATGATTGGAAAAATCCAAAGGCATATTGTGCAGGAGCCACATCAAAAGTGAAACCTTAAAAAAAAAAAAATGACATTAGGTGATATTTATGTATGACTCAGATACTCATCTTTGATTATCTACTCTGGAAGAGAAGAAAACATTTTTTTTGATTTATATTCTAAGGAATAATAATAATAATGACTTAAATTGAAGACTTGCCTGCCGACCTGGTAAAGGAAAGGATGTGCAGCATCCACTTTTACTTCAGTAAATGTTTACAATCACATATGGGAACAGGAAGTGTGAAGATGTGATGCAGTGGTTCAGTCAGTGTCTGAGGCACAGGTTTCAAATCAAATTCATTGTTAGTTTGTTAGTCACAGGATGTGTTGAGCATATCCTGAACATCGCACCTGCTGCATGCAAAGAGTTTGAATCTATTAATTTAAATCCTGCTAATTATAACCTATCTCTATATTTGTAGGCTTACTTTTATATTACTTTATATATCAAAGTAGAATAAGTTTTATTCAGCATAAAATTACAGATGTCTGCACGGCACTTACTACAGTATGCTGCATTTATCTTAAAAGGGGATGCAATAACTAAAAACTGAATAATTGTACTTTTGTCTATGAAGTGTTTTGAGTTCATATTCTTTTAAATTGTAAAAGTAAATACTCTGTAGCAGAGGCCAGTATTGTGAACTACAGTCCCTGTTTTTGCGATAAATCAATGTGTATTCCATTTGACATAGATCCCCTTCATCACAGAGAGAGTGTCTGTACTGTATATGTGTTGATTAGCTCTTTAACCTCTCATCTATTTGGCTCTGAGACTGAGAGTCTGGCTGCTGGCCTCAGTGAAAGAGCGACGACAGAGGAGTGTGAAGTCTGCTGGCCCAGTTTATCTCCCCGTCTAAAGATGGGAATGACTTTTCATCTCATGCTGCTGCTGCTAAACTCCGTTCATCTCTCTCAAAGCCAAATCACACAAATCAAATCATTGGCACTCCAACACTTTGATTTGTACCGTTCTTCTTCTCACAAGCTGTCGCCTGTATTGAAAATGTTCCCTGCAATTATTCTTCGCTAAGTGTGAGCACATTGCAATTTGTTCTTTTTCCAACTGTGTCAAACGGCGCAGACGCTTCCGTGATGGAGTTATCTGTTCCTCTGATCCGTGAATGTGTTTGCCGCTACAACCGACCTAATTACCCTAAGTTCAAAAGTCAAGCTTCGAGACGATACATCTGACAAGAATGTGCTCGGTGTCAAGGTATGACATGTATGGTGACATGATGATAAATGTCACGAATTGTCAGGTTGAGATTTGCATCAGCTGTATTGTCCATGTGTAAAGACGAACAAAGAACACGGGACAGGCACGACAGCCCAGGGTTATGAATCAAATCTCCCTCGGTGTCTGACCTACTTGAAGAGGCAGACACTCTTCTCCGCTCCTCCATCCACTTCATTGTTGAGGAAAACTTCATACTAGTCATTTTAGCCACAGTAGCACAATACTGTAGTTGTGCATTGAGTGTTGTCTGAAAATTAGCAAGTGCCCCTGTAATTTAAAAGTGCAAATCTCCATTCTACCTCACAGTTTTGTCCTTTTGCTTGGTAAGGCATAGAAGAGAGTTGTGTGGGGAAAGTGGTGCAGCCATAGTGTGGATTAAGGAAGTGACATGGGATCTCTATTAGATGCTTTTCAGAGGAGCTCAGGCGCAGGAGCTGCCTGTTATGTGTGCGTGTGTGGAGCTCTCCATATCCCTCAGCATCGTAATCTCCCACTGGGCCTCTCCTCTCCTCTCTGCTCTGCTATTCAATGCTCATCATTAGGATGGACACCATGTCACTTCTCACTTCAGTGCTTCGCTCTCTGCTTTCTTAAGGCAAAGGAGGTTGAAGAACAATGCCTCCTCTTCCTCTCTACTCCCTCTACTTTTTCTCCCTTCATCCCTCCCTCCTTTTCCAATTTCCTTCATCTTGGCTCCTCGCTCAGTTGGCCTGACTGTGTTGTCCTGCAGGGCAGTGAAAGATTTACTATTTTTCTGGGTTTTTCATTATTTGTTTCTTCAGTGAAAATATGGGAAACTAGACCAACAGCAAGAACATATTATCAAAAAATAAGGGCTGGGTGCAGCAATAATAAGTACATTAACCTGAAATGTAAATACCGTGGAACCAAACCTTATTGAAGGATAAGAATCATTTCATTCTATTTCTTTATGATCGTTAACATGCTGCAAAAAGTGATGATTTTTGTTTCTTTTTGGTGTGCAAACCAAATGAGCAAAGATCATTTTTCCATTTCATTATCAACTTTGCTACAAGTGTACGAATCACAGCTTTCCTAATTACCTTTTTAAGTTGACATAAGAGAATGTCAAATATGAATGTTAACACTAGGGCTACGTTCACACTGCCGTTGAAAGTAACACAATTCTGATTTTTTTTTCTCAAATCTGATCTTTGTATGTGACCCGTGTCTGACGACATTGTTAACAGTACTGTACCATGACCCCACATCTACAACAAGCATGCTAATAGATGACAGAAGATTCCAGCTCATTATCAGAGTTAATAAAAAACAGTGCTGCAGGTATTTATTCAAAAAATCAGATTTGGGCCTCTTGCTTGCAGTGTGAATGTAGCCTGGGAGACTTGTTCCATTGTGTTCTTCCCTTTACTGCTGTAGTGGGATCATAGTTTTTAATCATTTTTTGATCATCAAATACCATGCAAGCCAAAGGGTTACAAATTACATTTTTCTTTTCCATAATTTATTCCATATTCTGTGCTTGTAAGCAAAATATTTACAGTATCTATACACCATTCATTACATATGTGCCTAATTTTTTACTAAGATTATTTTATGCATATTTGTGATTACATGCCATACTGTAATAATCAGATCAAGTTTAAAGGGAACTTCACCGTTGTACTACTATATTTGTTCAAATGTATTCTGTATAAATACAGAGTATGCATTTATTGATGATCCATAATGAAAAGTGATTCATTAATCATTTTATTAATAAATTGAATTGTCTCTAAGCTTGTTTGTAATTGTTTCCTATGCATGTGAGTGTGTGTGTGCAGAGGGGGGTTGGTCATGCAAAGACTGATGTTATGTTGACTCACTTGTTTCCCTCTTTAACGTGCTACGTGCTAATAGCTAGACAGAACTCTGTGTTAATCCACCCACTAACAGCTGTTTTCACTGAGTGACCCAGAGGTTGCTAAAACCCCAGCAGCATGACAACGGAGCTTCCCACTCTCACTATGTCAGCCATCAGCAGCTACCTCAGCAGGCCTCTATAAGCCACCAGCTGATGGATGAAAATCTGCAGCGAAGAGTGGGATGATTGTCTTCATTCTCCCCCCCAAGGGCAATGATTAAGACGGACCTGACTGACGTGTTCGTCAAATAAACTGGAAATAATGGACACAGACTGATAGATAATAGGATGAATGAACTGACCCAAACTAATCTATGTGGGAGGCTCTCGGTATGTTTGGAGGTACAGCATTGATATCTGACAATGAACTAGAATCTACACAAGCTGTAATAAGTCTGGGGTTAGACTTGGGTGGATAAAGAGCAACATCATAAAGGCGCCCTTGAGCAAATCGTCAAGTTACCATTAAGCTCCATTGGCCAATAGATCAGACTGGTTGTACTGGTGCAGCTTCCTGGTGCGAATGTGTTTAACTAAGCTTAAGTTGTTCAAAATAAGATGTTAAACATCTCATCTTTTGCAGATTTAGACGAAATGCATAAACCTCCGTCCACAGCTGGAGACACAAAAAGACGAGTGGCTGTCTTGAACGATCAGTGCATTTTATTTTTCAATCACAGTACAAAAATAAATTAAAATAAGCAGCAACTAAACTGAAAAAAGTCTCAATTACAGCAACAGCTTTTTTGTCTTTTTCCAAAAAAAACAAAACAAAAAAAAACATTTTTATTGAACAGCATTTACACCCCTCCCTCACTTCACAGAGAGAAAACCAAGTCCTACAGCACCAGTGTGGTTGGCGTATACTCCATGTCCATAAGAAAACAACATGTCACACATCCTTCTGTACAAAAAAAAACACTGTCATTCACGCACACACACACACACACATATCTGCGCGCATACAGCCAATGCCTCTCTTTATGAAGTTCTTGACCACTGTTTCATTTTTTTTATCTACAAAGTACGCAACAAGATACAGAAAAGAGTTTGACGGAAATCTTTAACTATCACTTGAGTCTTTTTTCTTATTTTATAAGCTTTTGAAAGTATTTTCTCAAACAACTACTCAACAATGCAAAGTGGGGAAAAAATGGCACATTTAAAGTGAGTCGGGGCAAGTGGACAGAGAGATTCTTTTTGAGGCCTTTTACCCAAATGCCCTGCTTTCTCTGCCAGAGCAGAGGTCCATCCAAAGTGCGCATTCCCCCAGTGTGCCCGTACAAACACTCCAAATGAACTTTCTCTCAGTGATCTGACTCCATGTGGCAGACTCAGTCCCACAGCACAGGTTGTGACCATCAGAAGTGCTAATTTTCTTTGATTCACACAGCAGCAGAGAAGCCTTCCATTCACTGGGAGTAAATTAAAAACATGACAAGAGTTGGTGGCGCACCCAGTTCATTATTCTTTTTTGACCGATTATCAGAACACTGACGAAGAAAGAGAGTTTTGCACAATTTGTCTGTATTGAGGTGAGATGTGAAAACCTTAAAATGGTTTCTTATACATTTCTGGATGGAAATACTGTCGCTTCACCATTGACTGCAGTCATTATGGAGATAACAAGCAACTGCAGTAATGTTGCTTCAGGAAAACAAAAGAAATACATATCTCAGTTGTTCTGCATGCTTTCTCTTTTGGTTATGTCATTGCCTTTGCGCACTGCAGCATGTCATTTTAGTCAAGTATACTGTATGATTGAAAACTGATTATTCCCGTGGAGGTCACCTCATCTCCTGCAGCCCCTAGATGAGTGTTATGTCACCTTACATTTGATTTACACAGAGATGATGCTGATGCATTATCCTCAAGGTAAGATGTGCTTTTCTGCAGTGATGCTGAACGAGTGTCATTGAAATAAATGTATTCCCCCTAGAAAAATGAGTGTGCTTTCTCTTTCTGATATGTGGGACAGCAGGTTGGGTAAGCTCATCATGCAGGTCAGGGTTGCGTCCGACAAATATGATGTTTTCTGGGCATTTTCTTGCATATAAAGTTGATGATGTGTTGCTCGGTCAAAGCGTCCTTGATGATATCACTTTGGTGACGGTCAGATTGACATTGGTTTTGACCTAAGGGCTTTTTAAGTTGGATATTCATCAATAAATCTCCAGCAGTCATTTGCATAACCCAGATCAATCTTCATTCCAACCAAGGATAAGCACACCTGCTATGCCAGCAAAACCCCTCTTCATGTCCTTCCCCTTTCAATGTCTCTCGTTGTGATCTTTCACTTACATTAAATATGCCTGAATAAATACGTAAATGGCAATAAATTAGTTGTCAGTAAGTAGCTATTAGTAGATGAAAATCCACCTGATCATTCAACAGCAGGACCAAGAGTACAGTATTTCAAACCAGTGGGATTTTCATCAAAGATATGGCACTGTTTAAACATTTTCTATGCTGAATCATTAAGCACAAAATCAAACATCATTCCAAAGTGGTTGCAACACAACCTATAGACAAAAGTACAAAAGGAATTTCCCTGGTAAACAAATAGCCTATTTTAGCAAGCATAGCTAAAAATAACTAGTGTCACTTTGTTCACAGCATTCTCTAATGCAGATGCAGTTGGTTTACAAATCAAGTAAAAAGACGAAAAGTCATAATTGCTCCCGCCTTCCCGGAAACTCTGTAAAGTTGCATGGCACACGTGCAAAACATTATGTTTCTAAGTTTAAAAAAGAAATTAAAGTAAATTTGTTCCAGTAAAGCAATAAATAAACCTCCATAGGTGTAAGCCTCTGGGGAGTAAAACATCCATTAACTAGTTCTTTTATTTATTTTTTTCTAGATGAAAATAAAGTAGGGGGCTTCTGATGACTAGTCATCATTGGCCATATGTCCTCCGGCTGTTGTCGTCTTATCAAAAGTCCCACAATGCAGTGTTTGCTTACTGTCCATCCAGTCTTCCACTGTACAGTCCTGTTGAAGAGCCACAAGCAGAAACCCATAAAAATCTGGATCTAGCATCGACGGCCCCCCGTTGTTCTTTCAGATATGCATCGCAGCCAGAAATGTCCAGTTATATCCGTATTGATAGAGGAGACGTGGTGTTTCGGTGATTCAAAAGAGCCAGGGTTTGCAGGTGGGTATGCCTGTTCATCCTCAATGCATGAAGACAGCCAGTCAGGCGATGGCCCTCACCCTCCTGCAGTAGGCAGTGTACATCACATTGTCAACAGTCAGAAGGTCACTGGTGGGCTGTAGCAGCCTCAGCCTTTTCCACATTCATTGCTGTAGATTTATGCTCCCTTTTCTAATGTTTTCTTTGTTGTCTTTTTGTCTGAATTGTTCTTTTTTTTTCTTTTTTTTTTGTATTTCATATAGATATATATTTGTATGTTAGCAAAGGATTTACCCAAGTCTGGCATTTTTCGTTTATATATCATTGTCAAAAAAAGCTTTCATTCTCAGGTTTACAGGAAATCCGTCCTTTGCTCATGTGAAAATAGAATTCGGCCTTGATAATTACATGTCTTCAAGAGGCAAAAAGAGTC
Organism: Chaunax sp. Z400; assembly: GCA_037577475.1. Lineage (NCBI taxonomy): Eukaryota > Metazoa > Chordata > Actinopteri > Lophiiformes > Chaunacidae > Chaunax > Chaunax sp. Z400. Next base: position 6,611,326 of record CM075203.1, on the reverse strand, counting down.
CTCTTGCTTTTTAAAGCCTTTGCCCCACTTTTAGGTGACCATCTCTACTGCAATGCAAACATTTGAAATCTGTGAATATCACTGTTCCCCCTCCAGAGTCAAAGATTTGATTATTACTAGGTTCAATAAATTGTTATAAATGTCAAATACCTCATAATTTGCCAAGTCCCACCACAATTTGGACAATAATAAATAAATGGCATCACAAATAATCTTTCAGACTTGTCAAAATGCCAGACTGGAGTATCCCCCTCCTCCCCTGAACCCTCTTCTCCCCCCCCCCCCCAGCATCCCCTCACCGGTCCAGGCCGATGAGCAGACGGCTCCGCTCCTCCTCCTTCTGGCTCTCGTTCTTCAGGTCGGCGAACACCTGAGTGAAGTAGTGCGGGTCAGAGTTGATCTGGAGCATCTTTGCGCTCATCAGGTTGATGATGGACAGGCAGCGGTCCCAGAAGGTCTCCTTGGAGCTCTCCACTAAGAAGGGCTTGAGAGGGTAGGAGATCTCGTTGCCCATGTAGGAGTAAGACAGGTAGAGGCAGGTGAGCAGCACGGCCTGCAGCTCGTGTTCCGTGGCCACCTCAGAGGAGACCACGTCGCGGCACAGCATGTATACAAAGACCACATTTGCAGGGGTGATGAATCCCTGGTCTTGCCAGCCTTGGAGCAGCAGGGAGCGGTCCACGCTGCGCAGCCACAGCACTGGGTCAGTGGGTGACAGGTGTTTCAGCCGGTAACAACGCCGGCACAGAAAGTCCCCAAGGCAGCGCAGGAGCTCACTGGTGGATGCCTGGACAATCACTCTCTTAGGGGTCCCAGGGGCCACATTGGAGTTGGCCAGAGGGGCCTTCTTGACAGATGATGCTGTGTTGTTGGAGCTCTTAGTGAGAGCTGGAGTGCTCTGATCTTGGGTGAAGGTGGACAGGTTGGCGCATGACTGAGACTTCTTCAGGTTTTCATTGTTCAGTTGGGTGACATTGTTCTGGTAGTTGCCATTGGGCTGCACCTTCTTGGAGCCTTTCTTCTTGGCCGACACCGCTACAATCCGCTTCCATGGGAGCACGTTGATGAGTGAATGGCGCTTCAGGTTCTTGTCTTTGGCGTTCTTGCTGTTCTGGACAGCGGTGTAGTGGCCCACAGTGGCCGGTCCATCCTCAAAGAGAGCCGCCTTTCGGTAGCTAGGTGACAAAGACAGCACGGTTCCCATGGTGACTGTGGGGAGGCGTCCACGGGCTTCAGCCGCACTGGGTCAGAAGAGCGTCTGCCAGGGGGAGATCCTGAGGGTCTCAAGGCCTCAATGCTTCTGGGAGCTGGGCTTCCCTGGTTACAGGCTGACACTTGGCATCTAAAGCCAAGGGGTGAATTGTCCTGTGAGCAGCTCTTTGAGGGGATAACGACCACCTTGACTTAAACAGTCTTTGTTGTATTTCAGCTCTCTGGCTGCGTCTCCAGATGCTGCAAGCAGAAAAGATCAGTGATGAGAAAAATAACTGGTGATGGATCAGTTACCTTTAAATCATCCATGGGTGTTTACAAATGGCAAGGAAAATGCATGTGATCTCACATTAGATCTGTAAATCTTGAGCTTACATCAGATGATACTGCAGATTGCCATGCCGTCATGAATGGGAGCTGAAGTGGTTTATCTGACAGCACCTCAGACTTATTAGCAGCATTGGTCTGACTCAATAAGTGGTGGAATGGATAGTATAGAACCCGCCTTACTCACTGTGATAAGCAGACTAATCTTCCTAACATTATAAACATTCTGGTAAATTATTTGAGATTATAGAAGAAAATCATATCTGTGATTCTGCATCAGCTATTCGAATTAATACTCCATATCTGATTGAAATGTATCCTAAGTAGTGAATTCAGAAACATTTCATAATGAGACATTCATATTTCATGGGGAAAGGCCAACACGCCTCCTCTCTCACTAAAATGGAAGGCAGAAACGTAAACACCTTATTAACAGGTGAAGGTCGCGTTTGATGCATCGGATTCGTCTTAACGAAGCGCGAATCCAAGGTCATGCAATTTACTTGACCTCCAAACCACGCCACTAAAGAGATTATTTCTTTATTCCATGAGTCTTTCCTGCGACGACATATTTTCATCCTCACTGCAGTGCCTATGCATACGAAAGACAGTCGATAGATCGACTTTTCACTTGCGCAGGGCTGTAAAAGCTGCTCGCTCCTTCATTCCATCACCCTATTATCAATCTGATTCGTCAATTGTAGAGAAATTCCAAAACGCCATATTTTAATTTGACTTTACTGGCCTATATTAAAGGATGTATTGGGCGTCTTGCTGTGATGAGGATTAGTGTACGTCGGGTGCTCTCCATGGTGCTGAATCTGAGCGTCTGCGTCGAAATGAAAATGATGGCCATGATAGGCGGTGGCTTAAAAACGAGGAAAGACCCTTTCCATCTTATCGGTTAATATCTCACAATGTGTGGATTTGGCTGCCTATAATTTTCCATCCATATTCCTTTCAATCTAAATCTAGAATATTATTTTTTAGTTAGATGTAGCTGCGCATCACCTGTTTTCAAAAATAGGCTGATGGATCCACAAATCTGTGCAATCAAAAACTGCTGCACTTTCACAAAGACTATATTGCAAAATCAAGGAGAACTTACCAAATTTCCTGATCAATTATGATTTAATAGCGTTGTAACGATGATGAGTCCCGATGCTCTTTTTCCTTACAAGATGGGATTAAAAGATAAAGCCATCTCGAAGAATAGAAACGCAATTAAAAGAAGAAAAAATAGCTGAACCGATACAAAAAGGAAACGGTGGATGAACACGCCTGGTGTCGGCAATGGTAGGCAGTTGTGGAATGGTTGCTAAGATGACGATGTTGGTCCTCTTGGCCGCGAGATGCGGATGCTGCGAGAGCTGATGTTGTGTTGTGTCACTGAGTGTGAGGATGGTTGACGCAAAGGCGGTGGTGGGGCGCCGCTCTGCGCTCTCAGCGCGGTGCTGTCTCTAACAACTCCGCCTATGGCCACACACAACAAGCACTCATGTAAATTGAACCCACTGAACTCCGATTATGTTTTTCTTCATGATACCATGAACACCACCTTATCTTTACACCGACATAGCCTGACAGTATGCATTTATAAGCACAGAGACCCTGACGTGGGTTGAAGCATAATTTTATAGCTTTTGTGAGTATAGTACCCATGTATTATGGCTGCATTATCCTAAGCTCCACATAGGCTTTTACAGTAATCTCAAATAGACTATAATATCCCTGCATGGTGTCTGCACTCCACGATGAATGGTGGTCACACACCGATGTCATTTAGTCATTTATTTCATTTTGTCTGTTGTATTCAGTGTTGGACATCAGCCAGTCATCCATTATCAATATGATGTAGATTCCCCTAAGACACAGTTTGGTTTTATTATCTTATGCTTTCACAAGAGAGTTATTGTGTCTGAAGTAAATTCCCTTCAGATGCGCAAAAAAGTAAACGAGCGGAATTTTGTGTTGTGCTCATGAAAACTACACTATTGAATATAGACTCAAAATATTGGCTTCTGGTCAAACTCTATGATACAATTGCATCTCATAAAAAAATAACTGGACAGTTTTAAATATTCTGGGCCGTCATCAAAGCTAAGGACCAATTGATTAATATCATTAAATAACATACGTGGGAAAGGGAGCTTCTGTTACTCTTTTACGACACCTTTTTGATATGACTACCTTTCCCAGATGCCTTAAAATCCCGTCATGCATGTTATACGCTGACGTCACATACGCTAAGTAACGTAGTATTCGCACGCAATTTTCATTCAGCAGCATTTTGAATAGGGAAGATGGCGGCCGCAGCAGTGGTTGAGTTTCAGAGAGCCCAGTCTCTCATTAGCACGGACCGCAACGCCTCTATCGACATACTTCATTCAATAGGTAGGTGTTCGGGTAGGTTTTTGGGATGGACACTATTCCGCTGACAACTTTAAAGTGCTTTTTCTCAGTCAGTATTAGGCGGCAATGCTAGCATGTTAGCTAGTGGCGTTCCATAGCTAGAGCCGGTGGTGTGCCGTGCTGACTCACTGCCGAATGGTGGGTAATGGCAACTGCTAGTAGATGTTAAAGAGTTAGCTCGTTAGCAACTGTGCTAACTTTAGGCCCAGCCGTGAAATATGAACTAGCTATTAATACTGTAATGTTTTTGACTGTACATGGGTCTTGCTTTGTTTCGTCAATGACCACAGTTACCAAGCTAATTGCCATTAGCTCCAGTTAACACTGCTACATTAGCACGATAGCTATTGTTGCTAACGTCATTGTTGTCAAAAGCCTAAAACCCATGTCATCAACAAAGTAAAGGGCAGCTTTATGACAAAGTAAAAATAACTGTAACCTGTAAAGTTATTAGTGGGAGACTTATGAATAATTGCCGAAGGGTTACTTGTGTGTTATGGTTGTTTAAACACGAACGGTGGAATTTGTGTAATGGACTTGAGTACACACTCAACATTTTACATGGGCATTACTGACCTCAAATTGCCTTGTCACTGCAGTCCACTCACCAGCTGTAAAGCTGTCCTTGCTTAACTGCGTATTCCTCTCAACCATAAATATTATGAAGAATGATTTTGTTTCAATAATCGGGTAAATGCCAAACATTGATTCCATCATAATCATTAGGATTTGCTACTTTCCCCCTCTTTATACAATTTAATTGTAGTAAGCAATCTGCTTTTTACAATGTATTTTTATATGCTAAAAAATATTTACAGAAAACTATTTGATAGTTGTATCCCAAATTGACTCAATACCATGTTAAATTGAGATAGTGTAATTAAAGCACTTCACGTGACATCAAAAAGGTTTCTCGAAACCTTAAAAGTCTTGGGCTTGCACAAATGGAATTGAAAATTTTCATATCATATCAAGTGGGCATTGAAACAAACGTTTATGATGTCAATGTGTTACCTGTCTTTAACAGTGAGGAGAGATGTTCAAGAAAATGATGAGGAAGCTGTTAGGGTTAAAGAACAGAGCATCCTGGAACTGGGAACACTCTTGGCCAAGACAGGACAGGCTGCAGGTAATAAAGTCCAACTCAGATGTTAATTCTGTGCCAGATTTTACTTTTCAACACAGCCTACAAAAAAAATCTAATGAAACTAATTAAGTTATGTTTCCACACTGAAATAATTTTGTTTTTATTTCTTTATTGTCTCCAGAACTAGGGGGTCTGCTGAAATTTGTGAGGCCTTTCCTAATTTCCATCAGCAAGGCGAAGGCGGCCCGGCTGGTCCGCTCTCTACTGGACCTCTTTCTTGACATGGAGGCAGCAACAGGTCAGGAGGTTGAGCTGTGTCTTGAATGCATTGAGTGGGCCAAAGCTGAGAAGAGAACCTTCCTACGACAGGCTCTGGAGGTAAGGAGGTCTTGAATAAGATTACAGGTGCTATCAAAAGACAAAAATAACTTAATCCTCTGCAGTATACAAAGAAATATCACTGAAATGTAAGGCCTTCAAATAGAACCTAACCCCTGTGATGTCTTGTACAAAGCTTCAGAGGAGTTTGATGACACTTGGGAGTCAAAGATTATAGGGCTATCAAAGATTTTTTCTACAACTTATAGCACACAAATTATGCCGTTCAAGGTTAATTATTTGCTTTTTATTTTAGAACTTGATTGCTGATGAGGCTGAAATGTAAAACTACTTATTTTGTTGTTTGTGAATAGACCAAAAAGGCCATAGTTATAACCTATCACCAACAGCGGATGTATTCATCCTCTCACCCGATCATAGATGATGCTAACATGCAACACCTCGAAAGTGAAAATAAAAGTGATATTCCCAGACATAAGCGGATGCTGTTGAGGGGATCAAATTTAACATGTTCTGGCTTATGAAGTGGAAGTAGCTGTTATTTCAGAGTGGTTATGGTGGAGCATTAGGTTGTTGCTGCTTTAGACTAAAACTAAATGAAAATTGGAAATTTTATTATTACGTTGAAGCAGTTCTTTAAAACTTGTCTTAAGAAAGTGACAATGAGAGATACTTTACTAATACATCTAGTACAAAATTCCATCTATGATGGCATCAATCTGCTGCAGCAGTCACAGTGGGCTTTATGGCCAAATGACTGGCAACATTATCACACTCACAACCTGGAATATCTGGAGCTGTTGACTGAATTACTGCATCAAGAAGTTTTTGTATTATTACTATATAAATATGTTTAATGTGTTGAAGAAAGCTATGTAATGAAACTGTATGTAAGAAAGAGTGAAAGCTGAGAAGAGGAATGCTTTTCAGACAGACCACCGTTTTTCTCCAGCCACACGGTATGAGTAATGTGATAGGAGTAAAACAAATGACAAAACTTTTTAGTAGCACTATGTGTAACATGAGCTAAGGCTCCAAGAGAAAGATTTTCTCACGTATTTGGATAAGATCCACCTTTAGAGGAGTTAGTTCATCTTTGGCACTTTTTATAAAAGGTAATTCTAGGAAATCTAGGAACTGTCTGTAATTTAGCAACTATCTCCAAGGTGTGCATGAGTGGCATTTCAGCATGTTGATGTTTACCATTCATTTCTTTATAATGATTAATATGATCATTTTGAAGGATCACCATTCAATCAAGGAATGAACTATCAGATAAAGATTTATTTGGACCAAATTGTCTGTAAAATGTTTTTTGTGTAGAGCATGATTATAACAAAGCACCATGTTAAGACACCAGGCTTTCTGTGTCTGCCTGCATAGGGATAGCAGATCGAAATAAACTCGTAGCTACATCTGGTACATTTGTTTTCTATGTATGAGATGGATGTTTTTTGCGCATGTTCCCTGATAATTAAACCTGTAAATTTCTCTTTACCTGAACATTTCAATCTTGATTTCTGTCAAGTTTTTAGAAGAAAAATATGGATAATGGGGTATAAAATAAAAAAGGATAAATAGGAAAAAAGGCAAAATGTGTGAAAGTTTTGTCCTGAAATATTGGCCTAATTAGGCCTGAAAAATATTCTGCAAAGATCAATCACATTAATGAAAAGATTAAGCAAATATACAAAAACTCTGAAGTGTTGAGTCTTGAGTCTGTCCTGACTTAATCTTTCTTATAACTGATGTTATTTCACTTGTTGCAGCTTTTCCACAAAGCCATAGATTGCCAAAGCTGGTCTCTACTTGTCTAACAGCATCCTCTCTCCTTTCAGGCACGACTGATCTCACTCTATTTTGACACCAAACGATACCAGGAGGCCTTGGCCCTTGGTGAGTGTTTAGAGACATGTAATTTTTATATTTTGGTAAATGGTAGCATCTGCCTTCAGAGTTTTACAAAGACGCAGGCATCACTATTGGACCTAAAATGTTAACCAGATGTTTTATAGTCCACTAAGCAACAACAAAACTATCAAAATATGTGCCAAAATAAGTAAGGTAACTTGTAAGCACAGATTTGCAAAGTTTAACATCTAAAAAGAGGAGAAAGAACAGCACATGTCAGGACTATAGCAGTACATTTATCCTCTCGCTATATTACTTGGCATTGTACAAAGATATTGCACGAGTTAAATTGCATGTTATTAATGCTTGTTCATTCCCTTTCAGGTTCCCAGTTGCTCCAGGAGCTGAAAAAGATGGACGACAAAGCTCTTCTGGTAGAGGTTCAGCTGCTTGAAAGTAAAACGTACCATGCTCTCAGCAACATACCCAAGGCTCGTGCAGCCCTCACCTCAGCCAGGACCACTGCCAATGCCATTTACTGTCCTCCAAAACTTCAGGCAGCTCTGGACATGCAGTCAGGTCAGATTTGTTTTCTATTCTCATTTCCAGTTTCTGTGTGTGTAGGTTACTAGCAAAGTAGCATTTATCTTACGAGGGAACTAAAAATTAGCAGATATAGGAATAAATTATTATCGGTATCACAGAAAATATAACAACTGTACAAAAATAACTTTCAAATACATAAAAGTGGTTGTTATTTTGTTACCTTTTGAGAGCTGTAAAATCTGATAACTCTGTATGGAAAAAATATAACTACTGTACTAAATAATTTACCAAGTGTATTTGGTCAGAGCGTTTTAACAGACATTTCATTTTGCCTTGTCATAGCAGGAAAAGCACAGGTGTAACGGCCATTACACAATTTCAGTCACTATTCATGTTATTTATTACCGCCTGTGATTTTCCTAAATGGTCGTGTGAAAATACCTCAGAAAATAATCTATTGGGTTTTTTGTACAGTGAGGCTAAGTGGATCTTTCTTAGTTTAGTTTCCATTGGGAGACTTTAAGTCTTGAAAACATTTAATCAGATATTGACTCTGAACAGTTGATTGTTAAACTGTTCACAAGGAATGAGATTTCCCTCTAGTCCAAACAATTAATTACACAAAGACAAACAGCCCAGCGAGTGTTGTGTGTTCATCCACTTAGGTGTGGGAAGAAATCATTTAGATTTCTTAGTTAATAAGAGATCGTTTTTTCTATTGTGAAGACTACTTGAAATTACAGCATGTTTGCTTCAACATTGCTCATTCATTGCTTTGCTTGGCCCACTGTGTGCATAGCCAACAATGTGTGATATCCTTTCCAGGCTACAGGGAATGTGTTTGACAAAGTAAATGGGATAGGATTGAAGCACAGCGGTTATAACAGATTTCTACCATTTAGTCATGGAAAATACCTGCACTGGCTTGCATATATGCTACCGTCATTACCAGATGATTTGCACAAATACAATGTCTACAAATAGTTATACATATGTATTACAAGATCGCTTCCTGAACAGATTTAACACAAAAAATCATGCTAAAATCACACATCTGCCCTCATGAAATCCTGTGTTTGATTTGTTTTTACACCACAAATGAACCGCTCCGGGGTTCAATTGGAAGCGAGTTGAGACCACTCTTTCTTGGCGACCTGGTCCTGCTAGTTGTGTCTTGCGTTGAAATTTGATTGCTGTGTTCACGTGCCCAAATGTTTTTGGGGGGTGCTCTCTGTTTCAAAACAACTGTTCCAAATGAGCCAGGTGTGAATACTTCCTAAAAAAAAATATGGCAGTGTTAAAACCTGATTATGGTGATGATAAATGCAAATGTGGTTTTGACTGATTACATTTTTGTACTCATGTGATTCATTACACTTCAGGGAATATTACCCTAACACAAAGAATCAAAAATGAGTTAATGTATTGTAACTAATGAGTCAAAACCCCATGAAGCAACATGTGGTGTGTTCCTCAGTGACTCAGCTCATTTTATGCAGGTAACCATCTCAGTCACACTGTTTGTTTACCAGTGTGTAGGCAGAAGAGCTGCGAGGCATGACAGTATCAAAGGTATTCATGACTTCACAGCACAATGTGAACTGGAAAAAAAGACTCCGCTTTGGGCCAACTCTTCTGTAACTTCCAACATTATGCGTTATTGTGGTCTGTGTTAAAAAATGCCCAGTGAAGCTTTATATATGATTTTAATATTTCTTTGAATCATACAATCACATAGCAGCTACAGTGGTTATCACCAGCCCAACAAGTTTATCCAGTTTGTTTTGGCATGTCACGTGACTCATGCAGTTGTTTTGGCCATAGATGGTCACTTTCATGTTGTGTCATCTCTGTTGCAGGGATCATCCATGCAGCTGAGGAGAAGGACTGGAAGACAGCCTACTCCTACTTCTTTGAGGCCTTCGAGGGCTATGATTCTATTGACAGCCCCAGAGCCATCACAGCACTCAAATACATGCTTCTGTGCAAAATTGTTCTCAACTTGTGAGTAGAAAGGCAACTTACAATGTTTTAATGTTTGAGCACATTTGGATCATTAACATTATTGAATTTATATGTGATTATTGATTTCTTCATTGCTTTTCTGTTTCAGACCAGAGGAGGTTCAAGCTCTGATCAGTGGTAAACTGGCCCTGCGATACGCTGGCCGACAGGCACGTACCAATCATTTTCTACTCATAGTGGATGGTGCAAAGAAGCAATCTAATTTGTTTCAAACATCCTTTGTTTTTGCTTGTCCTGAATATTGCTGCTGTTTCACAAAAAAAAAAAATCATATACGAGTATGCATCATAAATGATCATGCCCTCTAAATGAAATACAAGCCATTTTTTTAGGGCAAGACATTCCACACATTCCTGTGTTTAAAATACTTTCTTAAACACTGTGTGGAAAGAAAACAAATCTCTCTTTGGTCAGATTTCACAATAAGTACTGTACCTTACTTTCTCTGTTTTTACTTCATTTTGTCTTTATCACCATTAAAGAAAATGTTTAATTAAAAACATAAAAAATTTAAACTTCACTGTACTGAGAAGGCTTCTCTGATTTGTGCAGGTAGACAATTTCGTTAAGCTTGTTTCAGCAGAATAACATTTAGATTTTCTCTTTGTGATTATTCATCTATAGACTGATGCACTGAAGAGTGTCGCCCAGGCCAGCAAGAACAGATCATTAGCAGACTTTGAGAAGGTAAGAAACCATTTTGTCCTGTCATATCTGACTGAATAAATTTTCATACAGACAAGGCAAACTGCTGTTTGGTCTTTTGTAGTTTTTTCTCTCTCTTTAGCTGCTGTTCGTTTTGCCTGCTTTTGTATGCAGCACAAAGAAAATTTTTCTCTTTGATTTTTACTCTGGATGATTATACCCACTGATAATATAATGGCCAAAACCTTGTTCCAAATCTTGCCTAATATATAACACATTTTATTGCTTTTTTTTTTTTTGTAGCTCGCTACCTTACTAATTACCTCATTGCGGTGTGTTGCTCAAGTGTGTTTTTTAAGTTAAACTTGTGCATTGTTTAGGCCCTAACAGAGTACAGAGCAGAGCTGAGGGACGATCCCATCATCAACACTCACCTGGCCAAGCTGTATGACAACCTGCTGGAACAAAATCTCATCCGAGTTATTGAACCGTTTTCCAGAGTACAGGTAATGTGCTTCACTTAGCAGTACAAAGGAAATTATAATCACTAAAGCAGTATACAATTAACTGTTACATTTATTACCAGGTTTCAGATCTTCACATTTTCTTGTAGCAAACCAAAAACAATTCACTTTTGATTTTTACTGTTCATCAATCATGTCTAACTGCTCTTAAAGTAATCCTATTTTTTATTTTCCCTCACTTAAAATTAACTTTCAGATTAGACCTACATGAATACACAAAATGTCAGGAGTTTAAGTGAATTAACTAACCAAACTGTCAAGTTAGACTTGCACTGTGCCCAAGTCCTGTCCTACTTGAGAAAACTTTAGGCATCTCTGTGATCTCTGTGTATGGCCACATGGTGCCTGATGAGTGAAGCTGTTATTTTTGTTGCAAAATGTCTTCAAAAACATCTAAACTTCATGCACCTTTTGAAGTCAAAATCTCTGCAGTGCCGCATCACGTTTTGAGCTGTGTGCTGATGCTCCAGAACGCTGTCTTAGTAGGTCAGGTAAAAAAATGCAACCTAGAAAGCCTCTCCACCCCTGTGAAACATGGAGGAGGAATTATACAGATGGTGCATAGAATATTTTGTAGAACTGTTGATTATTTCCCTTAAATATTATAGAATTTAAAATATAAGAAATTATTTTTTAAAAATATGATATGAATCATGTTTGCCTAATTTTTTTCTGCCCAGGAGTGTACAGTCATAAAGCCTGTTGAGACAGGATAGTTTAGCTATTACCAGAGTATGTCCATGACTTTGGGGCCATGTCAGTGTTTCTACGAACTTATTTTTTTGCACAATGCATTCCCACTCATGAGAGTTGTCTCTAACCTGCTTTTAAATGCCCAGTGATAATTTTACTGTAATACAGTATTCAGACCCACTACGTGTTTTTGCATAGAGTTTGTTTTCCTGAATTCTTTTCGAGAGCTACCCCTGGTGTCCTTGTTCAATATTCTTGGCTAATATGAGAATCTTCCTCTGTACTTGTTGCATTTAATTTAACAAAGAAAGGTCCTGTACTTAATTTTCTTATCCTTCTGTTTTCAGATAGAACACATATCAGGTCTAATCAAACTTTCAAAGGTATGTATCTTTGCGGTTACCCAATTTTTCCTGAGTGTTAAAAAGATTATTTTGATCCCCTGAAATATAGGTTTTATTATTTATTCTTTGTCTTTATAGGGAGATGTGGAGAGGAAATTATCACAGATGATTCTGGACAAAAAGTTTCACGGTAATTGGTATTTTCTGCTCCTCTAAAAACGAATATCAGACATTTCACACATCATAGACACAGCAACAGTCTTTGGTGTAATCTAATTTGTGTCTGTCACTGCTGCAGGAATTCTTGACCAAGGTGAAGGCGTCTTGATCATATTTGAAGAGCCCCCAGTGGACAAAACATACGAAGCAGCCTTGGAAACAATTCAGAACATGAGCAAAGTTGTGGATTCACTTTACAACAAAGCCAAGAAGCTAACATAGGTATAAAAAGATCAGTAAGAGACGAAACATGGATTTCGTCTTCTTTATTTAGTCTCTCCTAAATGTTTTTTTTTTCTTGCCAACAGAGCAGATTGTCATGGCAGTGTGATGGAGGAACTGTGTGTTTGACCAGCGTGTGCAACATTTTAAAAAACGGGACAAGGGATAGCAATGAAAAGTCCCACAAACTGCAACAAACAGGATTTCCCCATCAAACTCCCCCTCCTCTCCCTCAATGGACAATTTCATCACTTCTCGTGAATGTTTTTTTTTCTCTCTTTAATTTTGATATCTCTTCAGGATTCTGTATAACACTCAGCGGCCAAGTCAGGCCATCAGGGAATATTGTACAACCACAATAAAAAGATTAAAACGTTTAAGAATACATATATGTTTATATCTGCTATGAGGTCTTGCTCACCAAGTCTTGAGCTGACTCCACTGCAACCTCAAAGGTGCGACTTTGACCTCTGCTGCCTCCGTTCTGCTACCAACTACGAATGCAGAAACGAGGCTTCCTATCCATAATTTCAGAAGCACACTGTTCAGTTCTTGGAAGGTTGGGATACTCCTTGGGATTCTGACTTTTGGTCAAAGAGCTCCCTCTAGCTTTTATTTTAATCCTCACCATATCAATGCCAATAGTGAAGTACCCACTGTATTTCATTTGTGTATTAAACTCATTTGATTTGTTTTTGGTTTTGTGTTTTTGTTTAAAAAGAAAAAGAAAAAAGTAAATCAGAAGGTTGCCACATGTCTGCCCGCTCTGCCTATGTAAGTTTGTTGAACAGACAGGATGCCATTTCACCACTAGTGCCACTTCTTTGGCGCTTCTGTTTGCCTCAGTGTTTGGGTGTAATATTGAATTGAAGGGCAGAGGTTCTGAGCGTCTGTGAGTTACCCCTCAGTGAACAATTCTCCATTGTTAGTTCCTAGCACTAGAGTGGTATGCTAGTAACCAAACAATTTGTATGGTTTTGATTTTTTTTCTCTTATAAAAGACATTTTCAAAATAAATATTTTGTATTTTAAGGATTTTGTCTTGTCTCTTGCAAAAAGTTGCAGAGGGTAATTTCATCTTTCTTTGACCACTCGGCTATAATATTTGTCTATAAGTACGAGGGTAACAAGGGATTTACATGTTGCAAAAAGTCTTTGAATTGTACTTGAGATTGGGAGCATAGCATACTCCAGATGAAATGAAAGGTTGCCATTTCTTAGGTAATTCTGTATTTAAAAGTGTCAACAGATGTTGGCACCATAAAGTATATAATTTACCCAAAAGTCTTCCTCCTGCTGCATTTTTCACACCTCAAATCAAAGGGCATTAAATCAGTTAAGTGGACAGCTTTGGATTGTCTTGTATTTTTGTTTTTACACAGCGTGATGTTGACTCAATCCGTATTGTCTAACTTGGGTGCAAATTTTACCTTGTAACAGATTTTCTCTTCTAATTTAAAGGACATTAATAGGCTTTGTCTTACAACCATTTTGCCACTTAAGAACTGATCTGAATTTTCTGAATACCAGTGTTCAAACAAGTCCCACAGAATTCCCCTCCAGACATTTTTTTTTATTTTAATGGAATGCAGACAACTCTTACAAGCCATCCATATATTCTATCATTTTTCCTTTTGACTTGATGTCCTTCAGTATTTGTTTACAAAGGAAAAGCCTGTCAATGTGACCATATTAGCATCCAAAATAAAGATTTTACTTCACCTTTCTAATTCAAACTACATTTTTTAAAATTACATTAACATGTTACATTTTAGAAACATTAATACAAGTGTCTACATCCACAGATTGATATCAAATATGCAAGTAATTTTTACTTTCAAACATTTTTAAACAAGACTACCCAATATTAGGACGTGTTGAAACAACTAAATAGTTTTTAAGCATTGCATTCATTCTGGGTTTGTCTGACAAACAAATTATTCGAAGTATGGATAATAAGTATTTATAGGATATGAGCAGACAAATGTGCAAAGAAAGTATTAACATCATTTGAGTTAAATTTCTTTAAATAATATTCAAGCAGATTTGCTATATCTAAATTTCTTGTCAAAGATGAGTTTAATAGACTTAATGTATACGTTGTCTTATGGATTTGGAATTTACCAGAGATTGGTGTGTAAATTATATTTTATGGTCATTTTTATAGTTCAAAATAAAAACAAACAATAATCTCGACATCCAACTTAAAAACATAATTGCGTTTGATAATCAATCATTCAGTTTGCTAAAGGAAAGGCTACAAGAAATAAAATTTGTGTCGTTTTTCTGCAATTCCTCTCTTTTGCACTTTCTGTGCGTAATGACATCACAGTACGTACAGAGAGCCCGCCTCTTACACGTCACTTTCGTTTCTGCTGTTCTCTCAGCGGAACGTACAGTATATGCTAGATTGCACTTGAACCGGGGTAAAAACACAAAGATGACCGCTCGGGTGAGTTTATTTGAAGCGAATATTAGAATTTAAGTATAAATACAACACGAACGGCATATACTGAACACTAAAACTATCGTGTAGTTAAAGGGCTAGAGGCTTTTTACACGTTTAGTGAGCCAGCGCAGCACTAGCCTGTAGCAGAAATAGATGTCATTCAAAACTTCCTAGTCAGCCCGGAAGTGGAATAAAGTATCTTATGACCAGTCAGACTATTGCTAGCATGTATCTCTGTTACTCTTGTTATATACCACGTAAATTAATATCAGTTTCAGCTTATTTTAGCCGCGGAATCATTAAAAACATGCTGCTAAGGTCTGTAAATATAGCTCCATCTTTAAAATCCTTCCATATCTGCTTACAAAAAGACTGAAATGATCAATTAAGTCTCAGTTAAGTGTCTTGAAATGTTGTGTGTGTGTGAACTGATCATGGTGTACCCTGCCTGTCCAGTGTGAGCTGGTATAGGCTCCAACCAACTACGACCCTAAAGGCTATAGAAAATGCATGGATGGATGGATAATTTAGATTATTCATCAAAAAAACTCTTTTGTGCGGGGGGCTGGAGCCTATCCCAGCTGACATTGGGCAAGAGGTGAGATACACCCTGGACAAGTTGCCACTTCATCACAGGGCCAACACATAGAAAGAAAAGCAACCATTCACACTCACATTCACACCCACGGGCATATTTGAGTCACCAATTCACCTATAATGCATGTTTTTGCACTGTGGGAGGGAACCCATGCAGACATGGGGAGAACATGCAAACTACACATAGAAAAAGTGGATTCAAACCCATGGACCTTCTTGCTGTGAGGCAACAGTGCTACCCACTGTGCCACCGTGCCACCCTCTTTCCATCTAATGTGTATTTAAAACAGCAATTTTCTTTTTTAGTATAAAAGTGAGAGAGTTTCCCTAATTATATGGTCTTTTAGATGCTGAGCTGATTACAAAGAAACAATGTAAAGAATGTTCTTCACACAATCTCTGGTGCAAAGGAAAGA
This sequence comes from Chaunax sp. Z400, assembly GCA_037577475.1. Taxonomy (NCBI): domain Eukaryota; kingdom Metazoa; phylum Chordata; class Actinopteri; order Lophiiformes; family Chaunacidae; genus Chaunax; species Chaunax sp. Z400. The sequence goes on along the minus strand of CM075203.1, from coordinate 6,595,418 downwards.
CTTGAGATTTTCTATATTAGTAGAAGTTGCCTTAAAGTGGCAATTCATGGCTCACGCTTTCAAGTGTTAAGTTAATGTTTATTTTATTGTCATTTAAATGGAATATTACACCATTAATGACAAGGTCATAAAATTAAAAAAAACATCAGATTAAACATGAAAGGAAAAATACAAACACATAGAATTTTATTGCAGTTTAATCTTCATTTGCTGTCCTCCACATTTCCAGGTTGTGTGTCATCCCATTTGTCACCCTATAGTTCTAAGGCAGGCAGTATCACCCTAAAAATTATTTTTTGCGAGATGTGACCTTGCTACTCCAGGAATCAGTTGACTGTTGAAAAACAGCGAGAGATTATTAGGACATCAACAGAGCCGTGATAAGCTGACAAGTAGAAGCTTTCAAAAACTTACTTCATCCAAATGTTTATTGGTATTTATTCCTCAGTGGAGTCACTGTTTGTATGTTTCTCTGCTCTGCTTTCAGCTTATGGAAGCGGCGCGTTGCCCAACAGACGAACTGTCTTTGACCAACTGTGCTGTCATCAATGAGAAGGAGCCACAGTTTGAACAGTTGAGTGGGATACATGTAACTGCATTATGTTATGTAGTATGCCTATGTGTATGTTTGCGGGTTGTTTGTTGAACTGTTTTCATCCTTGAATATTTAACATTTTATGGCTCCAATAGAAGAGGAAGAACAGTGACATGTGGGATGACCCTCTCTGTATTCTGTCTCCTAATTGTTCATCCCAATGCAGACATGTGACTGTCCGAAATTCAGCCCACAAGTTTGTGTTCACCTTGAGGAAGCATCCCAGTGTTAAATCTGGGACCATTGCCTTCAGTCTGCCACAGGTAAGTTCACTATAAAATGTCCCCTGTCACTTGTTCTGACTGATCACCTTTTTGCCTGATTGTAGCTGTGAATTGATGTTGAAATGCTTTCTGCAGACGTAATCAAGTGTGGTTGATTTTGTGTGGCAAAATAATTTTGTGGCCCAGATTATTCCTCAAATGTTGATGCTCCTTAAAAACAAACAAACAACAGCAAAGCAATGATGAACATATTTTTTCTACATAACATTCTATACTGTCTTTTCAAACCTTGATCGTTAGCTTGTGTGGTTGTCTGTCGGCTCTTTGGATGGACCTCTGTGTTTGTCACAGTCTCTCTGTTACTGCTTTTTCCCTTTTTGCCTTTCCTGTCTCTGCCTGCCCTTCCTTCCATCTATAAAATTGCCAGCCACAACAGCACACAGGTACTACTGTAACCCCCTCAAGACGGTCTTATTTTACCACAAGAATTCATTCAATGTAATTCATTGATGGATCGACTCATCTATGACATGGTAGCATAATTTGTCACCATCTCAAAAGCACAGCCCATATGTAACCATTAGAGATAGACTAAATTATATATCTGAGCTATGCATTTTAGATACCACTGTAGTGAAATAAGACCATGCTGCCGAGGAAGGTTGCACTGATGTCACTGTTAAACACGCAGTGTTATTCATTTTTAGTGTAGCTGTCTTTTGTCTGATAATTTAGTCGTAAATAAATAGTAAACAATCACCTTTTTATTTCCAATTATGTGTCCTGATACGAAAGGAAGCAATAACATGTGGAACTTTGTCATTAGCTTGTCTTTTCTTCGTTTCCTTACAGAGGAAATGGGCTGGTCTCTCCATTGGACAAGAAGTTGAAGGTAAGTATCGTGTTTATAGCGTTTGACTGGTGATTTTCTTATTTCAAACAAATCCCACAAAAAGACTACAAACTGATCTTATGAATGATTGTTTTTTGTGTGTACACTTTAGTGCTACTGTAAATAGTGCGCCAAATTTGTATTAATCTGCAGCTCAAACTTTGCTCATTAGTCATCTAGGGATATATTATTAATCATTTATGTCCTTAGTTGGCACACAATTATTTAGAGACTAACAAATTAACAGTTAAAAAAATCTTTATCCATCCCACCTAAGACAATATTATTTTCTAATAAAATAAAGTACTCATGCAGATTTTCCTACGAGTTCTAATGCATTATTTGGTAAAGGGTCCATCAAGATGGAAACTAAAGCTTGCCAAGTAGATACTTCTCCTGCTGTTTTAAAGTGACGTCTACCACAATTTTAGATTAGGAATGAACCAAAGAAACATCTTAGTATTTGTTAAGCTGTAACAGAATATGTACTATTAAGGTTTGTAACTTTTCTTAAAGGTTTTGGCTCTCTTAATTTCATCCTGTGTTAACTGGTGATATTATTTGCATGTACAGGTTAGCAGTGCCACACGTGTCTACAAGCTGCACAGACTTCTGATTGTTCTATGACATAGCTTCAGCCTTTTCTAATGACTGCCATTAGTTTGCCAACTATTGATTATCAGTCTGTCTCTCTTTTGTCTGAATGCTTTTGAGTCACAGACATGTCCTTCAGTGGAAACATAATAGCCTTTGACATCAAATCTAACCTTCAGGATTCGTACAGTTTGCATGCTACTGACTTTAAAGCTGCATCCTTTCTCTCTGCCAGGTCTAATTATTATTTAGATGTCATAAAGGGGGGAGGAGGGAACATGCACCATGTCTCTGCCCATCTGTCTCTGACACTAACAAAGCCCAAAAAGACGGGTACTCTAATGATACTGTCTGCATATCAAGAAGCAAAGAGGAGGAATGAAAAATTAATCCTCTGAGTGAAAGAATGAATAAGCCTCTTGATACCTTAATCTTTCTTGACATCCTCTTGACAAAAACAGCAAAACCTTGGCTGTTTCTATTATTTGAACAAAGGAATATTCTCTTTGTCTCTCTCTGTTCAAACCAATCATGTGTGAATATTTCATTATATTACATTAGCAGCAATTTTAAGACATGCAGACATTTCAATTAGTAAAAGAATGGCAAGACAAATCAAAAGTAGAAACTTTGCTAACAAGGGATTAATTGATTTGGTAACTACTCCAAATGCACTGGTGAACCTAGACCCTGCTGTTTAGTGTTTAATTGAACATAATCAGACCATAAATAGTAGTTTCGGAACTTTCGGAAGCACTGAATCAATCAAATGTGCTGAAAATAGTTCAGAGTTTCGAAGCATTTGATATTAAAATTGGCGACATCTGCAGGCCAAACTCTGTATTGCATTTGAATGGTTGGATTACCATGAAGAAACAATATGGTGTGGTTTTCCTGCTTTCTTTAAAGCCTGAGTCGGAAAATGATTGAACATCTCTGTTTTTAAATAGTGAAGCGTATTGACCGGAACATCTAATATTGAAAATCAGTTTGACATTAAAACCTCCTTACGTCTGTTTTGAATGGCTGATATAAAACTCACCACCTATTGTTTGTTTTTTCCCTTTATAGTAATAAACTACACGTTTGACAAGAAGAAGCAGTGTATAAGCACCGTGACAATGGAAATTGATTTCCTGCAGAAGAAGAATGTGGACAGCAATCCCTATGACTCAGACAAAATGGCCAGCGAGTTCGTCCAGCACTTCAACAACCAGGCCTTCAGTATCGGCCAGCAGGTGCTGGAATTATTGACTTCAGTTCTGTGAAGCTGTGAAGGAGAAATTTGCATACTTAAGTCTGAATAAATGAAAGAATAAGATTTATGTTCACAGTAAAAGCACAGACACGTATTTACAAAACCAGCCAAATGGATCAGTTAAATTGTTTCCCTTGATTTTAATGGTCCCCTTTTCTAGTGCAACTGATCCATTTGTTTGGTGTATTTCGTATTTCATGCTCCCTATGTTTTTATTCTTTCTTCTAGCTGGTTTTTAGCTTCTGTGATAAGCTGTTTGGCTTGATGATAAAGGATATTGAGGCCATGGACCCCAGCATCCTAATGGGAGAGCATCCCTCTAGCAAGAAACAGAAGGTATCTGGAGAACAATCTTGTCACTGTGGCAGGGTAAACAGCTGCTGATTGTACTGCTTCCTGAACATTTCTAATCTTTTCTGTTTCAATCCTCAGGCTAATATTGGTTTGCTGCTGGGAAACAGTCAGGTGATTTTTGAGAAGTCAGAAAGCTCATCCATGACTCTGGTTGGTGAGTGTCAACAATACACAGCTGATATTACAGTTAGCGAGTTATCACCTCTTGAAAAACAAATGTGGATAGTTGATTATTTGAAATTATTTTAGTTGTGTCTTTTGTGTTTTAATCTCCACTTATTATCAGTGACTGCATGTAACTAAGTACATTCATCCAAGTTCTGTACTTAAGTACAGTTTTGAGGTACTTGAACTTGAGTATTCGGTTGACACTTATACATACCAGCAGTAAAAGAGCCTCATTCAGAATACTCTATACATAGATGCTTGTACTTTTGACACCTAAGTACATTTATTGCCAGACACACATTTTGATATGTGAGTAATTTTAATATCAGATAATTTTACTCAAGTACTAATCGTATGGGTGACTTCCACTTTCACCACAGTAATACTTTAACATGATATCTTTACTTTTACTCAAGTGTGCCTTTGGGCTCTTTTTACTACACTGCTTAATAGCCAGATCAAGTGTTAATACAGACAGTAAAGCTAACAAGAGAAGCATCTTTTCATTCAGTGGCTGCAGGATGATTACTCTATAAAACCACAAGGGGGCACACTTCACACATTTTGTTTGGCTATCAGTCCCTTTCAAAATACTTGAGCATTTAATGCTGTTATGATGACTTGAGTTCATTTATTTAATTCGACAATTCTCAAAAACGTCTTCATTTGAGCAAAAGATTTTTTTTTTCCTTCAACCTCCTGCAGGGAAAGCCAAGACCCGAGAGTCCCGCCAGTCCATCATTAGTCCAGACTGGAACTTTGAGAAGATGGGTATTGGAGGCCTTGACAAGGAGTTTTCTGACATTTTCCGTAGAGCCTTCGCCTCCCGCGTCTTCCCTCCAGACATAGTAGAACAGATGGGTGAGTTTCCCTCTTTCTCTCTATTCCGCCATCACTTATTCATTTGTTTGTGTCTTTTCTATACAGCCTCGCTGCAAGTCAGATGATGATCCAGTAGGTATTCCACCTCAGGGTTGAGTCATTTAACCAACAATGACTCACAATCAACTCATTATCTATCTACAATTGCACAAAGTGGCTTCCTCTAGTGGGTTTCAATAGATGTCTTTAGAGCTGACTCGCCGAAACACTTAGTCCTAAAAGTCCACAAAGCAAAATAAAAAATACATACGAGTCCCTCATGTTGAGGAGCATTTAGCAGAAATGTGTAGAAAAGAAAAAAAAAACAGTTATCTTGAGAGAAATACAGCTGTCTCTCTCAGAACTGATAAAGTATGTTTCAGCAATCATCAGGTCAAACGGATGAGTAATACCTACCAAATGTAATCTCTGTTGTCAGTTATTATATTCAGCTTGTGTTCAATCCTTGAATCAACAGCATGGCAAACTAAACTTTGAATTATTCCTTTGAGCACTGGTATCATCGCAAGAATCTCTGAAACCCGCAATCAACGATTAACGCAAGGCAGCGTCCTCGACCATGATTAAAAAGCCCTGACAGTGATCCCTGTGCACACTCATTAATAGCTCTTTGACAGCTGTCAGATTACCACAATGATTCACTTTGCAAAGGACAACAGCTCATTGTATTGTCTTCTTTGTGGCTCATAAACAAAACCCTCCCTTCTCACACACATGTGCATACAATCACCTCTGTCCTAATCCTTGCTCCCAGAGCCAGAGGCCTTGTGAAAACCTGTTGTAAAGACCTCTGAGATTCTCGAATACAAACAGGACTTAAATCTGGCACACATAAACACTCATACCCGCAGCGCTCAGGGCCTGTGGCGGTGTCCGGCAGTGGGTGAGCTGACCTTTAGCCAGTTGGGTTGTGTGCAGGAGTTGGCCTTTGGCTGTGGCCAGCTGGCCGCTGTAATGAGATGGCATGCCCTGATAGAGCATCCAGCTAAAGGTGAAGCTGTAATTGGCAGGCGTGGGGAACAGCGAGAGCAGGTGCTGACAGAGAGGCGGCGTTCATGTGCACGTCGCACACTTTGTGCTTGCGTTTGAGCAAAAGTCTCTAAGTCTCACCTTGTTTCCCCTTTGCTCCCCCGAGAGGTGAGGCAGACGGACAGAAGCTTCAGTGCTTTCTCTCCCAAACACAACACAACCACATCACTTTTCCCTACTTTCTCCCCTCCAGCCCCCTCCCTCCACCTGTCATCCTGGCTGCTTTTCCTTCAGCGGGCCCAAATGGCAGCTCAGATGGTTATCAGGGGCCTCTCAATTAGTCTGGGCTAAATGTCATTAGGCAGGTGCAAAAGGCCATTAAAAGACTTATACTGTAAAGTTGGTTGAGTGGGGATCTCAAAGTTCGAACCCTTGATCTTTATGGTGGAGGAATAAAACAAAATAAATCAGTAAGGCTGTGACGAGAACCAGTATAAGCCCGGCTTTTCTGTGTAAGCCAACACCAAATGATGCTGCCTTGGCTCACATACACTTGAGTCTGGAAATTTCCCAAGCCATACACACTTCATTATCATCTCAAACAACTGATTAACATTTCCTGCAATCTGCGTAAAGTGATCATTTGATTATGAGGGTATAGTTTATCAATACAGCTGGATCCTGAGTCACAGCCAGATATTGATTGCACATAACAAATGCTTGAAGAATTGCATTGATTGGTGGAATCCAAGAAGTCATTGAAGTCCTTTTTAATGCTGGGAAAAGACTCGTGTAATATTGATTTTCTTTACATTTCGAATATCAGTATCTCAAAGCTCATCTGACTTTCCCTTATGAGTCACCATAACTCTAATAGTAAACCAGTGGGCTGAGGAAAAGGGTAAAAGGGCAAATTGTGCATTAAAGGTTGCCTGGGTGCATGACTGTACACATGATTGAGATACTGTAGTTACAGCTGCTCCATTTGAAGCATCTGATTAAAAGTCCTCTGTCTTAAAATTAACAGCCTTATTTTGACTTCTACCACTCTCCCTGGTTGTGCGTCTGTCTCCAGGCTGCAAGCACGTAAAGGGAATCCTGCTGTACGGACCCCCAGGCTGTGGTAAAACCCTGATGGCAAGACAGATTGGCAAGATGCTCAAAGCCCGGGAGCCAAAGATCGTCAACGGCCCCGAGATTCTCAACAAGTATGTCGGAGAGTCGGAGGCCAACATCAGGAAGCTGTTTGCAGATGCAGAAGATGAACAGAAGAGGGTGAGGAGAGGACACATTATCCTATACTGCATATGTGCTCTCACAATTGTGTTTCTCCTGTTTCAGCTTAATTATTATAAAAAAAACACTCGATAAAAAAGTCACAATGAGTTCTCAGGGATCAGTATTCTGCCGTTATCCCCATCAAACACAGATAAGAATTTCGTCTATCTAAACAGAAAAAACTAATTTCTCCAGGAGTGGAGAGATCTGCCCTTTAGCCAGACATCGCTGTAATAACTGGTAAAGTTCTGGTGTGTGTGTGTGTGTGTGTGTGTGTGTGTGTGTGTGTGTGTGTGTGTGTGTGTGTGTGTGTGGTTATACATTGAAACACAGCAGTGATGGTGAGACACTAGCGTCGAGTCTCACTCTTCACCACCTAATGAGGGGCTGGGCTCTCTTTGACCTCCTATTAGACCTCCCTACACACACACACTCACACACACACACACACACACACACACACACACACACACACTGTCCAGTGTGTAATAAGCACAGCTCCACACCTGCTTTGAATGCTACGGCTAAGACTGACAGGTCTGGAGATGGAGGGATAACCCCCCACCCTGCTGCTCCCTCACTTTTTCCATCTGTCTCACAGTTGTGGGTCGTTACTCATGAATGAAAAGTATCAGCAGTGTTCTTTATCATCTTGTTGCATTTATGTCTCAGACAGAGACGATTAACTAAAATACAACCATCATTTTCTGTATATTATACAGAAGTGTGATATGACCTGTGGCTCCTACTTTACTATTAAAAGAAGTATCACTATTAGTGGTGGTATCCTAAGTGCTGGTTCACCATGTGAAAGAGTAGCGCATTGTTAAAGAAAAAAAACAAAAAACCTTTTTTGAAATATATTTAATTTAAGTTTTTTGTGCAGAAATTCATGTTCAATTACCCCCATAACAGGCCAATTATGATACATAGGAAAATGGTTAGTATCATCTAAGATAAAATGATATCATTACTACTGGAAGCTGATGACATAATGGTGAACAAGACACATTTGCAGTTTGTACATGAACCTTTCTTTCTTTCTGTCATTGATTTCCCTCCTTGTCTCTCTGCCGAGCAGCTCGGTGCTAACAGCGGCCTTCACATCATCATATTTGATGAGATTGATGCAATCTGTAAACAACGTGGCAGCATGGCAGGAAGCACAGGAGTCCACGACACTGTGGTCAACCAGTTGTTGTCCAAGATAGATGGCGTGGAGCAGCTCAACAACATCCTGGTCATAGGTGCTCAAACACACACACACACACACATATACCGTTTTTCACACAAACTAAATCAAAATCACTGAACTAACAGGCTCACTGAAGCCATCCCTGAACATCTGCACTCTAACTAATCTCTAATTCATCCTTTTCCTCTGCTGTATCTGCTTCCCACTATCTCTCCATCTGTCCCTCCCCCAGGTATGACCAACAGGCCTGACCTGATAGATGATGCCTTGTTGAGGCCTGGAAGACTGGAGGTGAAGATGGAGATTGGTAAGAAGACAAGATAAGGTTTCACACGAGTCTTTTTCAAACTGGTGAAAAAGAGAAAAGAGTGGAAAAGAGGCATTGATCGATCAATACAAGTACAATTTGGTTATTTGGCTGCTCCTTACTGTGAAAGCGGGACTTAGTCTGTGTTAAAAAGAGCATATAGCAGCGGGACGCCTCACGTGATCAAAATAAATTTCTTTCATGACAGTGAGTTTGATATGAAGACATAAAAACTCTTTTTGCAGAAGCTTTAAGTTCCGTATTTTCCTCTAATTTTTCAAGGATTACCCGATGAAAAGGGACGAGTTCAGATCCTCCACATCCACACGGCGAAGATGCGTCAATTTGACCTTCTAAGCAGTGATGTGGACGTCAAGGAGCTGGCCGTGGAGACAAAGAACTACAGTGGTGCCGAGCTGGAAGGCCTGGTCAGGGCTGCACAGTCCACTGCCATGAACAGGCATATCAAGGTCAGAGTCCTAAAGGGACATTTTACGTATTTCTGCTCACAGTCAAGCCACATATGTATCCATGTCCATTTACTCTCTCTGATTAGAGTTTTGTGTGAAAGCATTCACTTTCAATTCCTCTCTCTGTCCATCTGTGTCTTTTCCTGATCATTTAGACTATAAATAATGTGGAGAAAATGCATAATCACAATCTCTGATACCAGTATGTGGTCTTTAGATTGTCCATATTTTTGTCAAAACCCAAAGATATTGATGCAGCAGTGATACAAAACAGTGTTGCAGATCTTCACTTTTAAGAGGCCACAATAACTCATGTGATGCATTTTTGCTTGTCAGCTTTACAGGCTTCTTTCCTCCATGCTTCTCAGGCTACATACAGGCTGTCTTATCCTAATGCTGGAGGTGGTTTGGGGCTGCACATAGCCTGAAAGGATGACCTGCAGACTCCACTCAGGGCTGATAAAACTCAAATGTAAAAGATCACCTGTATATATTTTAAATTACAGTTAATATTGCTAAAAAACAAACAAACAAACAATAAGAGTCTTTATCTTTAGGTTTTATTAAGGAAAACAAATATTTTGTTTTGACATTTTCATAGTTATCCCACCACTATTATGGAATACACAATAACCAATTTTAGCATAATTTTCTCTATTAATATTTTTTAACTTTATTGTGGCCCCCACTCCAGATATTGGAGGGTGATGATAAACGACCTCACACATGTCTGATGGCTGTGACGTTTCTCTTCACTCCTCTAAACACTTACTCCTCCCTCCCTACTCCTCTCAGTCTGACCTTTCTGCTCTGAGGGAGCATACTGTCTCCTGACACGTTGTGCAATCGAAATATGTACAGTAGTATGTCATGAAATGGGTCTAATGAGCAGGAGGTATGGACTTCACCCAGCAATGAAAGCAACTCAGAATTTGCTGTCACTGAATGTATTATATGTCTTTGTGTGTATACATGTTTACGCTTGTAGGCCAGTAACACAGTGGAGGTAAACATTGAGACGGCAGAGAAGCTGCTGGTCAGCAGACTCGACTTCATGACCTCGCTGAATAACGACATCAAACCTGTGAGTTGCTTCCTCTCTCCATCTCTTTTCTGGTTCCGCTTCTGTTTCTGTGTCAAATGCTTTTAAATGAAAACATGAAATTAGTCTAATATTCACAGCTTTTATTGTGACAATAATATTAATAATAACAAAAAATAACAGTTCGCTCTCCCCACCTTCCCCAACACTCTCACTGCCAGACAACCCTGTTGAAAATATGACATAAAAAACATGAATAATGGATAATATTATTTTGAAAAGGACTGGACAAGTCTATCCTTTACCAGGAACATACCTTTTCAAGGTGTTGGTAATTTATTATTCCATTAACTTGACCACAGATGCTTCCTTTTTCTACCAGTCAGTGTGCAGGTAGAGTCTGTGAAACCTTGTGTGGTAATAATATTAATGTACTTGATTGTATCTGAAATTTGGGGGAGGATTTTGTTTATGCCCTTTGCCCCAGCACAAAAACAAAATCAATATTAAATACTATCAAAAAACAAACAGGAAATATTTCCCAAATACTGGAATGTTCCAGTTTATATTTTAAATTCATCTTATGCTGATTCACAGAAAGCACAGAGAAGCATACGGCATTTTCAACTATGTATATTTTCTTTCTCACTTGAGCTCACACACCTCATAATTTCTCTGTGCTCCCGTCCAGGCGTTTGGTACCAATCAGGAGGACTACGCCAGCTACATCATGAACGGGATAATCCGATGGGGTGACCCAGTGTCGGCTGCCCTGGAGGACGGGGAGCTTCTGGTGCAGCAGACGAAGAACAGCGACCGCACACCACTGGTCTCTGTGCTGCTGGAGGGTAGGACTCCCACACACACACACACTCATGTTATGCAACTCAGGCATGCAGGCCAAACATCCTTTGTCAACAGTTAAACCCACAGTAAACAATGTAAAAGGGCCTGTTAGAACTGAATAAAGATAGACAGATTATTCACACTGTTTCTGTCATAGCAAAGAGCTGATTTGTGATTGACCCTCTCCTTCAGGCCCACCTAACAGTGGGAAAACTGCACTGGCTGCTAAGATCTCTGAAGAATCCCAGTTCCCCTTTATCAAGATCTGCTCCCCCGACAAGATGATCGGATACTCAGAGATTGCCAAATGCCAAGCCATAAAAAAGGTATATCTCAGCACTTGACAATTCCAAAAATCTTTATCTTTGGATAGTCTTGAAATGAAGTATTTAGAGGTGTGAAAAATGTATCTCCAGCACTGATGCATGTAAGATGGCAGATTCTCATTTTGTGGATTTTATTAATAATAACGTCCATTTAATAGCTTTATGGCCAAACACGTGGCTGAAACTGACTCCAGAAATATAGGAGACTTTTTTAAGTTGAAATAATTTGCAGATATCATTTAAGATTCAAACTAAGATGTGTTTACTCATACCATTAGAATGAAATAAGCCTTTAGCTTTATGTCTGTTTTGATTTGGACCTGTTTGCTCTTCTATTCCCTGCGACAGATATTTGAAGATGCCTACAAGTCCCAGCTGAGCTGTGTGGTTGTGGATGACATTGAGCGTCTGTTAGGTAACACCCCAGTTGGGAGTCAGTGTACAACAAAGACAGCTACAAAAAAAACTGTGTTCTGCTGATGATGAAATAATGACTTTCATACATAAAGTTATTTTTTTATTTTGAAGGAGAAAATGAGAAAATTGCTAATAGAAAAAAAAAAAATCATCTGTCTTGTCAGACTATGTCCCGATTGGCCCTCGTTTCTCCAACCTGGTGTTACAAGCTTTGCTGGTGCTGCTGAAGAAACCTCCTCCAAAGGTAACAAACACTTTTTATGCTGGTTGTTTGCAGCACATTCACCGTGGGGTTGCTAGTCCTTAGGTGTCAGAAAGAGGGCAGCAGATCTTATGGATGCCGGCGTAAAGTCTTGTAAGAAATTGTTGGAGGTCTCTGGCGTCGACTGGCATGTGTGAACGGTTGTGTTTGAGGATATGACTGTTAGCGAGTGTTTTGGTCCAGCTTCTGTTGTGCTCACCATGAATGGTGGAGGTAGAGACCCATTTCTCATAGTTTCTTTGGTTGTAGTTTGTGTGTGTGTGTGTGTGTGTGTGTGTGTGTGTGTGTGTGTGTGTGTGTGTGTGTGTGTGTGTGTGTGTGTGTGTGTGTGTGTGTGTGTGTGTGTGTGTGTGTGTGTGTGTGTGTGTGTGTGTGTGTGTGTGTGTGTGCTGTTGATGGGTTTGTGAATGAGAGTATAGCCCCACTATATGGCTGCATGTGCATGAGAAGTGGCGCGGCGCTGGTGTTGAATGCCTGGCTGCAGTGCTCCTCTGGGGTTGTAAAGCGCTGGGCCCAGCGGGGTGCCTGGGGCCGGGGGGAGGCCAGGGGGACAAGGAGGAGAATGGGCTCTGTGAGAGAGCCAGGACCTGGCAGCACCGCCGCCTGTGTGGCACCTCATCTGCATGCAGCATCGCAACCCCCCACGCCATGGGGGGGCAGCCGGCAGCCATAATCCCCCTGTCTACTCGCCACTCCTCTGCCTCTCCGCCTTCGTCTTCTTCTCCTGGTCCTTCTCCGGCTTGTTGGCTTTGTGGAGCTGCATTTTTTTTTTTCTTCTCTGCTAATGTTTGTCATCTCCACAATTGTCTTCTGTCCTGTTATCTCTTGTCCTCTATTCTCCAATCTCCTGTTATTTTCTATTCTTATACCCAATTTAGGTCCAAATTGTCATTATCCACATATAAGCTGAAATGATGCAGTATATATTCCATAACATAATATTAAGACTGCATCTAAGTATTATTTAGCTGCTGTAACCAGGAAATGTTAAACATTTCTTCTTGAAAAATGACTGAAATGATTAATAGATCATCAAAATAGTTGGCAAAGAATTTCCTTTTAAGCAACTGATTAATCAATTAATTATTAATTCATCATTATTGTGTATTTTAAAGAATAATAGTGACATAGATGGAATTCCTCTTGGGATGTAGAGCTTTGCTGAGCATTCATCACACATGACGTGCCGTAAAAATAAAACTATATGGCCTGACACTGACCTGTAGTAAAATGTATAATGATAGTGAACCTGCAGGATTACCGTTATCACACTGTGAGCAGGTGCTTTCCAATGAATATAGAGAATCCCCAATCTATATGCCAGAGTATTTATATGCATTAAACATAATTTGAGGTCATGATTCGACACTTTCTCTTCTGTGCTTCCCTGTTTTCTTTTCTGTTCATGATTAAATGATAGTCAAAAAGTTTAAATCCCGTAGTAAACCTGAGATGTGATTGTCAGTCTCCTTGCTTTCCTTCACTGGTTACAACAAGACAGCAGCTAAAGAATACGAACTAATGATGGGTTGAACCAGGCACATTATTGTCTGAAGCCGTTTCTCTTCTCCTTTCAGGGCCGTAAGCTGCTGATCATCGGCACCTCGAGTCGCAAGGACGTCCTCCAGGAAATGGAGATGTTGGATGCTTTCAGCACAACCATCCACATTCCCAACATCTCGAGCGGAGAGCAGCTGGTCGAGGCCCTGGAGGTAACGCACCCTCTCACGCACACTCGAAAACAGAAGCACACGTGCGTATGCTGAACCCCAAACAATTTAATAGTCTTGATATAAGCTCCCCACGCCTTTTCTTACAAACGCACCCATGCACACACCTTTACACGCAGACTCCTCCATAATAGTCACTATCCCTCTCTGGAAGACTTTGCCACCCTGAGATTTATCAGTACTTAAATACAACTATTCATGAAAGGTTTTTGACCTGAGTTCTCTCCTCTCTTTGTCTTCACCAAACAGCTGCTGGGCAGTTTTCAGGACATGGAGCGGACCAGCATAGCTACAGCTGTGAAGGGCCAGCGTGTGTGGATCGGCATAAAGAAATTGCTCATGTTGATTGAAATGTCCGTGCAGGTGAGAAGTCGATGCTCTCTCTCTCTCTCTTTTTGTTTGCACTGTTAGCCTTGTAAGCAGAATAGCTGTTGGTTGGTCAACCACTTACGTCCAAACTGAAATGTGTTGGAAACTTTTGGATGGGTTGTCGTGATTTTTTTTTATGCATACATTCATGGTTCTCAAAGGATTGATCCTAAGGAATTTGGTCATCCCCTGACTTTTCTTATAGCGCCATTATGAGGTTGACGTTGGTTAGTGTTGTTTAACCTCTAAGGTAGAAAAAAAAATGCAACTGATGCAACTCTAAGTGCACCAAGACCAAGGCATTCTTGCCCTTCAATAACTAACTCATCACTTAACACTTTTAATTCTGAGCTTTAAATTTGCACAGCCTGTGTGTTATTATTTTCTGATAGATTGGTCTGAGCTAGACCACCATGTCCCTCCTCTTCCTCAACATCTGGCCGGCATTCTCGACAGCCACCACAATCTCTCTCTCTGTCACACAAAAACTGTCTATTAGCTGGAATGAAAAACTGTGTGGCTTTGCTGATGATTTGTTGAGCAGAAGGATCCAGTACATTTGTAGTTCACAAACAGTTGAGACCCAGCATATTCAGAGTTATGAAACCATGTTCTGCAACGCTTTCCAAGTTACATTCATATGTTCTGAATCAGAGGGAAGCTGCTCGTAAGAGCAATCACACACACTTCATGGTTTTGATATTACTTCTATTTAGAGTAAATTCAATTAAGATCAGTCATCATGGGGTCTTACACATATGGCAGGATAAAAACACATGTATATTTACATTAAACTCATCCAACTATGGAAATGAAAACATAGATCACCATTCCATAGCAGATTCTTGGCTTCCTTTCAACACACCAGTTTATTGTATTTAGATAAGGACAGTAGGGTTTAAGTTGACTCACCTTTTTAAAGATGCCTTCAGGGGTTTGTGGTTTTGGCCAAGGAGTTTTTTTGAATTTTTTTATTCCGACGTTGTTGTTGACATCGGTGTAGGTATTTGTGTTAGGAGTCCTGACCCTGTCAAAACACCAGGACCACCAGTTCGACTTGTGCTGCAAAAAGTAAAGATTAGTCATACATCACTCCTTGAGATGCAGCGTTCTTGGGCAGCGTAGTGATTTGAATTGAAGTCATCAGGACTGACGTAGGCTTTAATGTGATAAAAAAAAATTACATACTTATTTTCTTTTATTATTCGCCTCAACACACCCACTCAACTAGCTTGTAACAAGCAATCTGCTCGTTCTCACTTGTTAAATAAGTGCAGTGCAAAAGGGGTGAAAATTCTGGTGTCAGTATAGAAACAGTGCAGAACAGCTCCAGAGATGGCAGCCGAGCTGGAAAACGATCTATGAGCATGCTCTGTTAATGCAGACCTTCATATTTATACTAGACAAAGACCAGATTTCTTGTGTTTTTGTCAGATTGGGGATGAAATTCCTGAGTTTGGTTTGGCTTAGCAAAGAAAATACTGTTGGTGCTTATTTTATCAATAGCATATTATAATTTGAATTTTTTTGCCTTAGCCAGGTTTGCATCTAAAGGGACATACATGTCAGTGAGTTTACTGATTCGAGGAGCTGATAAATAGTTTGTTTTGCCAATAAACCTAAATATTCAATGAGGGTTGAATAATTTTGCTTCCAACTGTACCATGCTTTTTTCTCCCCTCCCCTCCCCTCCATAGGTCAGTGAGCTAACAGTAACTGTGTCATTGGTTTGAGTTTGATAGTACTCAGCTCTCTGCTTTCCCTCTAATTTAGATGATTCCTCAGAAATGAATGTGACTTTTTCTGCAAAATAATCAGTTTTACAGTAACCAGGCCTTAAGATAATAAGAAAATAACCCTGCTGATGTAGTGATGCCATGTGGGTTATCTCAGTTTGGGCTGGGAGACTACAAATTTATAACAGGAAATCTGTTTGAATAACGGGGATGTGTACCAGTCAGAGAGGGTCCAACTTGTGCAGCAGAGTTATAATTATGGGTATCATTGGATCTGGTGATTTTCGAGGTTGATCCATATCAGGGTCTAAAAGTCAGGGTGTTTTGGCTTTAATCGGTTTCTTGCAAAGCCCTAGGATTCATGGAAGCACAACATGTTATTGCTGTAGTTAAAGCTTAACTTGTCAGGAATGAATTAGATTCCTAAAGATATGTTTCAGTTAAGACTTGACTCAGGCATGGACATTTAAAGCAGAGCCGGTTACATTAGGTTCCAACGGTACTGTTGGAAGTGAACGATCCAACGAGGCTTTGTCTCACAGCAGCTTCTTCTTCAGTGCTCCCAACATAAAAATATTCTATCCGCAGTTTGTTTACCAAAACAAGTAGCAGACGTGTAGCAGCAGGAATCGACTTAAATCTGACTGCTGTTAATTTCTCCCCCTTGATTCTGTGTCTGCGCTATGTTGATGATGTGTGCTGCCTGTTTGTTGAGGCTCAATGCTGTGTAATTGCTGTGGTATGCACAAATGCAGCCATGTTCTGCACCCTGCAGCCCCCCCCCCTTCTGAAGAAGTATGAACATGTGTTTGCCGAGACATGCTGCAAGCAGCCACACAGCTACACACTCATCCACACATTTGTAGTTCAGTCTTCTCTTTATCTTTTTTCTCCTCATTCCAATGTTTCTGACTGCTCTCATGTCCTAACTGTAGTTTAGCTACAGGCGATTCCAGGCATACTGTAAGTTATTGCATAGGTTGCCATTAATTTAGCTTCCTCTCACCCTCCCCTTCCCCTCAATCTTGTTGGCACAAATTGAAACGTGAACTCCAGGGCCTGCCACTATTTGAAAATCGCTCTGACATTTCAAAACCTTGTTTCTTAAGTTTAAATAAAGCAGACGCTTGTTCAAAAAGACAATGTTTGTAAATCCAACCAGTAATGTGTTTGTCTTTTAGATGGATCCTGGCTACCGAGTTAGCAAGTTCCTGAGTCTACTTAAAGATGAGAGAGCGTAAGTATTCTGTTCCTGCTTCCAACCCAACTTTTTGAGCAAAGTGGGATCATCTGTGACACTGAACACTCAGATCTCACACACACACATCTGTCACTTTTACCTGTCTCCATTCACAAATGAAGCAAAAAAAGCAATAAGAACATGTTTACATTTGGATCATTCTATCACGTGTGATTAATAAGATACAGCTTTTTTTTTGTCCTCTTGCAGACTGGGTCCTGAGTTGAGTAAGTTTGCAGACATCTAAATGCAGTGGAGCCACATAGTGAGAAAAAGGCATCCTCCAATGGTAAGACTGCAGTGCCTGCATCAGGCTACATTTTCATCATTTCCTTTCTGGGGCAGGGGGAGCTAATGTAGAAATCTGTACAGTGTTAGTTCAGTTTATTCATTCATATTCACAAAGTACATTTATTGCACACTAAATTAATTATATGCAAGGGTCAAGCAGAGGTCTGATCACAGTTTAGTAAAGGCTAACATTAGCCTAATTAAAATGTGTGTAGCTTGTAATGAAAGGAAGTCTTTTATTGAATTGCATTGATTAATAAACACTAGCTATCAACATTGCACCAATATCGTAACAGCTCACCTTTACAGGTAAATCTGCAATGGAGATTCCGTTATCTGATGTTGTGTTTTCCATTCTCTACAGTAAAATAGTTGTATTTTTTATTTTGAACATTTTGGGGACACACTTATTTGCTTTCATTCATATAGCTTATTGATTATTAGGTTATTGATGTCATTTTTCTCTTGGAGTCCAATGCGGGCACCATGATCACATACAAACAGTTCAAGCAATCGCCACAAAATAATCTCAAAAACTATTGTCCGATATCTGTAAAACAATTGACTATTGTTGATTTATTCTCTGATTTATGTCGATGATGTTTCTCAAGTAAGTCCTCCTTCCAAAGTTATCTGGCTAACATGCTAATCCTGCTTTATGAAACATACCCCATGAGGAGAGGGATGCCCAGGGTGATGAACAACGAAAGCTCCGACATCTTTTCAACTTGCACCTAGAGTTTTGCTTCACATCACTACCTCAGAGACTTATGGTATAGTTAGCGTACGGTGTGACTAAAAATAGGTCGACCAGACAGGTGCTCTCTTGTGGCAGCATGTCTCCCTTTGCCTGCCTTTCTCCTCTCACTTTTGTCTCTCTTCACACAGCTACTGGAGGAATGGAAGCCTGAAAGGGGCCGGCAGGAGGAAACAAGCGAGAGACAGTTTCGATATCTCCCTCTGCATCCTTCCCTTCCCATCCTTGAAGCTCAGTGCGCCTCTCTCTGTACCGTAGCTTTCTACAGCAGCAACCATTTGCAACCTCGTCCCCTCCAGCACTATGTGAACATGTAAGATATAAATAAGTGGTGTTTGCTGTATATTTGTATGGTGCATTGAAAACTAATGTTGTAGTCTATCTATGGCCCTACACTCCACTGGGATTTTATATATAAGAGTAAGGCCAAATGATCTGTTTCCTGGGAAAATAGCTGTGCATGCACTAATCACAACACTGTTTGTCTATTTAGGCCTTATCGATATGATTTGTAATCTGATCATTCCATGACTTAAAGATCTCACTTTGTTTGTGTACTTGCATGTTTGTAACCTTTTTATTTTATGAATAAATTAATTCTATAACTAACAAGAAACTATGGAATTAATGAAGAAATGAATGACCACCTTAAGTTATAAATGATCTATAACAATTACCTCACATACAGAGGAATGTTTAGTTTTTGATTTAGTACAGACACTGTCAAGTTTGTCCTAAAACCTCATTTTTACCAACAACTACTAGCAGTTGTTCTAATTGTCTTAAGTGTTCTTAGCATAATTGTGGCATGTTGAAATCATAAGGAACTGTTTTATGATTATGATATAGCATGATTGACTCATAATTAGGAGAAATCTGGAGTCTCATAACGAGATGATCCAACTCAGACATTTGCGGTTAACTTCCACAGCATCTGTGTTGTGCAACCACTGTCAGCTCAACACAGTCAGCGATTCGCCAAGTAACTGCGGCATGTGTGTGTGGGCTGCAGAGCAAGTATATCAAAATAAACTTCTGAAATTAAAAACTACTGACTAACTCCTGACTCCTCATGACTGGCTGTTTGTCATGACGAAGAATGCATCTTTGCGGATGCATTGTAAGTCATTGCAATACAAACGGCTAGAGAAAGATGTATCTTACAGGCTGTAATTCATCATTTTTTATAAGCTTTTGATGATTAATCTTTATACGGAGTATTACGTCTTCTAATTTGTAACTACTGTGTGTTGAATTTTTTTTTTAATGCCTTTATTTAGATAGGACAGCTGAAGGAAGGACAGGAAATGGGGAGAAAGAGTGACGGGAGTAGATATGCGGCAAACGGCCGGCAGCGGGAATCCAACCTGTATATTGAAATTTAATCACCATTTATTTTATAATTTTCTCATTGCTTCTAAGTTCTATTAAAAGAGCAATGTGAGTAGTTCTGAAGTAATGAATGAGTAAGGAGTCGTGATTCAGGGACAACCTGATTATTGTTAATGAGCAATTACTCAATAACTGTGATTTGAGGACTATAGTAGATCATGAGTTACTAGAAAGCAGTCAGTATATTAATAAAACATTAGGTCATGATTAGTTCATAAATCTGTGAATTGATTCACTGATGACTTTGTAAGTCACATAAATCAGCTGTTATGTTGCACAAACTAACACAACTCACTGATAAACTATTATTTACTCTTTTTTAAATGACTAGCCCGTTGAATTAAAGACCTTTTACTTTTCAAACCACCTTGACTGCCTGGATCTGGATTTTTTAAGCCATGTTTTGGTCATAATTCCTCCACTCTCCCTTGTAACTCATCGATTATTTACTCATTAGCCCTTTTGTGCCCCCCTTAATTCAAGTTATACATCACAGTGAGTAGTTACTAAGTAGTCCCTAATTAAATAATGATTATGACAACTCCCACCAGAAACTCCGTAGCTACTTGTTACAGTCAAGTTTTTGTGCACCGCTTTTAAAAAGGCTCCGTAATTTCCTGCAGAAGAGGAAATGACTGTAATTGAAGTAATTAGCGCAATTATTGGAGACTATTTTCAGCAGTGGAGTACTACACAATAATTAATACATATTTAGAGCTCATGTATTTCTGACTGCAGGATGGTGTGTGTGGGATTGAGTCAAAATAATTTACAGGGTCTGTGTGGTCATGGTGTTGAAAGATGATGTCACCATGTCGATGCAACATGTGGTCCTATTATGTGTTTCAGTAGTTATTGGAATTGTCATTGTTGGTCTTTCATGTGATTTATTGATAAAATGCAAACAAATGTTCTTTAAATGCCTAATTTTAAAGTCAAACTTCTGATGGTTTATATACAATATGTGATACAACTGTAACATCCATAGTTATATCACATATTGTAAATAAACCAATCATACTATTTCCCACTTAATGTGTGTCTGTGTGCACCGCTGGTTATGAAGCAAAAATCACGACACAGTTTTGTTCTTCAAATATATAATCTTAGTTCAGTCATACAGATATATACATTGTATAATAAATAATATTTATAAAAACATAACATTTACGATTATAAAATAAAAAGGGAATTATTCACTTTGTACAAAACTTTGGATATAGCGGGAGAAGTGGGGGCTGGAGGTCGGAGGGAACTGAACACAGGAAGGTAGGCCCAGGTAGGGAGGGCTGTGGAGAAGAGATCACAAGTGCTGAGCTATGTCACAAAGAGACAACAGCCTATACTCTATCGGGTTATCAGTATCGATCAATAGAAAACAGGTGGGACTGTCAGAACTTGTCATGTGGAAACCTCTCTCAGCTTGTTCCACCACTGTGAAGAGCCATCCATCCATCCATCCATCCATCTATACATACACACATAGATACATACATGCGTTTTTTCATTCACCTACACATCTTGCACACATAAATGAAGTTTCCCACCCTTCCTCTGCAAACATGAACTCAAAATCTTTTCATTCCACTCAAAAATCACACCTGTTTTTTTTCCCCACGGATCTTAAAATCATTCCCTTTAGTTAAAAAAATGACAATTCAGCATCAACTGTGCCATGCCTGACACGCATGTTTTAAGGAAGTGACATCCCTTCCAATCTCTCCAAAATCGAAACATCAATGCAGTTTTTTAGGTTGTGCTGACAAGAGTTAATTTACACATCAGGCTTCTTGAAAACTTTGAGGGAAAATATGGAGAGAAGGATGCAGAACCTGCACTTTGGTCTCCACATGTCGTCACATCCCCCCATCCCCCCCCTCTTTTTTTTTTTTTTTTACAGTGATAAAAGAAAGATTTGCCTCAGACAAAAGTCTCTAAAATGGACCCGATGAATGTGTGTTGCGTTATATAAAACGATTTCCCAATAATCACTTCGCTCATAAGACCAGAATCAATACTAAGCATGCTAAAACTTGATTCAGCTTTGATGCATGCATTTTTAAGCAAGCCCTCAGCCGTAAATTATTTTCAACTCGTATAATTTGAGCGCTACCTTACTCTGGTTGTTTTCACCACAACACTCCTCAGATTGAATAATGTATGACTGTGTTGCATCACACTTGTGGAAATCATGAGCAATTTACAGGTCGATCATGCCTGGAACAAAGTCGCTATTCATAAAGGGCTGCAAGCTTGCAATGAAAAAAAGAATTTGCTCGCATAAACAATGCTCAAATGTTTACCACCTGGAATTACATGTAATTGAATAGTGCATACATATACATATGTAGGGTTGTTAGTTAGTGGTATGAGCATGCTTGTTCACACACATGCTTGCATACCTCTAGTCCCAGCCCAATGGTAATATTTCAGAAATGCAGGGCTATAAAAATCAGGCTGTAGCATATATCTTCCTGGCTCCTGGGTTGACTGGTGCAGCAGAGTCAGTCAACAGAAAGTAGCAACACCGGCGATTTCATCAGCTCAGTAGTTAACAAAAGACAGGGCTGTGGCACTTCCAGCACCTGCCTGCTGTTTTCAGTTCAATTCAGTAGTGTTGAAGTGATGGTTTCCTGGGGCTGCCGATGTTTTCAGGATCCCTTTACGACTAAGTGACAGTGTAGTGGTTGGTTTAGTTTAAAACAAACAAACAAAACAAAAGGTAAACCAGCCAGACTGGCCAGAAGGAGTGAGGTGTTAGTTAGAAAATGCTTCTTATTCAAAAGCAAAGAGAGTCTGAAGGTTTTTTTTTTTTATGTTTTGTTTTTTCACTGCATTAATCTCACAGGTCAAAAGTGTTACTGTACATGCCACAAACGTGTTGGCATGGAGGGGGGAAATAAATAAAGACAATAGGGAGGGGAGGGGCCCAATGCTGCAGGGACAGTGGCACAACTCTGGCTTCTTCCCATGGGAGTGGAATAGGTTAGTCAGGTTATAACACAGGATACATCCCGGTCTGTTATCATGGAAGTGGGTGCAGTGGTTTGGAAGACTCTAGAGCAGGGTTTTTACAGAAAAATGTATACAACTATCCATTAATGATGTGCCATTACCCATCAGGGTAATGAGTTTGTGTGACTATGTTTTTATGTGGGATGCCAGTCTGTCTGGGGAAGCAAGGAGGTCGTGTCAGGAGGTGGGGAGTTGAAGGGTGGGTGGGCAGCACTTGTAGTACAGCAGTCAGTTTATCTGAAAGCACCCTCCTCTCTCACTTGCACGTGTGAACGTCATAGACGCGCACACACTCCTGACAGCTGACGTAGCAGCACCAGTGGAAGATGCAGTGGCACTTCTCTTTGCGTTTCTCAGTCCGGGTGTTGTGGCCACGGCCGCAGCACAGCAAATCGCAGCCCTCGATGCCATGTGACGACACATTGCAGGCTCGGTCGCGTGTCCCAAAGGAGCCCGTCTCTGTGTTGGGTTCGCAGAAGTTGGGTGAACCCTCATAGTAGACCAGGTCACGCTCAGTGGGGTGCTTAAAGAAGTTGTACTTGACTCGCAGCGTCTCCACCCAGCCTCGTGACTCGCGGTGCTTCTCCACCACCATCTCTGAGGCGCTGTCGTACTTGTCCTTCAGGTAGTCCCCCAGCATCCGGAAGTCTGGCTGCGCCCACCAACATGTCTTCACCTCGCAGCTTCCTGACAGGCCGTGGCATTTACAGCGGAGGTGCATGTGGTCGAGGATGGTCTGAGAAACACAGAAGACACTTTATAGGAAGATTTCAAGGCGGCATCGGCTCTAAACTTGACTTACTTTAAAATTATTTAAGTTTAAAATTAGACAGGACTCAGAGTTCAAACCTCAACCAATGGAGCTCAGTTTTTCCATCATGTCATTGTACCTAAATACAATAGGAATTGCCGCAGTGACGTCGTTGTTTTGGTCATGTGATGCAACCAAGTTCTTTGGCAGGCAGAAAGCAATGTTAGAACAAGGCACACCTATGAGTGATGCCGACTAATGAAGTAGATTTTATGAAGGTCCGCATTAACATTTGAATTGATGACAGAAATTCTAGACGCTCGCTGACGAGCTCCCTTTCCAGGTCTGGCTCCAGCATGGGGCCCCGGTCTCCCTAATCTGTGTGAGGTGTCTAAAGTTTTCTGTAGCCGATTCATTGGGGTCTTCGAATCACTCTTAGTCCACCTACTTCCTTCCTGCCTCTCTGATTCTCATCTCTTTCTCTGTCTCCTAGAAGATACAGCAACAAGTGACCACATGAAACGCATCGTTAACTCGAATAAATGTCTCTGGGTTTCAACATTGTTGCATGCATTTGGTATAAAAAAATCCCCAAAATATATAACATCAATCTAGTCATTTTTGCATGTGGGCTTTGAAAGGTGGCTCTGAAGCTTGATCACAGCAGTTACTATTGATTCAAATGGGAAGTCAAAAAGTGTTAAATTATATCTAGAAACGTCTTAAATACCATCTGACCAGTTGTTTTCAGTGAGTCTACAGTAAAGTCAGCATTTGAACCCTTGGACAGGAAATCCCTCAATACACCTCATCTGTCAGAGCTCTGGGACTGTGTGGTGGCAACATGTTGACAGTCTCTATGGACATTTCAACATCTTTTTGATGTTGCCAATGGAATCCAATTGACTTGCTGCAAATTCAAAATAACTGCACTTGCAATCTAATAGGAAGCACCAAGCTACGGACTTATTGGAGGCAACTTTTGCAGCCTACAGCTGGTGAGAATTTGATAATGAAAAGTAGTATTAGTCATATAGTATTAGTCTAGTGTAATTAGGCGAAATGTGCTGGCCTTAATTGAATGACTCAGTGGTTTTAGGGCATTTCTATCAGATCTATTAGAATTTTGTGGTCAGAAATTTACAGTAAATTTTGTTATGCAGACCTGCCAAGAGAAGCAATATCCCACTGGCTGCAATTTATTAAATTGTCATGCAGCTGTGAAGTACAGAGGCTCTGGGCTGCTGCTCTGAAGTCATTGGCTCACATAATGAGTGTGCCGCTGGGGGGCATATTTTTTACCTTTGTGTTTTGATTTTGTTGCGCTTTAACTTAATGGCTATATTTAGCTGCAGAATTCCCCCAGCTGGGGAGGAAGGCAGGTGGCTGGAGCACCTATGGGTGAGGAGGGGTAGAGTCGGGGCAGAAGTAGGGGCGGATAGACTAGTGACATCACACTATAGAGTTTGTCATGCCAACATCAAGTCCCAGAGGCCCTCGGGGCTAAATAATAGAGCGTGAGAGGGCCAGGTGGAGAGGAGAGGAGACTCATGACAGTGCTGCTTTTCACTTAGCTAATGTGGTCTCCCTGGCTGCTCCTGTGTGCTCACATCAAAGGAATGTCTTGTTGCCGTGTGGTCCCACCATTTGCCCCTCAGCAAGCAGCCAGGGAGCCTATTTTCTCCAAGCGGTGACAGCAGCCAGTGATGTTTTAAGTCGGAGCTGATTTCCCCTCTTTTCCCCCTCAACTCACTTCTGTTATTTGACTGGCAGGGAATTTTTCATTGGGATTCAAGGCATGAAAGGTGAGGTGTGCAAGGGCAAGGCGGGAGGGAAGGTGTTGCTTAGATCACTAATTAACCAGTCATTCAAACTCAAGAGCTCATTTTTAAGTGGAAACTCAGAAATGTGTGGACAAGTCAAATACCAAATCCCTAGTCGTCACACGAACAAGTGGTATTTTCAAAAAGGAAAGTTTCCCGAATAAAATCCATTCCCTCTGCAAGACAGTCAGATCATTGTCCATTGTTTACTGCATCCCAGTTTCTCCTTTTTGCTGCACTTTAGCAGTTTCCTGCTGAGGTTGTCTAATTAATGTGATGTATTGCAGTGCTGTAAAACATGCTTGTCATCCTACACTACAAAACATGCTTAACAATGGGACTGGCTTTTGCCCTGCAGTGTCAGTCCTACAGATATTCAATACAACTCGTCACTACTATTAAACCAATGCTGTTTAATCAGTTTAGTACGGTGGCTGACGGGGGAAAAACGAGAAAGAAAAACACATGAAAATAGAGAAAACACAAGCAAATTAAGAAAACTTATTCATCAATTTGAAGACACATTCGCAGCATTTAGAGAACGCTCTGCAAATACCACAACACAACACATGAAGAAAACGCTGCAAATACCACAACACAATGCATTAGGAAAAGGTGCTGCAAAAGCCAAAACACAACAGAAGTGTTTTCAGCGCATTTTCCTAATGTGTTGTGTTGTGGTATTTGCAGCGTTTTCTTAATTTGTTGTGTTGTGGTATTTGCAGTGTTTTCTTAATGTGTTGTGTTGTGGTTTGTGCAGTGCCTTCTCCAAATGCTGCTCATGTGTTGTCAAACTGATGAAGATGTTTTCTTAATTTGCTTGTGTTTTGTCTATTTGCTTGCGTTTTCTTATGTTGCTGGACGTTTGCCCCTGTCAGCCACAGTAGTTTAGTCTTGTGGTAATCAGTTTGTACACAATCTGGCCAAAAATATGTGGATTCCCCTGTCCAGCTCTGTACTTGATGGTTTTTGTGCTAAGCCACTACCAGTGAAGAGAAATCTTAACACTATTATTTTGGATAATAGTCTGATTCGAACTTTGAAGAAACAGTTGGGTACAGCCCTTTTCTGTTTCAACATGACAATGCCCCTGTGTTCAAAGCCAGGTCCATAAAGAAATGGTTTTCCCAGTTTGATGTGGAGGAAGTGGACTGGCCTGCATCGAGCCCTGACCTCAACCCCATCCAACACCTGTAGGATAACCTGGAACACTGACTGCGACCCAGATCTTATCTAAGGCACAACATCACTGTTTGATCCTCAATGGGAGCAAACCCCTGCAGCCAAATTTCCAAGATCCTGAGGAAAACCTTCCCAGAGGAGTTCATCAATCTTGTATGGCTGTAATGTTCAGGTGTCCACATACATTTGACCATATAGACTATTTCCTTTTGAGGAAGAGAAACCTAACAGCGGATCCCTGTACATTTCCCTCATATGAGTCTAATTGTGTTTACCGTGCGCCCTGCCTCGTTGTTGTGTCGGTTCATCGCTGAGCGAGCGTCTGGACGATTCTCTCTCGCGTCAGCAAACTCCCTGGATACCAGCACCCCAAACTCTGCATCCTCACTGCAGCCGCCCCACTTCCAGCCCTCCCCAGGAGGTCCCTTGTGGTGGGAGTCGCAGCCGCACATGGTGGAAGTGCCCTCAGCACAGGAGCGTGTCACGGCAAATGCCACGCCAGCTGAAGCTATAGCATGGACAAACGCTGACTCTCGGGTTGCTGAGAGAGACAGATGAAGACAGGCAGAAAAAAAAAGAGAGATAGAGAGTGTGTCAAACATGGACAAGGCAATCTTTATTCCTGCCAACATCCAGACAGAGGTAATGAAAGGGATACCTCTAGGCAATAACCTTTTAACGCAACATTTCATCTTTATGCGGCGGTATTTGCCGCGGTGAAAAACAAGTCGCCTATAGACAAAACCTCTAACCCTCTCTTATTACAGTATGTAACATAGTTCACAGTGTTACCCATATGATCATCATCATTGATCAGGAAGCAGCTACTACAGGACACATGAAGGAGCCTAAATGCAGAGTCCCTGCAGTGACATCATCCCATTGTGGTTGTGTCAGGAAGGCCTAACGCTCAGCGGGATCTCGGTGACCTCCTGTCATCCCTGAGGTGTGCTGCTTTGCATCTGGATAGTGTTTCAGGAATGTTGTCACCCCCTGCACCCCACCCTCCCGTTTACCCGTCCCTGTTCAGAGCCCAAGGCCTTCTGGTGAAACCCAGCAGTGTGTCAGTCTGTTTCTTCTTTACACTGAGGGATGGAGTTACGCCTCCTTTGAAGACGACAGCTTATTAGGTAACCAGACACCATTGTTTCACAATCACAGCACACTTACTGTGGCTCACCCATTACACTACACTGCCGCTGTAACAGAGAAAAACACACACAGGGGTCCTGCTGCAGTGGCTTGACTTTTCAAGAGCATTGAGAGGCCTGGGTTTACGATAGGCACACAGTGGCTACCGAAAGCCAAGCCAGCAATTCTTCAGCAATTTAACTGTCAATGAGGCTTTTGGGATGCAATCAGACTACTTTATAAGCCAGAGACAAAGTTTGCTGATGTTTGGCAGGAGGCTTGTCAAATGTTCTCACCCTGAATGTGTCTGCAAGTAAAGTTAAAAGACAAAAAGAACCATTTTGATACTACAGGAGTTTCAATTTGTGCTGAATATTAATTATTATTATATTATTATGTATCTATATTTGTAACATTTCTGAGTGTATGCTAGGGTTGCACCGATGGCAAATTGTCACACTTTACTTTAAGGCATCATGAAATTCCCAGTGGAGGACTATCAACCATGCTGACAACAACAATAACTGTTTACAACATGCAAAAGTTGATAAATAATCGTAGAAGACATCCAGTGTCTCATTTGTCATAATAGATTTATTTTACAACGATTCCAAAAAGTCATTGCAGTTCAAGGCTTGTTGGAATGGCATACTGGCTCAGATTGTTTATGGGATAGGATTCATTCAGTGTTCGGTGTTCCTGAGGTTTTACCAACAGCTGAACTATCCACAAATGTCTCCTCCTCTCCAAGACAAACAGACCCAGTAGGAAAACCAGTAAAAACACTGAATAAAACAGTTTTACATTAGAAATCAGTGTCTCTCCACTGCTTTCGAGTGAGGCTGCAAAACCCAGCTGCCGCTAATGTTTTTATTTCTCTGGTAGCTTAAGATCCAGACACCAATGACACAAATCCTCCACGTTGGAAATGTGTTGATGTCTGGCCATCCGGCACTATGGAGAACTCTAAGGTAAGCCAGTTGACTTCATTTCATGGTCAACACAACAAAGTTATGGACATGTGATGTGGAGAAAAAGACATTTTTAGACTCAGCATGGGGGTGTATGTCGGATGCATGCCCGGCAGGGATGTGAGAGTTGATCTGCCTGCTCCCTTCGCTGTTGACATTTTCTTAGCTGGATGGGAAAGTTTAAGGTTGTTGAAGTGACAGTGGGGAGCTGGTGAGGATTCTCCCGACTCTCTTGAGTCGACTTTTGTGCTATGAGACAGCTTTCCTGATGCAGTCAAAACCGGAATTCCTAACTCTAAGGGGCGATGTCGTCTTCTGTCCCAATATTCCACCGTAGACAATGTCATATACAAATTCAATAGACGAGCTCAACCCTTCAGATGGTCCTCAGATACTAAAATACAGTAAATCAGGACTATGTTCAGTAATATTTGAAAAACAACAATACAAACTGTCCTTTTTAGATACATCTTATTGAATCTAAAAAAAAATAGATACTAACTAGATTCTACTGTTGATTCCTAGTAATAGGGAAACAGTTTTGTTTTAAATCCCCATTGAATCCTTGCATGATTTGATGACACACAGTCCTTAGGTTCAACATCCCTGCTCACCCTGGCAAGCATAGCTGGGCCCTCCACAACAGGGGCCTGTGAGCCCTGGGCCCCTGGAGCTCTGGCTGTTAGCCAAGGCTAGCACTGCTCCTGCTACCTGCTGGGCCCATCAATCCGCCTTTGTTTCCCTTGTGTCACACTGTATTAACCACACAAAGGGCCCAGCGACTCGCGCCCCCACAGCCCCGCTCTGCCCAGAGCTGGCATTCCCTAACCCCCCCCTCCCTCCCTCTCTAGTCACCCCTCTGCCAACACCCTGATCTAAAATCGCATGCACCACCACAGGACCTCAACCCCCTACTTCCTCCAGGCACCCACCAACAGCACCACCATGGCCCGCTGAAGGTGGCTGGAGGTGGAGGTTGGTAGCTCTCCCATCCCTAACTTTCCGTTTCATCACTCCTAAAGCGATATGCTCCTCTTTCCTCCTCGTCTCCTTCCTTCTTTCTTTCGCTTCCCAATCCCAAAGTGCACACCCGGACTAGATTGGGAGCGATCCCCTTTCAGCATGTTTTCATGACAGAGTCAAAAGGGCGTGTGAATGGGGCGTCCGTGGGAGCTGGACTGTGTGAGGCGCGCACTGGTCTTCATGCACAGTAGGGGTTGAGCGGAGCCCCCCAGCCCTTTTCTATTGCCTGTAATCTCATTTGGCCTCCCCTCTCCCCTTTTATTTGACGGAGGAGCTTGGACTGCTCACACTGCCCATTTCTGCACAGATTCCTTCCCCTCTGACATACAGGCTAATTCATTTCCAATCAGCAGCCTTACTCACAAAACACAAACTTCTACCTTTATCATTAGCCACTGCGAGGCCTTAAGCGAGACACCTGTGCCCGTTGTTTCTCATTGCCAGGTTTTGTGGTTTGTTTAATGCCCGCAGTTGGTGAAGAGACATCATGCAATTAGTATGCTGCACCTGAAGTGTGTGAGCGATGTCTCCAGTTTATCAGCTGTACTTGTCAGCTTACATTGATAGATTTACTGTGCTGACCTTCTTTCATTTAAGAGAGTGTAAACAAGGTTGGAAAAACCAAAAAGAAGTCACTGACTCGGAATACAAATGTGATACTGGAGGTAAAGATGGATGGAAGCTGAATAATGTGTCAGTGCTTGTACCTGCACTCATTTCTCACAGCAGCCAGGAAAGGTGTATATTATTGTAATTGCCCTAGTTAGTCGTTTGTCAGCCAAAGCTCAGAGAGAAGGCAGTGCTACGCCGAGGGTGGAAACAGTTAAATGCTATGTTTTGTAACAGCTTGCAGCCTCAGCTATATAACCTACTTTCACAGTCGAATGTTGTTTGGCAAGATCACCTTTTATTTTATACTTTGAGTCTCAGATAAATTCTGCTGGTACAAAGATTCACGGCTGGCTTGTTTCTTAACAAACCTTTACAATCAATTTACCTTTATCTAGCACTGGGCCGAAGATGGCAAGGTTGTCCTTGATGGTGGTACAATTCCATCGCCGGCCCCTGAACTGGTGCTGGCATTCCTGAATCCCCAGCTT
Source organism: Chaunax sp. Z400 (assembly GCA_037577475.1). NCBI lineage: Eukaryota > Metazoa > Chordata > Actinopteri > Lophiiformes > Chaunacidae > Chaunax > Chaunax sp. Z400. The sequence continues at coordinate 6,564,828 of CM075203.1, read as the reverse complement.
GACACCTTCAGCAACGCTGGGCATGATTTCAATGTAGTTGCGACAGAAACGCAGCTGCTTGGGCACCAGGCCGGGGATAGAGCCACACAGGATGGGTTGGGAGCCCAGAGACGAGTACTGCTGCCCAAGCGCCAGGGACCTGTGACACACACACACAGAGAGAGAGAGAGAGAGGGGGAAGCGTCAATAAGCAAAATCTGCTGGACATGGAAAAATCTGCAGAATAAAAGAGATTTATGACCACAACCAAGCCCTACCACAAGTTTTCTTTATATTAAATGCAACTTTAAGGAGTTTATAAATACTTTTAGAAGTGACTCAGTATCATTAGTATCGTATTGGTATTATATCTGTGTTTCACCTCCGTTCTTGTCCTTTTACAATTTTATAGAATGTAGGAAGTGACACTGCTTCCCTCGCTGTACAGGTCTTGCCCTCCCTGAACTTACCCCCTCAATAGCAATGATGATGACATGCCAGCGAGGCCTCTGTGACCAGGCAACCTGCTTTATTTATTTACTCTTTTATTGACTTGTCATATAGTAGTTTACACTGAAATCTGTTTATTTATCTTTTTCCACTGGGAGGCGGAGGCTAATAGGCCCAGACAGGGATACAAGCAATTAGGTCTGACTTTTCATAGTGTTCCTTACATACATACAGCATACACAGCGCTGCTGATATAACAGATAACGCACAATAAACTGTCTTTGTTTGAGGAAAGCCCCCTCACACATTTTTAAATGTATGAAAACACTTGCCTTCACAGTTCCATTATTCATTTGCGGTTTTCCTCTGTAGCTGATTTTTGAAGAATGACAGCATATACAGCTGAGCTTTTTGGTGATGGATGAAAACACTCTATCTGAAGCTATGTTCCTCACCAGAAGGCGCGTGCAGATGTGTTTAAACAGGGATTAATCACCACAGAATGACCGCGAAAATCATCTTGTGATGCCAGTCACCATTATAATTTTTTTTTCATTTGGGTAATTAATTTTAATTGCTTTCTATTTCTCTTGCGATAGTGAGAAAACATGCTTTGCGTGGCCATGTTCGAACATGCTCTTTGGATGACAAGCCCTAATGGTTTCTTGGACTTTTTTTTTCTGTGCATGAAGAGGATCACCTAAAGCAACATACATGTTTCTGTACAGTGCCGTATTTGTCACAGATGGATACTTTACAACAGATGTGAGTGATTTGTGTGTTTATAGTTTTAGCATTGTGAAGATCTGGTGCCAATTCGCAGCACTTTAGAGAAGAGCTTTCTTTACCAGCGTCGAGCGAGCTCTCCAGTCTGGGCGGACAACGTGGCGCTGGAGGCCATGAGAGGATCACGGGGGAACAATTGACGCTGATCAGATCAGAGCGCCACTCGGGATGACCTCAGGACCCCCGCAGGGCGCAACCCAATCATGGCAGCCACTGACTCTGACAGATGAGTGCAGCGCGGCGCCCCACCCCAACACAAAAGTCAAGGCATTGAAGTCACAGGGAAAAAATCCCCCCTTAGATAGGTTCACAGCTCATGTGCACTTTTGCGCTCTACATATGGTTAAACCCTGCCCCCACCTCTCATCACCCATCTCCCCTCCCATGCACTGTTTTTGATCTCAGGTGAGCATTGTTGCAGAAGGCTCACAGGTTTACTGAATATATGATCACATAATCAGCTACTTGTATTGTTGGCACGATCTTCCTGATACACAACAAACTATTCTTATGTTTCAGTATGACACCCTGGATTGGATGATTACAGTTACTCAAGGATGGTACAGTTACATAGATTATTTAAAACTTTCAAACACTGCAATGCATATGGACAAAAAAAGTCTCTGCTCTCTCATATCCAACTTAAATGCCGTATGGCTCAATTTGATGTTCCGATGCAGAATTAGTCATTTCATGGAGCTCATCAATCTCCATGTATGTTCCTGTCTTCGGTGAACCCGAGCAAAGGAAGCCGCATTAGCTCATCTGCCAGTCCCACACCCACCGACATCACTGAGTTCAAGTGTTGCTGACATCACTCTGTCTGGTGACTGAGTGACTCAGTACCTAAATTACACTGTCTACTAGCTTTGTTACTGCCCATTAATCTCTCAGTCATGGGATGGACCGGAGCGGATGATGCCCTACACAGAACTTGGATTAGAACTCAACACTGACACATGCTCCCCACCAACATCAGTCAACTCAAAGGAAAATCTCTGCAGCCCAAGTAAGATATCTGCATTTAGACCACAGTGCCAACCTCTGCTACATTTCAGATTCTACCCACCACTCTGACGTTTTATAGCCAGTGAATTTGGGATTTCTGATGGAATATATTAGCTAACCGCAAGGGGCTCTGTGGTGGGCATAGCATGTTTAGACTACAGGCTGCAGATCTGCCAGCCTATTTGTCTTTGTTTGCAATGGATGTGCCTCACTTGATCCATATGGACAGATGAGATGAAATGGATATCTTTTTGGCGAGGTGCTAATGAGAGTCTTAACCCTGAGGGGTTATGAGGCGTATCGTGCAAACAGACACACACGCAGAATCGTGCATGCAGACTACATGTGTGCCACGCTGATCCTGCCTGCTTTGCCTCACTTCTCGGAAGCCACGAGCGACGTGTCTCAACCGAGTGAGGGAGCAGCAGAGGCAGAGTGCCGGGGGAATCTGCTGCAGGGGATGAGACAAGCAGCAGAGCAGCAGCGAGCAGCAGGGTTTGGCAGGTGCATGCCCAGGCAGGTCCGTATAGGGCCTCTACTGGCCTGGGGGGTTTACAGCGTGGTTGGGGGTTTTCTCCGTATCTAAACTGGGCTGATGGTTAAGTATGACAGGCCGCTGGAAACCACAGAAATTAAACAGAGGAAACAAAGGGATTCCATCACACACTTCGCTGAAGAGTGGAAATTCACACAATCAAGACTCAAACACTGTCAACAAAAACAGTTGACTCAGCCTCTCCCCATTTTTCATCCTCTTAATGAAAAATAAAAAATAAATCACATGGGTGACTCGATTGCATTTCGGTTTTTATTTTGTCTCTGAGCGATCTCGGCTTGAGTCAAGAGGTTAGTCAAGGACTCTTACTGTCAGAAATATGTTGCAGCTGCTATTTTGGGAGGTCTGCATTACAGGGGTCAGTCTGTGGCACATGTCTGTGCAAAGATAAGCTTTCTTTATGTGACAGCCTCTTAAGTCCAGAGGCACAAAAAGTACCAGGTGACCCTTTGAACCAGTTGAAGTAGAACATGACATCTTGCCTCACTGCCTTTAGTCTGATGGTCTGCAGAAACAGTTTGAAGTTCATGATCAGGGCCCATATGTAACGTTCTAAGATCAGTGCCTATATATACCGTCATACAGTCATGTGTACATGTGATCAAACACCACTTCAATATATATTGCTGCTTATTTTTGACTGATTTATTTAGGGGAAACTCCAACGTGGTTTTAACCATGTTTTCATACATTTTGGATTCTGAATAAAAAAGTTTAAATTGCACAAACAACATCCTGCAACAATAAAAACAGTTTCCCTGTAGTTACATTGTAGTTACTGTACATTGTACCTGTGGTGGTCTGAATAACTTTTAAATTACTTTAAGGAATTATTTTATGCATTTTGTTTATGTAACTTTAAATGTTTATATGTAGCTTCACCTCAGAGTATGCTTCTCATATTCTTTTTACATTTTAGACTTTTTGAATTGATAAATTCATGCTGCTAAACATTCCCTCTTTGCTCACTTTCTGTAACATCACTAAAGTTTTGAATTTAGATTATTAGGTTTAATTATCTATGTTAATATCTTTGGATTGCATATTTTCATTTCCAATAAATGTTCTTTTATTTCTTGTGTTCACAAAAAATGTCACTTCCGGTGGCCATCTTTTTTTAGAGTATGGAATAAAAGGTTTGCTTGATCATCTATGTCCTCGTGCAAATTGGATAATTTTAGAAGACCCTTAAAGGAATCTAGAAAAGAATGGTAAGTATTCTCAAATAACCTGCGTAATAAAAAAAATATATAAATATTATATATTTGGCAGAAAGACAAACCTTTGCTTTATTCTTCCAATGCAAAGTTTAATATAATTTTGGTGGTTTGCTACATGACAGCTGGATAAAGAATACCTTTAATCATTCTGTATTTTTCAAATAGAGAAAAACGTCTTTAGTTTAGACTTACTAGACTTTAGGACAAGACTTGTTTGTATGTATCAAACTAAAAGGTGTTACTTTAAATTCACTCCCACGTGCCTCACTTCTCGTGCCCGTCACTGCTAGATTGACTGCTAAATTGAAATTTGTTTTATACTCTTGTTGTTTCAAATGTCTGAGGTTCTTGTTTGTTGTTGTTTCAAATGACTGAAATTAAAGGTTTTTAGGGATTTGTAGTTTGGAACAATTTGGAAGTGGCAAACTAGAATAACGTTAGTAGAGCACATACATCCGCCAGGGCCCAACAGTCCCCTTATATTCAATCAGACTTTATATAAAATCAAACTCATAGGCTTCTTACCATTTTATAAGGTAACTGGATTTGTTAAAGCCAACCATTTAAGTCTGTTAAATCTGGATTTTTATTTAGATCCACACAAAAGTGCACACACCAACCCCCTAAATATGCCTATTTTTTTCATCAAAATACTGCATTATTCCCTGAGAAACTAAAGAGAATGTTGACAAATGAATCCGCCCATTTTTCCAGATCCATACCAAAATTTGTAGGAGGCTATTTCATGAATGTCTGTATTTTTTGTGTAATCTGTAATCCATCTGACCAACTAAAAAACAAACCGGTGAAAACCTCTGCCTCCTTGGCAGAGGTAATAAAGTTTGATACTGAAGCAGAAAAGTAAAAAGAGGGATTACATAGCTTGTCACAATCCATTCTTCCATGCATTATTCTTCAGGCACTGCTCAAAGACTTGTGTTTATGGTTGTGTTTCCACTTGTAAGTCCCTACTTCCTGCAAGGTTATCACTAAAATGATTGCAAGAGGAGGGTTCCCTGAGTCATTCTGCCTACCCATGTAGCAGGACATGCTAAAAACTGCTGACACATAATATAGTTTTCCATTTAGTTTCATTTCAAGCTGGGATACTCCAGATGACCGTTCTCAGGTCACGAAGAGACTAAGGACAGATGAGTATTCAACTGCACCTCTTTTGTGCAGAAACAGAATTAGGGTTGCTCTCTCTAAGTTAATAAAATAAGAGGATTTGCTCAGCTCTCATGGATCTCCCGTCAAATCTCCTCTCTATTAGAGCAGTACACAAAACATTGCTCCTTAAACATGACCTTTATTTTATTTTCTGCTTCATATAATGTTTTAAATCTTCAGCTAAATAGAATAAATAAAGTAATTTGAAAAGGATTCGGCCTTTGCAAACAAATTAGATGCTGACTCGAGATTTTCTAGAAATGCTTTTTTATTCCAATGTATTAGTTATTGACGATCGGTGCCAGTCGTTCTTAGCCGTGTCTGAACAAGTTATCTTATTTTCTTACACTAAGTGTTAGCTTATGCTGGGTTTGTGCCTGAAACGCTGAGTCCCGAGCGTGTTCTGCTAGAATCAGGCCTCTGCAGCAACAGACTCCAAGAATATTGTTTGCAGTTAAACTCCAATCTACCTCTAATTTACCTCTATATGTTGACGCCGCAGCTCAACTTGTCAGATTTGCCTGGAGGACATCATGTTGCTAAATGAGGCCCTGGCAGAGCAGTCAGTGATATGCATTGAAAACACCGCCATCAGAATTTCATTTATGAATCCCACATCAGAGTCCACAGAGAGATAAATGCACGCGAAAGAGAGTAAGTGGGCCATGGAAAGTTGCCGGCTTTGCCCGAGGATGGGACTTTTCCTGATGGAGGCTGGAATGCAAAGCTCCTGTCTGCGTTTTGTTGTCTTCTCTCTTTCTTTGGCACACTTTTGATTTGTAGTCCAACAGCTCCTGGCTGATCAGATAAAAAATGACGGGACCCCTGAAAAATGTTCCAACCTGTCTTTCTTTCTACCTCCTTTGCTTCCCCTCCTTTTCCTCCTCTCTTGACTGCTGTAGAGAGTGTGGAGTTGGGACAAGGAGCCCCTGCAGTCACATGTATGGAGACGAGAAGAGGGAGACTGAACAGGGTGTAAACTTGTGAACCTGCCTGTCAGGAACAGAATTAGAGCAGCAGTAGCTCTGCACAGGAGAGACGAGTACAAGACACTGACAAATGCATGTGTGACTGGAAACGTTGGTGTCTCGGTCTGTCTGTAAGGGGAGACAACAGAGTCTGACCTGTTGTCTTGAAAGGACAGAGCTTGTTGAGAGCCTTTATGGACTGAATGGACTACAAATCAAACAGTGCATTGCTCCCTGCTTCTGCTCACTAAGGCAGCTTGTTGGCACTGCTGCTTGAAAAAAGCGATAATGCATCCTATGCAAATCATAACTCGTAATGGATCGTCTGGAATCTTGCATTATACGCCTGGAGCATCTTTGTGGAAATTTGCAACACATAATGTCTTCATAAGTAAATAAAACTTAATTTTAGCAGACTTTCTTGTGCTTGGTTGCTTTAAAAAGCCATATAAAAATGACTTTATGGGTGAACAAAGCTTCCCAGTCTGCAGAGACTTCCCTCAGAAGAAGGACTGCCTGCAGCCCACAATAGTTAACAGCCTTAAGTCTGTTTTCAATTGATCTGCAGGTCCCCATCTTTATGAAAGTAACTGCCATGCATGTTTTGCACCTCTCCCTTTTACCCTTGTATCCCTCAGTAAGGCTCATGAATACTTTTTGGGTGCAGGGTGAGACATACAGAAGGTTGGGATCAAACGTTTGCATTTGCTCTGATCTAGTAATTCCTGATTTAGTTACAAAGTTTGTCCATTTTAGATTATTGTCGTAAGACTTTTAGGTGCTCGTGTTAACAGAAAATGTAAGCTTTTGTTAATTAATAATAAAAATTAAGTAACTAAAAAGTTACATAACTAGTTAAGTAATAAAAAAGTTTATTGACACACAAACGTCTTTATAACTCAATTTAAAGAAAACAGAAAAAACTCACTGTGTTTTTAATGCTATTTTCTTGCTAGACTTTTATTATTGATATTAATTTTGTTTGTTTTTAGTTGACTCTGAAGAATTTAATTACGTGCAATGATGTTCTTTTTAAAAGTTTTGGGGTTGAAATGTTCTTATAACGAAGTCTTGATGCCTTTTTAAAAAAATTATTAATAGCCCCCTTTTTTTAAGGACATGTTAACTGGATCCTTTGTCATATTGAGCTATTGAATGTTATCCATCTCTTCCTTTCCACGCTGCATCTGTTAGATGCTTGGTTGACCTGATCAGTGACCTGAGGCCTTGGACTGAATATAAGCTGTACAGCTGTGATCAGCACATCTCTCTGTCACCTACTCTGTGTATCAGAGAAATTGCTTTGCTGCTAACAATTAACATATGTAACGAGCCATACAGGTGAGATCAGTCAGGTAATTAAGACTTCACATATTGTGTGTTTGTGCCTCCACACGTGTCCCCTTAATGATCTCTTTGCCCCTGGCTGTTGCTGTTTTCCCTTTGAGGAACTGTCCTGGCCTGTGTTTGAGTGCAGCTAATAGCTGTGCACCAGGGGACTTTGTCATTTCCTACAAGAGCAAACTGCATGTCCTTTGATGGCGGGTGAAGATTAGGACTCGCCTTCGCTGCTTTGAAATACCACTCTCCTTTGAACCTCTCACCTAGCTTGGGTTTGAATGTCATCCCAAATGCCTGCCCATTGAAAACAGTCTTGTGAAGTCTTTGTGAAGTAACATGTTGGATCAGCACATGAAAGTTACTCTCACTTAAGTCGAGTTGAAGGCTGGTGAATTTTTGGTCACTGTGAGAGGCAACAGTCTTTAGATAAGTATATAAAATACATTAAAATGCTGAGCAACTATTGACCCATAATGGCCTTAATCCCTGCAGCATACCTGCTTTTGGTAATCTTAGAACATATTTCTTACTCATGCATGTTTTAAGGAATATTCCCTTCCATATTCCCTGTCCCTGTGGATGTCACTCTCTGTGGAGACACTTCTCTTGGGCTTCAGCCTAAAATTGCCTTTGACCCTGGCCCGACGGCAGCCCTTAGCCATTCATAATGGAACCCTGAAGTTTCTTATGAATGACATTCTTCTGGACTTTCCTGCTCTTTTCTCCACCTTCCACTGCACTGTGGAGAATAATAGCCAAACATCCTTGATCTTTTCACACGAGGCGGCAGACGGAGGATTTTCCCGCAGTAAGAATCATTTAAGTGATCCCTTTGCCAATGGTAGGGGTTTTGGGGTTGAAGATTGAATTGAAGATTGGTGGTGGGGGGTGTCACAGTCAGATAATGACATTCCTGAGACCCAGAGATGGACTCCAGAGCCCCATTTAAGCTGCTCAGGTTGAACTGGAAAGGTCTGTGTATAGACAGGGTGGTTGGTAGCCCTTTGCATGAGATCTTTCCAGAGGTATTGAGGGCCCAGTGGTTCCCAAAACTTCAACAAGTAGTGCCTCTAACGGCAGACACAATTTCAATCAGGAAGCTGTATTTAGGCTTATACAGCATGTGCTCCAAATTGTAATTACATCATGTTAAAATTTGATCACTAAAACTTTAAAATTGCACAAAGCCCAATGATAGAATAGTATTTGTAAGAGAAATACCTTTAAATTGTTATTCTGCACTTTTTTTTGGCTTTCTTTTCTTGTTTACTCCCATGTATTTCTTGTTTATTGCCCTGATGCTGCAGAGTAAACTCAAGTCTTATAACCTACTCTACATTTGTAGCAGTGACTGAATATTTTAACCAATTATGACTGCATCATATTGCTTATTTCTCCCAGTCAGATTGCCAGTAATGTTTTGCCTCAGTTAAAGTTAAGCAAAGTCTTGCCATGCAAGGATTGAAACATGATTCGTTGCCAGCTAATTTGGGGATTGATTAATCGTTTGAGTGATTTTCAATCACAAATGTCAAATATTTCCAACTTTTTGAATGTATGGATTTGCTAAATATCTGGGTCATCTATGATAGTAAATTAAGACTTTTGTTTTTTGGATCGTTAGTTGGACAAAAGAATTTTGTTTTATTTTATAGACTAATTGTGAAAATTATCAGCAGATTAATTGATAATGAAGACAGTTGTTAGTTGCAGCTCTAATGGGAGTACAAAGGTTATACTGATCATCATTTGACACCTTTTCAAAAGAGATCTTTTTAATGAGAATGTTTTATTTTGCCACAGTTCTCTCCCTGCCCGTTGTTTTCTTTTTAATTTCATAACCACAACAATGTAAATGAAATGAAAAAAAAATCATAATCCATACGTGATAGCCCTTCTTGAAATGACATTAAAGAAATTTACCTTGAATGCACAGTGTTCTGTGCAGATTTAAAACTAGTGATGATAACAGGACTAAGAGAATAACAGTCATTGGACTTAAACTGCACTATGTGAGATAACAGATAATCGCTGCTGATGCGCGATGGCTAATATTGGCATAAATTCAGCTGAGGTAATTATTTGCAGAAAATGACTGCCATCATTCACGTCCAACCACAGCTGCTTATGCAAGGAACACAAACACACTCTCTGGCTGACAGTGGCTTGATAATAGTTGAAGAGTTAATCCTCAGAGGCTTAATGCAATATTTACCATAACTCATAATATTCTGTCATCATCCTTCAGGTTGTTAAATAGAAGTTAAAGGGTGAAACCAGAAGACAGCAGATATTTTTTATCGTTTTTCATCCCACACAGAAAGGATGACATTATCAGGTAATTGACAGTGTTTGACCTGTGGATCATATGTGATCATCACATATCTGTAAGGTGTCCTGAATTCCCACAAACCTTGATTTTGGCCATTTGTTGCACCAACATTCTTGCATTTCAAGCCGACAACTAACTCCTCTTTCTTGCCTTTCCAATCTCGCCGCACTAGTTTGCCTTTCCTCTCTGCTACACCTCATCTTCATCCACGCATACAGTATTTGCATATCACTGGAGTTGTTCTATTTTGTTTTCAACACCCTATCTTGTAAAAAAAAAAAGGCTGCCAGGCATAAAGCAGTCAAAAAACTCCTCTTCCCTCCAACCCATCCCACCTTGGCTGGAGAATTTATGGCCAAGTCCTCGCCCCTGAGACAGAAGTTGAGAGGGAGTCTGCCTGGGCCCTTGCTGAAACTCAGCACCCTCCTGTTTGATGCACCACCTCATTTTGTCTCCTCTCGGAGACACCGTTGGACACCGCGGGGTGACGCCACTGACAGCGTGTTTGACACCCATTTCTCAGCACCTGTCTAGTCACCTGGAGCTACGGCTCGGCTTTTCATCTTTCCACCCTCCCAGTAACCCCTCACCCAGCCTACGCTTCAAAATGTGTTGCCCAAATCAAAGGTGGTGTGCATTGTTGGAGTTCGAACATTATACCAGTGTCATGTAAGCTCCTTGAACAGAACAGCTGCAGGTAATTCACAGCGAAAGAATCCCAGGCTCTTTGTCGCTGTTGTCTGCTGGTTCTTGCTGAAGCCAGGAGTGGGTGTAAAGTCCTCTTTACCATTAACACTTCAGCCCTGTGGCCTGTGTGCTTGGCAGCTGTCTGCTCTGTAAATGAAACCAGAAGATGCTCGTGGTTTGGACAGCACTATGGTGGGACCACATGCTAGTTGGGCTACTAAAAGTGCAGTAGCTCTGACAAGTATTGTGTCGTGTGCCAAAAGAGCTTTGTTATACGCCTACGGAAATATCTTCAAAATAGAAGCTTTATTTTATAAAAGAAGACCAGGAACCATGAGGTCAGCTGCATGTAGCTGAATCTGAAATGAGATAAACCTCTAAATTTCATTTGCTGGTGCCAAAAGCGATCTGGGATAATTTAACAAAGACTAAAACCCTGCGGCACCTAAACATATTGTCTCCTGAAAAATCTATAGTGGAGGGGTTGAAATGTGGTGCAAAAGCAAAATGATACGCTTAGCTGTTTTTCCAAAACAAAAAAAGAGAGAAAGATTAATCGCAGCTGATGCCCCATGACAGACCTCAAAATTTGTCATATTTTAAAAATTATATGCAACTTTGTCTGTGGAAAAGATTTTTTTTGTTCAATGCATGACCTGCATCGCCCAAGAAGCCCAAAACAAGTCAGATTCAATTCACAGCATGTTTGGAGGCCAGCGGCTTGAATATAGAACAGTGACACACAATAGCAAACAAAGCAGAATATAGCTAATCTTATTCGTCATGATTGTTCTACTTCCTAAGACACTCCTAAAATTATATGTTAGTATATTAAGAAAGAAATTGATTAGAATTTATAAGCAGAAGCCTTTTTGATGCTTTTTGTGAGCGACATCAACGCTGTCATTGTCCTTGAGCCATATCCACAATTTATGAAATAATAAATGATCTTACTGATTTACGCTAAGTCCTCACAGAGCTGTTGACAATTCCTATCAACATGACAACCACTCACTAATGTATTTTCCCTCATATTCAAAAAAGAGCTGCACATTTTTAATGATTTAATTATTTCCAAACTAAAAATTTTAATCCTCTCTGCATCACAACATACTCCAATATGATAAATAGACCTGAGAGTAGAGGGGGAAAAGAAAGGCGAGCCTTTTCCGTTACACTAGTATTTGAGGTTAAGATTCTTTGGACTGGGCCGGAGAACATTTTTCCACGCAGTCAACTGAAAGTGCACATTCTGCCCTCTCAGAAATGATCATTTGACCAAAAATACTCCTTCTCTTTATGCGTCTATAGGCTCTGATGCTGAAACTCTGGATTTGTACTCACCACCAGATGGGATAGCCTCCAAGCACCCGTGAACTGGACAACCACACACACATCAAATATCCAATCAGATACAAATCCATGAGGTAAGCCTTTGCAGTGTGTGAGAGTGTAAATGGATCAATACATAGAACTTCCAGCAGGCAATGAAGAAGAGTTTCCAGGAAGACAAGCTTCAGGGCAGCTTGATTGTTGAATGAGGGGAAGATTAAAATGATATTGAAAAAAAAAAATCTTCCTCCTATTTTCCCCCCTTCTTTGAGTCGGGCCAGGAAAAGTGTGTCTGTCTCCTAGTAGTTAAGAGAATAAGTGTCTCTTACACACATGCACATACACTCCTACCCGTCTTTCCCTCCCTCCCTCTCTCTGAGGTTCTTCCCTAAGGTAGATATCTTTTTCTCTCTCTCTCTCTACTTTTTTCTCCCTCAGGATGCCTCATCCACAGGCCCAATATTAAGGTGGTGGTGGTGGGGGGGGTTTGGAGATGTCAGCTGGCAAGCCAATCACAGAAGATGGCCTTAGGTTACGAAAAAAAATTATTATTCGTTCCCATCTGTCAATCACACGCCACCCCCTGGTAATGTGGAAAAGAAAGGAAAGAGTGAAAAGAGGGAGGGAGGGAGGGAAATGAGAGAGGGAGGGACACATGAAAAAGGTAGAGAGGAGTTGTTACTCAACTTGTTTCATCCGTGATCACTGAGAAAAATTATTCCCCCAACCTGGCTGGAGGTGGGCGAAGGGATGCAGGCCAGCTCCTCCACAGGAAACGATGCGGGGTGATGTATATGTTGACACATTGATTTTTAGGGGTTGTGCCCTGACTAATTGATCCGGATATACGTGCATACACACACACACACACACACACACACACACACACACACACACACACACACACACACACACACACACACACACACACACACACACACACACACACACACGTCAACACACACACATCTCTGCCACCACTCACTGGGACATATACAGTGCATTTTCTAAATTGTTGACCGCCCACCCCAACAGGGGAGGACATAAAAGGGGACACAATAAAGCCATAAAGTGTGGTGGTGGCTGGGCCAGGCATGCAGGGGTTATATGCTCCAGCGGCCCAAAGGCGACACATTTTACATCAATACTATTGTCATTCTGATGGGCTGTGGGGCGAGCAGCCATGGGACAGGGGGAGGAGAGAGAGAGGAGAGAGGGATAGATAGAGAGCGAAGGAGGAGGGTGGGACACTTGTGATAGACTTAGCCTCGAGTAAACATGCATTTGATCCACATACAAGGAAACTGATCAGGACGAATACAAACAGGCATCTGGCTGAGATCAAACAAACGCAGTTGTAGTGATGCCAATCTGGTTAAGAGTTTGTCTCAAAGGATTATCAGTCGCCTATCATGGAAACAATGACCTCGACAGACATTTTGAAAGCAGTACAGACGGGAGTCATCAGAATTTATTTCATGTTCGACTCCATAAAACTAAGTTTCTTAGACATCAGGGTGATTCTATTCGACCAGTTTGCTGCTAGCTTTGTACCTCAGGCTCTTAAGAGTCTGTTGCTGTTAACATGTTAGACATCTGGGTTAAGATTGTCAATTCTTTTTTGACATGAAAAATATTCCTTAATTGTAATTTGTTCTTTGCTGTCACTTTAAAGTGTTATGGTTTTGTTTAATGTCTGCAGTCATTTAACTGTACTGCTGCCTAATTGGCCAGGACACTATAGAAAAAGACTCAGTTAGAGGTTAAACAAAGGTTGAATAAATTCCTCAGAATTAAGTGCACACAAGCACATAAAGGATTGTTTTTACACTCTTTTTGAACACATAATTTAAAAATTTACGAGTCATTAGACCAGATGGATCACATGATAGATCTCACAGCAGATTGAGAGTGCAGAGCCATATGGGAGCCAGCCTTTTGGAGATCTGTTTCCAAGTAATAAAGGTCATAATAGGTTAAACGACAATGTTTTATTGATGTCATCCTGAGTTAGTATTGTAACAACAACAACAAAAATTGAATCCTTTTAGTAGACGCAATTTGGTGATGTCGATATAGATGCAGAGTTCACGATTCTGCTAAAATGACAGGTGATTCAAATATCACACTTTCTCTGTTGTCAAATGCAAAGTTTGTCATGCCACTCAAACACAAATCAGTGGTTTTTAAACATGGTAGCAGTATTAATTCCTTAGCAAAATATCTCAGTTGACTCTAATGTGTGTTTCCTGGGGTCTTTCTGCTGAGGACCTCCAGGGCATGAGTGAGCCCGGTGGACGACGGAGGCTGGAAGGTCGCTCAGCAGGGGTTGGGAGCATGCACTCTGCAGAGAGGAGGCTGAGTGCCCACTGAGGAGAGAGAGCTCAGTGACCACAGTCTGGAGGTCAGTACTCTGAGTGCCCCCCTTTACCCACCCCTTCTGTTTTATTCCTTCCACAACAAAGAAGGTAGGGAAACAGGCAGCACTCGACCTACCGCCCTGTTTGAGACGGAGGTGGTGGTGGGGAGGGGGGTCTCAATGTGACAATAATTGATAGATATCTTTGTGAAAGTTGTATGAAGCCTGCTCTCCAGCCAGTCATGGTGGGGAGTCTTCTACATTCTACCAATGAAGATAACTTTTCAGCGCCTCAAGTCAAGATGTGGTATGTCATCGCCGTGTTGACAACGAAGACGGTCTGTTTTCGATCAGCAGCATTGTTGTGTGTCACGGCATCGTCAGAAATATGCCTAGCTCAGCTCTGGGATTTGGATGACAGTTGCTCTTAAGGAGCTATAGACAGTGTGTGGGCTAGAGATGGATGGGAGGAATGTGACAGCGGTCTAATTTATGAGTGCAGGCGAAATAGTCAGTCTGTGGTCTGCATCTGAACAACACTGGAACCACGTTTTCTCAGGTTGCGGCCACAAGTGCAATGTGAACTGTCTGGAAAGACAACAGCGATTAAGGTCAAAATCATTGAAGCCTGATATTGAAATGAACTGTGACTCAACAACACTGGCGGTGGTGTTTTGTGCAGACCTCTGCAAAGGAAGGCCTAGGCATGTCTGCATCAGTAGGTGCACGGGAGGGGGAGAGGTCCCCTACCGGGCCGGTTTCTACGGTGACCTGAGAAAGGCCGTAACCAGGTCCGGCTCTTTCTCAGGCCTAATCAGCGTATTAACACAAAGAAGGACATGTGTTCGCCCCCCAACCTCTCTACCCCCCTACTCAATCTGACCAGCTTGGCTGAACACAGGCAGCCAATAAAACCAGGATTAGGAGGGTATCTACACACACTGGGCTGTAGCGAAAAAGTTCCTGAACACGCCCAATCCCTCCCTGTTCCCTCAAGAAACCTCTTTTCATCATTCTTCTCTGTCTCTCATTCCTACCATCTTTCATTTTATTTCACTTGCTCCCATGTTTATGTCCTCCCTTTGCTTCTTCCTTTCATGGCCCTCACCCTGTAAGCTCTTCATACAATGGGGCATCCAAAAATTATTCATTTTGCTGGAGCTGTTCAGCAAAGTCCCTTTTCCTGTTGCCCACTGCCCTCTTTATTCTCTGGATCATGGGCTTTTTGCTGCTATGATAATAAAATGTGCGTCATCACAATGACAAAGCTGCGCATGTGTTTGTCTGTGTATGTGGATGATCAATTGTTTTTTGTGAATTCACGCTCCTTTATATATTGTGCAAAATGGAAACTTCCCAATTGAATTTGGTGACCACAAACCAGATTTTATTTTGCATCCATCTTTGAAGTAGCAGCCTTACCAATTAATACCAGATAGCGATAATAAAGTCCTGGTGTGCAGTGTGTTCTGTCTGTACAGAAAGTGCATTGTGTTTACTGTCATGACTTGTCTGGGGAATTTTTGGAAGTTACAGACTGCTGCCTCACCTCAGAGTCCTTGCTAATGCCTCCTGGAAATGGGAGAGTTTTAATGATAATATCAACTCCTTTGTCACGACTTTTTTAAGACTTGGAACAAAGACGACAAGAACTCTTCCCCAAAATAAACCTTTTTCATTAGAGCGGCAAACACTTCATGCATCGGCTGTGTGAGAGAAGATCTATTGGTGTGTGTGAGCCGCTCAGCAAGGTCTCACAGGGAAGAGCCTGAACCCTCAGCGGTCTTCAGGCGGACACTGAGGCGGCCTAATTAAAGGGCTCTTAAGCCCCAAAATGTGCAGCGGTGCAGGTTGGAGGTGGTGGGGGCTCCGTCGAGAGAGACAGAATTCATGGCACTCGTAAACAAGGGAGTCCAGGACAGAGGGAAATAAGAGGGCTATGTGCCAGAGACTTTGTTCACACAAAATGAAGAGTCAACAGCCTCCCCATCCCTCACCCCTCCTTAGCCATCCCCCCTAATAACCACCTTCTTCAGGGGAGCTGCAAACACAATACCATCCGACTCCCCTTCTCTTGCTCTCAATCACTATTGGGACAATAAGGGGAACCCTCCACCCCGCCACCACCACCATCCTTCTGCCCCTCCCCGACCCCCAAACAGACACTTCTTTTATTGAAATTCTTTGGTGTTCTAATCCTCAGCTTCCTCCAGGGGCAATAATGGACTCCCTGCGTCAGCCTTTTCCAGCGAGGCTATCATCCAAGCCGGCCTGGGTCACAAGTCCACCTCTTCTATTGGAGAAAACTGTCCCAGTAGTGTCATTCCTGTCACATCCAGCTCCTCTACAAGCCATGCAAGCCCCATCCACCTGAAGAGCACACTGGTTTTCATCATGCATATTTATAGGTCTTCAAGTATCATTCTCTACAACACTGCTCAATTATAGCAGGTAATGAGAATCATTACACGTTCTTGCAAAAACAAATCAGAGGCCTTTCTCATTAGATTAGAACAAGTCAAGAATATTTTATTTTTATTTCATTTATTTTTATGATATTTAACAGCACTGAAGAATTTGAACAAATTCTCCTTTTGACCTACCTCACCGCATGTTACCTTCTATGCATATACAGTACCAAACAGATTCAGAACTGATGGATGGAGTTCACTAATACATCCATATAGGACATGTGGAAAGTGTTGGAAATACAAAACGCTGGTCAAAATGAATCGTCAACAAAATCCACAAATAAAATGAAATGAATGAATGCTGAATACAGATTGTACTGCATATTTTGAGTGGTCAGATATGACTTTTTCTAATCCTTTTTAATAGAAAGGATGTAAATGGAGACAACATGTTAGAAACGTGTCTCTGTATGAAACAATGTCACCATGAACTACAACCTCCAAAAAGAAAATAAAAGTTGAATGAAAACATCTCCAAAACATCATCAACAAAAACTCCACATTTTAACTTGAGTTTTTAAGTTATTGAATCAGTGTTCAGGTTGCGCTGACCAAGACCATACCCTTTTAGTAAGTGAATGATGTTATATTATCATTATTCTATGTGCGTTCACATCATAAACATTGACATTACAGTATGCAATTGTGTAGGTACTTGCACTTATGAAGAGGCTATAATTATTATATGTGCATTATAATCATCTTGGCTGCACCACTGTGCCTGTGTGATATTTACATGACTGAAGGTGTATCACTGTACAGACTCCAGGCAGCATCAAGTTCAGAGTATGTTAATGGTGACATCTGCTGGTCGTACGCAATCAGACACTCCCTATTGTCAAGTATATACTACAGTGTAAGTGAGATGTCTTGGTAGCATGAATCCCTGAGCCTGTAATGTTACATTACAACTACTGAAGAATATTTTTTGATTAAACAATGAAATGTCAACAAGACATGACAAGTAGCCATTGGAATTTAACGGAATCCAAAGTTATATTTTTTGTGACCAATAGTTAAGAAACTCAGGATTTTCAATTTAAGATTAAACAAACCAGGAAAAAGCAATAAAATCTTTGCATCTCACATCTTGTTTTTGAAACAACAGTCACTACTTCTATGAAACAGTGAATCTTTCACATCACACATTACTGTACAACTGTCATATGTTTAATTGAGACAAAGTTACTGAAGAAGCAAACAGCGTTTCCCTTTATGGGTTTGGCTAATGTTCAGGATTAAATTACAACACTGACAGATTTGCAACATCAATGAAATCTCTGGTGAACCAGTGGATGTAATACCAAATTCCTTGGCCAAGAAAATAGCAATACTGCATTATTACATATTTGTTTAAAAGCCAACTTGACATTGTCCCCCAAATACAAGCATGCATTCGTATTATGATTGTAAAATTAAAGGTTTATGTATTTTCAGCTCAGCCTGAGAAAAAATAAACATTGTTAATGACATGTAAAGAATTATTGCTAAGTTCAAAAATAAAAAAAGTACAAAATGAACTGCTCATCATTTAAAAGCCTTTATTACTAGTGGTAGCCAAAATACCCAACTCCTGCTTTGACTGAGTGTATATTTCAGATTTGTGCCATGCAATAAAACATAACAGGAACTGACACAAAGAAATGATTTAAAACATCTTGTTAATAGTCATATATATGCTACTTAAACACACAATATTTATGGATTAAGATAACCTTCAGTAAACGCCCCTAAAATAATCACCTGTTTGTGATACCATAGACATAGCATTCTGTTTCATTATTTAGAATTTAGGGTACGGGTCATTATTTGCACAACATTCACAACATTCACAAGTTATTTCTGTTATTGAAAGGACTTGGAACGAGTGTACTGTTTGTCTCCTAAAAAATCTACATTGTGTCTCTCACCATCAAATATATCCAGATGATGACTTGTTGATCTGACATTACATCTGTATGCGTCATTATTTGGCCCTCTCTTGAGGTCTGTTTTATCCATGTCATGTATTTGGCCATTGTTCCAGTGCCAGCAATGATCTCACAGTAATGTCATCCATAGTTTGCATTTGAACAGAGCTCTAGGTTTACATAGCTAATACAACTATAGCACCCAAGGCTATAAGCATATGAGAGAGTCCACTGTCTGTCGGCCAAACCTGTTTCTTGCCACTCATTGTAGGGGTACCCATACAAACAGTGGGTGTCACGTAACATTGCATGCCAGTAGAACACAGTTGACCCCTTTGGCCTTAGGCTATAGTGGGCCTAAATTAGTATTAGAGCTTATCTTGGGACCTAAAACATGACACTGTTGATCTTTGTTTTTTAGGACCAGAGTATAAGCACCTTCAGTCATTTTTTGTTGCCTCTAGCAAGTTCTCCTCTCAGCTTGGATACATATATAGGCAAGGGGCCTCCTTTTGTACCTAGGTATCAAGTGCAAACCAGAGAGGCATCAGAGGTAGTGGCTGTTTTAGTTAATTAGAAATGACTACTCCTAATCTAGTGAATTTAAATAATATTTGATTAATCACAATGCACACAGCTTTATCTCAGGTGTTTTTCTACATTTATCAGTTTAATAGCTGGAAGAGTTATTTTATTTTTAGCCACTTTTTAATTTTAGCCACTCTAGATGTGGATATATAGATGGGTCACTCTGTTGGTGGGTAAGCTGAGCCAGAACAATGGCCCTGACTAATATACTAAGCAATTATTGCATGAATTGCCGTGAAATTTGCATGATCCAGTCATGATCATTAGAGGATGATGATATGCCTGACTCTTGCTTTGTGCTACCATGAGGTTGACATTTGTGGTCTGAATTATGGACAGCTATCGGATGGATAGATGTGAAATCCTTTGGTGATCCCTTGACTTTTTCTTTACCACAATCAGTTCAAAATTTTATTTTATGACCAAATACATGCAAAACTAATGACATTCCCTCATTAGCCTAAACTGTATTTTAGTTTGTGCAAATGTGCAGATGTTTGCATGATAACTCGAGGGCATGCTAAGATGGTTAACCATCTTTTATAACTA
The DNA here is from genome assembly GCA_037577475.1 of Chaunax sp. Z400. Taxonomy (NCBI): domain Eukaryota; kingdom Metazoa; phylum Chordata; class Actinopteri; order Lophiiformes; family Chaunacidae; genus Chaunax; species Chaunax sp. Z400. The sequence continues at coordinate 6,545,122 of CM075203.1, read as the reverse complement.
TTACCCTTGCTAAATCCAGCATGTTGGCATTGCCGTGGTCTATGGCCGTGGTCATCATGTGAACATGTTGATTTAAGGGACTGCTCGACTAAATACAGCTTCACATTACCAGCATGGCTGTTTACTCTTAGTGAGACTTTTTTCATTCATTTTCTTCATTCATGCAAAACATTATTGCAAAAATTGCACGAGTTACTTTTTATTCTTTTTACTTTATTGTAAGAGTGTCGAATTTCTAATGCTTAAATTGCAAAAAAGAAGAGCAAATAAAGAGAAGAAAAACACATCACATGCAAAAATGTTAGGGAAATTAATATGTTTGTTATATTAAAAAGCCACATGTTGATTTTTGTTTCGTCTTTTAAAAAAAATTGATTTAATTTCGCTGTTATCTAGCCAATCATGCCCCTCTCCACGGCTCTCTCCCCCGCTGTGACGTTAAGGGGGCGTAGTCTACTTTCGTTCAGCGCATTGAAAGGCGATAGGTCCGTTTTGGTCATGTGATGTACATCAACCAATCATGAAAGAATGTGATGAGGGTGCCCTGAAAGCGAATAGCGGTGACGTAACATCATGAACTGTGCTGTGTTGTCACCAGCTGTTGTCTGGAGGACGAAGGAGAATTGGATGTTTGGACTGATTGTGAGCCTACAAGCAGACCATAGCCCCACGTTTGGAGCCGAAAGGTGTTATTTGATGACTGATGGAAACACCAGAGCCTCGTCGTTGTCTTAGTGGTAATATATTGATTACATAAAACTGATCGATGAGACAAAAACTGTGATAAGGCTAATACAGAAGCCATTTTTCTCTGCTGTGAGTCTAATGATGTTTTTACTTAGTTAGAATTAGCATACATTGCTATACCTTTAACTCCAGTCATGCTAGGTAGTCCACTTGTCTATCTGTGTAGCTACGGTACGGATAATTAGGTAGCCGGTTACATTTCAGGCTCAGAGGACTTGTAAAATAGCATGCTGGATTGACCAGGACATTGTTTACTTTTGTCAGTCAGTATCTGTTGAGCAGGCAGATGCCAACTCGCTCAGGAGTTTGTCTTACTTTTTAAATTTAGTCGACCTGTATCTAAATTTAGCCTGAGTTACACGTGAAGGCCACAGAAAATGCTGGTTTCTGATTGGCTGGCAGGTGTCCGTTCATTTCAAGTGCGTTTTATTGCACGATATCTGAAGCAGAGATAATGCACGTATAATATGGTTTAAATCAATATCACTATGATATAGAGTAGTTTTGATATGGGTTTTTACAGTCATGCACCATTCTATGCAAAATCTGTAATGTGGGTGATGGTAAAAAATCAAAATCAAAGACTTCAAGAACTGTTTTCTTAACTTTTAATGACAATTTTTGTGATCTTTTTTTATGTAGACATCAGGATTTTGCAAGATCAAACTAAACATGATGAGCATATACAGAAATCATGTGGACCACAGGAGGAGAGGAAATTCCTATTAAAGCTATAAACAATTAAAGTGATACCATTGAAAGTTGGTAAATGAGTGTATTGTACCGTATTGTAAGTGTATTGTACCAAGTTGTGTTAGGAGCAAGGTATGAATTTAATTAAATTTGACAGGCCAGTTCAGGTAATTGCCATAAATAACCTTATCTTTTCTCTCTTACAGCAGCAAGATAGTCACACCAGCTGGCTTCAGACTTTAATCATTCTGTGTCTGCACATCGTACGGCCGATAGAGAGCTTTTGAAGTGACACCACCGCCATCATGAACGTGGGAACAGCCCACAGCGAGGTGAACCCCAACACCCGAGTGATGAACAGCAGAGGAATGTGGCTGTCTTACATTCTGGGCATCGGCCTCCTGCACATCATCCTGCTCAGCATTCCCTTCGTGAGCGTGCCCGTGGTCTGGACCCTCACCAACCTCATTCACAATCTGGTTAGTGAAGGAGAATGCCCATAGGCACCGCAGTTTCCTTTGTGTAGCCTTGTAAATGGCTTTGGGATGTGGTGAATGAAAGAAACCCAACAAATGAGTCAGAGGGTAACCAATCTCTGCATGAAGGTACTGTAAGAAGAGAGGAAAGGTGTTTTTTTTTCTCCCTTCACTGCTCTTAGTCATGTTCTTTGTTAAATTGGTGCCAGTAATGATTCAACCAACATTTAATTTTCAGAGCTGCATTAAAACCTTTTAACGAAACTGTCTGGCCCTCAGTTTCTGTGAAAACAAAATATTAACTACAATTGGATCTTAACACAGGAGTCTATTCAGTAGTTGGGGTTGAGGTGTTTCATCGTGTACTTTTAAAGAACTAACACTGGGAATCCTGATAACACACCCACTTGTTGCTTGTGGGCTTCCTGTGATGTTTTGGGGTCTGTTCGGTAAATCTAAATCTTATTAACTACGTTCCTGTATGATTTTGTTGTAGACATTTATATTTTAAAACAGGTCTCTTCTCTCTGTCTCTGTGTGTCTGCTGCAGTGCATGTACCTCCTACTTCACACAGTCAAAGGGACACCGTTCGAGACCCCAGATCAGGGAAAGGCTCGCCTCCTTACTCACTGGGAGCAGATGGACTACGGTGTGCAGTTTACCGCTTCACGCAAATTCCTCACCATCACACCCATTGTCCTGTAAGTGGCCCTCCAAACCTAATGTTTGGTCTACAGTTGTGTAACAAGTGAAGGGAACAGCTGATCATTAAGAATGGATCTAAGTGCGCAGTGGAAAAAGTATCGTCCCTCATGGAGTACCTAAGCTGGACATTGGCAAGGTGTAGACAGAAGAAAGGCAATGCAGGTCAACCAACCAGAATGACTCCTTAGTGTTGTGTCAAGCCGGTTTTATTTATACAGCCAAGAATCACAAATTACATTTGCCTCATGGGGAAATACATTTATGGGTACGGACTGAATTATGCTGTTACTACAGAGTACAGAGGTTCATGTTAAATCAAGTTTGATATCTGAGAGTGGATCTGGATGAGAGAGTAACAGTGTAACATTAGAGAGAAAGAGAGAGACAGAGGAAGACTTTGACACCACTGCGAGTGTGAATACGCATTTCAAAACATATTGCAGACAACACACCACTTCATCTGTAATGCCAAATGCAGCGTTGGACACACAAAATGTCTAACCCGAGGAAACGCCTGGTCAAACACAAAATCTGTCTTAAAGCCTTAATAGCCTGAAAACCAAGTCACCTGTAGTAGTTGCAGCTAACGTTAGCCCGCCTGCAGCCAGCTCAGACCAGCCTCTGCTCATTCATGTAATGTTGAACACTCCATTACATATTCATTGAAATAATTAGCTTGTTGAATAAGTTGTTGCTAGAGATAGATGATCTTTTTTTCACACTGTTTTAGATGAAGTTAGTTGAACATTTGTATAAGCCATAGCTAACACGGACACAGCCAGCCACTTACTCCGTCTGGAAGTCCTTACCAACCTGCTATTGAGTATGTGACATTATGCCCCATGCCTTACTATGAAAATCAATAGTACATGAATTGCATACTATGTACGCTTATCCAGGTTTAACAAAGTGCACGGAGTAAAAGCAGTTTCTCAACACCTCCCTCTGAAGAAATGCTGATGTTATAACATATTTCATGACTTTTTCTTTTTTTTCCACAATGAAATTCACATTTTTGTTATTACAGAGAGAGTAAAGTACCTGTAAGAGGTACTACTGCGTAATGGTACCATTTGTCAGGTACCTCTATCAGTACTGATAGAAACAATACCTCACCCTGGTGCTCCAACCTGAAAATGATCCCTCACCTGCTGGCCACCCACCAGCACCATTTGTGTTCTTGGGTCTCTAAGGAATTTGCTGAGTTCTTTTTCCCCCTTAACCAGCCAGGTGCTGTAATTAGTCTGCCTTCCCCAACTGATTTGTTACTGTATTTTTGACAGAATTGGTGCAAAGTTTTACCCTCGAGTAATGTATTTTGTAGATCTGTGAAAAAAGTACTTTCCCAAACAAACAGAACTCTTCTTGTTTGTGTATTTCTGAGTTTGCACTCACAGAGTTAACTGACGCTGCTCCCTCATTAGCCCAGCTCACACATTGTTAAGGGACCCAGTACTTGCAGCAGTAGCATTTGCAGCTTTAATGCCGCTCTCTGTCCTTATTAACCAGCAGGGTTCAGTTTACAGGAAGCACTGTACTTCCCTGGGGTTGATTTGCCAGCTCAGCCCAGAACATTGTTGCAATAGCATTTTTTGCAGTTGTGCACTTTTACACACTAGTTCCATGGAGCTCTTTCTCGTTACGTTCGATGACCAGTGCCAAGCAGGACAGACAAGTGGTCAGTCTCATGGCTCCAGATGCAAAAGCTGCACATCGGCGAAAGTCTCCTGAGAGCGTTGTTCAGCGGAGAACAGGATGTGCAAATTCTCCCTCTAAGCTTGCAAAAGAATCCCTCACCCTTGTGTGTTCTTACATCTAAAAATGTTAATATCGAAAATGTTTGTATAGAATAAGCATCATTTCTCATTTGGTCTCATCTTCAGGAATACCATATCTTTGCCAGAACACCCTCAGGCTCATATAGAAGTGCTGGGGTTCTGATGATGTATGTCTTGATCTCTGTCTCTTTACTGAGAGATGTTCTTCTATAAGATGATCTTTGTACATGTTTAGATGTATTGCACCATCAAATGTGCATACTTAAGTTCAGTTCACAATCATTGATGTTGCAATCCTGTTCAGCGTGTTGAAACCGTCTCTCAAGTGTTGGCACTGTGCTTTCGAGTTGCTGTGGATATTTATGCAAAAGTGATGCTTTTCTTTACCGAAGACCTTGTCATGTTAACACAATTAGTTGTCTCTGACACTCTCTTCTCTTATTTATGTGATGCAGGTATATACTGACCAGCTTCTACACCAAATACGACCGGGTCCATTTTGTGGTCAACACTGTTTCCTTGCTCACCGTGCTCATCCCCAAGCTGCCCCAGCTGCATGGTGTGAGGATCTTTGGGATTAATAAGTACTGACAAGGCGGAGCCCCCATGGACAGCTGAAAGCACAAAGAGTATCAGGCCTCCTCTGATTTGGCTGCAGATCCACGAGGATCCGTGACTCTCTGGCTCTCGTTGAGCAACGCTCTAAATGAAGCCAGCTGGGGATACTCTCATGGTACCAAACCATAGAAAAAAAGACACAATGCATTTTACAGAGAAGACAAAAGGAAAGTGTACTTTAATGATTGTTTGTAGCTCTCCTTTGAGACAGACGTTTTCCAGAGGCACGTAAAAAAGGAGCATTTTGCCCATTTCTGTAGGAATGTCATTTTTTGATGTGACAGGTGTCAGTGAGAGAAGACAATGTAATTGTACACATATTATGTGCCATTTTACACCCATTGGCACATTGAGTGAGTAATAAGGCAGTAAGTTATTGCGTATCTAATGATACACTGCTGTATTCATTCAGCTTCACTCCCACAAGGAGTTTCCTCTTTCTTGAGGTTTCTGGGCTTAGAGGAGAGGAACAGCTCTCTAATGAAATGTTAAGGGACCACTGAAGTGCAGCAGAGGACAGACAGGAGAAACCACAAGGGTTTATATTTGGCCCCCTTATGTTTTTCCCCCTGATCATTTCCATATTTCGACTCCTCTTGTTCTGGTTTGTGTCACAGAAAGCCTCCTGTATGTGAAATAATTTGGCCTGTGCGTAGAATGTACAGCCTGTGCAAGAGCAGTGGACCGATCCGACCAAACCAAATGTTCTGCAGTATAAGTGAAGACATACGTTTAATCGTTACACCACATATGGGGACACATGCTTGTTACTCCTCCATAAAAGTACTCAGGACCATTACTTTACATCAGCATGAGCTGGTTACAGTTCATGAGCTGTGTTTCAGTTTGGAATCTGAAAGACACAGATTTGTTTCTAATGTGTTGTCCGTCAACATTTCACATATGAAAGGGTCCTAAAAACCAATCATCAGCAAAATATTAACAGAAACATTAACCCATGAAAATAATTGAATGCTGTATCAGTTGATTCTTTTTAGCCATTTGGTGACACCAAGCAATCCTGATTTGATTGTTTTTCCCAAGTTTAATAACTAGAAACTAGTTATGTGTCATTTTAATCCTGTCAAAAACCTTCCTAGCATCCAAGGAAATGCAGTTATTGTGTAGTTTGTGCTAAAGGGATTATTCTGAGTTGTGTTACAGAGCTGCTTCATATTAGAGTGAAGTCTAAAAGGTAATGTCAGTGTTATTTAAAAGTATTATAACATTTTTTTAAAAAGTTTTACATATTGCTAGTTTGAAGCATGTTTAGGATATTGTGTCCACGATCCATTTCACTTTCTTAAAGTTTGTTAATGTTAAGTAATAATTTAAAATTTTGTAGCGCGAATCACTACTTAAACTGTGATTTTTGCACTCTGCTCATATTTGCAAATCACAATTCAATTTAGTAATGATGAGCCTAAACTCTGTGTTGTCCTTTATTCTCTTATAAGGTTAAAAACAGGTAACTGCTAAATTTTGTTAGCTTTAACATAATACTGCAGTAAAAGCGTTGGCCCCACATTTCACTCCCAGCCATAGTGCTAGCAGTAGCCATAGTAGCATTAATAGAAATACTTCTGACAGTGGCAGCGGTAGTATTAGTAGTGACGATGCCAGTTTATCTTTTTAAGGGACATAGTTTTGACTAATTAAATTATTGTGATTCATGCTGTTTCATCTAAATTATAGCTGAACCCAAACCATTTATTTCTAGCAGATATATTGATTTGGCATGATTTAGAATTGATGCATTGATCCAACCAATGATAAACATGGACCAAAGAATTGTGGCTTTGTAAATACTAGTTGATCTTGTGCATCTTTCATTTCCTCATCATGCATTTTATTCTGATAAGGTCACCATAAGGGCTTTTCTTTAAGGACATGCTATGATCTTTCATAGCACAAAGTCATCATGCATTTTGACATGTTTTTGAAGGCAGGTTGAATCGAATGCTGATGTAAATGTGAAACAGTGTGCTGGTGGCTGCTGTATGTTGATCAGTGTCATTGCTTTTTGAAGGAAATGTCAATGTGATCTCCTGTAAAAGTGCTTGTCCCAAAATACAGTATTTTTCAAGGATCATCTCAAATTTTTTTTTATTGTTGCTTTTGTATTACAGCCGAGTTACTATTTCATTCAAAGGACAAGATATGTGGAATTAAATAAGACATTTTACTGTGTTGTTTAATTGTTGGTACAACAGGCTTGTAGGATCATTGTTAATAAGTTTGTAAGGTTGAGCTTTAAATCTAAACACACATAACTAAAAGAGCACTCAGAGAGCACATTCCTCTGCTAAAACAATTTCCTGGATCTGTACCTTGATCCAGATCTGCCTCAAAATCTAATCTCCCCCTCACCATTCCAAGGTCCACCTTACTAGAAAATTGAATGAAACTCCGTTTAGAACTTTTTGAGATATTCAGACAGACACTCAGCTCAAATGTTTGGATTATATAAATGTGGATTGTGTGACAGATCACTTCTGTTAATTTAGATTAATTAAATTTCACTAGTTTTTTGCTTGCGCCAGGATTTGGTTTTATTTTTTCCAAATGTACACGATGCATGCAGATAGCCTTCTAAGTACAGTAAGTATATTGCTGCGATAAACCAGGGTAATTAAAATTACATAACTGTGCTACACTCTACAGGTAAAACCTTGCTGCTTTATACTGTCTGTGAATTCCACCTGATTGCACACTGGGGCTTCAAATCAACAATTGAATCCTTGGACCTTATTTCGACACTGCAAGCTGATACCGATACAGTGCTTGGTCAGTTACACAACACCAGAGGCCTGTTAAACATTGAGTGAATTGATTAAGTGAAGTCAGCAGTGAATATATAAGGATGCAATGTAGGATTAATGTTTGTGCAAAACCCTAAAGTTTATGGAGAAACATAATTTTTCTTTTTCATATTGTTACTGAAGTACAGCTCACATCAATATTCAGGTTAAATAAAAGTTGATGGAAGCCAGGAATAATTAAAATTTTCCATATTATTTAATACACATATAGTTAAATGATCAGTCTGTCTGTTGCAGATAACGTTTCTACACTATCAGATATAAAAATGCAAGTGCCTCAAAAGGTGCAAAAGTGTTCCTGCTTCTCCACAGCCATGGCAGCACAAATTGTGAAAGAGAATCCCCTTTAATCAAAATAGTATGATATAAGCCTGATGCAATACCTGGTTTCTGTATCTATCTACTATATTTGTGGAAAACGTGGTGCTGTGGTCAGGGATACACTTCTACTCTAATGAGTAGCAAACAACTTACAGTATATACTGTAGTGATGAAACTTCTCTCTCTTTCAAGCAACACCCTTGCAGATCTCTATTAAGTCCCATCACCATGTTCTTTTATATGAGTAACATTAAACTAACTATAAATATGATAAAAAAATGTAGCATCTCTTAAAAGGTACCAGGGTCAAAATCATCATAAAGTACATTTGACTTTTCAATATTTCCAAGATAAAAGCTAAGATTTTGATTTTAATTTCATTTTCTTTGTATCAAGTAGACCTCATGCTGATAGAAATACATGTTGGTCAAGCTCCCACACTTTGTGTTAATTAACTGCAAGCAGAAAAAGTACGAGCAAACAGCAAAATATGTCCTCTGTCATGGACAATTTCAAAGTATTTGAGAGAAGTTTTTCATGAAATAAAATTCTGCTCTGTTTTTCTGATTTTATGACATTATTATCTCATTAACTCAGAAAAGCAGAATTAAATTTTTTCATGAAAACTTTTGTTTTTCTGAATTAATGAGAATATTATCGTAAAATTCTGGGAAAAGTTTTCATGAAAAAATAAAAATAAGCTGTTTCTGTTTTTGTCGTTAATTCAGAAAAACAGAGCAAATAAATTTTTCTCAAGTGAATGCAATACACTTCCGTAGTTTTCTTAAAATCTGCGATAGTTGCACTTTCTTTTCAAAATAAAATCTAACAACTGAGATTTTTGGTCGAACTTTCAAACAATACTATTCGGCCCCCATTTGTTTATGAAGAAATCACACAAAAGGTTTTACTAACTTGTGAGAATAATTTGTTTATTTTCATAAAACATGAAAATGACAGGGTGGGCAAAGGTTTTAATAGGAGAACTAGAAGAGAACACATAATTTATTAAGCAACAGAGAACCCTTAAATATCCCCTCCACACATGTACCTGTATAACATGCATGTAGCACACACATGCTCCAATAGATTCATACCTCCACACTGCTTTGTATTGGATGTCAATTGTGTTTCTACCTCAAACAATTAATGGTAATAGGGGCTTGTTTAATAAACGAAGGCTTCTCGAAGGATTTAAGTACAGTACCTCACAGGAAAATTTAATCTAAGGGTTGTTCATTTTAAGTTCATATTATAGGGTGAAGGGTGATAATCTTTTATAGCTGATTCTAGCTTTTTTATTCTACCACATGAAACCTTTAAGTAACTTATTGATTTATTTAAACCAGTCAGGGGGAATGGGGGCACGTTCAGATGTTTAACTGATATAAGAAATGATTATCTAGGGGAAGAACATTATCTTTATCACTCCTGCTCTGCCCCTTAATGAAATGGGTCGGCCTGTTCCCTCTCTCTTCTCTCCATATCTTTGTAACTTTATTTAATTAAATTTCATAGATTTTTTTTGCCTGATTACCCTTCCCTTAAAGATGCATGTGCTCAAATCAAATCAATTTTATTTTCATAGCTCACTATCACAGAGCAGCCTCAAGTGGCTTTATAATCTGTAAAGCATATGACTCCTTCTAACCTCAGAACCTGAATTTAAAGCATTTCATATTCTTTGTACGTCAAATCAGTTTTAAGAGACCATTGCCTGGGGGTGATGTGGGATGTGATTGGCCAAATTAATTGGATCATGTCCTGAGTCATGTGGTTAATATTTTAGGCATATAGTGCATGATAATGTGTGCATATTGACCTCTGACAACAGTTGCATTTTAGAGTTTACTTGTATTATTCTTGATTAAAGAATTATGTAGTGTATAAAGGATGTGGATCATGTACACAGGGTACTGTAGTTTTACAATACAACTACAAAATATCTCTCTCCAGCAGAGGGCAGCAAATGGCTTTCATTGACCTTAATCAGAAGCGATGTTCTGTTCCTATAAATAGAAATGCCACAAGGGAGAGATTTATTTTTTCTCGTCTTTTTGTCCAGAGGTTTTCTCTTCTCTGCCCATTCCCTCATTTATGCACATTCAGATTTACAGTCTCATTAGATGATTTTTTTCCCTTGCTCTCACTGAAATAGTTTAAATTTGTCTGACAGTAATTGCATGACCCATTAAAGCCAGGATTCATATGAAAAAAGAGGCTTCTATGTGTAAAAATAAAAGTATGTGTTGGCAAAAATAGTTAAATCCACTCATAAGATATAAATCATGTTGGACTTGTTGGTCCGAGACACATCTATGGTGTGTTTTATGCAGGAAAATGTGCAATAGGAAGAAGTATCATCACAATGGCAGTGGTTGAAAGTAGCTAGGTACACTTATAAGGTGTTATATTTCACTACACATGTACTTTGCTGAAGCATTTCCATTTATTGCCACCTTATATTTCTGCTCCACTAGTCAATTGTTATGTTAATGTTATGTTACGTCATGCATAGAGTAATAATCTGTAATATAAAGAAATATAATATATATATAATAAATACATATATAAAAATATAATGGTTATTATAACAATATAACACTTTCTGCATTAAATTCTTTCACTTTTGATATTTAGGCCCCGAGCACTAAGCGTGCGTGGACCGTATTGTTCTGCAAGGAATTATAATTATTATTTTCCTCCGAAATTAATTGCCTTTTTGGGGCCTTTGCCATGCTCGAAAACTCATGAAAGTTGGCAGAAAGATTAGTTGGGTGTGAAATTTAAGTTTGTTATGGTGATTGGAATTGGGCGTGGCAAAATGGCTCACTAGCGCCCTCTAAAGTGTAGCCCCTGCCTCCAGTATAACGTACAGGTATGAAACTCGGCACACTTATGTAACTCAACGAGCCCGACAAAAAAGTCTGAAAGAAAAAAGATAAAGTTGGTAATGCAGGATTCTGAAGCTTGTGGAAGTTGTTATAAATCTGCTGCCCATCGTCCAATCTGCCCAAAACTTCACACATTTGATAAGAGTCCCGCCCTGCACACATCTATATAGATAAATTTGACAATAGTCACAGCGCCACCTACTGCCAACAGGAAGTCATGTACTTCAGAATTTGACGTGCCACTATTAGGCCGTTCACCACAATGATCTCAAATTTAGTCAGTAAAACCATAAGGCCTTGATGAAGCATTATTGTAAATATTGTGAGTTTGGGTCACATGGCGGCGTCGCAACGCCTGATGTTCGCCATCAAACAGGAAGTTGGTGTTGAGAGGCCAGGGAAGCTCAGATTCTCACCAAAAGTGACACACTCGTCAAAGGTGGTAGTACTTTCGTATGCATATATACCCATGTATATATGTATATATATGGGTGTGTGTGTGTGTGAGTATGTATATATGTATATATATATATGTATGTATATATATATGGGTATGGATGTTCTCAGACCCCAAAACCCCCCAGACGGATGTTGGTCCAGATTCGCTACGACCTTCCAATCCTGAGATACACATATTCAGTATTGGTGTGCCAAGCCCCATTCATCTACAATGAGAAAATAAACTTAAGTATAATGCGGGAACCGAAAGTCGGAGCAACTTGGATCCGAGATCCGTCAGCCATGTTTCGGGGCGCTGAACACGCCAGACTTATCCGCGAGTCTCTACAACCTTTCGTTCCCGAGATACACATATTCAGTATACCCCCCTATTGGATATGTCATATCTTGGGAAGGGAAGGTCGTACAGACTCGGGTAAAAGACTGACGTTCTCAGAGACCCCAAAACCCCCCAGATGGACGTTGGTTCCAAGTCTCTACGACCTTCTATTCCAGAGGTATAGAATTCAGTAGGGGTACTGAATTGAGTTTTTATCTTCGTAACCCAAAACTAACCCTAACCCTAGTCCAACCGTAACCCTAACCCTAGTCCAACCGTAACCCTAACCCTAGTCCAAACCTAGCCCAACCCAAAACCTAACAACCCTAACCCTAACCCTAGTCCAACCCTAGCCTAACCCTAACCCTAGTCCAAACCTAGCCCAACCCAAACCCTAACAAACCTAACCCAAACCCTAACAACCCTAACCCTAACCCTATTCCAGCCCTAACCCTAACCCTAGTCTAACCCTAGCCTAACCCTAACCCTAGCTCTAACCCTAACCCTAACCCTAGGGTCAGGAAAGGACTAGGGTTAGGGTTGGGCTAGGGTTAGAGCTAGGGTTAGGGTTTGAGCTAGGGTTAGGGTTACAGCTAGGGTTAGGGTTAGGGTTAGAGCTAGGGTTAGGGTTAGGGTTAGAGCTAGGGTTAGGGTTAGAGCTAGGGTTAGGGTTAGGGTTAGAGCTAGGGTTAGGGTTAGAGCTAGGGTTAGGGTTAGAGCTAGGGTTAGGGTTAGGGCTAGGGTTAGGGTTAGGGTTAGAGCTAGGGTTAGGGTTAGGGCTAGGGTTAGGGTTAGGGTTTGAGCTAGGGTTAGGGTTAGGGTTTGAGCTAGGGTTAGGGTTAGGGTTAGGGTTTGAGCTAGGGATAGGGTTTGAGCTAGGGTTAGGGTTAGGGTTTGAGCTAGGGTTAGGGTTAGGGTTTGAGTTAGGGTTAGGGTTTGAGCTAGGGTTAGGGTTTGAGCTAGGGTTAGGGTTAGGGTTTGGGCTAGGGTTAGGGTTTGAGCTTGGGTTAGGGTTAGGGTTAGGGTTTGAGCTAGGGTTAGGGTTAGGGTTTGAGCTAGGGTTAGGGTTTGAGCTAGGGTTAGGGTTAGGGTTTGAGCTAGGGTTAGGGTTAGGGTTTGGGCTAGGGTTAGGGTTTGAGCTAGGGTTAGGGTTTGAGCTAGGGTTAGGGTTAGGGTTTAAGCTAGGGTGAGGGTTAGGGTTTGAGCTAGGGTTAGGGTCTGAGCTAGGGTTAGGGTTAGGGTTTGAGCTAGGGTTAGGGTTTGAGCTAGGGTTAGGGTTAGGGTTTGAGCTAGGGTTAGGGTTAGGGTTTGAGCTAGGGTTAGGGTTTGAGCTAGGGTTAGGGTTAGGGTTTCAGCTAGGGTTAGGGTTAGGGTTTGAGCTAGGGTTAGGGTTAGGGTTTGAGCTAGGGTTAGGGTTAGGGTTTGAGCTAGGGTTAGGGTTAGGGTTTAAGCTAGGGTTAGGGTTAGGGTTTGAGCTAGGGTTAGGGTTTGAGCTAGGGTTAGGGTTAGGGTTTGAGCTAGGGTTAGGGTTAGGGTTTAAGCTAGGGTTAGGGTTAGGGTTTGAGCTAGGGTTAGGGTTTGAGCTAGGGTTAGGGTTAGGGTTTGAGCTAGGGTTAGAGTTAGGGTTTGACCTAGGGTTAGGGTTAGGGTTTAAGCTAGGGTTAGGGTTAGGGTTTGAGCTAGGGTTAGGGTTAGGGTTTGAGCTAGGGTTAGGGTTTGAGCTAGGGTTAGGGTTAGGGTTTGAGCTAGGGTTAGGGTTAGGGTTTAAGCTAGGGTTAGGGTTAGGGTTTGAGCTAGGGTTAGGGTTTGAGCTAGGGTTAGGGTTAGGGTTTGAGCTAGGGTTAGAGTTAGGGTTTGAGCTAGGGTTAGGGTTAGGGTTTAAGCTAGGGTTAGGGTTAGGGTTTGAGCTAGGGTTAGGGTTAGGGTTTGAGCTAGGGTTAGGGTTTGAGCTAGGGTTAGGGTTAGGGTTCGAGCTAGGGTTAGGGTTAGGGTTTGAGCTAGGGTTAGGGTTAGGGTTTAAGCTAGGGTTAGGGTTAGGGTTTGAGCTAGGGTTAGGGTTTAAGCTAGGGTTAGGGTTAGGGTTTGAGCTAGGGTTAGGGATTGAGCTAGGTTTAGGGATTGAGCTAGGGTTAGGGTTAGGATTAGGGTTAGAGCTAGGGTTAGGGTTTGAGCTAGGGCTAGAGCTAGGTTTAGGGTTTGAGCTAGGGTTAGGGTTTGAGCTATGGTTAGGGTTAGGGTTTGAGCTAGGGTTAGGGTTTGAGCTAGGGTTAGGGTTTGAGCTAGGGTTAGGGTTAGGGTTTGAGCTGGGGTTAGGGTTTGAGCTATGGTTAGGGTTAGTGTTTGAGCTAGGTTAAGGGGATAAAAACTCGATTATTACCCCTACTGGATTCGTATCTCGTGAATGGAAGGTTGTAGAGACTCGGGGATGAGGTCCGTCTAGGAGTTTATGGGTTTTCTGAGTACGCCAGCAGTTGTCCCGAGTCTCTACGACCTACGGTTCCCGAGATATGACCTGTATTTTTTGGTATTTTTGGACTGTTTGTATCTCGGGAACGGAAGGTCGTAGAGACTCGGGGACAGGTCTGGCGTGTTCACAGACCCCGAATTATGTCGATGGATCAGGGTCCCGAGTCTCTACGACCTTCCGATCCCGAGTTATAGACCGAAATATTTCCCCCATTGGAATGAATGGGTGCCAGGTGGAGTGGAAATTTTACTAAGTGTTGAGTTCAAAATCGTGTCTGCAGGAAGTGTCTGGGAGCACGTTTCAGGCCATTTGGAGTTGATTGGTACCATTTGTGTAGTAACTTTTTTTAAACCCATACTTCTATGGGTTTAGGCTAGGGTTAGGGTTAGGGTTTGAGCTAGGGTTAGGGTTAGGGTTAGGGTTTGAGCTAGGGTTAGGGTTTAAGCTAGGGTTAGGGTTAGGGTTTGAGCTAGGGTTAGGGTTAGGGTTTGAGCTAGGGTTAGGGTTAGGGTTAGGGTTTGAGCTAGGGTTAGGGTTTGAGCTAGGGTTAGGGTTAGGGTTTGGGCTAGACTTAGGGTTTGAGCTTGGGTTAGGGTTTGAGCTAGGGTTAGGGTTAGGGTTAGGGTTTGAGCTAGGGTTAGGGTTTGAGCAAGGGTTAGGGTTAGGGTTTGGGCTAGACTTAGGGTTTGAGCTTGGGTTAGGGTTAGGGTTAGGGTTTCAGCTAGGGTTAGGGTTAGGGTTAGGGTTTGAGCTAGGGTTAGGGTTAGGGTTTGGGCTAGGGTTAGGGTTTCAGCTAGGGTTAGGGTTAGGGTTAGGGTTTTAGCTAGGGTTAGGGTTAGGGTTTGGGCTAGGGTTAGGGTTTGAGCTTGGGTTAGGGTTAGGGTTAGGGTTTGAGCTAGGGTTAGGGTTAGGGTTAGGGTTTGAGCTAGGGTTAGGGTTAGGGTTTGAGCTAGGGTTAGGGTTTGAGCTAGGGTTAGGGTTAGGGTTTGAGCTAGGGTTAGGGTTAGGGTTAGGGTTTGAGCTAGGGTTAGGGTTAGGGTTAGGGTTTGAGCTAGGGTTAGGGTTAGGGTTTGGGCTAGGGTTAGGGTTTGAGCTTGGGTTAGGGTTAGGGTTAGGGTTTGAGCTAGGGTTAGGGTTAGGGTTAGGGTTTGAGCTAGGGTTAGGGTTAGGGTTAGGGTTTGAGCTAGGGTTAGGGTTTGAGCTAGGGTTAGGGTTAGGGTTAGGGTTTGAGCTAGGGTTAGGGTTAGGGTTAGGGTTTGAGCTAGGGTTAGGGTTAGGGTTTGGGCTAGGGTTAGGGTTTGAGCTTGGGTAAGGGTTAGGGTTAGGGTTTGAGCTAGGGTTAGGGTTAGGATTAGGGTTTGAGCTAGGGTTAGGGTTTGAGCTAGGGTTAGGGTTAGGGTTTCAGCTAGGGTTAGGGTTAGGGTTAGGGTTTGAGCTAGGGTTAGGGTTAGGGTTTGAGCTAGGGTTAGGGTTAGGGTTTGAGCTAGGGTTAGGGTTAGGGTTTGAGCTAGGGTTAGGGTTAGGGTTAGGGTCAGGGTTAGGGTTTGAGCTAGGGTTAGGGTAAGGGTTTGAGCTAGGGTTAGGGTTTGAGCTAGGGTTAGGGTTAGGGTTTCAACTAGGGTTAGGGTTAGGGTTAGGGTTTGACCTAGGGTTAGGGTTAGGGTTTCAGCTAGGGTTAGGGTTAGGGTTAGGGTTTGAGCTAGGGTTAGGGTTAGGGTTTGAGCTAGGGTTAGGGTTTGAGCTAGGGTTAGGGTTAGGGTATGAGCTAGGGTTAGGGTTAGGGTTAGGGTTTGAGCTAGGGTTAGGGTTAGGGTTAGGGTTTGGGCTAGGGTTAGGGTTTGAGCTTGGGTTAGGGTTAGGGTTAGGGTTTGAGCTAGGGTTAGGGTTAGGGTTAGGGTTAGGGTTTGAGCTAGGGTTAGGGTTAGGGTTAGGGTTTGAGCTAGGGTTAGGGTTTGAGCTAGGGTTAGGGTTAGGGTTTCAGCTAGGGTTAGGGTTAGGGTTAGGGTTTGAGCTAGGGTTAGGGTTAGGGTTTGAGCTAGGGTTAGGGTAAGGGTTTGAGCTAGGGTTAGGGTTAGGGTTTAAGCTAGGGTTAGGGTTAGGGTTTGAGCTAGGGTTAGGGTTTGAGCTAGGGTTAGGGTTAAGGTTTGAGCTAGGGTTAGGGTTAGGGTTAGGGTTTGAGCTAGGGTTAGGGTTTGAGCTAGGGTTAGGGTTAGGGTTTGAGCTAGGGTTAGGGTTAGGGTTTGAGCTAGGGTGAGGGTTAGGGTTAGGGTTTGAGCTAGGGTTAGGGTTTGAGCTAGGGTTAGGGTTAGGGTTTGGGCTAGGGTTAGGGTTTGAGCTTGGGTTAGGGTTAGGGTTTAAGCTAGGGTTAGGGTTAGGGTTAGGGTTTGAGCTAGGGTTAGGGTTAGGGTTAGGGTTTGAGCTAGGGTTAGGGTTTGAGCTAGGGTTAGGGTTAGGGTTTGAGCTAGGGTTAGGGTTAGGGTTTGAGCTAGGGTTAGGGTTAGGGTTAGGGTTTGAGCTAGGGTTAGGGTTAGGGTTTGGGCTAGGGTTAGGGTTTGAGCTTGGGTTAGGGTTAGGGTTTGAGCTAGGGTTAGGGTTAGGGTTAGGGTTAGGGTTTGAGCTAGGGTTAGGGTTAGGGTTAGGGTTTGAGCTAGGGTTAGGGTTTGAGCTAGGGTTAGGGTTAGGGTTTCAGCTAGGGTTAGGGTTAGGGTTAGGGTTTGAGCTAGGGTTAGGGTTAGGGTTTGAGCTAGGGTTAGGGTTAGGGTTTGAGCTAGGGTTAGGGTTTGAGCTAGGGTTAGGGTTAGGGTATGAGCTAGGGTTAGGGTTAGGGTTAGGGTTTGAGCTAGGGTTAGGGTTAGGGTTAAGGTTTGGGCTAGGGTTAGGGTTTGAGCTTGGGTTAGGGTTAGGTTTAGGGTTTGAGCTAGGGTTAGGGTTAGGGTTTGAGCTAGGGTTAGGGTTAGGGTTTGAGCTAGGGTTAGGGTTTGAGCTAGGGTTAGGGTTAGGGTTTCAGCTAGGGTTAGGGTTAGGGTTAGGGTTTGAGCTAGGGTTAGGGTTAGGGTTTCAGCTAGGGTTAGGGTTTGAGCTAGGGTTAGGGTTAGGTTTTAAGCTAGGGTTAGGGTTAGGGTTTGAGCTAGGGTTAGGGTTTGAGCTAGGGTTAGGGTTAAGGTTTGAGCTAGGGTTAGGGTTAGGGTTAGGGTTTGAGCTAGGGTTAGGGTTTGAGCTAGGGTTAGGGTTAGGGTTTGAGCTAGGGTTAGGGTTAGGGTTTGAGCTAGGGTTAGGGTTAGGGTTAGGGTTTGAGCTAGGGTTAGGGTTTGAGCTAGGGTTAGGGTTAGGGTTTGGGCTAGGGTTAGGGTTTGAGCTTGGGTTAGGGTTAGGGTTAGGGTTTAAGCTAGGGTTAGGGTTAGGGTTAGGGTTTGAGCTAGGGTTAGGGTTAGGGTTAGGGTTTGAGCTAGGGTTAGGGTTTGAGATAGGGTTAGGGTTAGGGTTTCAGCTAGGGTTAGGGTTAGGGTTAGGGTTTGAGCTAGGGTTAGGGTTAGGGTTTGAGCTAGGGTTAGGGTTAGGGTTTGAGCTAGGGCTAGGGTTAGGGTTTGAGCTAGGGTTAGGGTTAGGGTTTGAGCTAGGGTTAGGGTTAGGGTTTGAGCTAGGGTTAGGGTTAGGGTTAGGGTCAGGGTTAGGGTTTGAGCTAGGGTTAGGGTAAGGGTTTGAGCTAGGGTTAGGGTTTGAGCTAGGGTTAGGGTTAGGGTTTCAACTAGGGTTAGGGTTAGGGTTAGGGTTTGACCTAGGGTTAGGGTTAGGGTTTCAGCTAGGGTTAGGGTTAGGGTTAGGGTTTGAGCTAGGGTTAGGGTTAGGGTTTGAGCTAGGGTTAGGGTTTGAGCTAGGGTTAGGGTTAGGGTATGAGCTAGGGTTAGGGTTAGGGTTAGGGTTTGAGCTAGGGTTAGGGTTAGGGTTAGGGTTTGGGCTAGGGTTAGGGTTTGAGCTTGGGTTAGGGTTAGGGTTAGGGTTTAAGCTAGGGTTAGGGTTAGGGTTTGAGCTAGGGTTAGGGTTAGGGTTTGAGCTAGGGTTAGGGTTAGGGTTAGGGTTTGAGCTAGGGTTAAGGTTTGAGCTAGGGTTAGGGTTAGGGTTTGGGCTAGGGTTAGGGTTTGAGCTTGGGTTAGGGTTAGGGTTAGGGTTTGAGCTAGGGTTAGGGTTAGGGTTAGGGTTTGAGCTAGGGTTAGGGTTAGGGTTTGGGCTAGGGTTAGGGTTTGAGCTTGGGTTAGGGTTAGGGTTAGGGTTTGAGCTAGGGTTAGGGTTAGGGTTAGGGTTTGAGCTAGGGTTAGGGTTAGGGTTTGAGCTAGGGTTAGGGTTTGAGCTAGGGTTAGGGTTAGGGTTTGAGCTAGGGTTAGGGTTAGGGTTAGGGTTTGAGCTAGGGTTAGGGTTAGGGTTAGGGTTTGAGCTAGGGTTAGGGTTAGGGTTTGGGCTAGGGTTAGGGTTTGAGCTTGGGTTAGGGTTAGGGTTAGGGTTTGAGCTAGGGTTAGGGTTAGGGTTAGGGTTTGAGCTAGGGTTAGGGTTAGGGTTAGGGTTTGAGCTAGGGTTAGGGTTTGAGCTAGGGTTAGGGTTAGGGTTAGGGTTTGAGCTAGGGTTAGGGTTAGGGTTTGAGCTAGGGTTAGGGTTAGGGTTTGGGCTAGGGTTAGGGTTTGAGCTTGGGTTAGGGTTAGGGTTAGGGTTTGAGCTAGGGTTAGGGTTAGGATTAGGGTTTGAGCTAGGGTTAGGGTTAGGGTTAGGGTTTGAGCTAGGGTTAGGGTTTGAGCTAGGGTTAGGGTTAGGGTTTCAGCTAGGGTTAGGGTTAGGGTTAGGGTTTGAGCTAGGGTTAGGGTTAGGGTTTCAGCTAGGGTTAGGGTTAGGGTTAGGGTTTGAGCTAGGGTTAGGGTTAGGGTTTCAGCTAGGGTTAGGGTTAGGGTTTGAGCTAGGGTTAGGGTTAGGGTTTGAGCTAGGGTTAGGGTTAGGGTTAGGGTCAGGGTTAGGGTTTGAGCTAGGGTTAGGGTAAGGGTTTGAGCTAGGGTTAGGGTTTGAGCTAGGGTTAGGGTTAGGGTTTCAACTAGGGTTAGGGTTAGGGTTAGGGTGTGACCTAGGGTTAGGGTTAGGGTTTCAGCTAGGGTTAGGGTTAGGGTTAGGGTTTGAGCTAGGGTTAGGGTTAGGGTTTGAGCTAGGGTTAGGGTTTGAGCTAGGGTTAGGGTTAGGGTATGAGCTAGGGTTAGGGTTAGGGTTAGGGTTTGAGCTAGGGTTAGGGTTAGGGTTAGGGTTTGGGCTAGGGTTAGGGTTTGAGCTTGGGTTAGGGTTAGGGTTAGGGTTTGAGCTAGGGTTAGGGTTAGGGTTAGGGTTAGGGTTTGAGCTAGGGTTAGGGTTAGGGTTAGGGTTTGAGCTAGGGTTAGGGTTTGAGCTAGGGTTAGGGTTAGGGTTTCAGCTAGGGTTAGGGTTAGGGTTAGGGTTTGAGCTAGGGTTAGGGTTAGGGTTTGAGCTAGGGTTAGGGTTAGGGTTTGAGCTAGGGTTAGGGTTAGGGTTTAAGCTAGGGTTAGGGTTAGGGTTTGAGCTAGGGTTAGGGTTTGAGCTAGGGTTAGGGTTAAGGTTTGAGCTAGGGTTAGGGTTAGGGTTAGGGTTTGAGCTAGGGTTAGGGTTTGAGCTAGTGTTAGGGTTAGGGTTTGAGCTAGGGTTAGGGTTAGGGTTTGAGCTAGGGTTAGGGTTAGGGTTAGGGTTTGAGCTAGGGTTAGGGTTTGAGCTAGGGTTAGGGTTAGGGTTTGGGCTAGGGTTAGGGTTTGAGCTTGGGTTAGGGTTAGGGTTTAGGGTTAGGGTTAGGGTTAGGGTTAGGGTTAGGGTTTGAGCTTGGGTTAGGGTTAGGGTTAGGGTTTGAGCTAGGGTTAGGGTTAGGGTTTGGGCTAGGGTTAGGGTTTGAGCTTGGGTTAGGGTTAGGGTTAGGGTTTGAGCTAGGGTTAGGGTTAGGGTTAGGGTTAGGGTTTGAGCTAGGGTTAGGGTTAGGGTTAGGGTTTGAGCTAGGGTTAGGGTTTGAGCTAGGGTTAGGGTTAGGGTTTCAGCTAGGGTTAGGGTTAGGGTTAGGGTTTGAGCTAGGGTTAGGGTTAGGGTTTGAGCTAGGGTTAGGGTTAGGGTTTGAGCTAGGGTTAGGGTTAGGGTTTGAGCTAGGGTTAGGGTTTGAGCTAGGGTTAGGGTTAGGGTATGAGCTAGGGTTAGGGTTAGGGTTAGGGTTTGAGCTAGGGTTAGGGTTAGGGTTAGGGTTTGGGCTAGGGTTAGGGTTTGAGCTTGGGTTAGGGTTAGGGTTAGGGTTTGAGCTAGGGTTAGGGTTAGGGTTTGAGCTAGGGTTAGGGTTTGAGCTAGGGTTAGGGTTAGGGTTTCAGCTAGGGTTAGGGTTAGGGTTTCAGCTAGGGTTAGGGTTAGGGTTTCAGCTAGGGTTAGGGTTTGAGCTAGGGTTAGGGTTAGGGTTTAAGCTAGGGTTAGGGTTAGGGTTTGAGCTAGGGTTAGGGTTTGAGCTAGTGTTAGGGTTAAGGTTTGAGCTAGGGTTAGGGTTAGGGTTTGAGCTAGGGTTAGGGTTTGAGCTAGGGTTAGGGTTAGGGTTTGAGCTAGGGTTAGGGTTAGGGTTTGAGCTAGGGTTAGGGTTAGGGTTAGGGTTTGAGCTAGGGTTAGGGTTTGAGCTAGGGTTAGGGTTAGGGTTTGGGCTAGGGTTAGGTTTTGAGCTAGGGTTAGGGTTAGGGTTTGAGCTAGGGTTAGGGTTTGAGCTAGGGTTAGGGTTAGGGTTAGGGTTTAAGCTAGGGTTAGGGTTAGGGTTAGGGTTTGAGCTAGGGTTAGGGTTAGGGTTAGGGTTTGAGCTAGGGTTAGGGTTTGAGATAGGGTTAGGGTTAGGGTTTCAGCTAGGGTTAGGGTTAGGGTTAGGGTTTGAGCTAGGGTTAGGGTTAGGGTTTGAGCTAGGGTTAGGGTTAGGGTTTGAGCTAGGGCTAGGGTTAGGGTTTGAGCTAGGGTTAGGGTTAGGGTTTGAGCTAGGGTTAGGGTTAGGGTTTGAGCTAGGGTTAGGGTTAGGGTTAGGGTCAGGGTTAGGGTTTGAGCTAGGGTTAGGGTAAGGGTTTGAGCTAGGGTTAGGGTTTGAGCTAGGGTTAGGGTTAGGGTTTCAACTAGGGTTAGGGTTAGGGTTAGGGTTTGACCTAGGGTTAGGGTTAGGGTTTCAGCTAGGGTTAGGGTTAGGGTTAGGGTTTGAGCTAGGGTTAGGGTTAGGGTTTGAGCTAGGGTTAGGGTTTGAGCTAGGGTTAGGGTTAGGGTATGAGCTAGGGTTAGGGTTAGGGTTAGGGTTTGAGCTAGGGTTAGGGTTAGGGTTAGGGTTTGGGCTAGGGTTAGGGTTTGAGCTTGGGTTAGGGTTAGGGTTAGGGTTTAAGCTAGGGTTAGGGTTAGGGTTTGAGCTAGGGTTAGGGTTAGGGTTTGAGCTAGGGTTAGGGTTAGGGTTAGGGTTTGAGCTAGGGTTAAGGTTTGAGCTAGGGTTAGGGTTAGGGTTTGGGCTAGGGTTAGGGTTTGAGCTTGGGTTAGGGTTAGGGTTAGGGTTTAAGCTAGGGTTAGGGTTAGGGTTAGGGTTTGAGCTAGGGTTAGGGTTAGGGTTTGGGCTAGGGTTAGGGTTTGAGCTTGGGTTAGGGTTAGGGTTAGGGTTTGAGCTAGGGTTAGGGTTAGGGTTAGGGTTTGAGCTAGGGTTAGGGTTAGGGTTTGAGCTAGGGTTAGGGTTTGAGCTAGGGTTAGGGTTAGGGTTTGAGCTAGGGTTAGGGTTAGGGTTAGGGTTTGAGCTAGGGTTAGGGTTAGGGTTAGGGTTTGAGCTAGGGTTAGGGTTAGGGTTTGGGCTAGGGTTAGGGTTTGAGCTTGGGTTAGGGTTAGGGTTAGGGTTTGAGCTAGGGTTAGGGTTAGGGTTAGGGTTTGAGCTAGGGTTAGGGTTAGGGTTAGGGTTTGAGCTAGGGTTAGGGTTTGAGCTAGGGTTAGGGTTAGGGTTAGGGTTTGAGCTAGGGTTAGGGTTAGGGTTTGAGCTAGGGTTAGGGTTAGGGTTTGGGCTAGGGTTAGGGTTTGAGCTTGGGTTAGGGTTAGGGTTAGGGTTTGAGCTAGGGTTAGGGTTAGGATTAGGGTTTGAGCTAGGGTTAGGGTTAGGGTTAGGGTTTGAGCTAGGGTTAAGGTTTGAGCTAGGGTTAGGGTTAGGGTTTCAGCTAGGGTTAGGGTTAGGGTTAGGGTTTGAGCTAGGGTTAGGGTTAGGGTTTCAGCTAGGGTTAGGGTTAGGGTTAGGGTTTGAGCTAGGGTTAGGGTTAGGGTTTCAGCTAGGGTTAGGGTTAGGGTTTGAGCTAGGGTTAGGGTTAGGGTTTGAGCTAGGGTTAGGGTTAGGGTTAGGGTCAGGGTTAGGGTTTGAGCTAGGGTTAGGGTAAGGGTTTGAGCTAGGGTTAGGGTTTGAGCTAGGGTTAGGGTTAGGGTTTCAACTAGGGTTAGGGTTAGGGTTAGGGTGTGACCTAGGGTTAGGGTTAGGGTTTCAGCTAGGGTTAGGGTTAGGGTTAGGGTTTGAGCTAGGGTTAGGGTTAGGGTTTGAGCTAGGGTTAGGGTTTGAGCTAGGGTTAGGGTTAGGGTATGAGCTAGGGTTAGGGTTAGGGTTAGGGTTTGAGCTAGGGTTAGGGTTAGGGTTAGGGTTTGGGCTAGGGTTAGGGTTTGAGCTTGGGTTAGGGTTAGGGTTAGGGTTTGAGCTAGGGTTAGGGTTAGGGTTAGGGTTTGAGCTAGGGTTAGGGTTAGGGTTAGGGTTTGAGCTAGGGTTAGGGTTTGAGCTAGGGTTAGGGTTAGGGTTTGAGCTAGGGTTAGGGTTAGGGTTAGGGTTTGAGCTAGGGTTAGGGTTAGGGTTTGAGCTAGGGTTAGGGTTAGGGTTTGAGCTAGGGTTAGGGTTAGGGTTTAAGCTAGGGTTAGGGTTAGGGTTTGAGCTAGGGTTAGGGTTTGAGCTAGGGTTAGGGTTAAGGTTTGAGCTAGGGTTAGGGTTAGGGTTAGGGTTTGAGCTAGGGTTAGGGTTTGAGCTAGTGTTAGGGTTAGGGTTTGAGCTAGGGTTAGGGTTAGGGTTTGAGCTAGGGTTAGGGTTAGGGTTTGAGCTAGGGTTAGGGTTTGAGCTAGGGTTAGGGTTAGGGTTTGGGCTAGGGTTAGGGTTTGAGCTTGGGTTAGGGTTAGGGTTTAGGGTTAGGGTTAGGGTTAGGGTTAGGGTTAGGGTTTGAGCTTGGGTTAGGGTTAGGGTTAGGGTTTGAGCTAGGGTTAGGGTTAGGGTTTGGGCTAGGGTTAGGGTTTGAGCTTGGGTTAGGGTTAGGGTTAGGGTTTGAGCTAGGGTTAGGGTTAGGGTTAGGGTTAGGGTTTGAGCTAGGGTTAGGGTTAGGGTTAGGGTTTGAGCTAGGGTTAGGGTTTGAGCTAGGGTTAGGGTTAGGGTTTCAGCTAGGGTTAGGGTTAGGGTTAGGGTTTGAGCTAGGGTTAGGGTTAGGGTTTGAGCTAGGGTTAGGGTTAGGGTTTGAGCTAGGGTTAGGGTTAGGGTTTGAGCTAGGGTTAGGGTTTGAGCTAGGGTTAGGGTTAGGGTATGAGCTAGGGTTAGGGTTAGGGTTAGGGTTTGAGCTAGGGTTAGGGTTAGGGTTAGGGTTTGGGCTAGGGTTAGGGTTTGAGCTTCGGTTAGGGTTAGGGTTAGGGTTTGAGCTAGGGTTAGGGTTAGGGTTTGAGCTAGGGTTAGGGTTAGGGTTTGAGCTAGGGTTAGGGTTAGGGTTTCAGCTAGGGTTAGGGTTAGGGTTTCAGCTAGGGTTAGGGTTAGGGTTTCAGCTAGGGTTAGGGTTTGAGCTAGGGTTAGGGTTAGGGTTTAAGCTAGGGTTAGGGTTAGGGTTTGAGCTAGGGTTAGGGTTTGAGCTAGTGTTAGGGTTAAGGTTTGAGCTAGGGTTAGGGTTAGGGTTTGAGCTAGGGTTAGGGTTTGAGCTAGGGTTAGGGTTAGGGTTTGAGCTAGGGTTAGGGTTAGGGTTTGAGCTAGGGTTAGGGTTAGGGTTAGGGTTTGAGCTAGGGTTAGGGTTTGAGCTAGGGTTAGGGTTAGGGTTTGGGCTAGGGTTAGGTTTTGAGCTAGGGTTAGGGTTAGGGTTTGAGCTAGGGTTAGGGTTTGAGCTAGGGTTAGGGTTAGGGTTAGGGTTTAAGCTAGGGTTAGGGTTAGGGTTAGGGTTTGAGCTAGGGTTAGGGTTAGGGTTAGGGTTTGAGCTAGGGTTAGGGTTTGAGATAGGGTTAGGGTTAGGGTTTCAGCTAGGGTTAGGGTTAGGGTTAGGGTTTGAGCTAGGGTTAGGGTTAGGGTTTGAGCTAGGGTTAGGGTTAGGGTTTGAGCTAGGGCTAGGGTTAGGGTTTGAGCTAGGGTTAGGGTTAGGGTTTGAGCTAGGGTTAGGGTTAGGGTTTGAGCTAGGGTTAGGGTTAGGGTTAGGGTCAGGGTTAGGGTTTGAGCTAGGGTTAGGGTAAGGGTTTGAGCTAGGGTTAGGGTTTGAGCTAGGGTTAGGGTTAGGGTTTCAACTAGGGTTAGGGTTAGGGTTAGGGTTTGACCTAGGGTTAGGGTTAGGGTTTCAGCTAGGGTTAGGGTTAGGGTTAGGGTTTGAGCTAGGGTTAGGGTTAGGGTTTGAGCTAGGGTTAGGGTTTGAGCTAGGGTTAGGGTTAGGGTATGAGCTAGGGTTAGGGTTAGGGTTAGGGTTTGAGCTAGGGTTAGGGTTAGGGTTAGGGTTTGGGCTAGGGTTAGGGTTTGAGCTTGGGTTAGGGTTAGGGTTAGGGTTTAAGCTAGGGTTAGGGTTAGGGTTTGAGCTAGGGTTAGGGTTAGGGTTTGAGCTAGGGTTAGGGTTAGGGTTAGGGTTTGAGCTAGGGTTAAGGTTTGAGCTAGGGTTAGGGTTAGGGTTTGGGCTAGGGTTAGGGTTTGAGCTTGGGTTAGGGTTAGGGTTAGGGTTTGAGCTAGGGTTAGGGTTAGGGTTAGGGTTTGAGCTAGGGTTAGGGTTAGGGTTTGGGCTAGGGTTAGGGTTTGAGCTTGGGTTAGGGTTAGGGTTAGGGTTTGAGCTAGGGTTAGGGTTAGGGTTAGGGTTTGAGCTAGGGTTAGGGTTAGGGTTTGAGCTAGGGTTAGGGTTTGAGCTAGGGTTAGGGTTAGGGTTTGAGCTAGGGTTAGGGTTAGGGTTAGGGTTTGAGCTAGGGTTAGGGTTAGGGTTAGGGTTTGAGCTAGGGTTAGGGTTAGGGTTTGGGCTAGGGTTAGGGTTTGAGCTTGGGTTAGGGTTAGGGTTAGGGTTTGAGCTAGGGTTAGGGTTAGGGTTAGGGTTTGAGCTAGGGTTAGGGTTAGGGTTAGGGTTTGAGCTAGGGTTAGGGTTTGAGCTAGGGTTAGGGTTAGGGTTAGGGTTTGAGCTAGGGTTAGGGTTAGGGTTTGAGCTAGGGTTAGGGTTAGGGTTTGGGCTAGGGTTAGGGTTTGAGCTTGGGTTAGGGTTAGGGTTAGGGTTTGAGCTAGGGTTAGGGTTAGGATTAGGGTTTGAGCTAGGGTTAGGGTTAGGGTTAGGGTTTGAGCTAGGGTTAGGGTTTGAGCTAGGGTTAGGGTTAGGGTTTCAGCTAGGGTTAGGGTTAGGGTTAGGGTTTGAGCTAGGGTTAGGGTTAGGGTTTCAGCTAGGGTTAGGGTTAGGGTTAGGGTTTGAGCTAGGGTTAGGGTTAGGGTTTCAGCTAGGGTTAGGGTTAGGGTTTGAGCTAGGGTTAGGGTTAGGGTTTGAGCTAGGGTTAGGGTTAGGGTTAGGGTCAGGGTTAGGGTTTGAGCTAGGGTTAGGGTAAGGGTTTGAGCTAGGGTTAGGGTTTGAGCTAGGGTTAGGGTTAGGGTTTCAAATAGGGTTAGGGTTAGGGTTAGGGTGTGACCTAGGGTTAGGGTTAGGGTTTCAGCTAGGGTTAGGGTTAGGGTTAGGGTTTGAGCTAGGGTTAGGGTTAGGGTTTGAGCTAGGGTTAGGGTTTGAGCTAGGGTTAGGGTTAGGGTATGAGCTAGGGTTAGGGTTAGGGTTAGGGTTTGAGCTAGGGTTAGGGTTAGGGTTAGGGTTTGGGCTAGGGTTAGGGTTTGAGCTTGGGTTAGGGTTAGGGTTAGGGTTTGAGCTAGGGTTAGGGTTAGGGTTAGGGTTAGGGTTTGAGCTAGGGTTAGGGTTAGGGTTAGGGTTTGAGCTAGGGTTAGGGTTTGAGCTAGGGTTAGGGTTAGGGTTTCAGCTAGGGTTAGGGTTAGGGTTAGGGTTTGAGCTAGGGTTAGGGTTAGGGTTTGAGCTAGGGTTAGGGTTAGGGTTTGAGCTAGGGTTAGGGTTAGGGTTTAAGCTAGGGTTAGGGTTAGGGTTTGAGCTAGGGTTAGGGTTTGAGCTAGGGTTAGGGTTAAGGTTTGAGCTAGGGTTAGGGTTAGGGTTAGGGTTTGAGCTAGGGTTAGGGTTTGAGCTAGTGTTAGGGTTAGGGTTTGAGCTAGGGTTAGGGTTAGGGTTTGAGCTAGGGTTAGGGTTAGGGTTAGGGTTTGAGCTAGGGTTAGGGTTTGAGCTAGGGTTAGGGTTAGGGTTTGGGCTAGGGTTAGGGTTTGAGCTTGGGTTAGGGTTAGGGTTTAGGGTTAGGGTTAGGGTTAGGGTTAGGGTTAGGGTTTGAGCTTGGGTTAGGGTTAGGGTTAGGGTTTGAGCTAGGGTTAGGGTTAGGGTTTGGGCTAGGGTTAGGGTTTGAGCTTGGGTTAGGGTTAGGGTTAGGGTTTGAGCTAGGGTTAGGGTTAGGGTTAGGGTTAGGGTTTGAGCTAGGGTTAGGGTTAGGGTTAGGGTTTGAGCTAGGGTTAGGGTTTGAGCTAGGGTTAGGGTTAGGGTTTCAGCTAGGGTTAGGGTTAGGGTTAGGGTTTGAGCTAGGGTTAGGGTTAGGGTTTGAGCTAGGGTTAGGGTTAGGGTTTGAGCTAGGGTTAGGGTTAGGGTTTGAGCTAGGGTTAGGGTTTGAGCTAGGGTTAGGGTTAGGGTATGAGCTAGGGTTAGGGTTAGGGTTAGGGTTTGAGCTAGGGTTAGGGTTAGGGTTAGGGTTTGGGCTAGGGTTAGGGTTTGAGCTTGGGTTAGGGTTAGGGTTAGGGTTTGAGCTAGGGTTAGGGTTAGGGTTTGAGCTAGGGTTAGGGTTAGGGTTTGAGCTAGGGTTAGGGTTTGAGCTAGGGTTAGGGTTAGGGTTTCAGCTAGGGTTAGGGTTAGGGTTTCAGCTAGGGTTAGGGTTAGGGTTTCAGCTAGGGTTAGGGTTTGAGCTAGGGTTAGGGTTAGGGTTTAAGCTAGGGTTAGGGTTAGGGTTTGAGCTAGGGTTAGGGTTTGAGCTAGTGTTAGGGTTAAGGTTTGAGCTAGGGTTAGGGTTAGGGTTTGAGCTAGGGTTAGGGTTTGAGCTAGGGTTAGGGTTAGGGTTTGAGCTAGGGTTAGGGTTAGGGTTTGAGCTAGGGTTAGGGTTAGGGTTAGGGTTTGAGCTAGGGTTAGGGTTTGAGCTAGGGTTAGGGTTAGGGTTTGGGCTAGGGTTAGGTTTTGAGCTAGGGTTAGGGTTAGGGTTTGAGCTAGGGTTAGGGTTTGAGCTAGGGTTAGGGTTAGGGTTTCAGCTAGGGTTAGGGTTAGGGTTAGGGTTTGAGCTAGGGTCAGGGTTAGGGTTTGAGCTAGGGTTAGGGTTAGGGTTTGAGCTAGGGCTAGGGTTAGGGTTTGAGCTAGGGTTAGGGTTAGGGTTTGAGCTGGGGTTAGGGTTTGAGCTATGGTTAGGGTTAGTGTTTGAGCTAGGTTAAGGGGATAAAATCTCGATTATTACCCCTACTGGATTCGTATCTCGTGAATGGAAGGTTGTAGAGACTCGGGGATGAGGTCCGTCTAGGGGTTTATGGGTTTTCTGAGTACACCAGCAGTTGTCCCGAGTCTCTACGACCTACGGTTCCCGAGATATGACCTGTATTTGGGGTATTTTTGGAATGTTTGTATCTCGGGAACGGAAGGTCGTAGAGACTCGGGGATGAGGTCCGTCTAGGGGTTTATGAGTTTTCTGAGTACGCCAGCAGTTGTCCCGAGTCTCTACGACCTACGGTTCCCGAGATATGACCTGTATTTTGGGGTATTTTTGGACTGTTTGTATCTCGGGAACGGAAGGTCGTAGAGACTCGGGGATGAGGTCCGTCTAGGGGTTTATGGGTTTTCTGAGTACGCCAGCAGTTGTCCCGAGTCTCTACGACCTATGGTTCCCGAGATATGACCTGTATCTTTGTGTATTTTTGGACTGTTTGTATCTCGGGAACGGAAGGTCGTAGAGACTCGGGGATGAGGTCCGTCTAGGGGTTTATGGGTTTTCTGAGTACGCCAGCAGTTGTCCCGAGTCTCTACGACCTACAGTTCCCGAGATATGACCTGTATCTTTGTGTATTTTTGGACTGTTTGTATCTCGGGAACGGAAGGTCGTAGAGACTCGGGGATGAGGTCCGTCTCGGGGTTTATGGGTTTTCTGAGTACGCCAGCAGTTGTCCCGAGTCTCTACGACCTACGGTTCCCGAGATATGACCTGTATCTTTGTGTATTTTTGGACTGTTTGTATCTCGGGAACAGAAGGTCGTAGAGACTCGGGGATGAGGTCCGTCTAGGGGTTTATGGGTTTTCTGAGTACGCCAGCAGTTGTCCCGAGTCTCTACGACCTACGGTTCCCGAGATATGACCTGTATTTTTGTGTATTTTTGGACTGTTTGTATCTCGGGAACGGAAGGTCCTAGAGACTCGGGGACAAGTCTGGCGTGTTCAGACACCCCGAATTATGTTCGACGGATCAGGGTCCCGAGTCTCTACGACCTTCCGTTCCCGAGTTATAGACCGAAATATTTCCCCCATTGGAATGAATGGGTGCCAGGTGGAGTGAAAACTTTACTAAGTGTTGAGTTCAAAATCGTGTCTGCAGGAAGTGTCTAGGAGCACGTTTCAGGCCATTTGGAGTTGATTGGTACCATTTGTGTAGTAACTTTTTTTTAAACCCATACTTCTATGGGTTTAGGCTAGGGTTAGGGTTAGGGTTAGGGTTTGAGCTAGGGTTAGGGTTAGGGTTTGAGCTAGGGTTAGGGTTAGGGTTTGAGCTAGGGTTAGGGTTTGAGCTAGGGTTAGGGTTAGGGTTTCAGCTAGGGTTAGGGTTAGGGTTAGGGTTTGAGCTAGGGTTAGGGTTAGGGTTTGAGCTAGGGTTAGGGTTTGAGCTAGGGTTAGGGTTAGGGTTTGAGCTAGGGTTAGGGTTAGGGTTAGGGTTTGAGCTAGGGTTAGGGTTAGGGTTAGGGTTTGAGCTAGGGTTAGGGTTAGGGTTTGGGCTAGGGTTAGGGTTTGAGCTTGGGTTAGGGTTAGGGTTAGGGTTTGAGCTAGGGTTAGGGTTAGGGTTAGGGTTAGGGTTTGAGCTAGGGTTAGGGTTAGGGTTTGAGCTAGGGTTAGGGTTAGGGTTTGAGCTAGGGTTAGGGTTAGGGTTTGAGCTAGGGTTAGGGTTTGAGCTAGGGTTAGGGTTAGGGTTTCAGCTAGGGTTAGGGTTAGGGTTAGGGTTTGAGCTAGGGTTAGGGTTAGGGTTAGGGTTTGAGCTAGGGTTAGGGTTAGGGTTAGGGTTTGAGCTAGGGTTAGGGTTAGGGTTTGAGCTAGGTTTAGGGTTTGGGCTTGGGGTTAGGGTTTGAGCTAGGGTTAGGGTTAGGGTTAGGGTTAGGGTTTGAGCTAGGGTTAGGGTTAGGGTTTGAGCTAGGGTTAGGGTTAGGGTTTGAGCTAGGGTTAGGGTTTGAGCTAGGGTTAGGGTTAGGGTATGAGCTAGGGTTAGGGTTAGGGTTAGGGTTTGAGCTAGGGTTAGGGTTAGGGTTAGGGTTTGGGCTAGGGTTAGGGTTTGAGCTTGGGTTAGGGTTAGGGTTAGGGTTTGAGCTAGGGTTAGGGTTAGGGTTTGAGCTAGGGTTAGGGTTAGGGTTTGAGCTAGGGTTAGGGTTTGAGCTAGGGTTAGGGTTAGGGTTTCAGCTAGGGTTAGGGTTAGGGTTTCAGCTAGGGTTAGGGTTAGGGTTTCAGCTAGGGTTAGGGTTTGAGCTAGGGTTAGGGTTAGGGTTTAAGCTAGGGTTAGGGTTAGGGTTTGAGCTAGGGTTAGGGTTTGAGCTAGTGTTAGGGTTAAGGTTTGAGCTAGGGTTAGGGTTAGGGTTAGGGTTTGAGCTAGGGTTAGGGTTTGAGCTAGGGTTAGGGTTAGGGTTTGAGCTAGGGTTAGGGTTAGGGTTTGAGCTAGGGTTAGGGTTATGGTTAGGGTTTGAGCAAGGGTTAGGGTTTGAGCTAGGGTTAGGGTTAGGGTTTGGGCTAGGGTTAGGTTTTGAGCTAGGGTTAGGGTTAGGGTTAGGGTTTGAGCTAGGGTTAGGGTTTGAGCTAGGGTTAGGGTTAGGGTTTCAGCTAGGGTTAGGGTTAGGGTTAGGGTTTGAGCTAGGGTCAGGGTTAGGGTTTGAGCTAGGGTTAGGGTTAGGGTTTGAGCTAGGGCTAGGGTTAGGGTTTGAGCTAGGGTTAGGGTTAGGGTTTGAGCTGGGGTTAGGGTTTGAGCTATGGTTAGGGTTAGTGTTTGAGCTAGGTTAAGGGGATAAAATCTCGATTATTACCCCTACTGGATTCGTATCTCGTGAATGGAAGGTTGTAGAGACTCGGGGATGAGGTCCGTCTAGGGGTTTATGGGTTTTCTGAGTACGCCAGCAGTTGTCCCGAGTCTCTACGACCTACGGTTCCCGAGATATGACCTGTATTTGGGGTATTTTTGGAATGTTTGTATCTCGGGAACGGAAGGTCGTAGAGACTCGGGGATGAGGTCCGTCTCGGGGTTTATGGGTTTTCTGAGTACGCCAGCAGTTGTCCCGAGTCTCTACGACCTACGGTTCCCGAGATATGACCTGTATCTTTGTGTATTTTTGGACTGTTTGTATCTCGGGAACAGAAGGTCGTAGAGACTCGGGGATGAGGTCCGTCTAGGGGTTTATGGGTTTTCTGAGTACGCCAGCAGTTGTCCCGAGTCTCTACGACCTACGGTTCCCGAGATATGACCTGTATTTTTGTGTATTTTTGGACTGTTTGTATCTCGGGAACGGAAGGTCCTAGAGACTCGGGGACAAGTCTGGCGTGTTCAGACACCCCGAATTATGTTCGACGGATCAGGGTCCCGAGTCTCTACGACCTTCCGTTCCCGAGTTATAGACCGAAATATTTCCCCCATTGGAATGAATGGGTGCCAGGTGGAGTGAAAATTTTACTAAGTGTTGAGTTCAAAATCGTGTCTGCAGGAAGTGTCTAGGAGCACGTTTCAGGCCATTTGGAGTTGATTGGTACCATTTGTGTAGTAACTTTTTTTTAAACCCGTACTTCTATGGGTTTAGGCTAGGGTTAGGGTTAGGGTTAGGGTTTGAGCTAGGGTTAGGGTTAGGGTTTGAGCTAGGGTTAGGGTAAGGGTTTGAGCTAGGGTTAGGGTTTGAGCTAGGGTTAGGGTTAGGGTTTCAGCTAGGGTTAGGGTTAGGGTTAGGGTTTGAGCTAGGGTTAGGGTTAGGGTTTGAGCTAGGGTTAGGGTTTGAGCTAGGGTTAGGGTTAGGGTTTGAGCTAGGGTTAGGGTTAGGGTTAGGGTTTGAGCTAGGGTTAGGGTTAGGGTTAGGGTTTGAGCTAGGGTTAGGGTTAGGGTTTGGGCTAGGGTTAGGGTTTGAGCTTGGGTTAGGGTTAGGGTTAGGGTTTGAGCTAGGGTTAGGGTTAGGGTTTGAGCTAGGGTTAGGGTTAGGGTTTGAGCTAGGGTTAGGGTTAGGGTTTGAGCTAGGGTTAGGGTTTGAGCTAGGGTTAGGGTTAGGGTTTCAGCTAGGGTTAGGGTTAGGGTTAGGGTTTGAGCTAGGGTTAGGGTTAGGGTTAGGGTTTGAGCTAGGGTTAGGGTTAGGGTTAGGGTTTGAGCTAGGGTTAGGGTTAGGGTTAGGGTTTGAGCTAGGTTTAGGGTTTGGGCTTGGGGTTAGGGTTTGAGCTTGGGTTAGGGTTAGGGTTAGGGTTTGAGCTAGGGTTAGGGTTAGGGTTTCAGCTAGGGTTAGGGTTAGGGTTAGGGTTTGAGCTAGGGTTAGGGTTTGAGCTAGGGTTAGGGTTAGGGTTTGAGCTAGGGTTAGGGTTTGAGCTAGGGTTAGGGTTAGGGTTTGAGCTAGGGTTAGGGTTAGGGTTAGGGTTTGAGCTAGGGTTAGGGTTAGGGTTTGGGCTAGGGTTAGGGTTTGAGCTTGGGTTAGGGTTAGGGTTAGGGTTTGAGCTAGGGTTAGGGTTAGGGTTAGGGTTTGAGCTAGGGTTAGGGTTAGGGTTTGAGCTAGGGTTAGGGTTTGAGCTAGGGTTAGGGTTAGGGTTTCAGCTAGGGTTAGGGTTAGGGTTAGGGTTTGAGCTAGGGTTAGGGTTAGGGTTTCAGCTAGGGTTAGGGTTAGGGTTTGAGCTAGGGTTAGGGTTAGGGTTTAAGCTAGGGTTAGGGTTAGGGTTTGAGCTAGGGTTAGGGTTTGAGCTAGGGTTAGGGTTAAGGTTTGAGCTAGGGTTAGGGTTAGGGTTAGGGTTTGAGCTAGGGTTAGGGTTTGAGCTAGGGTTAGGGTTAGGGTTTGAGCTAGGGTTAGGGTTAGGGTTTGAGCAAGGGTTAGGGTTAGGGTTTGAGCTAGGGTTAGGGTTTGAGCTAGGGTTAGGGTTAGGGTTTCAGCTAGGGTTAGGGTTAGGGTTTGAGCTAGGGTTAGGGTTAGGGTTAGGGTTTGAGCTAGGGTTAGGGTTAGGGTTAGGGTTTGAGCTAGGGTTAGGGTTAGGGTTAGGGTTTGAGCTAGGGTTAGGGTTTGAGCTAGGGTTAGGGTTAGGGTTTCAGCTAGGGTTAGGGTTAGGGTTTCAGCTAGGGTTAGGGTTAGGGTTAGGGTTTGAGCTAGGGTTAGGGTTAGGGTTAGGGTTTGAGCTAGGGTTAGGGTTAGGGTTAGGGTTTGAGCTAGGGTTAGGGTTAGGGTTTGAGCTAGGGTTAGGGTTTGAGCTAGGGTTAGGGTTAGGGTTTGAGCTAGGGTTAGGGTTAGGGTTTGAGCTAG
Organism: Chaunax sp. Z400; assembly: GCA_037577475.1. Classification (NCBI taxonomy): domain Eukaryota; kingdom Metazoa; phylum Chordata; class Actinopteri; order Lophiiformes; family Chaunacidae; genus Chaunax; species Chaunax sp. Z400. The sequence continues at coordinate 6,511,765 of CM075203.1, read as the reverse complement.
GGTTAGGGTTAGGGTTAGGGTTTGAGCTAGGGTTAGGGTTAGGGTTTGGGCTAGGGTTAGGGTTTGAGCTTGGGTTAGGGTTAGGGTTAGGGTTTGAGCTAGGGTTAGGGTTAGGGTTAGGGTTTGAGCTAGGGTTAGGGTTAGGGTTAGGGTTTGAGCTAGGGTTAGGGTTTGAGCTAGGGTTAGGGTTAGGGTTAGGGTTTGAGCTAGGGTTAGGGTTAGGGTTAGGGTTTGAGCTAGGGTTAGGGTTAGGGTTTGGGCTAGGGTTAGGGTTTGAGCTTGGGTTAGGGTTAGGGTTTGAGCTAGGGTTAGGGTTAGGGTTAGGGTTTGAGCTAGGGTTAGGGTTAGGGTTAGGGTTTGAGCTAGGGTTAGGGTTTGAGCTAGGGTTAGGGTTAGGGTTAGGGTTTGAGCTAGGGTTAGGGTTAGGGTTAGGGTTTGAGCTAGGGTTAGGGTTAGGGTTTGGGCTAGGGTTAGGGTTTGAGCTTGGGTTAGGGTTAGGGTTTGAGCTAGGGTTAGGGTTAGGGTTAGGGTTTGAGCTAGGGTTAGGGTTAGGGTTAGGGTTTGAGCTAGGGTTAGGGTTTGAGCTAGGGTTAGGGTTAGGGTTAGGGTTTGAGCTAGGGTTAGGGTTAGGGTTAGGGTTTGAGCTAGGGTTAGGGTTAGGGTTTGGGCTAGGGTTAGGGTTTGAGCTTGGGTTAGGGTTAGGGTTAGGGTTTGAGCTAGGGTTAGGGTTAGGGTTTGAGCTAGGGTTAGGGTTAGGGTTAGGGTTTGAGCTAGGGTTAGGGTTAGGGTTAGGGTTTGGGCTAGGGTTAGGGTTTGAGCTTGGGTTAGGGTTAGGGTTAGGGTTTGAGCTAGGGTTAGGGTTAGGGTTTGAGCTAGGGTTAGGGTTAGGGTTTGAGCTAGGGTTAGGGTTTGAGCTAGGGTTAGGGTTAAGGTTTGAGCTAGGGTTAGGGTTAGGGTTTGAGCTAGGGTTAGGGTTTGAGCTAGGGTTAGGGTTAGGGTTTGAGCTAGGGTTAGGGTTAGGGTTTGAGCAAGGGTTAGGGTTAGGGTTTGAGCTAGGGTTAGGGTTTGAGCTAGGGTTAGGGTTAGGGTTTCAGCTAGGGTTAGGGTTAGGGTTTGAGCTAGGGTTAGGGTTAGGGTTAGGGTTTGAGCTAGGGTTAGGGTTAGGGTTAGGGTTTGAGCTAGGGTTAGGGTTAGGGTTAGGGTTTGAGCTAGGGTTAGGGTTTGAGCTAGGGTTAGGGTTAGGGTTTCAGCTAGGGTTAGGGTTAGGGTTTCAGCTAGGGTTAGGGTTAGGGTTAGGGTTTGAGCTAGGGTTAGGGTTTGAGCTAGGGTTAGGGTTAGGGTTTCAGCTAGGGTTAGGGTTAGGGTTTCAGCTAGGGTTAGGGTTAGGGTTAGGGTTTGAGCTAGGGTTAGGGTTAGGGTTAGGGTTTGAGCTAGGGTTAGGGTTAGGGTTAGGGTTTGAGCTAGGGTTAGGGTTAGGGTTAGGGTTTGAGCTAGGGTTAGAGTTAGGGTTTGGGCTAGGGTTAGGGTTTGAGCTTGGGTTAGGGTTAGGGTTAGGGTTTGAGCTAGGGTTAGGGTTAGGGTTAGGGTTTGAGCTAGGGTTAGGGTTAGGGTTTGAGCTAGGGTTAGGGTTTGAGCTAGGGTTAGGGTTAGGGTTTGAGCTAGGGTTAGGGTTAGGGTTAGGGTTTGAGCTAGGGTTAGGGTTAGGGTTTGGGCTAGGGTTAGGGTTTGAGCTTGGGTTAGGGTTAGGGTTAGGGTTTGAGCTAGGGTTAGGGTTAGGGTTAGGGTTTGAGCTAGGGTTAGGGTTAGGGTTAGGGTTTGAGCTAGGGTTAGGGTTAGGGTTAGGGTTTGAGCTAGGGTTAGGGTTAGGGTTAGGGTTTGAGCTAGGGTTAGGGTTAGGGTTAGGGTTTGAGCTAGGGTTAGGGTTAGGGTTAGGGTTTGAGCTAGGGTTAGGGTTTGAGCTAGGGTTAGGGTTAGGGTTAGGGTTTGAGCTAGGGTTAGGGTTAGGGTTAGGGTTTGAGCTAGGGTTAGGGTTAGGGTTTGGGCTAGGGTTAGGGTTTGAGCTTGGGTTAGGGTTAGGGTTAGGGTTTGAGCTAGGGTTAGGGTTAGGGTTAGGGTTTGAGCTAGGGTTAGGGTTAGGGTTAGGGTTTGAGCTAGGGTTAGGGTTTGAGCTAGGGTTAGGGTTAGGGTTTCAGCTAGGGTTAGGGTTAGGGTTAGGGTTTGAGCTAGGGTTAGGGTTAGGGTTTGAGCTAGGGTTAGGGTTAGGGTTTGAGCTAGGGTTAGGGTTTGAGCTAGGGTTAGGGTTAGGGTTTCAGCTAGGGTTAGGGTTAGGGTTAGGGTTTGAGCTAGGGTTAGGGTTAGGGTTAGGGTTTGAGCTAGGGTTAGGGTTAGGGTTAGGGTTAGGGTTTGAGCTAGGGTTAGGGTTAGGGTTTGGGCTAGGGTTAGGGTTTGAGCTTGGGTTAGGGTTAGGGTTAGGGTTTGAGCTAGGGTTAGGGTTAGGGTTAGGGTTTGAGCTAGGGTTAGGGTTAGGGTTTGAGCTAGGGTTAGGGTTTGAGCTAGGGTTAGGGTTAGGGTTTGAGCTAGGGTTAGGGTTAGGGTTTGAGCTAGGGTTAGGGTTAGGGTTAGGGTTTGAGCTAGGGTTAGGGTTAGGGTTTGGGCTAGGGTTAGGGTTTGAGCTTGGGTTAGGGTTAGGGTTAGGGTTTGAGCTAGGGTTAGGGTTAGGGTTAGGGTTTGAGCTAGGGTTAGGGTTAGGGTTAGGGTTTGAGCTAGGGTTAGGGTTTGAGCTAGGGTTAGGGTTAGGGTTAGGGTTTGAGCTAGGGTTAGGGTTAGGGTTAGGGTTTGAGCTAGGGTTAGGGTTAGGGTTTGGGCTAGGGTTAGGGTTTGAGCTTGGGTTAGGGTTAGGGTTTGAGCTAGGGTTAGGGTTAGGGTTAGGGTTTGAGCTAGGGTTAGGGTTAGGGTTAGGGTTTGAGCTAGGGTTAGGGTTTGAGCTAGGGTTAGGGTTAGGGTTAGGGTTTGAGCTAGGGTTAGGGTTAGGGTTAGGGTTTGAGCTAGGGTTAGGGTTAGGGTTTGGGCTAGGGTTAGGGTTTGAGCTTGGGTTAGGGTTAGGGTTAGGGTTTGAGCTAGGGTTAGGGTTAGGGTTTGAGCTAGGGTTAGGGTTAGGGTTAGGGTTTGAGCTAGGGTTAGGGTTAGGGTTAGGGTTTGGGCTAGGGTTAGGGTTTGAGCTTGGGTTAGGGTTAGGGTTAGGGTTTGAGCTAGGGTTAGGGTTAGGGTTTGAGCTAGGGTTAGGGTTAGGGTTTGAGCTAGGGTTAGGGTTTGAGCTAGGGTTAGGGTTAGGGTTTCAGCTAGGGTTAGGGTTAGGGTTAGGGTTTGAGCTAGGGTTAGGGTTAGGGTTTGAGCTAGGGTTAGGGTTTGAGCTAGGGTTAGGGTTAGGGTTTAAACTAGGGTTAGGGTTTGAGCTAGGGTTAGGGTTAGGGTTTCAGCTAGGGTTAGGGTTAGGGTTTGAGCTAGGGTTAGGGTTAGGGTTAGGGTTTGAGCTAGGGTTAGGGTTAGGGTTTGGGCTAGGGTTAGGGTTTGAGCTTGGGTTAGGGTTAGGGTTAGGGTTTGAGCTAGGGTTAGGGTTAGGGTTAGGGTTTGAGCTTGGGTTAGGGTTAGGGTTAGGGTTTGAGCTAGGGTTAGGGTTAGGGTTAGGGTTTGAGCTAGGGTTAGGGTTAGGGTTAGGGTTTGAGCTAGGGTTAGGGTTTGAGCTAGGGTTAGGGTTAGGGTTTCAGCTAGGGTTAGGGTTAGGGTTAGGGTTTGAGCTAGGGTTAGGGTTAGGGTTTGAGCTAGGGTTAGGGTTAGGGTTTGAGCTAGGGTTAGGGTTTGAGCTAGGGTTAGGGTTAGGGTTTCAGCTAGGGTTAGGGTTAGGGTTAGGGTTTGAGCTAGGGTTAGGGTTAGGGTTAGGGTTTGAGCTAGGGTTAGGGTTAGGGTTAGGGTTTCAGCTAGGGTTAGGGTTAGGGTTTGGGCTAGGGTTAGGGTTTGAGCTTGGGTTAGGGTTAGGGTTAGGGTTTGAGCTAGGGTTAGGGTTAGGGTTAGGGTTTGAGCTAGGGTTAGGGTTAGGGTTTGAGCTAGGGTTAGGGTTTGAGCAAGGGTTAGGGTTAGGGTTTGAGCTAGGGTTAGGGTTAGGGTTAGGGTTTGAGTTAGGGTTAGGGTTAGGGGTAGGGTTTGAGCTAGGGTTAGGGTTAGGGTTTGGGCTAGGGTTAGGGTTTGAGCTTGGGTTAGGGTTAGGGTTAGGGTTTGAGCTAGGGTTAGGGTTAGGGTTAGGGTTTGAGCTAGGGTTAGGGTTAGGGTTAGGGTTTGAGCTAGGGTTAGGGTTTGAGCTAGGGTTAGGGTTAGGGTTAGGGTTTGAGCTAGGGTTAGGGTTAGGGTTAGGGTTTGAGCTAGGGTTAGGGTTAGGGTTTGGGCTAGGGTTAGGGTTTGAGCTTGGGTTAGGGTTAGGGTTTGAGCTAGGGTTAGGGTTAGGGTTAGGGTTTGAGCTAGGGTTAGGGTTAGGGTTAGGGTTTGAGCTAGGGTTAGGGTTAGGGTTTGAGCTAGGGTTAGGGTTAGGGTTAGGGTTTGAGCTAGGGTTAGGGTTAGGGTTAGGGTTTGAGCTAGGGTTAGGGTTAGGGTTTGGGCTAGGGTTAGGGTTTGAGCTTGGGTTAGGGTTAGGGTTAGGGTTTGAGCTAGGGTTAGGGTTAGGGTTTGAGCTAGGGTTAGGGTTAGGGTTTGAGCTAGGGTTAGGGTTTGAGCTAGGGTTAGGGTTAGGGTTTGAGCTAGGGTTAGGGTTAGGGTTTCAGCTAGGGTTAGGGTTTGAGCTAGGGTTAGGGTTAGGGTTTAAACTAGGGTTAGGGTTTGAGCTAGGGTTAGGGTTAGGGTTTCAGCTAGGGTTAGGGTTTGAGCTAGGGTTAGGGTTAGGGTTAGGGTTTGAGCTAGGGTTAGGGTTAGGGTTTGGGCTAGGGTTAGGGTTTGAGCTTGGGTTAGGGTTAGGGTTAGGGTTTGAGCTAGGGTTAGGGTTAGGGTTAGGGTTTGAGCTAGGGTTAGGGTTAGGGTTAGGGTTTGAGCTAGGGTTAGGGTTTGAGCTAGGGTTAGGGTTAGGGTTTCAGCTAGGGTTAGGGTTAGGGTTAGGGTTTGAGCTAGGGTTAGGGTTAGGGTTTGAGCTAGGGTTAGGGTTAGGGTTTGAGCTAGGGTTAGGGTTAGGGTTTGAGCTAGGGTTAGGGTTTGAGCTAGGGTTAGGGTTAGGGTATGAGCTAGGGTTAGGGTTAGGGTTAGGGTTTGAGCTAGGGTTAGGGTTAGGGTTAGGGTTTGGGCTAGGGTTAGGGTTTGAGCTTGGGTTAGGGTTAGGGTTAGGGTTTGAGCTAGGGTTAGGGTTAGGGTTTGAGCTAGGGTTAGGGTTAGGGTTTGAGCTAGGGTTAGGGTTTGAGCTAGGGTTAGGGTTAGGGTTTCAGCTAGGGTTAGGGTTAGGGTTAGGGTTTGAGCTAGGGTTAGGGTTAGGGTTAGGGTTTGAGCTAGGGTTAGGGTTAGGGTTAGGGTTTGAGCTAGGGTTAGGGTTAGGGTTAGGGTTTGAGCTAGGGTTAGGGTTAGGGTTTGAGCTAGGGTTAGGGTTTGAGCTAGGGTTAGGGTTAGGGTTTGAGCTAGGGTTAGGGTTAGGGTTTGAGCTAGGGTTAGGGTTAGGGTTAGGGTTTGAGCTAGGGTTAGGGTTAGGGTTTGGGCTAGGGTTAGGGTTTGAGCTTGGGTTAGGGTTAGGGTTAGGGTTTGAGCTAGGGTTAGGGTTAGGGTTAGGGTTTGAGCTAGGGTTAGGGTTAGGGTTAGGGTTTGAGCTAGGGTTAGGGTTTGAGCTAGGGTTAGGGTTAGGGTTAGGGTTTGAGCTAGGGTTAGGGTTAGGGTTAGGGTTTGAGCTAGGGTTAGGGTTAGGGTTTGGGCTAGGGTTAGGGTTTGAGCTTGGGTTAGGGTTAGGGTTTGAGCTAGGGTTAGGGTTAGGGTTAGGGTTTGAGCTAGGGTTAGGGTTAGGGTTAGGGTTTGAGCTAGGGTTAGGGTTTGAGCTAGGGTTAGGGTTAGGGTTAGGGTTTGAGCTAGGGTTAGGGTTAGGGTTAGGGTTTGAGCTAGGGTTAGGGTTAGGGTTTGGGCTAGGGTTAGGGTTTGAGCTTGGGTTAGGGTTAGGGTTTGAGCTAGGGTTAGGGTTAGGGTTAGGGTTTGAGCTAGGGTTAGGGTTAGGGTTAGGGTTTGAGCTAGGGTTAGGGTTTGAGCTAGGGTTAGGGTTAGGGTTAGGGTTTGAGCTAGGGTTAGGGTTAGGGTTAGGGTTTGAGCTAGGGTTAGGGTTAGGGTTTGGGCTAGGGTTAGGGTTTGAGCTTGGGTTAGGGTTAGGGTTAGGGTTTGAGCTAGGGTTAGGGTTAGGGTTTGAGCTAGGGTTAGGGTTAGGGTTAGGGTTTGAGCTAGGGTTAGGGTTAGGGTTAGGGTTTGGGCTAGGGTTAGGGTTTGAGCTTGGGTTAGGGTTAGGGTTAGGGTTTGAGCTAGGGTTAGGGTTAGGGTTTGAGCTAGGGTTAGGGTTAGGGTTTGAGCTAGGGTTAGGGTTTGAGCTAGGGTTAGGGTTAAGGTTTGAGCTAGGGTTAGGGTTAGGGTTTGAGCTAGGGTTAGGGTTTGAGCTAGGGTTAGGGTTAGGGTTTGAGCTAGGGTTAGGGTTAGGGTTTGAGCAAGGGTTAGGGTTAGGGTTTGAGCTAGGGTTAGGGTTTGAGCTAGGGTTAGGGTTAGGGTTTCAGCTAGGGTTAGGGTTAGGGTTTGAGCTAGGGTTAGGGTTAGGGTTAGGGTTTGAGCTAGGGTTAGGGTTAGGGTTAGGGTTTGAGCTAGGGTTAGGGTTAGGGTTAGGGTTTGAGCTAGGGTTAGGGTTTGAGCTAGGGTTAGGGTTAGGGTTTCAGCTAGGGTTAGGGTTAGGGTTTCAGCTAGGGTTAGGGTTAGGGTTAGGGTTTGAGCTAGGGTTAGGGTTTGAGCTAGGGTTAGGGTTAGGGTTTCAGCTAGGGTTAGGGTTAGGGTTTCAGCTAGGGTTAGGGTTAGGGTTAGGGTTTGAGCTAGGGTTAGGGTTAGGGTTAGGGTTTGAGCTAGGGTTAGGGTTAGGGTTAGGGTTTGAGCTAGGGTTAGGGTTAGGGTTAGGGTTTGAGCTAGGGTTAGAGTTAGGGTTTGGGCTAGGGTTAGGGTTTGAGCTTGGGTTAGGGTTAGGGTTAGGGTTTGAGCTAGGGTTAGGGTTAGGGTTAGGGTTTGAGCTAGGGTTAGGGTTAGGGTTTGAGCTAGGGTTAGGGTTTGAGCTAGGGTTAGGGTTAGGGTTTGAGCTAGGGTTAGGGTTAGGGTTAGGGTTTGAGCTAGGGTTAGGGTTAGGGTTTGGGCTAGGGTTAGGGTTTGAGCTTGGGTTAGGGTTAGGGTTAGGGTTTGAGCTAGGGTTAGGGTTAGGGTTAGGGTTTGAGCTAGGGTTAGGGTTAGGGTTAGGGTTTGAGCTAGGGTTAGGGTTAGGGTTAGGGTTTGAGCTAGGGTTAGGGTTAGGGTTAGGGTTTGAGCTAGGGTTAGGGTTAGGGTTAGGGTTTGAGCTAGGGTTAGGGTTAGGGTTAGGGTTTGAGCTAGGGTTAGGGTTTGAGCTAGGGTTAGGGTTAGGGTTAGGGTTTGAGCTAGGGTTAGGGTTAGGGTTAGGGTTTGAGCTAGGGTTAGGGTTAGGGTTTGGGCTAGGGTTAGGGTTTGAGCTTGGGTTAGGGTTAGGGTTAGGGTTTGAGCTAGGGTTAGGGTTAGGGTTAGGGTTTGAGCTAGGGTTAGGGTTAGGGTTAGGGTTTGAGCTAGGGTTAGGGTTTGAGCTAGGGTTAGGGTTAGGGTTTCAGCTAGGGTTAGGGTTAGGGTTAGGGTTTGAGCTAGGGTTAGGGTTAGGGTTTGAGCTAGGGTTAGGGTTAGGGTTTGAGCTAGGGTTAGGGTTTGAGCTAGGGTTAGGGTTAGGGTTTCAGCTAGGGTTAGGGTTAGGGTTAGGGTTTGAGCTAGGGTTAGGGTTAGGGTTAGGGTTTGAGCTAGGGTTAGGGTTAGGGTTAGGGTTAGGGTTTGAGCTAGGGTTAGGGTTAGGGTTTGGGCTAGGGTTAGGGTTTGAGCTTGGGTTAGGGTTAGGGTTAGGGTTTGAGCTAGGGTTAGGGTTAGGGTTAGGGTTTGAGCTAGGGTTAGGGTTAGGGTTTGAGCTAGGGTTAGGGTTTGAGCTAGGGTTAGGGTTAGGGTTTGAGCTAGGGTTAGGGTTAGGGTTTGAGCTAGGGTTAGGGTTAGGGTTAGGGTTTGAGCTAGGGTTAGGGTTAGGGTTTGGGCTAGGGTTAGGGTTTGAGCTTGGGTTAGGGTTAGGGTTAGGGTTTGAGCTAGGGTTAGGGTTAGGGTTAGGGTTTGAGCTAGGGTTAGGGTTAGGGTTAGGGTTTGAGCTAGGGTTAGGGTTTGAGCTAGGGTTAGGGTTAGGGTTAGGGTTTGAGCTAGGGTTAGGGTTAGGGTTAGGGTTTGAGCTAGGGTTAGGGTTAGGGTTTGGGCTAGGGTTAGGGTTTGAGCTTGGGTTAGGGTTAGGGTTTGAGCTAGGGTTAGGGTTAGGGTTAGGGTTTGAGCTAGGGTTAGGGTTAGGGTTAGGGTTTGAGCTAGGGTTAGGGTTTGAGCTAGGGTTAGGGTTAGGGTTAGGGTTTGAGCTAGGGTTAGGGTTAGGGTTAGGGTTTGAGCTAGGGTTAGGGTTAGGGTTTGGGCTAGGGTTAGGGTTTGAGCTTGGGTTAGGGTTAGGGTTAGGGTTTGAGCTAGGGTTAGGGTTAGGGTTTGAGCTAGGGTTAGGGTTAGGGTTAGGGTTTGAGCTAGGGTTAGGGTTAGGGTTAGGGTTTGGGCTAGGGTTAGGGTTTGAGCTTGGGTTAGGGTTAGGGTTAGGGTTTGAGCTAGGGTTAGGGTTAGGGTTTGAGCTAGGGTTAGGGTTAGGGTTTGAGCTAGGGTTAGGGTTTGAGCTAGGGTTAGGGTTAGGGTTTCAGCTAGGGTTAGGGTTAGGGTTAGGGTTTGAGCTAGGGTTAGGGTTAGGGTTTGAGCTAGGGTTAGGGTTTGAGCTAGGGTTAGGGTTAGGGTTTAAACTAGGGTTAGGGTTTGAGCTAGGGTTAGGGTTAGGGTTTCAGCTAGGGTTAGGGTTAGGGTTTGAGCTAGGGTTAGGGTTAGGGTTAGGGTTTGAGCTAGGGTTAGGGTTAGGGTTTGGGCTAGGGTTAGGGTTTGAGCTTGGGTTAGGGTTAGGGTTAGGGTTTGAGCTAGGGTTAGGGTTAGGGTTAGGGTTTGAGCTTGGGTTAGGGTTAGGGTTAGGGTTTGAGCTAGGGTTAGGGTTAGGGTTAGGGTTTGAGCTAGGGTTAGGGTTAGGGTTAGGGTTTGAGCTAGGGTTAGGGTTTGAGCTAGGGTTAGGGTTAGGGTTTCAGCTAGGGTTAGGGTTAGGGTTAGGGTTTGAGCTAGGGTTAGGGTTAGGGTTTGAGCTAGGGTTAGGGTTAGGGTTTGAGCTAGGGTTAGGGTTTGAGCTAGGGTTAGGGTTAGGGTTTGAGCTAGGGTTAGGGTTAGGGTTAGGGTTTGAGCTAGGGTTAGGGTTAGGGTTAGGGTTTGAGCTAGGGTTAGGGTTAGGGTTAGGGTTTCAGCTAGGGTTAGGGTTAGGGTTTGGGCTAGGGTTAGGGTTTGAGCTTGGGTTAGGGTTAGGGTTAGGGTTTGAGCTAGGGTTAGGGTTAGGGTTAGGGTTTGAGCTAGGGTTAGGGTTAGGGTTTGAGCTAGGGTTAGGGTTTGAGCAAGGGTTAGGGTTAGGGTTTGAGCTAGGGTTAGGGTTAGGGTTAGGGTTTGAGTTAGGGTTAGGGTTAGGGGTAGGGTTTGAGCTAGGGTTAGGGTTAGGGTTTGGGCTAGGGTTAGGGTTTGAGCTTGGGTTAGGGTTAGGGTTAGGGTTTGAGCTAGGGTTAGGGTTAGGGTTAGGGTTTGAGCTAGGGTTAGGGTTAGGGTTAGGGTTTGAGCTAGGGTTAGGGTTTGAGCTAGGGTTAGGGTTAGGGTTAGGGTTTGAGCTAGGGTTAGGGTTAGGGTTAGGGTTTGAGCTAGGGTTAGGGTTAGGGTTTGGGCTAGGGTTAGGGTTTGAGCTTGGGTTAGGGTTAGGGTTTGAGCTAGGGTTAGGGTTAGGGTTAGGGTTTGAGCTAGGGTTAGGGTTAGGGTTAGGGTTTGAGCTAGGGTTAGGGTTAGGGTTTGAGCTAGGGTTAGGGTTAGGGTTAGGGTTTGAGCTAGGGTTAGGGTTAGGGTTAGGGTTTGAGCTAGGGTTAGGGTTAGGGTTTGGGCTAGGGTTAGGGTTTGAGCTTGGGTTAGGGTTAGGGTTAGGGTTTGAGCTAGGGTTAGGGTTAGGGTTTGAGCTAGGGTTAGGGTTAGGGTTTGAGCTAGGGTTAGGGTTTGAGCTAGGGTTAGGGTTAGGGTTTGAGCTAGGGTTAGGGTTAGGGTTTCAGCTAGGGTTAGGGTTTGAGCTAGGGTTAGGGTTAGGGTTTAAACTAGGGTTAGGGTTTGAGCTAGGGTTAGGGTTAGGGTTTCAGCTAGGGTTAGGGTTTGAGCTAGGGTTAGGGTTAGGGTTAGGGTTTGAGCTAGGGTTAGGGTTAGGGTTTGGGCTAGGGTTAGGGTTTGAGCTTGGGTTAGGGTTAGGGTTAGGGTTTGAGCTAGGGTTAGGGTTAGGGTTAGGGTTTGAGCTAGGGTTAGGGTTAGGGTTAGGGTTTGAGCTAGGGTTAGGGTTTGAGCTAGGGTTAGGGTTAGGGTTTCAGCTAGGGTTAGGGTTAGGGTTAGGGTTTGAGCTAGGGTTAGGGTTAGGGTTTGAGCTAGGGTTAGGGTTAGGGTTTGAGCTAGGGTTAGGGTTAGGGTTTGAGCTAGGGTTAGGGTTTGAGCTAGGGTTAGGGTTAGGGTATGAGCTAGGGTTAGGGTTAGGGTTAGGGTTTGAGCTAGGGTTAGGGTTAGGGTTAGGGTTTGGGCTAGGGTTAGGGTTTGAGCTTGGGTTAGGGTTAGGGTTAGGGTTTGAGCTAGGGTTAGGGTTAGGGTTTGAGCTAGGGTTAGGGTTAGGGTTTGAGCTAGGGTTAGGGTTTGAGCTAGGGTTAGGGTTAGGGTTTCAGCTAGGGTTAGGGTTAGGGTTAGGGTTTGAGCTAGGGTTAGGGTTAGGGTTTCAGCTAGGGTTAGGGTTTGAGCTAGGGTTAGGGTTAGGGTTTCAGCTAGGGTTAGGGTTTGAGCTAGGGTTAGGGTTAGGGTTTAAACTAGGGTTAGGGTTTGAGCCAGGGTTAGGGTTAGGGTTTCAGCTAGGGTTAGGGTTAGGGTTTGAGCTAGGGTTAGGGTTAGGGTTTAAGCTAGGGTTAGGGTTAGGGTTTGAGCTAGGGTTAGGGTTTGAGCTAGGGTTAGGGTTAAGGTTTGAGCTAGGGTTAGGGTTAGGGTTAGGGTTTGAGCTAGGGTTAGGGTTTGAGCTAGGGTTAGGGTTAGGGTTTGAGCTAGGGTTAGGGTTAGGGTTTGAGCAAGGGTTAGGGTTAGGGTTTGAGCTAGGGTTAGGGTTTGAGCTAGGGTTAGGGTTAGGGTTTCAGCTAGGGTTAGGGTTAGGGTTTGAGCTAGGGTTAGGGTTAGGGTTAGGGTTTGAGCTAGGGTTAGGGTTAGGGTTAGGGTTTGAGCTAGGGTTAGGGTTAGGGTTAGGGTTTGAGCTAGGGTTAGGGTTTGACCTAGGGTTAGGGTTAGGGTTTCAGCTAGGGTTAGGGTTAGGGTTAGGGTTTGAGCTAGGGTTAGGGTTAGGGTGAGGGTTTGAGCTAGGGTTAGGGTTAGGGTTAGGGTTTGAGCTAGGGTTAGGGTTAGGGTTAGGGTTTGAGCTAGGGTTAGGGTTAGGGTTTGGGCTAGGGTTAGGGTTTGAGCTTGGGTTAGGGTTAGGGTTAGGGTTTGAGCTAGGGTTAGGGTTAGGGTTAGGGTTTGAGCTAGGGTTAGGGTTAGGGTTTGAGCTAGGGTTAGGGTTTGAGCTAGGGTTAGGGTTAGGGTTTGAGCTAGGGTTAGGGTTAGGGTTAGGGTTTGAGCTAGGGTTAGGGTTAGGGTTAGGGTTTGAGCTAGGGTTAGGGTTAGGGTTTGAGCTAGGGTTAGGGTTAGGGTTTGGGCTAGGGTTAGGGTTTGAGCTTGGGTTAGGGTTAGGGTTAGGGTTTGAGCTAGGGTTAGGGTTAGGGTTAGGGTTTGAGCTAGGGTTAGGGTTAGGGTTAGGGTTTGAGCTAGGGTTAGGGTTTGAGCTAGGGTTAGGGTTAGGGTTAGGGTTTGAGCTAGGGTTAGGGTTAGGGTTTGAGCTAGGGTTAGGGTTAGGGTTTGGGCTAGGGTTAGGGTTTGAGCTTGGGTTAGGGTTAGGGTTAGGGTTTGAGCTAGGGTTAGGGTTAGGGTTAGGGTTTGAGCTAGGGTTAGGGTTAGGGTTAGGGTTTGAGCTAGGGTTAGGGTTTGAGCTAGGGTTAGGGTTAGGGTTTCAGCTAGGGTTAGGGTTAGGGTTAGGGTTTGAGCTAGGGTTAGGGTTAGGGTTTGAGCTAGGGTTAGGGTTAGGGTTTGAGCTAGGGTTAGGGTTTGAGCTAGGGTTAGGGTTAGGGTTTCAGCTAGGGTTAGGGTTAGGGTTAGGGTTTGAGCTAGGGTTAGGGTTAGGGTTAGGGTTTGAGCTAGGGTTAGGGTTAGGGTTAGGGTTTGAGCTAGGGTTAGGGTTAGGGTTAGGGTTTGAGCTAGGGTTAGGGTTTGAGCTAGGGTTAGGGTTTGAGCTAGGGTTAGGGTTAGGGTTTCAGCTAGTGTTAGGGTAAGGGTTAGGGTTTGAGCTAGGGTTAGGGTTAGGGTTTGAGCTAGGGTTAGGGTTAGGGTTTGAGCTAGGGTTAGGGTTAGGGTTAGGGTCAGGGTTAGGGTTTGAGCTAGGGTTAGGGTAAGGGTTTGAGCTAGGGTTAGGGTTTGAGCTAGGGTTAGGGTTAGGGTTTCAACTAGGGTTAGGGTTAGGGTTAGGGTTTGACCTAGGGTTAGGGTTAGGGTTTCAGCTAGGGTTAGGGTTAGGGTTAGGGTTTGAGCTAGGGTTAGGGTTAGGGTTTGAGCTAGGGTTAGGGTTTGAGCTAGGGTTAGGGTTAGGGTATGAGCTAAGGTTAGGGTTAGGGTTAGGGTTTGAGCTAGGGTTAGGGTTAGGGTTAGGGTTTGGGCTAGGGTTAGGGTTTGAGCTTGGGTTAGGGTTAGGGTTAGGGTTTGAGCTAGGGTTAGGGTTAGGGTTAGGGTTAGGGTTTGAGCTAGGGTTAGGGTTAGGGTTTGAGCTAGGGTTAGGGTTTGAGCTAGGGTTAGGGTTAGGGTTTCAGCTAGGGTTAGGGTTAGGGTTAGGGTTTGAGCTAGGGTTAGGGTTAGGGTTTGAGCTAGGGTTAGGGTTAGGGTTTAAGCTAGGGTTAGGGTTAGGGTTTGAGCTAGGGTTAGGGTTTGAGCTAGGGTTAGGGTTAAGGTTTGAGCTAGGGTTAGGGTTAGGGTTTGAGCTAGGGTTAGGGTTTGAGCTAGGGTTAGGGTTAGGGTTTGAGCTAGGGTTAGGGTTAGGGTTTGAGCTAGGGTTAGGGTTAGGGTTAGGGTTAGGGTTTGAGCTAGGGTTAGGGTTTGAGCTAGGGTTAGGGTTAGGGTTTGGGCTAGGGTTAGGGTTTGAGCTTGGGTTAGGGTTAGGGTTTAAGCTAGGGTTAGGGTTAGGGTTAGGGTTTGAGCTAGGGTTAGGGTTAGGGTTTAAGATAGGGTTAGGGTTAGGGTTAGGGTTTGAGCTAGGGTTAGGGTTAGGGTTTGAGCTAGGGTTAGGGTTTGAGCTAGGGTTAGGGTTAGGGTTTGAGCTAGGGTTAGGGTTAGGGTTAGGGTTTGAGCTAGGGTTAGGGTTAGGGTTAGGGTTTGAGCTAGGGTTAGGGTTAGGGTTTGGGCTAGGGTTAGGGTTTGAGCTTGGGTTAGGGTTAGGGTTAGGGTTTGAGCTAGGGTTAGGGTTAGGGTTAGGGTTTGAGCTAGGGTTAGGGTTAGGGTTAGGGTTTGAGCTAGGGTTAGGGTTTGAGCTAGGGTTAGGGTTAGGGTTTCAGCTAGGGTTAGGGTTAGGGTTAGGGTTTGAGCTAGGGTTAGGGTTAGGGTTTGAGCTAGGGTTAGGGTTAGGGTTTGAGCTAGGGTTAGGGTTAGGGTTTGAGCTAGGGTTAGGGTTTGAGCTAGGGTTAGGGTTAGGGTATGAGCTAGGGTTAGGGTTAGGGTTAGGGTTTGAGCTAGGGTTAGGGTTAGGGTTAGGGTTTGGGCTAGGGTTAGGGTTTGAGCTTGGGTTAGGGTTAGGGTTAGGGTTTGAGCTAGGGTTAGGGTTAGGGTTTGAGCTAGGGTTAGGGTTAGGGTTTGAGCTAGGGTTAGGGTTTGAGCTAGGGTTAGGGTTAGGGTTTCAGCTAGGGTTAGGGTTAGGGTTAGGGTTTGAGCTAGGGTTAGGGTTAGGGTTTCAGCTAGGGTTAGGGTTTGAGCTAGGGTTAGGGTTAGGGTTTAAACTAGGGTTAGGGTTTGAGCTAGGGTTAGGGTTAGGGTTTCAGCAAGGGTTAGGGTTAGGGTTTGAGCTAGGGTTAGGGTTAGGGTTAGGGTTTGAGCTAGGGTTAGGGTTAGGGTTAGGGTTTGAGCTAGGGTTAGGGTTAGGGTTAGGGTTTGAGCTAGGGTTAGGGTTTGAGCTAGGGTTAGGGTTAGGGTTTCAGCTAGGGTTAGGGTTAGGGTTAGGGTTTGAGCTAGGGTTAGGGTTAGGGTTAGGGTTTGAGCTAGGGTTAGGGTTAGGGTTAGGGTTAGGGTTTGAGCTAGGGTTAGGGTTAGGGTTAGGGTTTGAGCTAGGGTTAGGGTTAGGGTTTGGGCTAGGGTTAGGGTTTGAGCTTGGGTTAGGGTTAGGGTTTAAGCTAGGGTTAAGGTTAGGGTTAGGGTTAGGGTTTGAGGCAGGGTTAGGGTTAGGGTTTGAGCTAGGGTTAGGGTTTGAGCTAGGGTTAGGGTTAGGGTTTGAGCTAGGGTTAGGGTTAGGGTTAGGGTTTGAGCTAGGGTTAGGGTTAGGGTTAGGGTTTGAGCTAGGGTTAGGGTTAGGGTTTGGGCTAGGGTTAGGGTTTGAGCTTGGGTTAGGGTTAGGGTTAGGGTTTGAGCTAGGGTTAGGGTTAGGGTTAGGGTTAGGGTTTGAGCTAGGGTTAGGGTTAGGGTTAGGGTTTGAGCTAGGATTAGGGTTTGAGCTAGGGTTAGGGTTAGGGTTTCAGCTAGGGTTAGGGTTAGGGTTAGGGTTTGAGCTAGGGTTAGGGTTAGGGTTTGAGCTAGGGTTAGGGTTAGGGTTTGAGCTAGGGTTAGGGTTAGGGTTTGATCTAGGGTTAGGGTTTGAGCTAGGGTTAGGGTTAGGGTATGAGCTAGGGTTAGGGTTAGGGTTAGTGTTTGAGCTACGGTTAGGGTTAGGGTTAGGGTTTGGGCTAGGGTTAGGGTTTGAGCTTGGGTTAGGGTTAGGGTTAGGGTTTGAGCTAGGGTTAGGGTTAGGGTTTGAGCTAGGGTTAGGGTTAGGGTTTGAGCTAGGGTTAGGGTTAGGGTTTGGGATAGGGTTAGGGTTTGAGCTTGGGTTAGGGTTAGGGTTAGGGTTTGAGCTAGGGTTAGGGTTAGGGTTAGGGTTTGAGCTAGGGTTAGGGTTAGGGTTAGGGTTTGAGCTAGGGTTAGGGTTTGAGCTAGGGTTAGGGTTAGAGTTAGGGTTTGAGCTAGGGTTAGGGTTAGGGTTAGGGTTTGAGCTAGGGTTAGGGTTAGGGTTTGGGCTAGGGTTAGGGTTTGAGCTTGGGTTAGGTTTAGGGTTAGGGTTTGAGCTAGGGTTAGGGTTAGGGTTTGGGCTAGGGTTAGGGTTTGAGCTTGGGTTAGGTTTAGGGTTAGGGTTTGAGCTAGGGTTAGGGTTAGGGTTTGAGCTAGGGTTAGGGTTAGGGTTAGGGTTTGAGCTAGGGTTAGGGTTAGGGTTAGGGTTTGGGCTAGGGTTAGGGTTTGAGCTTGGGTTAGGGTTAGGGTTAGGGTTTGAGCTAGGGTTAGGGTTAGGGTTTGAGCTAGGGTTAGGGTTAGGGTTAGGGTTTGAGCTAGGGTTAGGGTTAGGGTTTGGGCTAGGGTTAGGGTTTGAGCTTGGGTTAGGGTTAGGGTTAGGGTTTGAGCTAGGGTTAGGGTTAGGGTTAGGGTTTGAGCTAGGGTTAGGGTTAGGGTTAGGGTTTGAGCTAGGGTTAGGGTTTGAGCTAGGGTTAGGGTTAGGGTTTCAGCTAGGGTTAGGGTTAGGGTTAGGGTTTGAGCTAGGGTTAGGGTTAGGGTTTGAGCTAGGGTTAGGGTTAGGGTTTGAGCTAGGGTTAGGGTTAGGGTTTGAGCTAGGGTTAGGGTTTGAGCTAGGGTTAGGGTTAGGGTATGAGCTAGGGTTAGGGTTAGGGTTAGGGTTTGAGCTAGGGTTAGGGTTAGGGTTAGGGTTTGGGCTAGGGTTAGGGTTTGAGCTTGGGTTAGGGTTAGGGTTAGGGTTTGAGCTAGGGTTAGGGTTAGGGTTTGAGCTAGGGTTAGGGTTAGGGTTTGAGCTAGGGTTAGGGTTTGAGCTAGGGTTAGGGTTAGGGTTTCAGCTAGGGTTAGGGTTAGGGTTAGGGTTTGAGCTAGGGTTAGGGTTAGGGTTTCAGCTAGGGTTAGGGTTTGAGCTAGGGTTAGGGTTAGGGTTTAAACTAGGGTTAGGGTTTGAGCTAGGGTTAGGGTTAGGGTTTCAGCAAGGGTTAGGGTTAGGGTTTGAGCTAGGGTTAGGGTTAGGGTTAGGGTTTGAGCTAGGGTTAGGGTTAGGGTTAGGGTTTGAGCTAGGGTTAGGGTTGGGTTAGGGTTTGAGCTAGGGTTAGGGTTTGAGCTAGGGTTAGGGTTAGGGTTTCAGCTAGGGTTAGGGTTAGGGTTAGGGTTTGAGCTAGGGTTAGGGTTAGGGTTAGGGTTTGAGCTAGGGTTAGGGTTAGGGTTAGGATTAGGGTTTGAGCTAGGGTTAGGGTTAGGGTTAGGGTTTGAGCTAGGGTTAGGGTTAGGGTTTGGGCTAGGGTTAGGGTTTGAGCTTGGGTTAGGGTTAGGGTTTAAGCTAGGGTTAAGGTTAGGGTTAGGGTTAGGGTTTGAGCTAGGGTTAGGGTTAGGGTTTGAGCTAGGGTTAGGGTTTGAGCTAGGGTTAGGGTTAGGGTTTGAGCTAGGGTTAGGGTTAGGGTTAGGGTTTGAGCTAGGGTTAGGGTTAGGGTTAGGGTTTGAGCTAGGGTTAGGGTTAGGGTTTGGGCTAGGGTTAGGGTTTGAGCTTGGGTTAGGGTTAGGGTTAGGGTTTGAGCTAGGGTTAGGGTTAGGGTTAGGGTTAGGGTTTGAGCTAGGGTTAGGGTTAGGGTTAGGGTTTGAGCTAGGATTAGGGTTTGAGCTAGGGTTAGGGTTAGGGTTTCAGCTAGGGTTAGGGTTAGGGTTAGGGTTTGAGCTAGGGTTAGGGTTAGGGTTTGAGCTAGGGTTAGGGTTAGGGTTTGAGCTAGGGTTAGGGTTAGGGTTTGATCTAGGGTTAGGGTTTGAGCTAGGGTTAGGGTTAGGGTATGAGCTAGGGTTAGGGTTAGGGTTAGTGTTTGAGCTACGGTTAGGGTTAGGGTTAGGGTTTGGGCTAGGGTTAGGGTTTGAGCTTGGGTTAGGGTTAGGGTTAGGGTTTGAGCTAGGGTTAGGGTTAGGGTTTGAGCTAGGGTTAGGGTTAGGGTTTGAGCTAGGGTTAGGGTTAGGGTTTGGGATAGGGTTAGGGTTTGAGCTTGGGTTAGGGTTAGGGTTAGGGTTTGAGCTAGGGTTAGGGTTAGGGTTAGGGTTTGAGCTAGGGTTAGGGTTAGGGTTAGGGTTTGAGCTAGGGTTAGGGTTTGAGCTAGGGTTAGGGTTAGAGTTAGGGTTTGAGCTAGGGTTAGGGTTAGGGTTAGGGTTTGAGCTAGGGTTAGGGTTAGGGTTTGGGCTAGGGTTAGGGTTTGAGCTTGGGTTAGGTTTAGGGTTAGGGTTTGAGCTAGGGTTAGGGTTAGGGTTTGAGCTAGGGTTAGGGTTAGGGTTAGGGTTTGAGCTAGGGTTAGGGTTAGGGTTAGGGTTTGGGCTAGGGTTAGGGTTTGAGCTTGGGTTAGGGTTAGGGTTAGGGTTTGAGCTAGGGTTAGGGTTAGGGTTTGAGCTAGGGTTAGGGTTAGGGTTTGAGCTAGGGTTAGGGTTTGAGCTAGGGTTAGGGTTAGGGTTTCAGCTAGGGTTAGGGTTAGGGTTAGGGTTTGAGCTAGGGTTAGGGTTAGGGTTTCAGCTAGGGTTAGGGTTTGAGCTAGGGTTAGGGTTAGGGTTTAAACTAGGGTTAGGGTTTGAGCTAGGGTTAGGGTTAGGGTTTCAGCTAGGGTTAGGGTTAGGGTTTGAGGTAGGGTTAGGGTTAGGGTTAGGGTTTGAGCTAGGGTTAGGGTTAGGGTTTGGGCTAGGGTTAGGGTTTGAGCTTGGGTTAGGGTTAGGGTTAGGGTTTGAGCTAGGGTTAGGGTTAGGGTTAGGGTTAGGGTTTGAGCTAGGGTTAGGGTTAGGGTATGAGCTAGGGTTAGGGTTAGGGTTAGGGTTTGAGCTAGGGTTAGGGTTAGGGTTAGGGTTTGGGCTAGGGTTAGGGTTTGAGCTTGGGTTAGGGTTAGGGTTAGGGTTTGAGCTAGGGTTAGGGTTAGGGTTTGAGCTAGGGTTAGGGTTAGGGTTTGAGCTAGGGTTAGGGTTTGAGCTAGGGTTAGGGTTAGGGTTTCAGCTAGGGTTAGGGTTAGGGTTAGGGTTTGAGCTAGGGTTAGGGTTAGGGTTTCAGCTAGGGTTAGGGTTTGAGCTAGGGTTAGGGTTAGGGTTTAAACTAGGGTTAGGGTTTGAGCTAGGGTTAGGGTTAGGGTTTCAGCAAGGGTTAGGGTTAGGGTTTGAGCTAGGGTTAGGGTTAGGGTTAGGGTTTGAGCTAGGGTTAGGGTTAGGGTTAGGGTTTGAGCTAGGGTTAGGGTTAGGGTTAGGGTTTGAGCTAGGGTTAGGGTTTGAGCTAGGGTTAGGGTTAGGGTTTGAGCTAGGGTTAGGGTTAGGGTTAGGGTTTGAGCTAGGGTTAGGGTTAGGGTTAGGGTTTGAGCTAGGGTTAGGGTTAGGGTTAGGGTTTGAGCTAGGGTTAGGGTTAGGGTTAGGGTTTGAGCTAGGGTTAGGGTTAGGGTTTGGGCTAGGGTTAGGGTTTGAGCTTGGGTTAGGGTTAGGGTTTAAGCTAGGGTTAGGGTTAGGGTTAGGGTTAGGGTTTGAGCTAGGGTTAGGGTTAGGGTTTGAGCTAGGGTTAGGGTTTGAGCTAGGGTTAGGGTTAGGGTTTGAGCTAGGGTTAGGGTTAGGGTTAGGGTTTGAGCTAGGGTTAGGGTTTGAGCTAGGGTTAGGGTTAGGGTTTGAGCAAGGGTTATGGTTAGGGTTAGGGTTTGAGCTAGGGTTAGGGTTAGGGTTAGGGTTTGAGCTAGGGTTAGGGTTAGGGTTTGGGCTAGGGTTAGGGTTTGAGCTTGGGTTAGGGTTAGGGTTAGGGTTTGAGCTAGGGTTAGGGTTAGGGTTAGGGTTTGAGCTAGGGTTAGGGTTAGGGTTAGGGTTTGAGCTAGGGTTAGGGTTAGGGTTAGGGTTTGAGCTAGGGTTAGGGTTAGGGTTTGGGCTAGGGTTAGGGTTTGAGCTTGGGTTAGGGTTAGGGTTAGGGTTTGAGCTAGGGTTAGGGTTAGGGTTAGGGTTTGGGCTAGGGTTAGGGTTTGAGCTTGGGTTAGGGTTAGGGTTAGGGTTTAAGCTAGGGTTAGGGTTAGGGTTTGAGCTAGGGTTAGGGTTTGAGCTAGGGTTAGGGTTAAGGTTTGAGCTAGGGTTAGGGTTAGGGTTTGAGCTAGGGTTAGGGTTTGAGCTAGGGTTAGGGTTAGGGTTTGAGCTAGGGTTAGGGTTAGGGTTTGAGCTAGGGTTAGGGTTAGGGTTAGGGTTAGGGTTTGAGCTAGGGTTAGGGTTTGAGCTAGGGTTAGGGTTAGGGTTTGGGCTAGGGTTAGGGTTTGAGCTTGGGTTAGGGTTAGGGTTTAAGCTAGGGTTAGGGTTAGGGTTTGAGCTAGGGTTAGGGTTAGGGTTTGAGCTAGGGTTAGGGTTTGAGCTAGGGTTAGGGTTAGGGTTTGAGCTAGGGTTAGGGTTAGGGTTAGGGTTTGAGCTAGGGTTAGGGTTAGGGTTAGGGTTTGAGCTAGGGTTAGGGTTAGGGTTTGGGCTAGGGTTAGGGTTTGAGCTTGGGTTAGGGTTAGGGTTAGGGTTTGAGCTAGGGTTAGGGTTAGGGTTAGGGTTAGGGTTTGAGCTAGGGTTAGGGTTAGGGTTAGGGTTTGAGCTAGGGTTAGGGTTTGAGCTAGGGTTAGGGTTAGGGTTTCAGCTAGGGTTAGGGTTAGGGTTAGGGTTTGAGCTAGGGTTAGGGTTAGGGTTTGAGCTAGGGTTAGGGTTAGGGTTTGAGCTAGGGTTAGGGTTAGGGTTTGAGCTAGGGTTAGGGTTTGAGCTAGGGTTAGGGTTAGGGTATGAGCTAGGGTTAGGGTTAGGGTTAGGGTTTGAGCTAGGGTTAGGGTTAGGGTTAGGGTTTGGGCTAGGGTTAGGGTTTGAGCTTGGGTTAGGGTTAGGGTTAGGGTTTGAGCTAGGGTTAGGGTTAGGGTTTGAGCTAGGGTTAGGGTTAGGGTTTGAGCTAGGGTTAGGGTTTGAGCTAGGGTTAGGGTTAGGGTTTCAGCTAGGGTTAGGGTTAGGGTTAGGGTTTGAGCTAGGGTTAGGGTTAGGGTTTCAGCTAGGGTTAGGGTTTGAGCTAGGGTTAGGGTTAGGGTTTAAACTAGGGTTAGGGTTTGAGCTAGGGTTAGGGTTAGGGTTTCAGCAAGGGTTAGGGTTAGGGTTTGAGCTAGGGTTAGGGTTAGGGTTAGGGTTTGAGCTAGGGTTAGGGTTAGGGTTAGGGTTTGAGCTAGGGTTAGGGTTAGGGTTTGGGCTAGGGTTAGGGTTTGAGCTTGGGTTAGGGTTAGGGTTAGGGTTTGAGCTAGGGTTAGGGTTAGGGTTAGGGTTAGGGTTTGAGCTAGGGTTAGGGTTAGGGTTAGGGTTTGAGCTAGGGTTAGGGTTTGAGCTAGGGTTAGGGTTAGGGTTTCAGCTAGGGTTAGGGTTAGGGTTAGGGTTTGAGCTAGGGTTAGGGTTAGGGTTTGAGCTAGGGTTAGGGTTAGGGTTTGAGCTAGGGTTAGGGTTAGGGTTTGAGCTAGGGTTAGGGTTTGAGCTAGGGTTAGGGTTAGGGTATGAGCTAGGGTTAGGGTTAGGGTTAGGGTTTGAGCTAGGGTTAGGGTTAGGGTTAGGGTTTGGGCTAGGGTTAGGGTTTGAGCTTGGGTTAGGGTTAGGGTTAGGGTTTGAGCTAGGGTTAGGGTTAGGGTTTGAGCTAGGGTTAGGGTTAGGGTTTGAGCTAGGGTTAGGGTTTGAGCTAGGGTTAGGGTTAGGGTTTCAGCTAGGGTTAGGGTTAGGGTTAGGGTTTGAGCTAGGGTTAGGGTTAGGGTTTCAGCTAGGGTTAGGGTTTGAGCTAGGGTTAGGGTTAGGGTTTAAACTAGGGTTAGGGTTTGAGCTAGGGTTAGGGTTAGGGTTTCAGCAAGGGTTAGGGTTAGGGTTTGAGCTAGGGTTAGGGTTAGGGTTAGGGTTTGAGCTAGGGTTAGGGTTAGGGTTAGGGTTTGAGCTAGGGTTAGGGTTAGGGTTAGGGTTTGAGCTAGGGTTAGGGTTTGAGCTAGGGTTAGGGTTAGGGTTTCAGCTAGGGTTAGGGTTAGGGTTAGGGTTAGGGTTTGAGCTAGGGTTAGGGTTAGGGTTAGGGTTTGAGCTAGGGTTAGGGTTAGGGTTAGGGTTTGAGCTAGGGTTAGGGTTAGGGTTAGGGTTTGAGCTAGGGTTAGGGTTAGGATTTGGGCTAGGGTTAGGGTTTGAGCTTGGGTTAGGGTTAGGGTTTAAGCTAGGGTTAGGGTTAGGGTTAGGGTTAGGGTTTGAGCTAGGGTTAGGGTTAGGGTTTGAGCTAGGGTTAGGGTTTGAGCTAGGGTTAGGGTTAGGGTTTGAGCTAGGGTTAGGGTTAGGGTTAGGGTTTGAGCTAGGGTTAGGGTTAGGGTTAGGGTTTGAGCTAGGGTTAGGGTTAGGGTTAGGGTTTGAGCTAGGGTTAGGGTTTGAGCTAGGGTTAGGATTAGGGTTTCAGCTAGGGTTAGGGTTAGGGTTAGGGTTTGAGCTAGGGTTAGGGTTAGGGTTAGGGTTTGAGCTAGGGTTAGGGTTAGGGTTAGGGTTTGAGCTAGGGTTAGGGTTAGGGTTAGGGTTTGAGCTAGGGTTAGGGTTAGGGTTTGGGCTAGGGTTAGGGTTTGAGCTTGGGTTAGGGTTAGGGTTTAAGCTAGGGTTAGGGTTAGGGTTAGGGTTAGGGTTTGAGCTAGGGTTAGGGTTAGGGTTTGAGCTAGGGTTAGGGTTTGAGCTAGGGTTAGGGTTAGGGTTTGAGCTAGGGTCAGGGTTAGGGTTAGGGTTTGAGCTAGGGTTAGGGTTAGGGTTAGGGTTTGAGCTAGGGTTAGGGTTAGGGTTTGGGCTAGGGTTAGGGTTTGAGCTTGGGTTAGGGTTAGGGTTAGGGTTTGAGCTAGGGTTAGGGTTAGGGTTAGGGTTTGAGCTAGGGTTAGGGTTAGGGTTAGGGTTTGAGCTAGGGTTAGGGTTAGGGTTAGGGTTTGAGCTAGGGTTAGGGTTAGGGTTTGGGCTAGGGTTAGGGTTTGAGCTTGGGTTAGGGTTAGGGTTAGGGTTTCAGCTAGGGTTAGGGTTAGGGTTAGGGTTTGGGCTAGGGTTAGGGTTTGAGCTTGGGTTAGGGTTAGGGTTAGGGTTTAAGCTAGGGTTAGGGTTAGGGTTTGAGCTAGGGTTAGGGTTTGAGCTAGGGTTAGGGTTAAGGTTTGAGCTAGGGTTAGGGTTAGGGTTTGAGCTAGGGTTAGGGTTTGAGCTAGGGTTAGGGTTAGGGTTTGAGCTAGGGTTAGGGTTAGGGTTTGAGCTAGGGTTAGGGTTAGGGTTAGGGTTAGGGTTTGAGCTAGGGTTAGGGTTTGAGCTAGGGTTAGGGTTAGGGTTTGGGCTAGGGTTAGGGTTTGAGCTTGGGTTAGGGTTAGGGTTTAAGCTAGGGTTAGGGTTAGGGTTAGGGTTTGAGCTAGGGTTAGGGTTAGGGTTTGAGCTAGGGTTAGGGTTTGAGCTAGGGTTAGGGTTAGGGTTTGAGCTAGGGTTAGGGTTAGGGTTAGGGTTTGAGCTAGGGTTAGGGTTAGGGTTAGGGTTTGAGCTAGGGTTAGGGTTAGGGTTTGGGCTAGGGTTAGGGTTTGAGCTTGGGTTAGGGTTAGGGTTAGGGTTTGAGCTAGGGTTAGGGTTAGGGTTAGGGTTTGAGCTAGGGTTAGGGTTAGGGTTAGGGTTTGAGCTAGGGTTAGGGTTTGAGCTAGGGTTAGGGTTAGGGTTTCAGCTAGGGTTAGGGTTAGGGTTAGGGTTTGAGCTAGGGTTAGGGTTAGGGTTTGAGCTAGGGTTAGGGTTAGGGTTTGAGCTAGGGTTAGGGTTAGGGTTTGAGCTAGGGTTAGGGTTTGAGCTAGGGTTAGGGTTAGGGTATGAGCTAGGGTTAGGGTTAGGGTTAGGGTTTGAGCTAGGGTTAGGGTTAGGGTTAGGGTTTGGGCTAGGGTTAGGGTTTGAGCTTGGGTTAGGGTTAGGGTTAGGGTTTGAGCTAGGGTTAGGGTTAGGGTTTGAGCTAGGGTTAGGGTTAGGGTTTGAGCTAGGGTTAGGGTTTGAGCTAGGGTTAGGGTTAGGGTATGAGCTAGGGTTAGGGTTAGGGTTAGGGTTTGAGCTAGGGTTAGGGTTAGGGTTAGGGTTTGGGCTAGGGTTAGGGTTTGAGCTTGGGTTAGGGTTAGGGTTAGGGTTTGAGCTAGGGTTAGGGTTAGGGTTTGAGCTAGGGTTAGGGTTAGGGTTTGAGCTAGGGTTAGGGTTTGAGCTAGGGTTAGGGTTAGGGTTTCAGCTAGGGTTAGGGTTAGGGTTAGGGTTTGAGCTAGGGTTAGGGTTAGGGTTTCAGCTAGGGTTAGGGTTTGAGCTAGGGTTAGGGTTAGGGTTTAAACTAGGGTTAGGGTTTGAGCTAGGGTTAGGGTTAGGGTTTCAGCAAGGGTTAGGGTTAGGGTTTGAGCTAGGGTTAGGGTTAGGGTTAGGGTTTGAGCTAGGGTTAGGGTTAGGGTTAGGGTTTGAGCTAGGGTTAGGGTTAGGGTTAGGGTTTGAGCTAGGGTTAGGGTTTGAGCTAGGGTTAGGGTTAGGGTTTCAGCTAGGGTTAGGGTTAGGGTTAGGGTTTGAGCTAGGGTTAGGGTTAGGGTTAGGGTTTGAGCTAGGGTTAGGGTTAGGGTTAGGGTTAGGGTTTGAGCTAGGGTTAGGGTTAGGGTTAGGGTTTGAGCTAGGGTTAGGGTTAGGGTTTGGGCTAGGGTTAGGGTTTGAGCTTGGGTTAGGGTTAGGGTTTAAGCTAGGGTTAGGGTTAGGGTTAGGGTTAGGGTTTGAGCTAGGGTTAGGGTTAGGGTTTGAGCTAGGGTTAGGGTTTGAGCTAGGGTTAGGGTTAGGGTTTGAGCTAGGGTTAGGGTTAGGGTTAGGGTTTGAGCTAGGGTTAGGGTTAGGGTTAGGGTTTGAGCTAGGGTTAGGGTTAGGGTTTGGGCTAGGGTTAGGGTTTGAGCTTGGGTTAGGGTTAGGGTTAGGGTTTGAGCTAGGGTTAGGGTTAGGGTTAGGGTTAGGGTTTGAGCTAGGGTTAGGGTTAGGGTTAGGGTTTGAGCTAGGATTAGGGTTTGAGCTAGGGTTAGGGTTAGGGTTTCAGCTAGGGTTAGGGTTAGGGTTAGGGTTTGAGCTAGGGTTAGGGTTAGGGTTTGAGCTAGGGTTAGGGTTAGGGTTTGAGCTAGGGTTAGGGTTAGGGTTTGATCTAGGGTTAGGGTTTGAGCTAGGGTTAGGGTTAGGGTATGAGCTAGGGTTAGGGTTAGGGTTAGTGTTTGAGCTACGGTTAGGGTTAGGGTTAGGGTTTGGGCTAGGGTTAGGGTTTGAGCTTGGGTTAGGGTTAGGGTTAGGGTTTGAGCTAGGGTTAGGGTTAGGGTTTGAGCTAGGGTTAGGGTTAGGGTTTGAGCTAGGGTTAGGGTTAGGGTTTGGGATAGGGTTAGGGTTTGAGCTTGGGTTAGGGTTAGGGTTAGGGTTTGAGCTAGGGTTAGGGTTAGGGTTAGGGTTTGAGCTAGGGTTAGGGTTAGGGTTAGGGTTTGAGCTAGGGTTAGGGTTTGAGCTAGGGTTAGGGTTAGAGTTAGGGTTTGAGCTAGGGTTAGGGTTAGGGTTAGGGTTTGAGCTAGGGTTAGGGTTAGGGTTTGGGCTAGGGTTAGGGTTTGAGCTTGGGTTAGGTTTAGGGTTAGGGTTTGAGCTAGGGTTAGGGTTAGGGTTTGAGCTAGGGTTAGGGTTAGGGTTAGGGTTTGAGCTAGGGTTAGGGTTAGGGTTAGGGTTTGGGCTAGGGTTAGGGTTTGAGCTTGGGTTAGGGTTAGGGTTAGGGTTTGAGCTAGGGTTAGGGTTAGGGTTTGAGCTAGGGTTAGGGTTAGGGTTTGAGCTAGGGTTAGGGTTTGAGCTAGGGTTAGGGTTAGGGTTTCAGCTAGGGTTAGGGTTAGGGTTAGGGTTTGAGCTAGGGTTAGGGTTAGGGTTTCAGCTAGGGTTAGGGTTTGAGCTAGGGTTAGGGTTAGGGTTTAAACTAGGGTTAGGGTTTGAGCTAGGGTTAGGGTTAGGGTTTCAGCTAGGGTTAGGGTTAGGGTTTGAGGTAGGGTTAGGGTTAGGGTTAGGGTTTGAGCTAGGGTTAGGGTTAGGGTTTGGGCTAGGGTTAGGGTTTGAGCTTGGGTTAGGGTTAGGGTTAGGGTTTGAGCTAGGGTTAGGGTTAGGGTTAGGGTTTGAGCTAGGGTTAGGGTTAGGGTATGAGCTAGGGTTAGGGTTAGGGTTAGGGTTTGAGCTAGGGTTAGGGTTAGGGTTAGGGTTTGGGCTAGGGTTAGGGTTTGAGCTTGGGTTAGGGTTAGGGTTAGGGTTTGAGCTAGGGTTAGGGTTAGGGTTTGAGCTAGGGTTAGGGTTAGGGTTTGAGCTAGGGTTAGGGTTTGAGCTAGGGTTAGGGTTAGGGTTTCAGCTAGGGTTAGGGTTAGGGTTAGGGTTTGAGCTAGGGTTAGGGTTAGGGTTTCAGCTAGGGTTAGGGTTTGAGCTAGGGTTAGGGTTAGGGTTTAAACTAGGGTTAGGGTTTGAGCTAGGGTTAGGGTTAGGGTTTCAGCAAGGGTTAGGGTTAGGGTTTGAGCTAGGGTTAGGGTTAGGGTTAGGGTTTGAGCTAGGGTTAGGGTTAGGGTTAGGGTTTGAGCTAGGGTTAGGGTTAGGGTTAGGGTTTGAGCTAGGGTTAGGGTTTGAGCTAGGGTTAGGGTTAGGGTTTGAGCTAGGGTTAGGGTTAGGGTTAGGGTTTGAGCTAGGGTTAGGGTTAGGGTTAGGGTTTGAGCTAGGGTTAGGGTTAGGGTTAGGGTTTGAGCTAGGGTTAGGGTTAGGGTTTGGGCTAGGGTTAGGGTTTGAGCTTGGGTTAGGGTTAGGGTTTAAGCTAGGGTTAGGGTTAGGGTTAGGGTTAGGGTTTGAGCTAGGGTTAGGGTTAGGGTTTGAGCTAGGGTTAGGGTTTGAGCTAGGGTTAGGGTTAGGGTTTGAGCTAGGGTTAGGGTTAGGGTTAGGATTTGAGCTAGGGTTAGGGTTAGGGTTAGGGTTTGAGCTAGGGTTAGGGTTAGGGTTTGGGCTAGGGTTAGGGTTTGAGCTTGGGTTAGGGTTAGGGTTAGGGTTTGAGCTAGGGTTAGGGTTAGGGTTAGGGTTTGAGCTAGGGTTAGGGTTAGGGTTAGGGTTTGAGCTAGGGTTAGGGTTAGGGTTAGGGTTTGAGCTAGGGTTAGGGTTAGGGTTTGGGCTAGGGTTAGGGTTTGAGCTTGGGTTAGGGTTAGGGTTAGGGTTTGAGCTAGGGTTAGGGTTAGGGTTAGGGTTTGGGCTAGGGTTAGGGTTTGAGCTTGGGTTAGGGTTAGGGTTAGGGTTTAAGCTAGGGTTAGGGTTAGGGTTTGAGCTAGGGTTAGGGTTTGAGCTAGGGTTAGGGTTAAGGTTTGAGCTAGGGTTAGGGTTAGGGTTTGAGCTAGGGTTAGGGTTTGAGCTAGGGTTAGGGTTAGGGTTTGAGCTAGGGTTAGGGTTAGGGTTTGAGCTAGGGTTAGGGTTAGGGTTAGGGTTAGGGTTTGAGCTAGGGTTCGGGTTTGAGCTAGGGTTAGGGTTAGGGTTTGGGCTAGGGTTAGGGTTTGAGCTTGGGTTAGGGTTAGGGTTTAAGCTAGGGTTAGGGTTAGGGTTAGGGTTTGAGCTAGGGTTAGGGTTAGGGTTTGAGCTAGGGTTAGGGTTTGAGCTAGGGTTAGGGTTAGGGTTTGAGCTAGGGTTAGGGTTAGGGTTAGGGTTTGAGCTAGGGTTAGGGTTAGGGTTAGGGTTTGAGCTAGGGTTAGGGTTAGGGTTTGGGCTAGGGTTAGGGTTTGAGCTTGGGTTAGGGTTAGGGTTAGGGTTTGAGCTAGGGTTAGGGTTAGGGTTAGGGTTAGGGTTTGAGCTAGGGTTAGGGTTAGGGTTAGGGTTTGAGCTAGGGTTAGGGTTTGAGCTAGGGTTAGGGTTAGGGTTTCAGCTAGGGTTAGGGTTAGGGTTAGGGTTTGAGCTAGGGTTAGGGTTAGGGTTTGAGCTAGGGTTAGGGTTAGGGTTTGAGCTAGGGTTAGGGTTAGGGTTTGAGCTAGGGTTAGGGTTTGAGCTAGGGTTAGGGTTAGGGTATGAGCTAGGGTTAGGGTTAGGGTTAGGGTTTGAGCTAGGGTTAGGGTTAGGGTTAGGGTTTGGGCTAGGGTTAGGGTTTGAGCTTGGGTTAGGGTTAGGGTTAGGGTTTGAGCTAGGGTTAGGGTTAGGGTTTGAGCTAGGGTTAGGGTTAGGGTTTGAGCTAGGGTTAGGGTTTGAGCTAGGGTTAGGGTTAGGGTTTCAGCTAGGGTTAGGGTTAGGGTTTGAGCTAGGGTTAGGGTTAGGGTTTCAGCTAGGGTTAGGGTTTGAGCTAGGGTTAGGGTTAGGGTTTAAACTAGGGTTAGGGTTTGAGCTAGGGTTAGGGTTAGGGTTTCAGCAAGGGTTAGGGTTAGGGTTTGAGCTAGGGTTAGGGTTTGAGCTAGGGTTAGGGTTTGAGCTAGGGTTAGGGTTAGGGTTAGGGTTGGAGCTAGGGATAGGGTTAGGGTTAGGGTTTGAGCTAGGGTTAGGGTTTGAGCTAGGGTTAGGGTTAGGGTTTCAGCTAGGGTTAGGGTTAGGGTTAGGGTTAGGGTTTGAGCTAGGGTTAGGGTTAGGGTTAGGGTTTGAGCTAGGGTTAGGGTTAGGGTTAGGGTTTGAGCTAGGGTTAGGGTTAGGGTTAGGGTTTGAGCTAGGGTTAGGGTTAGGGTTTGGGCTAGGGTTAGGGTTTGAGCTTGGGTTAGGGTTAGGGTTTAAGCTAGGGTTAGGGTTAGGGTTAGGGTTAGGGTTTGAGCTAGGGTTAGGGTTAGGGTTTGAGCTAGGGTTAGGGTTTGAGCTAGGGTTAGGGTTAGGGTTTGAGCTAGGGTTAGGGTTAGGGTTAGGGTTTGAGCTAGGGTTAGGGTTAGGGTTAGGGTTTGAGCTAGGGTTAGGGTTAGGGTTAGGGTTTGAGCTAGGGTTAGGGTTTGAGCTAGGGTTAGGGTTAGGGTTTCAGCTAGGGTTAGGGTTAGGGTTAGGGTTTGAGCTAGGGTTAGGGTTAGGGTTAGGGTTTGAGCTAGGGTTAGGGTTAGGGTTAGGGTTTGAGCTAGGGTTAGGGTTAGGGTTAGGGTTTGAGCTAGGGTTAGGGTTAGGGTTTGGGCTAGGGTTAGGGTTTGAGCTTGGGTTAGGGTTAGGGTTTAAGCTAGGGTTAGGGTTAGGGTTAGGGTTAGGGTTTGAGCTAGGGTTAGGGTTAGGGTTTGAGCTAGGGTTAGGGTTTGAGCTAGGGTTAGGGTTAGGGTTTGAGCTAGGGTTAGGGTTAGGGTTAGGGTTTGAGCTAGGGTTAGGGTTAGGGTTAGGGTTTGAGCTAGGGTTAGGGTTAGGGTTTGGGCTAGGGTTAGGGTTTGAGCTTGGGTTAGGGTTAGGGTTAGGGTTTGAGCTAGGGTTAGGGTTAGGGTTAGGGTTTGAGCTAGGGTTAGGGTTAGGGTTAGGGTTTGAGCTAGGGTTAGGGTTAGGGTTAGGGTTTGAGCTAGGGTTAGGGTTAGGGTTAGGGTTTGAGCTAGGGTTAGGGTTTGAGCTAGGGTTAGGGTTAGGGTTTGAGCTAGGGTTAGGGTTAGGGTTAGGGTTTGAGCTAGGGTTAGGGTTAGGGTTAGGGTTTGAGCTAGGGTTAGGGTTAGGGTTTGGGCTAGGGTTAGGGTTTGAGCTTGGGTTAGGGTTAGGGTTAGGGTTTGAGCTAGGGTTAGGGTTAGGGTTAGGGTTAGGGTTTGAGCTAGGGTTAGGGTTAGGGTTAGGGTTTGAGCTAGGGTTAGGGTTTGAGCTAGGGTTAGGGTTAGGGTTTCAGCTAGGGTTAGGGTTAGGGTTAGGGTTTGAGCTAGGGTTAGGGTTAGGGTTTGAGCTAGGGTTAGGGTTAGGGTTTGAGCTAGGGTTAGGGTTAGGGTTTGAGCTAGGGTTAGGGTTTGAGCTAGGGTTAGGGTTAGGGTATGAGCTAGGGTTAGGGTTAGGGTTAGGGTTTGAGCTAGGGTTAGGGTTAGGGTTAGGGTTTGGGCTAGGGTTAGGGTTTGAGCTTGGGTTAGAGTTAGGGTTAGGGTTTGAGCTAGGGTTAGGGTTAGGGTTTGAGCTAGGGTTAGGGTTAGGGTTTGAGCTAGGGTTAGGGTTTGAGCTAGGGTTAGGGTTAGGGTTTCAGCTAGGGTTAGGGTTAGGGTTTCAGCTAGGGTTAGGGTTTGAGCTAGGGTTAGGGTTAGGGTTTAAACTAGGGTTAGGGTTTGAGCTAGGGTTAGGGTTAGGGTTTCAGCAAGGGTTAGGGTTAGGGTTTGAGCTAGGGTTAGGGTTAGGGTTAGGGTTTGAGCTAGGGTTAGGGTTAGGGTTAGGGTTTGAGCTAGGGTTAGGGTTAGGGTTAGGGTTTGAGCTAGGGTTAGGGTTTGAGCTAGGGTTAGGGTTAGGGTTTCAGCTAGGGTTAGGGTTAGGGTTAGGGTTAGGGTTTGAGCTAGGGTTAGGGTTAGGGTTAGGGTTTGAGCTAGGGTTAGGGTTAGGGTTAGGGTTTGAGCTAGGGTTAGGGTTAGGGTTTGAGCTAGGGTTAGGGTTAGGGTTTGGGCTAGGGTTAGGGTTTGAGCTTGGGTTAGGGTTAGGGTTTAAGCTAGGGTTAGGGTTAGGGTTAGGGTTAGGGTTTGAGCTAGGGTTAGGGTTAGGGTTTGAGCTAGGGTTAGGGTTTGAGCTAGGGTTAGGGTTAGGGTTTGAGCTAGGGTTAGGGTTAGGGTTAAGGTTTGAGCTAGGGTTAGGGTTAGGGTTAGGGTTTGAGCTAGGGTTAGGGTTAGGGTTTGGGCTAGGGTTAGGGTTTGAGCTTGGGTTAGGGTTAGGGTTAGGGTTTGAGCTAGGGTTAGGGTTAGGGTTAGGGTTAGGGTTTGAGCTAGGGTTAGGGTTAGGGTTAGGGTTTGAGCTAGGATTAGGGTTTGAGCTAGGGTTAGGGTTAGGGTTTCAGCTAGGGTTAGGGTTAGGGTTAGGGTTTGAGCTAGGGTTAGGGTTAGGGTTTGAGCTAGGGTTAGGGTTAGGGTTTGAGCTAGGGTTAGGGTTAGGGTTTGATCTAGGGTTAGGGTTTGAGCTAGGGTTAGGGTTAGGGTATGAGCTAGGGTTAGGGTTAGGGTTAGGGTTTGAGCTACGGTTAGGGTTAGGGTTAGGGTTTGGGCTAGGGTTAGGGTTTGAGCTTGGGTTAGGGTTAGGGTTAGGGTTTGAGCTAGGGTTAGGGTTAGGGTTTGAGCTAGGGTTAGGGTTAGGGTTTGAGCTAGGGTTAGGGTTAGGGTTTGGGATAGGGTTAGGGTTTGAGCTAGGGTTAGGGTTAGGGTTTCAGCTAGGGTTAGGGTTAGGGTTAGGGTTTGAGCTAGGGTTAGGGTTTGAGCTAGGGTTAGGGTTAGGGTTTCAGCTAGGGTTAGGGTTAGGGTTAGGGTTTGAGCTAGGGTTAGGGTTAGGGTTTGAGCTAGGGTTAGGGTTAGGGTTTGAGCTAGGGTTAGGGTTAGGGTTTGATCTAGGGTTAGGGTTTGAGCTAGGGTTAGGGTTAGGGTATGAGCTAGGGTTAGGGTTAGGGTTAGGGTTTGAGCTACGGTTAGGGTTAGGGTTAGGGTTTGGGCTAGGGTTAGGGTTTGAGCTTGGGTTAGGGTTAGGGTTAGGGTTTGAGCTAGGGTTAGGGTTAGGGTTTGAGCTAGGGTTAGGGTTAGGGTTTGAGCTAGGGTTAGGGTTAGGGTTTGGGATAGGGTTAGGGTTTGAGCTTGGGTTAGGGTTAGGGTTAGGGTTTGAGCTAGGGTTAGGGTTAGGGTTAGGGTTTGAGCTAGGGTTAGGGTTAGGGTTAGGGTTTGAGCTAGGGTTAGGGTTTGAGCTAGGGTTAGGGTTAGAGTTAGGGTTTGAGCTAGGGTTAGGGTTAGGGTTAGGGTTTGAGCTAGGGTTAGGGTTAGGGTTTGGGCTAGGGTTAGGGTTTGAGCTTGGGTTAGGGTTAGGGTTAGGGTTTGAGCTAGGGTTAGGGTTAGGGTTTGAGCTAGGGTTAGGGTTAGGGTTAGGGTTTGAGCTAGGGTTAGGGTTAGGGTTAGGGTTTGGGCTAGGGTTAGGGTTTGAGCTTGGGTTAGGGTTAGGGTTAGGGTTTGAGCTAGGGTTAGGGTTAGGGTTTGAGCTAGGGTTAGGGTTAGGGTTTGAGCTAGGGTTAGGGTTTGAGCTAGGGTTAGGGTTAGGGTTTCAGCTAGGGTTAGGGTTAGGGTTAGGGTTTGAGCTAGGGTTAGGGTTAGGCTTTCAGCTAGGGTTAGGGTTTGAGCTAGGGTTAGGGTTAGGGTTTAAACTAGGGTTAGGGTTTGAGCTAGGGTTAGGGTTAGGGTTTCAGCTAGGGTTAGGGTTAGGGTTTGAGGTAGGGTTAGGGTTAGGGTTAGGGTTTGAGCTAGGGTTAGGGTTAGGGTTTGGGCTAGGGTTAGGGTTTGAGCTTGGGTTAGGGTTAGGGTTAGGGTTTGAGCTAGGGTTAGGGTTAGGGTTAGGGTTTGAGCTAGGGTTAGGGTTAGGGTATGAGCTAGGGTTAGGGTTAGGGTTAGGGTTTGAGCTAGGGTTAGGGTTAGGGTTAGGGTTTGGGCTAGGGTTAGGGTTTGAGCTTGGGTTAGGGTTAGGGTTAGGGTTTGAGCTAGGGTTAGGGTTAGGGTTTGAGCTAGGGTTAGGGTTAGGGTTTGAGCTAGGGTTAGGGTTTGAGCTAGGGTTAGGGTTAGGGTTTCAGCTAGGGTTAGGGTTAGGGTTAGGGTTTGAGCTAGGGTTAGGGTTAGGGTTTCAGCTAGGGTTAGGGTTTGAGCTAGGGTTAGGGTTAGGGTTTAAACTAGGGTTAGGGTTTGAGCTAGGGTTAGGGTTAGGGTTTCAGCAAGGGTTAGGGTTAGGGTTTGAGCTAGGGTTAGGGTTAGGGTTAGGGTTTGAGCTAGGGTTAGGGTTAGGGTTTGAGCTAGGGTTAGGGTTAGGGTTAGGGTTTGAGCTAGGGTTAGGGTTTGAGCTAGGGTTAGGTTTAGGGTTTCAGCTAGGGTTAGGGTTAGGGTTTGAGCTAGGGTTAGGGTTAGGGTTAGGGTTTGAGCTAGGGTTAGGGTTAGGGTTAGGGTTTGAGCTAGGGTTAGGGTTAGGGTTAGGGTTTGAGCTAGGGTTAGGGTTAGGGTTTGGGCTAGGGTTAGGGTTTGAGCTTGGGTTAGGGTTAGGGTTTAAGCTAGGGTTAGGGTTAGGGTTAGGGTTAGGGTTTGAGCTAGGGTTAGGGTTAGGGTTTGAGCTAGGGTTAGGGTTTGAGCTAGGGTTAGGGTTAGGGTTTGAGCTAGGGTTAGGGTTAGGGTTAGGGTTTGAGCTAGGGTTAGGGTTTGAGCTAGGGTTAGGTTTAGGGTTTGGGCTAGGGTTAGGGTTTGAGCTTGGGTTAGGGTTAGGGTTAGGGTTTGAGCTAGGGTTAGGGTTAGGGTTTGAGCTAGGGTTAGGGTTAGGGTTTGAGCTAGGGTTAGGGTTAGGGTTTGGGATAGGGTTAGGGTTTGAGCTAGGGTTAGGGTTAGGGTTTCAGCTAGGGTTAGGGTTAGGGTTAGGGTTTGAGCTAGGGTTAGGGTTTGAGCTAGGGTTAGGGTTAGGGTTTCAGCTAGGGTTAGGGTTAGGGTTAGGGTTTGAGCTAGGGTTAGGGTTAGGGTTTGAGCTAGGGTTAGGGTTAGGGTTTGAGCTAGGGTTAGGGTTAGGGTTTGATCTAGGGTTAGGGTTTGAGCTAGGGTTAGGGTTAGGGTATGAGCTAGGGTTAGGGTTAGGGTTAGGGTTTGAGCTACGGTTAGGGTTAGGGTTAGGGTTTGGGCTAGGGTTAGGGTTTGAGCTTGGGTTAGGGTTAGGGTTAGGGTTTGAGCTAGGGTTAGGGTTAGGGTTTGAGCTAGGGTTAGGGTTAGGGTTTGAGCTAGGGTTAGGGTTAGGGTTTGGGATAGGGTTAGGGTTTGAGCTTGGGTTAGGGTTAGGGTTAGGGTTTGAGCTAGGGTTAGGGTTAGGGTTAGGGTTTGAGCTAGGGTTAGGGTTAGGGTTAGGGTTTGAGCTAGGGTTAGGGTTTGAGCTAGGGTTAGGGTTAGAGTTAGGGTTTGAGCTAGGGTTAGGGTTAGGGTTAGGGTTTGAGCTAGGGTTAGGGTTAGGGTTTGGGCTAGGGTTAGGGTTTGAGCTTGGGTTAGGGTTAGGGTTAGGGTTTGAGCTAGGGTTAGGGTTAGGGTTTGAGCTAGGGTTAGGGTTAGGGTTAGGGTTTGAGCTAGGGTTAGGGTTAGGGTTAGGGTTTGGGCTAGGGTTAGGGTTTGAGCTTGGGTTAGGGTTAGGGTTAGGGTTTGAGCTAGGGTTAGGGTTAGGGTTTGAGCTAGGGTTAGGGTTTGAGCTAGGGTTAGGGTTAGGGTTTCAGCTAGGGTTAGGGTTAGGGTTAGGGTTTGAGCTAGGGTTAGGGTTAGGCTTTCAGCTAGGGTTAGGGTTTGAGCTAGGGTTAGGGTTAGGGTTTAAACTAGGGTTAGGGTTTGAGCTAGGGTTAGGGTTAGGGTTTCAGCTAGGGTTAGGGTTAGGGTTTGAGGTAGGGTTAGGGTTAGGGTTAGGGTTTGAGCTAGGGTTAGGGTTAGGGTTTGGGCTAGGGTTAGGGTTTGAGCTTGGGTTAGGGTTAGGGTTAGGGTTTGAGCTAGGGTTAGGGTTAGGGTTAGGGTTTGAGCTAGGGTTAGGGTTAGGGTATGAGCTAGGGTTAGGGTTAGGGTTAGGGTTTGAGCTAGGGTTAGGGTTAGGGTTAGGGTTTGGGCTAGGGTTAGGGTTTGAGCTTGGGTTAGGGTTAGGGTTAGGGTTTGAGCTAGGGTTAGGGTTAGGGTTTGAGCTAGGGTTAGGGTTAGGGTTTGAGCTAGGGTTAGGGTTTGAGCTAGGGTTAGGGTTAGGGTTTCAGCTAGGGTTAGGGTTAGGGTTAGGGTTTGAGCTAGGGTTAGGGTTAGGGTTTCAGCTAGGGTTAGGGTTTGAGCTAGGGTTAGGGTTAGGGTTTAAACTAGGGTTAGGGTTTGAGCTAGGGTTAGGGTTAGGGTTTCAGCAAGGGTTAGGGTTAGGGTTTGAGCTAGGGTTAGGGTTAGGGTTAGGGTTTGAGCTAGGGTTAGGGTTAGGGTTTGAGCTAGGGTTAGGGTTAGGGTTAGGGTTTGAGCTAGGGTTAGGGTTTGAGCTAGGGTTAGGTTTAGGGTTTCAGCTAGGGTTAGGGTTAGGGTTAGGGTTTGAGCTAGGGTTAGGGTTAGGGTTAGGGTTTGAGCTAGGGTTAGGGTTAGGGTTAGGGTTTGAGCTAGGGTTAGGGTTAGGGTTAGGGTTTGAGCTAGGGTTAGGGTTAGGGTTTGGGCTAGGGTTAGGGTTTGAGCTTGGGTTAGGGTTAGGGTTTAAGCTAGGGTTAGGGTTAGGGTTAGGGTTAGGGTTTGAGCTAGGGTTAGGGTTAGGGTTTGAGCTAGGGTTAGGGTTTGAGCTAGGGTTAGGGTTAGGGTTTGAGCTAGGGTTAGGGTTAGGGTTAGGGTTTGAGCTAGGGTTAGGGTTTGAGCTAGGGTTAGGTTTAGGGTTTGGGCTAGGGTTAGGGTTTGAGCTTGGGTTAGGGTTAGGGTTAGGGTTTGAGCTAGGGTTAGGGTTAGGGTTAGGGTTTGAGCTAGGGTTAGGGTTAGGGTTAGGGTTTGAGCTAGGGTTAGGGTTAGGGTTAGGGTTTGAGCTAGGGTTAGGGTTAGGGTTTGGGCTAGGGTTAGGGTTTGAGCTTGGGTTAGGGTTAGGGTTAGGGTTTGAGCTAGGGTTAGGGTTAGGGTTAGGGTTTGAGCTAGGGTTAGGGTTAGGGTTAGGGTTTGAGCTAGGGTTAGGGTTTGAGCTAGGGTTAGGGTTAGGGTTTCAGCTAGGGTTAGGGTTAGGGTTAGGGTTTGAGCTAGGGTTAGGGTTAGGGTTTGAGCTAGGGTTAGGGTTAGGGTTTGAGCTAGGGTTAGGGTTAGGGTTTGAGCTAGGGTTAGGGTTAGGGTTAGGGTCAGGGTTAGGGTTTGAGCTAGGGTTAGGTTAAGGGTTTGAGCTAGGGTTAGGGTTTGAGCTAGGGTTAGGGTTAGGGTTTCAACTAGGGTTAGGGTTAGGGTTAGGGTTTGACCTAGGGTTAAGGTTAGGGTTTCAGCTAGGGTTAGGGTTAGGGTTAGGGTTTGAGCTAGGGTTAGGGTTAGGGTTTGAGCTAGGGTTAGGGTTTGAGCTAGGGTTAGGGTTAGGGTATGAGCTAAGGTTAGGGTTAGGGTTAGGGTTAGGGTTTGAGCTAGGGTTAGGGTTAGGGTTAGGGTTTGGGCTAGGGTTAGGGTTTGAGCTTGGGTTAGGGTTAGGGTTAGGGTTTGAGCTAGGGTTAGGGTTAGGGTTAGGGTTAGGGTTTGAGCTAGGGTTAGGGTTAGGGTTTGAGCTAGGGTTAGGGTTTGAGCTAGGGTTAGGGTTAGGGTTTCAGCTAGGGTTAGGGTTAGGGTTAGGGTTTGAGCTAGGGTTAGGGTTAGGGTTTGAGCTAGGGTTAGGGTTAGGGTTTAAGCTAGGGTTAGGGTTAGGGTTTGAGCTAGGGTTAGGGTTTGAGCTAGGGTTAGGGTTAAGGTTTGAGCTAGGGTTAGGGTTAGGGTTAGGGTTTGAGCTAGGGTTAGGGTTAGGGTTTGAGCTAGGGTTAGGGTTAGGGTTTGAGCTAGGGTTAGGATTAGGGTTGGGGTTTGAGCTAGGGTTAGGGTTTGAGCTAGGGTTAGGGTTAGGGTTTGGGCTAGGGTTAGGGTTTGAGCTTGGGTTAGGGTTAGGGTTTAAGCTAGGGTTAGGGTTAGGGTTAGGGTTTGAGCTAGGGTTAGGGTTAGGGTTTGAGCTAGGGTTAGGGTTTGAGCTAGGGTTAGGGTTAGGGTTTGAGCTAGGGTTAGGGTTAGGGTTAGGGTTTGAGCTAGGGTTAGGGTTAGGGTTAGGGTTTGAGCTAGGGTTAGGGTTAGGGTTTGGGCTAGGGTTAGGGTTTGAGCTTGGGTTAGGGTTAGGGTTAGGGTTTGAGCTGGGGTTAGGGTTAGGGTTAGGGTTAGGGTTTGAGCTAGGGTTAGGGTTAGGGTTAGGGTTTGAGCTAGGGTTAGGGTTTGAGCTAGGGTTAGGGTTAGGGTTTCAGCTAGGGTTAGGGTTAGGGTTAGGGTTTGAGCTAGGGTTAGGGTTAGGGTTTGAGCTAGGGTTAGGGTTAGGGTTTGAGCTAGGGTTAGGGTTAGGGTTTGAGCTAGGGTTAGGGTTTGAGCTAGGGTTAGGGTTAGGGTATGAGCTAGGGTTAGGGTTAGGGTTAGGGTTAGGGTTTGAGCTAGGGTTAGGGTTAGGGTTAGGGTTTGGGCTAGGGTTAGGGTTTGAGCTTGGGTTAGGGTTAGGGTTAGGGTTTGAGCTAGGGTTAGGGTTAGGGTTTGAGCTAGGGTTAGGGTTAGGGTTTGAGCTAGGGTTAGGGTTTGAGCTAGGGTTAGGGTTAGGGTTTCAGCTAGGGTTAGGGTTAGGGTTAGGGTTTGAGCTAGGGTTAGGGTTAGGGTTTTAGCTAGGGTTAGGGTTTGAGCTAGGGTTAGGGTTAGGGTTTAAACTAGGGTTAGGGTTTGAGCTAGGGTTAGGGTTAGGGTTTCAGCAAGGGTTAGGGTTAGGGTTTGAGCTAGGGTTAGGGTTAGGGTTAGGGTTTGAGCTAGGGTTAGGGTTAGGGTTAGGGTTTGAGCTAGGGTTAGGGTTAGGGTTTGAGCTAGGGTTAGGGTTTGAGCTAGGGTTAGGGTTAGGGTTTGAGCTAGGGTTAGGGTTAGGGTTAGGGTTTGAGCTAGGGTTAGGGTTAGGGTTAGGGTTTGAGCTAGGGTTAGGGTTAGGGTTTGGGCTAGGGTTAGGGTTTGAGCTTGGGTTAGGGTTAGGGTTAGGGTTTGAGCTAGGGTTAGGGTTAGGGTTAGGGTTTGAGCTAGGGTTAGGGTTAGGGTTTCAGCTAGGGTTAGGGTTAGGGTTAGGGTTTGAGCTAGGGTTAGGGTTAGGGTTAGGGTTTGAGCTAGTGTTAGGGTTAGGGTTAGGGTTTGAGCTAGGGTTAGGGTTAGGGTTAGGGTTTGAGCTAGGGTTAGGGTTAGGGTTAGGGTTTGAGCTAGGGTTAGGGTTAGGGTTTGGGCTAGGGTTAGGGTTTGAGCTTGGGTTAGGGTTAGGGTTAGGGTTTGAGCTAGGGTTAGGGTTAGGGTTAGGGTTTGAGCTAGGGTTAGGGTTAGGGTTAGGGTTTGAGCTAGGGTTAGGGTTTGAGCTAGGGTTAGGGTTAGGGTTTCAGCTAGGGTTAGGGTTAGGGTTAGGGTTTGAGCTAGGGTTAGGGTTAGGGTTTGAGCTAGGGTTAGGGTTAGGGTTTGAGCTAGGGTTAGGGTTAGGGTTTGAGCTAGGGTTAGGGTTAGGGTTAGGGTCAGGGTTAGGGTTTGAGCTAGGGTTAGGTTAAGGGTTTGAGCTAGGGTTAGGGTTTGAGCTAGGGTTAGGGTTAGGGTTTCAACTAGGGTTAGGGTTAGGGTTAGGGTTTGACCTAGGGTTAGGGTTAGGGTTTCAGCTAGGGTTAGGGTTAGGGTTAGGGTTTGAGCTAGGGTTAGGGTTAGGGTTTGAGCTAGGGTTAGGATTTGAGCTAGGGTTAGGGTTAGGGTATGAGCTAAGGTTAGGGTTAGGGTTAGGGTTTGAGCTAGGGTTAGGGTTAGGGTTTGAGCTAGGGTTAGGGTTAGGGTTTGAGCTAGGGTTAGGGTTAGGGTTAGGGTCAGGGTTAGGGTTTGAGCTAGGGTTAGGTTAAGGGTTTGAGCTAGGGTTAGGGTTTGAGCTAGGGTTAGGGTTAGGGTTTCAACTAGGGTTAGGGTTAGGGTTAGGGTTTGACCTAGGGTTAAGGTTAGGGTTTCAGCTAGGGTTAGGGTTAGGGTTAGGGTTTGAGCTAGGGTTAGGGTTAGGGTTTGAGCTAGGGTTAGGGTTTGAGCTAGGGTTAGGGTTAGGGTATGAGCTAAGGTTAGGGTTAGGGTTAGGGTTTGAGCTAGGGTTAGGGTTAGGGTTAGGGTTTGGGCTAGGGTTAGGGTTTGAGCTTGGGTTAGGGTTAGGGTTAGGGTTTGAGCTAGGGTTAGGGTTAGGGTTAGGGTTAGGGTTTGAGCTAGGGTTAGGGTTAGGGTTTGAGCTAGGGTTAGGGTTTGAGCTAGGGTTAGGGTTAGGGTTTCAGCTAGGGTTAGGGTTAGGGTTAGGGTTTGAGCTAGGGTTAGGGTTAGGGTTTGAGCTAGGGTTAGGGTTAGGGTTTAAGCTAGGGTTAGGGTTAGGGTTTGAGCTAGGGTTAGGGTTTGAGCTAGGGTTAGGGTTAAGGTTTGAGCTAGGGTTAGGGTTAGGGTTAGGGTTTGAGCTAGGGTTAGGGTTAGGGTTTGAGCTAGGGTTAGGGTTAGGGTTTGAGCTAGGGTTAGGATTAGGGTTAGGGTTTGAGCTAGGGTTAGGGTTTGAGCTAGGGTTAGGGTTAGGGTTTGGGCTAGGGTTAGGGTTTGAGCTTGGGTTAGGGTTAGGGTTTAAGCTAGGGTTAGGGTTAGGGTTAGGGTTTGAGCTAGGGTTAGGGTTAGGGTTTGAGCTAGGGTTAGGGTTTGAGCTAGGGTTAGGGTTAGGGTTTGAGCTAGGGTTAGGGTTAGGGTTAGGGTTTGAGCTAGGGTTAGGGTTAGGGTTAGGGTTTGAGCTAGGGTTAGGGTTAGGGTTTGGGCTAGGGTTAGGGTTTGAGCTTGGGTTAGGGTTAGGGTTAGGGTTTGAGCTGGGGTTAGGGTTAGGGTTAGGGTTAGGGTTTGAGCTAGGGTTAGGGTTAGGGTTAGGGTTTGAGCTAGGGTTAGGGTTTGAGCTAGGGTTAGGGTTAGGGTTTCAGCTAGGGTTAGGGTTAGGGTTAGGGTTTGAGCTAGGGTTAGGGTTAGGGTTTGAGCTAGGGTTAGGGTTAGGGTTTGAGCTAGGGTTAGGGTTAGGGTTTGAGCTAGGGTTAGGGTTTGAGCTAGGGTTAGGGTTAGGGTATGAGCTAGGGTTAGGGTTAGGGTTAGGGTTAGGGTTTGAGCTAGGGTTAGGGTTAGGGTTAGGGTTTGGGCTAGGGTTAGGGTTTGAGCTTGGGTTAGGGTTAGGGTTAGGGTTTGAGCTAGGGTTAGGGTTAGGGTTTGAGCTAGGGTTAGGGTTAGGGTTTGAGCTAGGGTTAGGGTTTGAGCTAGGGTTAGGGTTAGGGTTTCAGCTAGGGTTAGGGTTAGGGTTAGGGTTTGAGCTAGGGTTAGGGTTAGGGTTTTAGCTAGGGTTAGGGTTTGAGCTAGGGTTAGGGTTAGGGTTTAAACTAGGGTTAGGGTTTGAGCTAGGGTTAGGGTTAGGGTTTCAGCAAGGGTTAGGGTTAGGGTTTGAGCTAGGGTTAGGGTTAGGGTTAGGGTTTGAGCTAGGGTTAGGGTTAGGGTTAGGGTTTGAGCTAGGGTTAGGGTTAGGGTTTGAGCTAGGGTTAGGGTTTGAGCTAGGGTTAGGGTTAGGGTTTGAGCTAGGGTTAGGGTTAGGGTTAGGGTTTGAGCTAGGGTTAGGGTTAGGGTTAGGGTTTGAGCTAGGGTTAGGGTTAGGGTTTGGGCTAGGGTTAGGGTTTGAGCTTGGGTTAGGGTTAGGGTTAGGGTTTGAGCTAGGGTTAGGGTTAGGGTTAGGGTTTGAGCTAGGGTTAGGGTTAGGGTTTCAGCTAGGGTTAGGGTTAGGGTTAGGGTTTGAGCTAGGGTTAGGGTTAGGGTTAGGGTTTGAGCTAGTGTTAGGGTTAGGGTTAGGGTTTGAGCTAGGGTTAGGGTTAGGGTTAGGGTTTGAGCTAGGGTTAGGGTTAGGGTTAGGGTTTGAGCTAGGGTTAGGGTTAGGGTTTGGGCTAGGGTTAGGGTTTGAGCTTGGGTTAGGGTTAGGGTTAGGGTTTGAGCTAGGGTTAGGGTTAGGGTTAGGGTTTGAGCTAGGGTTAGGGTTAGGGTTAGGGTTTGAGCTAGGGTTAGGGTTTGAGCTAGGGTTAGGGTTAGGGTTTCAGCTAGGGTTAGGGTTAGGGTTAGGGTTTGAGCTAGGGTTAGGGTTAGGGTTTGAGCTAGGGTTAGGGTTAGGGTTTGAGCTAGGGTTAGGGTTAGGGTTTGAGCTAGGGTTAGGGTTAGGGTTAGGGTCAGGGTTAGGGTTTGAGCTAGGGTTAGGTTAAGGGTTTGAGCTAGGGTTAGGGTTTGAGCTAGGGTTAGGGTTAGGGTTTCAACTAGGGTTAGGGTTAGGGTTAGGGTTTGACCTAGGGTTAGGGTTAGGGTTTCAGCTAGGGTTAGGGTTAGGGTTAGGGTTTGAGCTAGGGTTAGGGTTAGGGTTTGAGCTAGGGTTAGGATTTGAGCTAGGGTTAGGGTTAGGGTATGAGCTAAGGTTAGGGTTAGGGTTAGGGTTTGAGCTAGGGTTAGGGTTAGGGTTTGAGCTAGGGTTAGGGTTAGGGTTTGAGCTAGGGTTAGGGTTAGGGTTAGGGTCAGGGTTAGGGTTTGAGCTAGGGTTAGGTTAAGGGTTTGAGCTAGGGTTAGGGTTTGAGCTAGGGTTAGGGTTAGGGTTTCAACTAGGGTTAGGGTTAGGGTTAGGGTTTGACCTAGGGTTAAGGTTAGGGTTTCAGCTAGGGTTAGGGTTAGGGTTAGGGTTTGAGCTAGGGTTAGGGTTAGGGTTTGAGCTAGGGTTAGGGTTTGAGCTAGGGTTAGGGTTAGGGTATGAGCTAAGGTTAGGGTTAGGGTTAGGGTTTGAGCTAGGGTTAGGGTTAGGGTTAGGGTTTGGGCTAGGGTTAGGGTTTGAGCTTGGGTTAGGGTTAGGGTTAGGGTTTGAGCTAGGGTTAGGGTTAGGGTTAGGGTTAGGGTTTGAGCTAGGGTTAGGGTTAGGGTTTGAGC
The DNA here is from genome assembly GCA_037577475.1 of Chaunax sp. Z400. NCBI lineage: Eukaryota > Metazoa > Chordata > Actinopteri > Lophiiformes > Chaunacidae > Chaunax > Chaunax sp. Z400. The sequence continues at coordinate 6,470,195 of CM075203.1, read as the reverse complement.
TAGGGTTAGGGTTTGAGCTAGGGTTAGGGTTAGGGTTTCAGCTAGGGTTAGGGTTAGGGTTAGGGTTTGAGCTAGGGTTAGGGTTAGGGTTTGAGCTAGGGTTAGGGTTAGGGTTTAAGCTAGGGTTAGGGTTAGGGTTTGAGCTAGGGTTAGGGTTTGAGCTAGGGTTAGGGTTAAGGTTTGAGCTAGGGTTAGGGTTAGGGTTAGGGTTTGAGCTAGGGTTAGGGTTAGGGTTTGAGCTAGGGTTAGGGTTAGGGTTTGAGCTAGGGTTAGGATTAGGGTTAGGGTTTGAGCTAGGGTTAGGGTTTGAGCTAGGGTTAGGGTTAGGGTTTGGGCTAGGGTTAGGGTTTGAGCTTGGGTTAGGGTTAGGGTTTAAGCTAGGGTTAGGGTTAGGGTTAGGGTTTGAGCTAGGGTTAGGGTTAGGGTTTGAGCTAGGGTTAGGGTTTGAGCTAGGGTTAGGGTTAGGGTTTGAGCTAGGGTTAGGGTTAGGGTTAGGGTTTGAGCTAGGGTTAGGGTTAGGGTTAGGGTTTGAGCTAGGGTTAGGGTTAGGGTTTGGGCTAGGGTTAGGGTTTGAGCTTGGGTTAGGGTTAGGGTTAGGGTTTGAGCTGGGGTTAGGGTTAGGGTTAGGGTTAGGGTTTGAGCTAGGGTTAGGGTTAGGGTTAGGGTTTGAGCTAGGGTTAGGGTTTGAGCTAGGGTTAGGGTTAGGGTTTCAGCTAGGGTTAGGGTTAGGGTTAGGGTTTGAGCTAGGGTTAGGGTTAGGGTTTGAGCTAGGGTTAGGGTTAGGGTTTGAGCTAGGGTTAGGGTTAGGGTTTGAGCTAGGGTTAGGGTTTGAGCTAGGGTTAGGGTTAGGGTATGAGCTAGGGTTAGGGTTAGGGTTAGGGTTAGGGTTTGAGCTAGGGTTAGGGTTAGGGTTAGGGTTTGGGCTAGGGTTAGGGTTTGAGCTTGGGTTAGGGTTAGGGTTAGGGTTTGAGCTAGGGTTAGGGTTAGGGTTTGAGCTAGGGTTAGGGTTAGGGTTTGAGCTAGGGTTAGGGTTTGAGCTAGGGTTAGGGTTAGGGTTTCAGCTAGGGTTAGGGTTAGGGTTAGGGTTTGAGCTAGGGTTAGGGTTAGGGTTTTAGCTAGGGTTAGGGTTTGAGCTAGGGTTAGGGTTAGGGTTTAAACTAGGGTTAGGGTTTGAGCTAGGGTTAGGGTTAGGGTTTCAGCAAGGGTTAGGGTTAGGGTTTGAGCTAGGGTTAGGGTTAGGGTTAGGGTTTGAGCTAGGGTTAGGGTTAGGGTTAGGGTTTGAGCTAGGGTTAGGGTTAGGGTTTGAGCTAGGGTTAGGGTTTGAGCTAGGGTTAGGGTTAGGGTTTGAGCTAGGGTTAGGGTTAGGGTTAGGGTTTGAGCTAGGGTTAGGGTTAGGGTTAGGGTTTGAGCTAGGGTTAGGGTTAGGGTTTGGGCTAGGGTTAGGGTTTGAGCTTGGGTTAGGGTTAGGGTTAGGGTTTGAGCTAGGGTTAGGGTTAGGGTTAGGGTTTGAGCTAGGGTTAGGGTTAGGGTTTCAGCTAGGGTTAGGGTTAGGGTTAGGGTTTGAGCTAGGGTTAGGGTTAGGGTTAGGGTTTGAGCTAGTGTTAGGGTTAGGGTTAGGGTTTGAGCTAGGGTTAGGGTTAGGGTTAGGGTTTGAGCTAGGGTTAGGGTTAGGGTTAGGGTTTGAGCTAGGGTTAGGGTTAGGGTTTGGGCTAGGGTTAGGGTTTGAGCTTGGGTTAGGGTTAGGGTTAGGGTTTGAGCTAGGGTTAGGGTTAGGGTTAGGGTTTGAGCTAGGGTTAGGGTTAGGGTTAGGGTTAGGGTTTCAGCTAGGGTTAGGGTTAGGGTTAGGGTTTGAGCTAGGGTTAGGGTTAGGGTTTGAGCTAGGGTTAGGGTTAGGGTTTGAGCTAGGGTTAGGGTTAGGGTTTGAGCTAGGGTTAGGGTTAGGGTTAGGGTCAGGGTTAGGGTTTGAGCTAGGGTTAGGTTAAGGGTTTGAGCTAGGGTTAGGGTTTGAGCTAGGGTTAGGGTTAGGGTTTCAACTAGGGTTAGGGTTAGGGTTAGGGTTTGACCTAGGGTTAGGGTTAGGGTTTGAGCTAGGGTTAGGGTTAGGGTTAGGGTTTGAGCTAGGGTTAGGGTTAGGGTTTGAGCTAGGGTTAGGATTTGAGCTAGGGTTAGGGTTAGGGTATGAGCTAAGGTTAGGGTTAGGGTTAGGGTTTGAGCTAGGGTTAGGGTTAGGGTTAGGGTTTGGGCTAGGGTTAGGGTTTGAGCTTGGGTTAGGGTTAGGGTTAGGGTTTGAGCTAGGGTTAGGGTTAGGGTTAGGGTTAGGGTTTGAGCTAGGGTTAGGGTTAGGGTTTGAGCTAGGGTTAGGGTTTGAGCTAGGGTTAGGGTTAGGGTTTCAGCTAGGGTTAGGGTTAGGGTTAGGGTTTGAGCTAGGGTTAGGGTTAGGGTTTGAGCTAGGGTTAGGGTTAGGGTTTAAGCTAGGGTTAGGGTTAGGGTTTGAGCTAGGGTTAGGGTTTGAGCTAGGGTTAGGGTTAAGGTTTGAGCTAGGGTTAGGGTTAGGGTTAGGGTTTGAGCTAGGGTTAGGGTTTGAGCTAGGGTTAGGGTTAGGGTTTGAGCTAGGGTTAGGGTTAGGGTTTGAGCTAGGGTTAGGATTAGGGTTAGGGTTTGAGCTAGGGTTAGGGTTTGAGCTAGGGTTAGGGTTAGGGTTTGGGCTAGGGTTAGGGTTTGAGCTTGGGTTAGGGTTAGGGTTTAAGCTAGGGTTAGGGTTAGGGTTAGGGTTTGAGCTAGGGTTAGGGTTAGGGTTTGAGCTAGGGTTAGGGTTTGAGCTAGGGTTAGGGTTAGGGTTTGAGCTAGGGTTAGGGTTAGGGTTAGGGTTTGAGCTAGGGTTAGGGTTAGGGTTAGGGTTTGAGCTAGGGTTAGGGTTAGGGTTTGGGCTAGGGTTAGGGTTTGAGCTTGGGTTAGGGTTAGGGTTAGGGTTTGAGCTGGGGTTAGGGTTAGGGTTAGGGTTAGGGTTTGAGCTAGGGTTAGGGTTAGGGTTAGGGTTTGAGCTAGGGTTAGGGTTTGAGCTAGGGTTAGGGTTAGGGTTTCAGCTAGGGTTAGGGTTAGGGTTAGGGTTTGAGCTAGGGTTAGGGTTAGGGTTTGAGCTAGGGTTAGGGTTAGGGTTTGAGCTAGGGTTAGGGTTAGGGTTTGAGCTAGGGTTAGGGTTTGAGCTAGGGTTAGGGTTAGGGTATGAGCTAGGGTTAGGGTTAGGGTTAGGGTTTGAGCTAGGGTTAGGGTTAGGGTTAGGGTTTGGGCTAGGGTTAGGGTTTGAGCTTGGGTTAGGGTTAGGGTTAGGGTTTGAGCTAGGGTTAGGGTTAGGGTTTGAGCTAGGGTTAGGGTTAGGGTTTGAGCTAGGGTTAGGGTTTGAGCTAGGGTTAGGGTTAGGGTTTCAGCTAGGGTTAGGGTTAGGGTTAGGGTTTGAGCTAGGGTTAGGGTTAGGGTTTTAGCTAGGGTTAGGGTTTGAGCTAGGGTTAGGGTTAGGGTTTAAACTAGGGTTAGGGTTTGAGCTAGGGTTAGGGTTAGGGTTTCAGCAAGGGTTAGGGTTAGGGTTTGAGCTAGGGTTAGGGTTAGGGTTAGGGTTTGAGCTAGGGTTAGGGTTAGGGTTAGGGTTTGAGCTAGGGTTAGGGTTAGGGTTTGAGCTAGGGTTAGGGTTTGAGCTAGGGTTAGGGTTAGGGTTTGAGCTAGGGTTAGGGTTAGGGTTAGGGTTTGAGCTAGGGTTAGGGTTAGGGTTAGGGTTTGAGCTAGGGTTAGGGTTAGGGTTTGGGCTAGGGTTAGGGTTTGAGCTTGGGTTAGGGTTAGGGTTAGGGTTTGAGCTAGGGTTAGGGTTAGGGTTAGGGTTAGGGTTTGAGCTAGGGTTAGGGTTAGGGTTTCAGCTAGGGTTAGGGTTAGGGTTAGGGTTTGAGCTAGGGTTAGGGTTAGGGTTAGGGTTTGAGCTAGGGTTAGGGTTAGGGTTAGGGTTTGAGCTAGGGTTAGGGTTAGGGTTAGGGTTTGAGCTAGGGTTAGGGTTAGGGTTTGGGCTAGGGTTAGGGTTTGAGCTTGGGTTAGGGTTAGGGTTTAAGCTAGGGTTAGGGTTAGGGTTAGGGTTTGAGCTAGGGTTAGGGTTAGGGTTTGAGCTAGGGTTAGGGTTTGAGCTAGGGTTAGGGTTAGGGTTTGAGCTAGGGTTAGGGTTAGGGTTAGGGTTTGAGCTAGGGTTAGGGTTAGGGTTAGGGTTTGAGCTAGGGTTAGGGTTAGGGTTTGGGCTAGGGTTAGGGTTTGAGCTTGGGTTAGGGTTAGGGTTAGGGTTTGAGCTAGGGTTAGGGTTAGGGTTAGGGTTAGGGTTTGAGCTAGGGTTAGGGTTAGGGTTAGGGTTTGAGCTAGGATTAGGGTTTGAGCTAGGGTTAGGGTTAGGGTTTCAGCTAGGGTTAGGGTTAGGGTTAGGGTTTGAGCTAGGGTTAGGGTTAGGGTTTGAGCTAGGGTTAGGGTTAGGGTTTGAGCTAGGGTTAGGGTTAGGGTTTGATCTAGGGTTAGGGTTTGAGCTAGGGTTAGGGTTAGGGTATGAGCTAGGGTTAGGGTTAGGGTTAGGGTTTGAGCTAGGGTTAGGGTTAGGGTTAGGGTTTGGGCTAGGGTTAGGGTTTGAGCTTGGGTTAGGGTTAGGGTTAGGGTTTGAGCTAGGGTTAGGGTTAGGGTTTGAGCTAGGGTTAGGGTTAGGGTTTGAGCTAGGGTTAGGGTTAGGGTTAGGGTTTGAGCTAGGGTTAGGGTTAGGGTTAGGGTTTGGGCTAGGGTTAGGGTTTGAGCTTGGGTTAGGGTTAGGGTTAGGGTTTGAGCTAGGGTTAGGGTTAGGGTTTGAGCTAGGGTTAGGGTTAGGGTTTGAGCTAGGGTTAGGGTTTGAGCTAGGGTTAGGGTTAGGGTTTCAGCTAGGGTTAGGGTTAGGGTTAGGGTTTGAGCTAGGGTTAGGGTTAGGGTTTCAGCTAGGGTTAGGGTTTGAGCTAGGGTTAGGGTTAGGGTTTAAACTAGGGTTAGGGTTTGAGCTAGGGTTAGGGTTAGGGTTTCAGCTAGGGTTAGGGTTAGGGTTTGAGCTAGGGTTAGGTTTAGGGTTAGGGTTTGAGCTAGGGTTAGGGTTAGGGTTTGGGCTAGGGTTAGGGTTTGAGCTTGGGTTAGGGTTAGGGTTAGGGTTTGAGCTAGGGTTAGGGTTAGGGTTAGGGTTAGGGTTTGAGCTAGGGTTAGGGTTAGGGTTAGGGTTTGAGCTAGGGTTAGGGTTTGAGCTAGGGTTAGGGTTAGGGTTTCAGCTAGGGTTAGGGTTAGGGTTAGGGTTTGAGCTAGGGTTAGGGTTAGGGTTTGAGCTAGGGTTAGGGTTTGAGCTAGGGTTAGGGTTAGGGTATGAGCTAGGGTTAGGGTTAGGGTTAGGGTTTGAGCTAGGGTTAGGGTTAGGGTTAGGGTTTGGGCTAGGGTTAGGGTTTGAGCTTGGGTTAGGGTTAGGGTTAGGGTTTGAGCTAGGGTTAGGGTTAGGGTTTGAGCTAGGGTTAGGGTTAGGGTTTGAGCTAGGGTTAGGGTTTGAGCTAGGGTTAGGGTTAGGGTTTCAGCTAGGGTTAGGGTTAGGGTTAGGGTTTGAGCTAGGGTTAGGGTTAGGGTTTCAGCTAGGGTTAGGGTTTGAGCTAGGGTTAGGGTTAGGGTTTCAGCTAGGGTTAGGGTTTGAGCTAGGGTTAGGGTTAGGGTTTAAACTAGGGTTAGGGTTTGAGCTAGGGTTAGGGTTAGGGTTTCAGCTAGGGTTAGGGTTAGGGTTTGAGCTAGGGTTAGGGTTAGGGTTTAAGCTAGGGTTAGGGTTAGGGTTTGAGCTAGGGTTAGGGTTTGAGCTAGGGTTAGGGTTAAGATTGGAGCTAGGGTTAGGGTTAGGGTTAGGGTTTGAGCTAGGGTTAGGGTTTGAGCTAGGGTTAGGGTTAGGGTTTGAGCTAGGGTTAGGGTTAGGGTTTGAGCAAGGGTTAGGGTTAGGGTTTGAGCTAGGGTTAGGGTTTGAGCTAGGGTTAGGGTTTGAGCTAGGGTTAGGGTTAGGGTTAGGGTTTGAGGTAGGGTTAGGGTTTGAGCTAGGGTTAGGGTTAGGGTTTCAGCTAGGGTTAGGGTTAGGGTTAGGGTTTGAGCTAGGGTTAGGGTTAGGGTTTCAGCTAGGGTTAGGGTTTGAGCTAGGGTTAGGGTTAGGGTTTAAACTAGGGTTAGGGTTTGAGCTAGGGTTAGGGTTAGGGTTTCAGCTAGGGTTAGGGTTAGGGTTTGAGCTAGGGTTAGGTTTAGGGTTAGGGTTTGAGCTAGGGTTAGGGTTAGGGTTTGGGCTAGGGTTAGGGTTTGAGCTTGGGTTAGGGTTAGGGTTAGGGTTTGAGCTAGGGTTAGGGTTAGGGTTAGGGTTAGGGTTTGAGCTAGGGTTAGGGTTAGGGTTAGGGTTTGAGCTAGGGTTAGGGTTTGAGCTAGGGTTAGGGTTAGGGTTTCAGCTAGGGTTAGGGTTAGGGTTAGGGTTTGAGCTAGGGTTAGGGTTAGGGTTTGAGCTAGGGTTAGGGTTTGAGCTAGGGTTAGGGTTAGGGTATGAGCTAGGGTTAGGGTTAGGGTTAGGGTTTGAGCTAGGGTTAGGGTTAGGGTTAGGGTTTGGGCTAGGGTTAGGGTTTGAGCTTGGGTTAGGGTTAGGGTTAGGGTTTGAGCTAGGGTTAGGGTTAGGGTTTGAGCTAGGGTTAGGGTTAGGGTTTGAGCTAGGGTTAGGGTTTGAGCTAGGGTTAGGGTTAGGGTTTCAGCTAGGGTTAGGGTTAGGGTTAGGGTTTGAGCTAGGGTTAGGGTTAGGGTTTCAGCTAGGGTTAGGGTTTGAGCTAGGGTTAGGGTTAGGGTTTCAGCTAGGGTTAGGGTTTGAGCTAGGGTTAGGGTTAGGGTTTAAACTAGGGTTAGGGTTTGAGCTAGGGTTAGGGTTAGGGTTTCAGCTAGGGTTAGGGTTAGGGTTTGAGCTAGGGTTAGGGTTAGGGTTTAAGCTAGGGTTAGGGTTAGGGTTTGAGCTAGGGTTAGGGTTTGAGCTAGGGTTAGGGTTAAGATTGGAGCTAGGGTTAGGGTTAGGGTTAGGGTTTGAGCTAGGGTTAGGGTTTGAGCTAGGGTTAGGGTTAGGGTTTGAGCTAGGGTTAGGGTTAGGGTTTGAGCAAGGGTTAGGGTTAGGGTTTGAGCTAGGGTTAGGGTTTGAGCTAGGGTTAGGGTTAGGGTTAGGGTTTGAGCTAGGGTTAGGGTTAGGGTTAGGGTTTGACCTAGGGTTAGGGTTAGGGTTTCAGCTAGGGTTAGGGTTAGGGTTAGGGTTTGAGCTAGGGTTAGGGTTAGGGTTAGGGTTTGAGCTAGGGTTAGGGTTAGGGTTAGGGTTTGAGCTAGGGTTAGGGTTAGGGTTAGGGTTAGGGTTAGGGTTAGGGTTTGAGCTAGGGTTAGGGTTAGGGTTAGGGTTTGAGCTAGGGTTAGGGTTAGGGTTTGGGCTAGGGTTAGGGTTTGAGCTTGGGTTAGGGTTAGGGTTAGGGTTTGAGCTAGGGTTAGGGTTAGGGTTAGGGTTTGAGCTAGGGTTAGGGTTAGGGTTTGAGCTAGGGTTAGGGTTTGAGCTAGGGTTAGGGTTAGGGTTTGAGCTAGGGTTAGGGTTAGGGTTAGGGTTTGAGCTAGGGTTAGGGTTAGGGTTTGGGCTAGGGTTAGGGTTTGAGCTTGGGTTAGGGTTAGGGTTAGGGTTTGAGCTAGGGTTAGGGTTAGGGTTAGGGTTTGAGCTAGGGTTAGGGTTAGGGTTAGGGTTTGAGCTAGGGTTAGGGTTTGAGCTAGGGTTAGGGTTAGGGTTAGGGTTTGAGGTAGGGTTAGGATTAGGGTTTGAGCTAGGGTTAGGGTTTGACCTAGGGTTAGGGTTAGGGTTTCAGCTAGGGTTAGGGTTAGGGTTAGGGTTTGAGCTAGGGTTAGGGTTAGGGTTAGGGTTTGAGCTAGGGTTAGGGTTAGGGTTAGGGTTTGAGCTAGGGTTAGGGTTAGGGTTAGGGTTTGAGCTAGGGTTAGGGTTAGGGTTAGGGTTAGGGTTTGAGCTAGGGTTAGGGTTAGGGTTAGGGTTTGAGCTAGGGTTAGGGTTAGGGTTTGGGCTAGGGTTAGGGTTTGAGCTTGGGTTAGGGTTAGGGTTAGGGTTTGAGCTAGGGTTAGGGTTAGGGTTAGGGTTTGAGCTAGGGTTAGGGTTAGGGTTTGAGCTAGGGTTAGGGTTTGAGCTAGGGTTAGGGTTAGGGTTTGAGCTAGGGTTAGGGTTAGGGTTAGGGTTTGAGCTAGGGTTAGGGTTAGGGTTAGGGTTTGAGCTAGGGTTAGGGTTAGGGTTTGGGCTAGGGTTAGGGTTTGAGCTTGGGTTAGGGTTAGGGTTAGGGTTTGAGCTAGGGTTAGGGTTAGGGTTAGGGTTTGAGCTAGGGTTAGGGTTAGGGTTAGGGTTTGAGCTAGGGTAAGGGTTTGAGCTAGGGTTAGGGTTAGGGTTTCAGCTAGGGTTAGGGTTAGGGTTAGGGTTTGAGCTAGGGTTAGGGTTAGGGTTTCAGCTAGGGTTAGGGTTAGGGTTAGGGTTTGAGCTAGGGTTAGGGTTAGGGTTTGAGCTAGGGTTAGGGTTAGGGTTTGAGCTAGGGTTAGGGTTTGAGCTAGGGTTAGGGTTAGGGTTTGAGCTAGGGTTAGGGTTAGGGTTAGGGTTTGAGCTAGGGTTAGGGTTAGGGTTAGGGTTTGAGCTAGGGTTAGGGTTAGGGTTAGGGTTTGAGCTAGGGTTAGGGTTAGGTTTAGGGTTTGAGCTAGGGTTAGGGTTAGGGTTTGGGCTAGGATTAGGGTTTGAGCTTGGGTTAGGGTTAGGGTTAGGGTTTGAGCTAGGGTTAGGGTTAGGGTTAGGGTTTGAGCTAGGGTTAGGGTTAGGGTTTGAGCTAGGGTTAGGGTTTGAGCTAGGGTTAGGGTTAGGGTTTGAGCTAGGGTTAGGGTTAGGGTTAGGGTTTGAGCTAGGGTTAGGGTTAGGGTTAGGGTTTGAGCTAGGGTTAGGGTTAGGGTTTGGGCTAGGGTTAGGGTTTGAGCTTGGGTTAGGGTTAGGGTTAGGGTTTGAGCTAGGGTTAGGGTTAGGGTTAGGGTTTGAGCTAGGGTTAGGGTTAGGGTTAGGGTTTGAGCTAGGGTTAGGGTTAGGGTTAGGGTTTGAGCTAGGGTTAGGGTTAGGGTTAGGGTTTGAGCTAGGGTTAGGGTTAGGGTTTGGGCTAGGGTTAGGGTTTGAGCTTGGGTTAGGGTTAGGGTTTGGGCTAGGGTTAGGGTTTGAGCTTGGGTTAGGGTTAGGGTTAGGGTTTGAGCTAGGGTTAGGGTTAGGGTTAGGGTTTGAGCTAGGGTTAGGGTTAGGGTTAGGGTTTGAGCTAGGGTTAGGGTTTGAGCTAGGGTTAGGGTTAGGGTTTCAGCTAGGGTTAGGGTTAGGGTTAGGGTTTGAGCTAGGGTTAGGGTTAGGGTTTGAGCTAGGGTTAGGGATAGGGTTTGAGCTAGGGTTAGGGTTAGGGTTTGAGCTAGGGTTAGGGTTAGGGTTAGGGTCAGGGTTAGGGTTTGAGCTAGGGTTAGGGTAAGGGTTTGAGCTAGGGTTAGGGTTTGAGCTAGGGTTAGGGTTAGGGTTTCAACTAGGGTTAGGGTTAGGGTTAGGGTTTGACCTAGGGTTAGGGTTAGGGTTTCAGCTAGGGTTAGGGTTAGGGTTAGGGTTTGAGCTAGGGTTAGGGTTAGGGTTTGAGCTAGGGTTAGGGTTTGAGCTAGGGTTAGGGTTAGGGTATGAGCTAAGGTTAGGGTTAGGGTTAGGGTTTGAGCTAGGGTTAGGGTTAGGGTTAGGGTTTGGGCTAGGGTTAGGGTTTGAGCTTGGGTTAGGGTTAGGGTTAGGGTTTGAGCTAGGGTTAGGGTTAGGGTTAGGGTTAGGGTTTGAGCTAGGGTTAGGGTTAGGGTTAGGGTTTGAGCTAGGGTTAGGGTTTGAGCTAGGGTTAGGGTTAGGGTTTCAGCTAGGGTTAGGGTTAGGGTTAGGGTTTGAGCTAGGGTTAGGGTTAGGGTTTGAGCTAGGGTTAGGGTTAGGGTTTAAGCTAGGGTTAGGGTTAGGGTTTGAGCTAGGGTTAGGGTTTGAGCTAGGGTTAGGGTTAAGGTTTGAGCTAGGGTTAGGGTTAGGGTTAGGGTTTGAGCTAGGGTTAGGGTTTGAGCTAGGGTTAGGGTTAGGGTTTGAGCTAGGGTTAGGGTTAGGGTTAGGGTTTGAGCTAGGGTTAGGGTTTGAGCTAGGGTTAGGGTTAGGGTTTGAGCTAGGGTTAGGGTTAGGGTTTGAGCAAGGGTTAGGGTTAGGGTTTGAGCTAGGGTTAGGGTTTGAGCTAGGGTTAGGGTTAGGGTTTCAGCTAGGGTTAGGGTTAGGGTTTGAGCTAGGGTTAGGGTTAGGGTTAGGGTTTGAGCTAGGGTTAGGGTTAGGGTTAGGGTTTGAGCTAGGGTTAGGGTTAGGGTTAGGGTTTGAGCTAGGGTTAGGGTTTGACCTAGGGTTAGGGTTAGGGTTTCAGCTAGGGTTAGGGTTAGGGTTAGGGTTTCAGCTAGGGTTAGGGTTAGGGTTAGGGTTTGAGCTAGGGTTAGGGTTAGGGTTTGAGCTAGGGTTAGGGTTAGGGTTAGGGTTTGAGCTAGGGTTAGGGTTAGGGTTTGGGCTAGGGTTAGGGTTTGAGCTTGGGTTAGGGTTAGGGTTAGGGTTTGAGCTAGGGTTAGGGTTAGGGTTAGGGTTTGAGCTAGGGTTAGGGTTAGGGTTTGAGCTAGGGTTAGGGTTTGAGCTAGGGTTAGGGTTAGGGTTTGAGCTAGGGTTAGGGTTAGGGTTAGGGTTTGAGCTAGGGTTAGGGTTAGGGTTAGGGTTTGAGCTAGGGTTAGGGTTAGGGTTTGGGCTAGGGTTAGGGTTTGAGCTTGGGTTAGGGTTAGGGTTAGGGTTTTAGCTAGGGTTAGGGTTAGGGTTAGGGTTTGAGCTAGGGTTAGGGTTAGGGTTAGGGTTTGAGCTAGGGTTAGGGTTTGAGCTAGGGTTAGGGTTAGGGTTTGAGCTAGGGTTAGGGTTAGGGTTTGAGCTGGGGTTAGGGTTAGGGTTTGGGCTAGGGTTAGGGTTTGAGCTTGGGTTAGGGTTAGGGTTAGGGTTTGAGCTAGGGTTAGGGTTAGGGTTTGAGCTAGGGTTAGGGTTAGGGTTAGGGTTTGAGCTAGGGTTAGGGTTTGAGCTAGGGTTAGGGTTAGGGTTTCAGCTAGGGTTAGGGTTAGGGTTAGGGTTTGAGCTAGGGTTAGGGTTAGGGTTTGAGCTAGGGTTAGGGTTAGGGTTTGATCTAGGGTTAGGGTTTGAGCTAGGGTTAGGGTTAGGGTTTGAGCTAGGGTTAGGGTTAGGGTTAGGGTTTGAGCTAGGGTTAGGGTTAGGGTTAGGGTTTGAGCTAGGGTTAGGGTTAGGGTTAGGGTTTGAGCTAGGGTTAGGGTTAGGTTTAGGGTTTGAGCTAGGGTTAGGGTTAGGGTTTGGGCTAGGGTTAGGGTTTGAGCTTGGGTTAGGGTTAGGGTTAGGGTTTGAGCTAGGGTTAGGGTTAGGGTTAGGGTTTGAGCTAGGGTTAGGGTTAGGGTTTGAGCTAGGGTTAGGGTTTGAGCTAGGGTTAGGGTTAGGGTTTGAGCTAGGGTTAGGGTTCGGGTTAGGGTTTGAGCTAGGGTTAGGGTTAGGGTTAGGGTTTGAGCTAGGGTTAGGGTTAGGGTTTGGGCTAGGGTTAGGGTTTGAGCTTGGGTTAGGGTTAGGGTTAGGGTTTGAGCTAGGGTTAGGGTTAGGGTTAGGGTTTGAGCTAGGGTTAGGGTTAGGGTTAGGGTTTGAGCTAGGGTTAGGGTTAGGGTTAGGGTTTGAGCTAGGGTTAGGGTTAGGGTTAGGGTTTGAGCTAGGGTTAGGGTTAGGGTTTGGGCTAGGGTTAGGGTTTGAGCTTGGGTTAGGGTTAGGGTTAGGGTTTGAGCTAGGGTTAGGGTTAGGGTTAGGGTTTGAGCTAGGGTTAGGGTTAGGGTTAGGGTTTAGGCTAGGGTTAGGGTTTGAGCTAGGGTTAGGGTTAGGGTTTCAGCTAGGGTTAGGGTTAGGGTTAGGGTTTGAGCTAGGGTTAGGGTTAGGGTTTGAGCTAGGGTTAGGGTTAGGGTTTGAGCTAGGGTTAGGGTTAGGGTTTGAGCTAGGGTTAGGGTTAGGGTTAGGGTCAGGGTTAGGGTTTGAGCTAGGGTTAGGGTAAGGGTTTGAGCTAGGGTTAGGGTTAGGGTTTGAGCTAGGGTTAGGGTTAGGGTTTGAGCTAGGGTTAGGGTTAGGGTTTGGGCTAGGGTTAGGGTTTGAGCTTGGGTTAGGGTTAGGGTTAGGATTTGAGCTAGGGTTAGGGTTAGGGTTAGGGTTTGAGCTAGGGTTAGGGTTAGGGTTAGGGTTTGAGCTAGGGTTAGGGTTTGAGCTAGGGTTAGGGTTAGGGTTTCAGCTAGGGTTAGGGTTAGGGTTAGGGTTTGAGCTAGGGTTAGGGTTAGGGTTTGAGCTAGGGTTAGGGTTAGGGTTTGAGCTAGGGTTAGGGTTTGAGCTAGGGTTAGGGTTAGGGTTTGAGCTAGGGTTAGGGTTAGGGTTAGGGTTTGAGCTAGGGTTAGGGTTAGGGTTAGGGTTTGAGCTAGGGTTAGGGTTAGGGTTAGGGTTTGAGCTAGGGTTAGGGTTAGGT